>OX422212.1:563991920-565191920 GCA_949130495.1 Sambucus nigra | reverse complement strand
GGGAGAAAAGTACAAGTATCCCAAAAGGTACACCAAGTATGGATAGGTGATGCGTGCAACATGGGGATATATGTGATCCTAGGTGCACGTGGTGTGAAGTGTACATGGAGAAATTTCTACAAGTGTGTGAATATAAGCATAAGCATGGGATACACATGGAAAAGGGGAACATGCAGATATGGGGGGGGGGGGGGACATAAACAAATATAGCATCCATGCCAATAGAGTCAAGCCCACAAACAAGCACATGTCCCCAGTAGAGTCGCCACTGTGGCCATCCCCGATCCCCGTCGCGGAAGAAAAGGATCCTTTGGGTCCCGCGCATCCCTCTCGGGAGTGCTTCGTCCGGCGTCGTTTGAGATGTGATGTAAAAATGTAGAGAGATTCAGAGTCGCCAGCCTATTTTACTCAAAACAGACAAAAGAAAAAAAGGGTAAGCCACCCCGAAGGATGGCATCCAAAGACATACTGGTGAGTGCGAAACCAAATGATTCGAGAAGGGTTCGGAGGCTTAGTTACGAAATGGGAAGGTGTTAGGCACCCATTTCGCCCTTTCGGTCTCTCGCGGATATTTGCTATTTTCCTTTATGTTTCCCCCCGTGATATATGTGCATGTGTATATATAGAATGGAGGTAAGAATCCTCTACTTGTATCATGGAAAAGATAAAGCGAGTCATCCGTAGGAAGATATAAGAATAATATTAGAAAAATAAGATGTACGCGATTACCCCTACGTTGATCGTTATAATGGAACGATAACGCATATGGAGTAATACGTCACTAAGAACAAATATATATATATATATATATATATATATATATATATATATATATATATATATATATATATATATATATATATATATATATATATATATATATATATAATATAAGAAAAATGAATTTATAGAAGATAGAAAATGAGAGAAAAAGTGGAAAAAGGACTCGAATCTCGGGTTTTACCCCGATATGCCTACGTAGTCTATAAAGGCATCAAAGTCCACGTAGTTCGCATACAAAATGAGGGGTTGGGTTTATCCCATAAATCCAAATGGGGGATCTTTTATTTGTGAGTGTGTGTGTGTGTGTGTAGAAAAAGTGTTTTAGTTGTAAGAAAAGTGTGGAAAAAGTGTGAGAATCCCTATTTGGAATTTATGAGCAAACCCTCTTTTTCTTATTTTTTTTGGGTTTTTATTTATATGAAAATATGAGATGTGAAATAATACTAAATAAAAAGTATATTTAGGACGTGTGAGATGAGATAATAAAAGTGCTAAGTAAGAAAACAAGTTATTGGGAATTTAAGAGAATTTATGAGAGAGTTTGAGAAAGTTGGACCTTCTTGAAGATCTTGAGCTTGATCTTGAATGTTGGAGAGCATCCCTTGCACTTAGATGATGATGGAGAGTGTCTAATTCACCAAGTTTGATGAAAAGGATGATGAAAAGTGGAAGTGAAAAAGGGATTTGGAAGTTGAAATCACGCTGCTTTCGAGAGAGGTTTCTGGGATTCACTGAGAGAGATTTTTATCAGATCTGGGCTCCTTCTACAAATGAGGAGAAGGCCTCCTTTTATAGTCCCAGGTAAGTGACGATCGGCATATACCTGTTCCTGCCTATCGGCAGGTGCCGATAGGCAGGGTCTGGAACCTGCCATTTGACCATGCGCTTCAGGCTTTTTCGAAAAATAGGCCGTCGAGGGAAAACCATTGGTCAGAATCGCGTATGGGGAATACCGTTGGAAAGGTAATTCAGATACCTTTGAAAGTCCTTTGGACCTATCCCAGGTTCGGGAGTTAACTTTGGGTCAAATATGGCTCGGAAGCGTTTGTCGATCCATTGGACGGGGAATCGTTCGGACGCAAACGGATCGTTCGTCTGCATGGTAAGTCCGAATCACGCGCAAGGCGGACCATTAGAAAGATTAGTATATGTACTTAGACATTCCAAATAGTTTGATCCATTTTGGAGAGTTGACTTTGGTCAACCGGGCCAGAGAAGCGTTCGGTGACCTCTCGGAGTCAAACGGATCGTTCGTCCGCATGAAAAGTTGGAATCGCGCACGGGATGGACTGTTGGAAAGGGTATTTATTGCCCTTCAAATATTCATTCAACCTCGGTTGAGCTGAAGAGTTGACATAAGTCAAACAGATCCCGAAAGCGCCCGGTGTCCTCTGGGTCAAGTTTCGGACGCAAACGTATCGTTCGTCTGCGTGGTATGTCTGAATCGCGTACGGGGTGGTTCGTTTGAAAGGGTATTCAGTGCCCTTCGAAGATTCATTGAGTCTCGATCGAGATGAAGAGTTTGATTTTTTGGTCAAACTGAGCCGGGGAGTGCCCGATGGTTTCTAGGTCAGTACTCGGGACATGACCTAGGTTTGTAGTGATGAGGGGAGGTACTAGGGACCTAAGGAGAGTTAGGGGGTAACAGAATGGGGTGTCCACAGTGGTAACTTCTTATGCGGTGTCTGGGGTGGTCCCATGGCATCTGGATGCTGCTCCATAGCGATCGGAGTAATCATCTCCGGTACTACCCCCGCGAGTCTCACCAATACATTTTGGCTTAAGGCAGTCAGTTGCTCCTGCATCGCCTGTTGTCTAGCCACCAATTATTTCAATGCCGCCGCCAACATTTCTGATTGATGAGGGGCATGGCTAAAGCTAGGTGGAAATTCTAATGCCATGTTTCAAATTTGACGGATGATCTGTAATCTAAAGAGTAGAAGCTTAGAATCCCAACCAGATCTCTTTCAATGGTGAAACAGCTCCACAAGAGGGGGGGGGGGGGGACTAGTTCACCACCAGAGACTCCGATGAGTATAAGCTAGAGAAGGGAGGAGATGATAATTTTTCCACAGACGATGACAGACTGATGATACCAAAATTGGTATCACCAGATCAAAGTGATGAACAAGCTCACACCAGTAAAACAATGTTCTTGATTTTAATAGCACATTAAGATATATTATTTATTATCTAGACTCACTTTATAGCTATTATTTTATTTTTATTGAAAAGATGGTCAACTTTAGAGAGACAAAGACAAATGCTATAATGTGGTGGTTAGTACAAGAGCCAAAACACAAGGTTAAAACATATAAAAAAATGTTGCGCCAATGGCTTTTTATTCTCTCCCAAGAATCATGACAATACTGTTGTGACACAAGACACTGGTGTTTACATGAATTCTTGGACTCAATTTAAAGCAAGGAAAAGTGATAAAAATCTTAAAGATTCTTGGACAATGTATTACCGTGCTATCAGGAAAATATTTAAGTTGGACAATACGCTATTTAATGAGGTAGAGTTTTATTATGATTGGGTGAGATTGGAGGACAAGGTCAATGGTTGTAAACATTGTCCATACTCCAATTTGGTGATAATTAATTTTTATAAGTTCAAGAGTACGAGTTTGATGATCTTGTAATTCTCACTTTTGATGCAAATCAAATCTTCTAAAAAGATCTTAACACTCCTAATTGGTGGGTTGTTATACATTCCCCAAAGAGACTAACCGGTCGAGTTGATGAGTTAGAGATACCAACTGTGTTTCAATATACTCTATAAGATGAACTTCATTTGGAGAACCTGCTAAATAAATATGAGAAAGTCTAGTTATTGTCTTTTCACTAGTTGTTACTGTGTTTTTATTGGTGAATTGTAACACTTTAAATTCAATCGAGTGGAATTTTTCCATATGTTGTTGACATGTTTTTTTATCAGTTTAGAGTGATCCTTTAAATTCAACTATTCTTGCCATAATTGTTGTCATTATATCATGATTAGTAATATGTTAATAAGGAGAAATGATGCATTGGTTGTTATATGCTTTTAATTCAATAAGTATACTGTTTATCTTTTATTTTACTATAATATTACCATCGAACTAATATTTTGTTTTGAAATTTAGTAAAGTTAAAATGTTATCAAGTACAACTTGAACACAACCTTCCTCCTCAATGGACAAAACCCCAAATGAGCAAATAAAAGTCATTATTGAAGATGATGGGCATATAGTCAATGATAATGCAAAGCTGCGGAGTTCTTATACCGAGGATTTTGTGAGGGATAATTACCCAATTGATGGACTGGAGACATGTGCTAAAGAAATGTAAAGATGATGTTTGGAATGCTTTGATGGTAAATATGATTTATACTTCATTTCTTCATTTTTATTCTTCTTTTCTAGTTTTATTCTTTTATTCTTTTGTAATATATGCTTCTTTAATTATTTTTTTATTGTTGAATCTTTCAATTTTTAGTTGAAATTTTATCAAATGATTAACTAATTTATTTATAATAGTATAGGAGGAAGTGAAGGATACGAAAGAGAAAAGAAAACCAATAGGTACGATTGGAGAGGGTGGAAGCAATACTTTTTGAAAATTATGACAACGATGTTTTAACACATATGTTTGGAAAGGATGTTAAAGGATGTATGCATGGAGTGGAATCTTACGTATCTAAGAAACAATTAATTCACACGGGGGTGTGAAGGAAAAATTTATACAACATTTGAAAGGAAATGAAGAAGTTGCCTCGATGAAGAATGAGATATTTAATTTTCACTGACAGTTGAAATAGGTTACTAGTATATTGCATACGTTTATGTCAAAATTGAAAAATGGAAAGGAGAGCTCCCCGGTAGGGGTGACTCCACAGAGAGAGTTTTTTTCCACTCCAGATCATTGTCCTATCACTTTATCTCAGAATTTGAGTAATCTTATCACAATTACCACTCTCATTCCCACTTCCGCTCTCAATCCCACTCATACTCCCAATCCCCCCTCTTTTAAAAAAATCCCCCGTCATTATACTTGATAGATTTGGTGGAGAAAAAGGGTATGTTGGGATACATAATGGTGACATGTGTCAATTCAAACTCTTTGGATTTGGGGAAAAGGTAGTCTGGGTTGAGATAGTGCTTCAACTTGATGCTTCTTTATATAATGCTCCTAAAAAAAATATTGAAACTTTTACAGGCCTTTCAGATGAAGATTTTGTTATTTGGATGGAATGTTGGTTGAAGTATGTTTAGAACATTTATCTTAGTTTTACATATTTTAGTGTAGGAAATAAACTTTCGAATTAATGTTTTGGATGACATTTTATAAATTTCAGTGTAGGAAAGATACTTTTGGATTAATGATTTGGATGACAGTTATGAAATTTTATATATGCTTGTTTTTCTCATTAATCTCGCTTGATATGTTAGGTAAAAGATACTTTTGGGTTAATGATTTGGATGACAGTTATTAAATTTTATATATGCTCATTTTTCTCATTAATCTCGCTGGCTCTGTTAGGTAAAACCTTTTTATCTCCGCCAATGCAATGTTTTATCTTTGCATTACCATTCCCAAGCCCGAATAAAGGAGGAGGTGAGAGGTCATTGGTTCCGTAAAGGTCTTTATATGACACGGATGTGCTTGCTGAAGATACCATTCCTCATTGGTTCCGTAAAGGAACAAATCCCAAGGCAGTTATACAAGACCATCCTTTAATTTTATTGACTTTCATATATTATGATATTGCACATATTTGGTGTTAATTTTGACATGTTCAATTGCAAAAAAGAGGAAACACCCATATGGATAGCTAAAATTTTCTCTAATAATGTTACATTTCCTTTTAAAATCTTGAATAGGTAATGCGAGAGATAAATGTATTTTAAGATACTATTAGTGATTGTACATAAAAACATGAGTTCTCCAGAAAACTTATTTCCGAAGAGATTTAATAATGTCAAGTGAACCAGTGTAATTGTCTATTTGTACGAATAGAGACTCACAGTCTTATGTTGAATGGCCCTACTAATGGATCCCGTTGATGAAAATAATTATAGACACCAACGAATACCGAAGAGAACATATGCACATTTCATTATTTTTTTGTGACTAGTCATTTTCAAATTTGTTGAGTTGAAACTTACAAATTGTGGGACCTTAATTACTACTTTATTATGACCCTATTTTTCTTAAGACTACCTCTAGCGTTGGGTATCTATCCTACGTGAAAATGGCCCAATTATATCTCAATTAGATGGTTGCCCATGTGGATATTATTTTATTTAAATGTCTAATATTTATTTTTATCGCCCTTTTTTTATATAGAAATACTTATTTTATTTTCCTTTTTAATAATTCTCACTAACCTTCCTCATCTCAGTGTATGCATTTACTTTTAGTACCTTAAGTGCTCATTTGCTTAAAGTTTTTGTGATTTTTGGGAATTTACCATTGGTAATTCCACATGTGAAGTGGGAGTCTTGGGACATATGTTGCTTCCAAGATCTTACTTGAATTTTGGGACTTTCCATGTGAATTTACCAATTTAGAAATCCCAGAAAGCCCCAAAACTCCAACCAAACGAGCACACAATTTAGATGACTTGCTTTTGTAATTTTCATAGGCATTGGATTTTTGAAATTTTGCTTCACTTGAGTGCATTGTATAATTAATATGTGGACATTGGAGAAATACATGTATGTGTTATCTTATTTTGTCTATAATTAAATGATGGGTTTTAAACCTCCACTTTGCATGTTTAGTCATCTTCCGCAGGAACACCCTTTCACGTACTTGAAAATAGAGTTACTGGACTCAAAGGGGATGGGTGGTCATACTTATGAATATTCAATCCAATTGTATTTTTATCATTTAGGATCACTTGAAATTATATTTGGATTCTAATCCACAGGTAGTAGCCCGACCTGTCTTTTAAATGTTGTTTTACTAATACTGAGATGGAAGTTTTACCTATTATTTTGTAGTTAGAAAGTTAGATAAAGATTGTTGCTAGTATGTAACTTAGAATGGACATGACGGTTCTCATCTTGCTAGTGCTTCTCTTCAGTTTGGTACATGTGACACCTCGCCTAATAAAATACTAGGTGATCGGTCCTATACCAAATTAAAACAGGAATCCCAGTTAGATCATCCTTAGCATCACTGTCGAAAACTTTTTAAAACTTATTAACCACCTAGTATTCCAAAAGATGGTGCAAAATTTTATCTTATTAATTAAACCAAATAGTACATGCGAAATTAAATATAAACCATTCACACAATTGAATTAAATGAACTGAATAATTAATTAAACAATTTTTCGAATAAACCATCGGCCACCAAAGTGAAAAATCCAATACAAACATTCAACACCTGAATAAATACATCTGAAAACTATACTGAGAAGTCTGGGCGACAAGCCCTAAATAAAACTGAAACTGATAAATGATTCCTACTCTAGGAATGAATGAACGATGCATCTAATCCAAACTCCTGCTAGCATCCACATATGTCGCAGCTCCGTGTCTCTGGAATACAATATCAATCCGGCGTCTCTGTGGCTGGACACCTAAAAGGTTTTGAAAAATAGTTTTATAGCAAGGGTTAGAACCCAAAACATTTTGAAAATATTTAGAAGTGAATTAACTGCAGTAATTTAAAATGCATGAATGCGCTTCATATTTAAGTTAGTGTCGCACTCTCTTGAGGACATTCTCACCCCTCCACTAATGTGCACACCTAACGATTACCTTAACCCCACCTAGTTGTACTACCCCGTCCAACTAGTCATAGTATAACCTCCCCTTGCCATACTACTCTAACCCGAGTATAATTATTCACGAGTTACAAGTTATCTCACCAATTAACTTAATTAATTTCTTCTTAAATAATAGCATATAACCGTGACATGAGTTATATAAAGTATATACATCACACACTGTATTATTCCCCGCATATAATATTTACTACCATTATATACGTACCTGTACTAAGAACACACACACACACACACACACACACACACACACACACACACACACACACACACATATATATATATATATATATATATATATATATATATATATATATATATATATATATATATATATATATATATATATATATACATCCATCCCTCCGAGTATACCCTCAACAGATGATTCCCTCTAAAGTGCATATTACTAGGTGTGCTCACATAACCTAGATACCCGAGTTGGAATCGTTCACCAACTTGGCCCAAAATATAAACGTAGTGGAGGCGGTCATATTCCTTCCCTAAAAGTGAGATAAATCCCTCACCCATATACTGGACACTATGACCTGGGGATATACTCACCCTACTCCTCAAGCTAGGGAATTCACCCACATCGCGCAACCTCCCTTGATAGCACTAGAGCATATAAATTAAATAAATATCTAGTCACTAATATTTAATATCACACACAATTTATACACATATATTTATACTATCACTACACCGTATATATATAATATAAATCCCGGCTTTACCGTGTACTAAAAAAAAAAACCCGTAACACTAGCCTGAAATTTCCCGAGTCTGTGGCCTGACTCAACTTAATGAATTTTCTCACTTAGTAATTTATCATCTCCCCGAGTCTATGGTTTGACTCTAATTTATTAAATTCACACGTCAATTAATATAATATTTCCCCCGAGTCTATGGTCCGACTCTTATATAAATACTTTGCACAATAATTTATATAATATTTACCCAGGTCTATGATTCGACTCTGATTTAATTAATTTACACATTAATTAATTATTACCAGTACGAGTCTATGGTTTAACTCTAATTTAATTAATTTATACATTAATTAATTAATACCAATCCGAGTCTATGGTCCTACTCTAAATTGATTAATTTACACATTAATTAATTAATACCAATTCGAGTCTAGGGTCCGACTCTAATTTGATTAATTTACACATTAATTAATTTAACACTTGGTGTCGCCCAACCATTATACCCGGACTCGCTCACCTGGCCCTTACCATTGTTAATATTTTTCCGAGTCTTTATTCCGACTCCAAATTAATTTATTCTCTCAATAATTAATTTAATACTTTAGTGTCACTTAACCAACCTACCCGGACTCTTTCTTCGTCCTGTAAAATTTTCCAAGTCTTTAGGCCCGACTATTACTTTATTTGGTTACTTTTACAATTAAATAAATTAACCTGGCTTCACTCGCTAATTCCCTCGTACTCATCCACTCGGTTCATAATAAAATTGAATAAGTTTCGCCCAAAATTCTCACTTTAAGACTCAACTCTTAACTCAAAGTGTCAATTCCTAATAGCCATCTTTTGAGCCCCTAGCTATTAAATTCTCTATAATTTTTCACCAATTAAAATTATAACCAAAAATCCAAAAAGAAAAACGAGGGCGTAAATAACAAAAAACCCGACCTGCCAAAATTTTCCCATCGTCTATCGATCGATGGATCGATCATTCAGTGGCAGCTCTTGTTCCCCACAGAATTTCCACCATTAACGAGCTTTCAAGCTCTGTTTTTCCCAATCCATCATTTGATCAAAATGACATAATCTTTAAACCCTCTATTAGACTGATTTACGACATGGATACAACCATAACTACCCTTTATCTCCACCACAAATCATTGACTCACGAATTGGATTTTTCTATAAATTTCAATTAACTTTGTTCTACAATTCCGATTCCAGATTCAAATTCCACCATTTTATATTCCGGATTTCTCATTCAAATCAGATATCTATACTCAGAGATATATAATACACCTTAAATTCTTACTTTGAATCTCATTTAAGTGTTCCATTAACAAGACCCCATTTTTATCCAAAAACGAATTTTAATTTACACATCACTAAAACATGAATTGGATATCACAATCTAAACATTACAGCAAGTTAACCACTTTCCTGGAATTGTTCGTAGGGTCTGATCCATTGGTGTAGAGAATGGTTGATGAAGAACACTCCCAATTAGTCCCGTAATTTGGCTCCAACAGACCCCCAATTGGCTTCTTGATTAGCTTCCTTTAATCCTCTCTCAAACCCTAGGTTTAGAATTTTCTATTTTCCATTCCTAGTCCCTCAATTAGGTTAAAAAATCTTAATCCCATTTTTTGCCACACGGACCTAATTAAAATGACCCGAATCACCCCATGTGGGCCCGGTTATGCCTAAAAATGCCCTGAGATCCAATTGCTACCCCTGGGTACTCTTTTCTGACTATCTCGACCCATCCGAACTCAACCGCACACTCAGAATTGTCATCGAAAATACTTTATAACATTCTCCAATTTTGATTTCAAAATGCGACACACATTAATTCGAACAATTTAACTTAAATTCGCCAAATATAAATAAATTCTTCCCACTCAAATAAATTCTCTAAATCCTAAATTTAAGTTTCTCCAATTTAAATATTTCTATTTCTCCCCAAAATAATTAAATTTTAAATCCTCAAAATTACGGTCTGTTACAGTACATCACATGGTTCAATATTACATGAGAGGGAAAAAATGCTTAGGATCCTTGGTCATCAAGTTACCTCCTTATTATATTGAAAGTTGGAGACACTTGAATAACTTGTCTAATTATTTCTCCTTAATGACACATTAATAAATAATTTATATTACTATTAATATATTGAGGGTTACTCATGTCATTAGAAAAATATGTAATTAGTGGGTAATTTTTTAATTTTATGGTTATGGTGAATTAAGGCATCACAGTGATTTTACGTACATACCAAAAGATAACATCTTTCTTTGGTATACTTATTTGTCTGAGAGGCATGCATTTACTCAATAAAAATTGTGGAGGAGGTAGGCGTAGTTCCTGGTTTGCCTGAGGATTTTGTAATTATTAGTGAAAATGAATCTGATGATAGGTTGATCTTGAGTTTACGAGTAATCCAAAATGACCTTTTATGGGATCGATACAAACAACTTCAAGTTGAGGACGTTGTCATCAATGGCAAGGTGGGTATATTTATGACAACAAATTTAAGCTTTTTTTTCTTTTTGTTTTGTCTCTCATGTTCATACCTCTGTCCTTTGAGTTAAAATGGACTAATGTACTGTAATAACCCTTAATTTTGAGTAATTTAATTTATATTAATTCACCATGTGGGGTGATTATATAAAATATTGGACAATGGGGTAAATATTGTTTTAAGTGAGTTAAAAGATAAAATTTACTAAATTGTGCCTAATTCCTGTTATTTGAATGTAAATAGCATTTGCGTTATATGTTATTATGTCGTCTGCTCAAAATGACAGTTGAGGTTTAAAATGAAATGGGATATGGAAATGATGTATAGTTCTCCGGATGCCAATTTAGAGGGCGCGGTCAGTCCCGAAATATGCGAGATAGTCAAAATAAAAGTCGTACTGTATTTTTGGGTTCCGGGCACTTTTTATTGTTTATGACTTAATGTGTAGTTACGAGTCATTTTGATGGGGTATTAACATTTAATATGGGAATTCAGGAGAAAGGCACATTTAAGTCTTGGAAACCCTTTTATTTTCTTAAGTGTGTATTTCTAAACCTAGAGAGAAAGAAAGAAGAAGAAGAGAAGAAAAAGGAAGAGATTGAAGATTGAAGCTTGGAAGTGTTGCTACCATAAGGAAATATGATATTTCAACCTTAAGGCAAGTTTTTTACTTGTTAATATATGATCTAGGGTGAATAAATGGTATCGATGGTTGTGTATTTGAAATGATTTAACAATTTTGGGGTTTTAAGGGAATTTTAGTGTTTGACCCCTTGGAATTTGATGTAGATGGATATTATGTGGATCAAATTAGTTAGGATGCATTTATGATGGTTTTGGGTTGAATTATTGATGTTGGTTTGAGGGAAAAGAGGTTGGGAGAAATTAGAGTATTAAAACTCCATAGCCGAAATTGGGATTTCTGGGCTAGGCGAATCGATTCTCCCCTAGCGAATCGATTCATTAAAGGGGTAGGCTACATATCGGAGTAGACCGAATCGATTCAGCCTATTCGAATCGATTTAGAATTATGCAGAAGGTCAGGTCCTCTTGACCTAATTTATTTGGCCTATCCGAATCAATTCGCTTTCAAGACCGAATCAATTCGGCCAGGGTGAGTCGATTTGGAATTCCTGCTGTTTTGAGTTATTTTTCTAACTCAAATTTTACCCTTTTGTTTTAGGCTTAGGACCTAGGAACCTTCTCTTATGAAGTAAACTTAGTGTCCTAGAGTCTTATATTAGTTAGTTAGCTACAAAATATTAGACAGGGTATATATGGGGATTATTCCGGGGATTACCAAATAGATCATAAGGTATTATTTTCCTTTAGCAAGTTAGTTTGAGATTAGGAGTTGTAAGATTATATCTCGGTGGACTTTAGAGACTCGAGTGAGGCGTACTAGACTTTGTGGCTTGTAGAAATGTCAGGATTTCTTGAAAGACTAAATTGAGAATTTATTATACGTGAAGTTGATAATGGTGACCTTAAATGGTTATGGTCTCGAATATAACGTAATGTATATATTGAAATGGGAATAAACTGTAAATGATAATTTAAGTAAACACAACTCTCTAAATGCTATCATAGGGGAAGTACGCGCACGAGGTGAAGTCCCCTGGCTACTGAATGCAGGGTGAATATAGTCCTCAGCCATAGGACCGGTTATTATATAAATTGTGTGATTTTTATTTCTATGTGAGGTAATTTCGAGTGTGGTTATGACCCACTGTCGAAGGTATATGGCCACTTCCCGACGTCACGCGATGTAGGATGCCCATGTTGTCTTGTGTGATAGGCCCTGGAAGATGATAGCTATTTAGGGGCGCGTTCATTGGGGAAACTCGGAAGGACGGTCTTAGAATCGTTATATATTGTTTAATATAACTATTCTTATTAAAGTGGGATTCAATAAATGACAAAGCATTCTATGAATTAAATTGCTTTGAATACGTTTCCTAATGAGATATGGAACGGTGAACTAAAATAGTATATAAAGATAGTGAATCTCAATTTATAATATTTATTCATACCCTCTTGTATAATTGAATTAAGATTATGGTCATTATAATTGCTTTAGTTTATGCTCTTAGTTCGAGTAGATAGATTCTTATCATTATCGATGATGATTAACTGTTCATAACTGTCATACTCTGTATTCATCTAGTGATTATATTAAATCGGGACCTGACCCGTTCACATTTCTTGTTGTGTTTGAATCTTATATTCGCTCAGGTGCTCCACCGCAAGGACGCCCTTATTAACTTCCCTATTCCAGTGTCTTGGAGCTGTAACACCTTGCGGATGTTGCGGGATATTTTGTTATAGACGCCTCCATTTTTGTATTCTAGTTATGATCGGGTTATTTATTTGGGCGTGTGGCCCAAGATTTTGTACTTGCCTAATGCAATGTATTGTGTAACTTAATTAACTTGTTTTATATAGTTTGTAAGAGACTATTAATTGACAGCTTATTCGGTTATATGGATGTATAATGTTGTTTATGAAAGATCAGTCTTTTCGGTATCCACCTTCTTTTAATGGAATGGTTTAAATGTTTCTTTTAATTTACAAATAATATTTAGACAATCTGTTTTCTAATAATGGGTGGTTATCTCGTATTCTTATTATTTTTATGGTGATGCTAAGAATGGACCATTTATGATTCCTGTTAATATTGGAGTATCGGGCTGGCCACCTCTTTTTTTGATAAGCGGGTTGTCACATGTACAATGCCATTTATTTAACAACTTTTGTTCAATATTATTAGCTTTCTTATGTCATTTGTGTTGTGAACTTTGTTGTTTGAACAATCTTATGTTCTAATATATATATATATATATAATTGTATGCAGGTTGTTGGTGCAGAAAAAGATGGAGTAACAACAGTGTTAAGAGGGGCTTCATGGATTCGGTCCATTCTCATAGATATCGATGGTTTGTTTATCAACCTATACGGTGTTATGAATTGTCATAATCCTAAGCCTTCATTTCAAAATAAAGGTTTTGATTAGGCCACCCTACAGAAAACAAGTTGGAGGGCCCGGGGATAAATAGATATCAACCCTTGGGTGAGAGAACGTTCCAGAAGTATGTTTAAGACAAATGTCTTAAAGTACAAATATTAAACTCTTCCCAAAAGGTACCTTCTGTGATAAAAGCCTATAGACCGTTAAAGAAAGACACGAAGTTAGAGGAGAACGATTTTAATGGAGTGGTGTTTGAGAGGAAATTCTACCTGCCGGAGGAGTTTAAGGCACTTGAGACAGTGCCCAAGAGGGCCGTTGTATTGCATATTTTTCATACGTATGATTTGGTCTATGGATATACAGAGGCTCGCTTGTATTCCTTAGTCACCCTTACAACTTTCAGAAGAGATGGTTTGGTGAATAAAAAATATTTTCATCTCTTTGGCAGTATCTACTACCTTGTCAAGATCATCTGAATTGGAGGGGCCATAATTCTAAAGGTGAAACCACCAATCAAAAGGCCAAAAATTGCTTTGCTTATTATTCTACACAAGCTAAAGCTATCATATGAGCAATTGAAGTATTTTATCGATACTTACGAGCCTACAAATCCTAGCTTCTGCCTCAGATGGTTCAGCCCTGTTGATGAGGTCGGTAAAATCATTTTAATGATGATATTTCTTATTAACTAATTAACATTATGAGTACGGATGAAAATTCACATATCTTGACTAGTTGATTGCTATTGACTTCATATTTTCAGTTAATTACTAAACGGCACAACGATATATAAGCTTAAAAAGTTGAAGTATGTTACCATGTTGAATTAAGGAGCATATAGACCATTTAAATGTGGAATAATTCCCTATAAATGCTGATTATTAGTTCTTGCATGCTCATCCTTCTGCCGTGTAACAAATACAGAAAGTAGCAGAAGTCATGTCCAATAAGATTGAATACCAGCCATCGAAAGTGGACTCTCTCATATTGAGCCCATTTTTATAACTTGAGCGTACCCTCTTCACCTATTTAGTTAAGCTTGCATTATCTTCTTCATTTAAAAAAAAAATTATAATTGAAAACATACTTTCATGGTTGGTTAGCCTTCTAATTTTTTTATTGTTGTTTTTACTGTGTGTTCTTGAGAGTGCGAATAAAATTATTGGTTAATTTCAATAAATATCTTATCATCCAATTGGTTTTTACTGCTTGTTACCAGTATGCTCGTTATTCAGAAAACCTTTGGGGAAGGTGGGTAGCTTTACAGGTCGTGCTCAACGTATGTTATTGATAAAAACATATCCCTTACTAAGGTGGGTAACTTTTATCGATTTAATTTTAACTAGTCTCTCCTATTCATGTGTCCTAATAGTTTCACTTATTGATCCGATGTAGTTATTGGCTCTTAGGGGAAGATGACCTCCTTGGAAAATCTAGACAAGATATAGATCGCGCTTATGGGGCAAAATATGACAGTGATCTCCTATAACAAGGTCTACATAAATAACTTGCCTTATGCTTGAGACTCGAGCTATTGGAAGAAGTAATGGTATATCAAAATGATGATTTGGAGACATCTCGAATGCCGTGAAATCTGTACATGCTAAATAATTGTAGCTTCATGTGGAAGATAATGCCCTCTCATTACTCATGGGCATGGGTTATGTTGATATCTTATCAAAAGAGGCACTACGAAAGACCAATCACGATGGTATATCTGCTACTAATTTTCTTTCTGAGGATAGTGAAAAAAAGGAAGGAGAGATAGGAAATATATGGTACCACACGAAAATTTACACCCCGTGGGAAAGCTTTGGAGGACTTATAAAATATGTTAACTTTAAATGCCATGTTGATTGCTATGATAGTAAGGGAATGGAAAAAAGTGCGTCAATATGCAGATGTTTAATTTTGAATATTTCTATCGTTTCCTCAAAAGCTACAGTGTAGGCCACTATTCCAGCCTAAAAGGCCTTAAACCACGAGTGGTAATGCATCTATTTGGTCAGCAACTTAGCAGAGAATATGTCATGGTGTAGGATACAACTACTATTAGTATCCAATTGTAAACACAGAAAAAACAAAGGTAGACAGGAAAGAAATTGTAGATGTTTTATTGATACTTCAATGTATTATTTCATGTACAGTACCACACCTATTTATAGGAATTTGAAACCAAAATAAAAAACTAACAAAAAGATCACTAGCATAATTAACTCCTATAAAAATGCAATCAGTTAAAGACTGAGTTACATTGACTTAGTCAAATTAACAAACAAACAAAGACTTATTCAAACTAAAGACTCGTTACTGTTTGAGTTTAAACTTAAACTCTAGCAGCCCCCCTTAAACTCAAAAATTTAGAAACTACAGACTCCCATCATCTTCTTCAGTTTATCAAATGCTTCAGCCTTCAATGGTTTTGTGAAAATGTCTGGAACCTGATCTTCAGATTTATAGAACTCTAATATGATCTCTTTATCTTCCACTAGCTTATGGATGTAATGAAATTTAATATCTATATGCTTGCTTCTACCGTGAAATAGTGGATTATTGGTTAATGTAATCGTTGACTTGTTGTCACAGTAGATCTTCGTGGCAGATTTCTGTTTTTGCTCCAATTCTTCAAGTAAATGTCACAACCAAACATCTTGACATGCACTAGTAGCATCTTCTATATATTCGGCTTCCACAGTTGAAAGTGCAACGACTTGTTGCTTCTTTGATGACCAAGAAAATGACTGAACCCATGTGAAAAATGAAACTAGATGTGCTTTTTCTTTCCTTCACATCTCCTGCCCACTCACTGTTTGAGTATCCAACAAGAGCACTATTTTCAGTAGATGAATATAAAATCCCATCAGTTTGAGTTAATGTATCTCACAATTCTCTAAGCATCTTGCAAATGACCTTGACTTGGTGTATCCATAAACCTACTAACTATTCCAATTCCATATTTGATATCAGGTCTATTAGAAGTCAAATAACGTAGACTGCCTACTAAACTTAAAAAATAAGTAGGATTCACAGGTTCACCATTACCACTCATATCCAACACAACCTTTCTACTGGTGTCTTGATTGGATTACAAGAATCCATCTTGAACTTCTTCAAGATATCTGTTGCATATTTCTTTTGTGAGATGAATATTCCATCATCCGTCTGCAAAACTTCAAGTCCAAAAAAATAAGACATCAATCCTATATCAGTCATCTCAAAATTGCTACTCATAGCCTCCCTGAATTCATCAAACATCCTTGGATTATTTCCTGTGAATATTAAGTCATCCACATATAAACACACAATCAATAAATCTCCATGTGAATTAGTTCTTACATATAAAGTGTGTTCACAAGGGCATTTAAGAAAATCGTTGTCAAGGAAGTATGAGTCAATACGAGTGTACCAAGCCCTCGGTGCCTGTTTCAACCAGTAGAGAGCTTTATACAATTTAAGGACTTTGTCTTCCTTTCCTCTATTCACATAACCTGCTAGTTGTTCAACGTACACTTCTTCTTCTAGTACTCCATTAAAAAATGCAGACTTTACATCCATTTGATGTATTTTACATTTGTTTTGAGCATCCAACACAATTACCATACGAATTGTGTCAAGTCTCGCTACAGGTGCAAATACTTCATAATAATTGATACATGGCTTTTGTTTATAAACTTTTACAACTAATCTAGCCTTTAACCGATCCACCTCACCATCAAGTTTGTATTTGGTCTTGAACATCCACTTTACACCAATAGATTTATGTCCTTTAGGAAGAGAAGTCATCTCCTAAGTACCATTTTTTTTCTATTGAGTGAATTTCTTTATCCACAACTTGCAACCATCCATCATCTTGTGCAGCTTCTTCAAAAGTGAGAGGATCAAAATCTGCAAACAAAGAAAAATTTATAATTTCTTCATCAGAAACATCATTACCATTGGTTACAATATAGTCCTGTAGACGTGCAGGCATAACACGATTGCGTTGAGGCCGAGTTGATACTTCATGAGAAAGGATATATGGGAATAAAAAATCAAAACTTGATGACTCGTTAAGAACTTCCAACCGTTGCGTATCTTCCTCTATATCAATTCCCATTTGTTTATTTTCCTCAACCGTCCAAATCCAAGCTTGATCTTCACAGAATTCGACATCCCTGCTTATAATGACTGCACTAGTTCTTGGGTTAAACAATTTGTACCCTTTAGTTCTATTACTATAACTAATGAAAATACATTTATCACCCTTATCATCAAATTTCTGTCTTCTCTCTTTAGGTACATGGGCATATGCAACACACCTAAATACTCAGAGATATTCTACATTCGATTTATGTCCACTCTAAGTCTCCTTCGGTGTTATGTTAAGCACACTCTTTGTAGGACACCTATTTAAGAGATAAACTGAACAAGCAACAACTTCTGCCCAAAAAAAAAAAATTAGGTAAATTCTAATATTTCAACATACTTCATTCCATTTCAACTATTGTCCTATTCTTCCTATCTGAAACTCCATTTTGCTGAGGTGAATAGCTAGCTGTTAACTGGTGTTTGATTCCTTGTCCCTTGCAAAAATCAATAAACACGTCCGAGTTGTACTCTCTGCCTCAATCTGTTTTAAACAACTTCAAACTACAACCACTTTGTTTTTCATCTTGTGCTTTAAATTCCTTAAACACTTCAAAAGTTTCAGATTTTTGCTTCATGAAATAGACCCAGGTTTTCCTACTGAAATCATCAATGGATGGAATGAAATACTGATTACCTCCATGTGATTCCACCTCCATTGGTCCACAAAGATCTGAATGCACTAGATCTAGACATTCTGTGGCTCTCCATAATTTCCCCACTAAAAAAGAATCCATGTGTTGCTTTCCAAGAACACAACCTTCACATAACTTGTTAGAACAACCCAACAAAGCTAGGGCAATAACCAATTCTTTTTTAGCTCACAACTTTAATCCCTTAAAATGAAAATGGCCAAAATGGAATGCCATAACCAATTTGTATCCAAAATAAGTGTACTAAAAGCATAAACTGTTTCAATTTTTAGAGGTAATGGAAACATGCGACTTTTAGTCATCTTAACAATTGTTACAAGATGATTTTTCTGATTCTCAATTGTGCAAACACCCATATCAATGACTATTTAAGTCCTTTTTCAGAAAGTTGACCCATACTCAACAAATTCCAATGTAAACTAGGAACAAAAAAAATCAGAGATATAATCATGAGAACCATTTTTTATCTGTATGAGAATTTTATCTTTCCCCATGACTGAAACCTTAACTTTTTTTTTTCCAAAGTTCACTTCCCCACGCACTGATTCATCTAGGTGAGAAAATAGCTCATTCTTTTCGCACATGTGGTTGATGCACCCTGTATCTAGGTACCACTTGCCATGATGATCTCCATCATTATCATCAGCAATGAAGGCTAATAACAAGGTTTCCTTCTCTTCCACATTATCAGAAGCAAAGTTAGCATGTTCATAGTTTTTCTTTTGCAAGTTAACTCTACATTCTAATTTATAATGTCCAAACTTCTTACAACGATAACACTTGATTTAAGATTTATCATTCCTTCCACTATCAGTATTTTGTTGATCGGAGTTTTCGTCCTTTGTGGAAGTGTTATTGCGACCAGTAGATTTATCACCTTTTCCTTGGCTTGATACTTTTCCACCATTGAAACCACTGTTACCAATCACATACGCTTTGCTTTGGAAGGCATGTTCAATAGTAGCTACCACCTTCTGATTCATCCTATGTTCATGAGAACACAATGAACCCAATACCTCTTTAACAGTCATATTTGCGATATATCCCTTCCCTTATGTAATTACAGTAATGACATAGTCAAATCGTCCTGTTAAGGATCTCATAATTTTTTTTAATGACATGCAAATCATCTAAATTCTCACCGTTATCCCGCAATTGATTTACAAGAGATTGAACTCAAGAGAAATAATTAGAAATAGTTTCAGAATTATTCATATGAAGAGTTTTAAATTCACCTCGTAATGTTTTCAACCTTACCCTTCTCACTTTTGCACCACCTTTGTAAGATCTCTGCAATGAATCCCACACTTCTTTAGATGTTTTTGTAACCAAGATCTTTTCAAAACGACCTCGTCCACGGCTTGATATAGAAAGAATAAAGCCTTTTGACCCTTCTTTCTATTTTCTCTCGGTTTTTCCTTATGGACTTGAGAGAGGTCAGCCGCCAATACTTGTTCATCAAACCCTTTATCAACGATCTCAGTTAGCTCTTGGTACCCAAATAAGGCCCTTATCTAGATGCACCATTGTTAAAAGTTCATCCCACAGAATTTTGGAAGTTGAGGGTGGAATGGACCATTCATGACTTTCTTTCAAGCACTTCAATAAACACCTAACGAGCACTGCGATAGACTAGCTCTGATACCAAATGTAGGATACAACTACTGTTAATATCCAATTGTAAACACAAAGAAAATACAAAGGTAGACAGGAAAGAAATTGTAGATGTTTTATTGATACTTCAATGTGTTATTTCACGTACAATGCCTCACCTATTTATAGGAATTTGAACCAAAATAAAAAAGGGACATATACCAAATAGTCCCTCGGATATTTTTTAATACCCATTTAATCCAAACTTTTTTATTTTGCGTCAAAAAGTCATTTGCCACATATTTTGGAGAGGGAGTGCCGCTGGCGCGGACCTCTAAAAATAAGAGGATATTGAGTGCTTGAGGGACTAAATGGGTTAAACTAAAAATATGTGTCCTTTTTAAAAAATATATATTTATAGTAGGGACTATTTAATAATTGACCCAATAAAAAAAACTAACAAATAACTCACTATCATAATTAACTCCTACAAAAATCCAATAAGTTAAAGACCGAGTTACATTGACTTATTCAAACTAATAAATAAATAAAGACTTATTCAAACTAAAGACTCGTTACTGATTGAGTTTAAACTTAAACTCAACACATGGTTGTAGCACCCGATGGAGATGGAAATATTGAAGATAATCATTCTTCATCTTCACATTCGATGATTAACAATGAAAAATCAAGGGTGAGTGTCATCGATGTTGTAGAATAAGCATAAGAATTGCTTTAAGAAATTATGACTGGAGAATATTTTCCCATGGTGGACATTAATGTTACAGAAGAAGGTAAAGTTATAGACCACTATATATCTTTTATTACTTGTCCCTCCTCATCATCTCCTTCTTCTTATTAAGAAGAACAGGTTTTGGTGATTCCTAATGATGGATAGATGTTATTTTAGTATATGAGAAGTGAAAATACACCCATTTTATCAAAGAATATGAGTTTGATTAACATTGTAGAAACAATATTGGTTCTCTTGTACGGTTCAATACTATGTCTTGCTTGAAAATTTGTTTCAATGACTGTTAAAATAGATGCAATTTTTGAATTTTGGATTATGAAAAGGTGTACTAATTAACTTTCCATGCATATATAGGTTTTTTACATTTGGGATCAAGTTCCTACCTTGGAGAGAGATGCTTAAAGGCATATAAAGGAGCAAGGACTCGATATTGGACCTCGAATTCTCATTGTTACTCGACTTCTATCGATGTTGTAGGCACCGAATGCAATCAACGTCTCATGAAATGTAGTGTCTTCAGTTTGTCACGTGTTTTGAAATTATGTTGAGTGAAATTTTTGGCATTGATTGATTATGGTGCATTGCAATTGATTGAGTACGGGGTTTTACTACTACATTTATACTTGAGAAAGAAATATTTTTTTACAGATATTTTATTATTACTATCGGACTTTAACCGTTACAAATAAAACATCCATTATAAATATATGACAATCTCAATTTGTCACAGTATATTTTGTAACGGATTTAATCCGTTACAAATATTGAATTTGTAATGGATTAAAACCGTTTCAATTTAGTAAATCCGTCACTAATTTATTTGGTGGGTAACAATATCAAATCTGTTAAAAAATATATCGTAATTATTTTTGTCCCTTACAAATACTAAATCTATAACAAGTTTTAATCTGTTACGAATTCCGTTAGTAACAAAAAATAATGCCATTTTTCTAATGAATTTAATTTGTTATAAATATTTTTTGTAATGATTTTTGCCCATTACAAATGCCCTGTTTTGGTGTAGTGAAGGATGGCAAGAAACCAATTGCATATAATGCCACCCTTAGTGGTAGTGAACCGAATGAGAGACCCGATTCCCCTATTGAGCACAACTTCACCGCGTTTATGGCTAATCCTGCTAGTTTTGATGAGAAATATCCCATGAAGATAGTTCCTTGCATGACACTTTCGAGGCCATTAATTGTAATTACCAAGTGTTTGATGGTAGAGAGAGTAGATAAGAGAGTGAGAATAAAGAAGTATTTTCATGATGTTAACTAATTATGAGATTAATTATTATTGTTGGATTAATTAAATTAAAAAGGTGAGAAATTAATTTGTTAGTTAATTAATCGAGATTAAAATTATTATTAACTAGCGTGCCAAGGGTTAATACTTATTGACGAAAATTATTGAATATTATGGTGTGGTTATGTAATATGGAATTATGAATTTTATAAATTGCCGAAAGTATGAAACGTGACAGTTTGGTATATTAAGCCGAGACATGCGTGTGAGTCGTGTCGGGACTAATTTAACGGATTAAAGAAATAAATTATTCTTAAGTAACTCATATGACCATTTTGAGTGCGCTATTGAGCCCGAAAAGGTCGAGATAGTCAGAAAACTCTATTCGGGGTATTTTATTTAGACTCCAGAATATTTTTAGGCCTAACCAGCACCCCGTAGGGGTATTTTGGTCCTTTGAATTTTTGGGGAAACATTATGGACGAAAATTAAAGATAATAAATAAGGTAAATGTGTGTGTGTGTGGGGGGGGGGGGGGGGGGAGGCTCTATCAGTTCCAAAACTACGAGAGAGCAAAAAGAGTGAGAAGAGGGAGTCCATAGGTGTTCTTGGTGCAAAACTCAAGGACTCACGTCACAAATCCCACCAAAGCGTAGATCGAAAGACGAGGAACAAGTCTATGCCAATTTCATCAACGGATCAGAACAACATAATCGAGGCAAGTGCTTATTGCTTTCTTTATTTAGCAATGATTGTGTTCATGTTAGACTAGGTAATTACTCAATTATTATAAAGATGAATATTGTTGAAAATTTGGGAGAATTGATCATAAATTAGGACTAATTTGAATAAGGTTTGATTACCTAACGTAGATAGGGTTTTGTCCACGAAATTATGATAATTTAATGATTAAATCTGGACTTAATTTGGAGTTTTACACATAAATTTAAGAATTAGGGTTCTTGATATATTAATTTGGGGACTTCAAATTTATTCATGATTAGTGATGATTTAATGATGATATATCGTTGGAAATCATATATGGATGTTAATTAGTTGATGGGAATTGAATGGTTGGTATTTGGGCTGATTTCTTTAGAGGTTTTAGGCTTAAAAAAGCTGGAAAACGAAACTATTAATGGTGTAGAATGTAACAGGTCTGGTGGGGGAGAAGAAAGCTCAATCTTGTTCGAACGAGATTGATCTTCGTTCGAACGAGAAATCAGATGTCGTTCGAACGATAGGTCCAAAAATTTGAGAAATCTCCAGTTCAGTCCAATTCGTGTTACACGGTGATTTTGAGTGAGCAAAATGTCGGTTGATGAATTTAGTATAGTGCATAATTGTTGGGAGGTAATTGTATAATGATACTTTATATATTTTGGAAAAGTGCGTTAACTGTGGAAATTTCGAGAGAGAGAATAATCGAGATAATAATATTATAAGTAGTAATGAGAGAATACTGCATATGGAAAATACATGTATGGGTTGGGTGAATACCTTGATTTTTATAGGATGTGAAAATGCCTATTATATGATTGTATTTGTGTGTATGGCATACCTACGCTGCTTGCTATCGGGAGGAGGTTTCGCGCAGTGGACAATCGTATCTTGGGTGACCCAATGGGGGGATATTTGACTTTTAGCCAAGGCATATGAACTTGGATACGTTCTATCTGTTACATAGGATAGTTTCGACAGTTGAATGGGAGCGTAGGTATGTGAGTGACCCATCTAGATGGTGAGTATGCTCTCCTCCAATATTTGTGTTATGAGATTTATGGTTCTTGAGAGACGCCGAACCAATTTTCCATATGCAGTGAGCGATGCACCAGGACGTGATATCAGAGTATGCATTGAGCCAAGTGGTCTTAACCAAGGGGTGCAAGTTTAGCGTGTGTGTGTGTGTGTGTGTGTGTATATATATATCTGTGTGTGTGTGTGTGATTATGTCTACTATGTGTAACTAGTAGATATGGTAATAATAATAGAAATTGCTTTGCGCCAAATGGTATTAACCAGGGGGTGCAGGTGTAATATACATATATAGGGATGATGTGGCTTTACATATGAATAAACTTGAGAAAATTCTACTGTATGAAATTAAATATAGTAATGATGAGAAATAAAATAATATTAGTGGGTAAAAGATTAATCAGTCGGACGGTGAATAATGATATTTTTTTATGCAGGATAAACTATTTTAATAACGTATTGTATGGGTGATACGAATATACTACTAGTGACGTAGTTGATGGTATGGTGACTTCGGACTAGTTAGGCTGGGTAGCATAACTAACAGGGGGTAGATGTACGATAGGCGTGCACAATAGATGAGAGATGAGAATTTCATGTGAGGGTTCGAAACTAATATGCACATATTACTTGCTTTATTACAGTTTTAAATACTTGCTAAAATAAATATTTTTACAACTTGGGCTCTGGCCCGTTTCTTGCTATTCACCTCTCTCTCTATATATATATATATATATATATATATATATATATATATATATATATATATATTAGGTGCCCAACCACAGGGTAACCACCAGACTTAGACGCATGGATTATTTTGGGAGCTGCAGCTGTTGTGGAAGCAGAAGGTTATTGAGATTAGAAGTGTGACACCCCGACTAATTAAATACCGGGTAGCTACTCCTTTATTAAATTAAATCAAAATGCCAAGTTGGCTCAGTTAATAGCATCACTGTCGAAAACATTTTTATTATTACTAACCACCTAGTATTTAAAAAGTAAGTGCCAAATTTTATTTAAAGTCTGATTAACATGCAACAAGAGTAATAAAGAATGATAACACCATTCACCATAAAGAAGTAAATAGAATAACCATCACATAAAGTAAATAAATTTTGGAGGAAAAACTCCTCACTACAATCCCACAACTGGAAAGTAAACTGAATACTAAATCAATACATGCCAAAGTCTGAAAACTGTAATGGAAATGTAACTCTAATAGAAATGGGCAACATGCCCTACAACTGATAGATAATGAATCTGGAATCCAAGTGATAGAAGCGTCTACAAGCAAATCCCTGTAGCTTCCACAAACAGCTACAGCTCGTCACCTGAATGAGTATCCTATGCATGGTGTCCTTGTGGCTGGGCACCTAAAATGGTTTTACAAAAAAAATGGATTTGAAAAGCAAACGGGTCAGAGCCCGAATGTGGAGTTATATTTTAAAAAACCTGCAAGTGCTTTAAAAACATTTAAAACATTAAATGCAAAGTACATGTTAGGATGTGCACTCACATGATATTCTCACCTCTCGTCTAACTGTGCACTCCTAACGTAAGTACCCATCTATAACGACACAAACCACTAGCTAAGTGCCATCATATCTAGCTAGACTGTCATAGGTCCTACCCTTATTACTCGGTTCTATTACCATTATAACGCTCGTAATTAAGTAGGGGTTTAACGTAAACTCAGATGCTCAATATGAAATTATATATCACTATCAGTTAACTCGTTATATTTCTCGAAACAATACCGTAATTATATTCACAATATTAACATGAAGGTTCCCATTAATTAAGTGTATATTATTCACATCATAAATATACAATACAAGCACCCCGAGAACTAAGCTGCGGTGCACACATACTCTGCTATCCATCCCGGTACATCACGTACATAAGGATTACATATTCCGAATCTCTCAGGAATAGTTCACAGATAACAACATCATAAATAATGGAGGCGAACACAGTCACATCACATGGGTCACGCACATACCTACGCTCCCACGATCAGCGGACTTATTAATATCCCAATAAGTCTTTCTATGACCTATGTTCATCAAGGTAACTAGTCTAAATCCGGGCAACACAAGGATTAGAGGGCCCTAAGCGAACGCAAACCTCCCGTGATAGCAAGTATGGTAGGTATGTCATACACACAATTCATATACCAATACTAAGTAAACACACATCTTAATAATCCCGTAGTTTAATCGTAGTACATATCGCATTCTCGTACCAACTTATAATTATCACAATTTATACTATTCCGGTTTATAATCATACGCGCCATAATTTATTCTCTCGTCGTAGTAGACACTCACGTCTCAACCCAAACCGTCCATTTAATTTAACTCACTTGTATATAATTTACTTCTCATGATTACCCAAATGTCCCAAATCTATCATTATATCATCATCGGAAATGTTATCTATCTCCTCGAACGAGTTTACGGGACTCCAAAAATCAAAACAGTCTAAAAAAGCCCAGACTGCCAACTCGTTAGAAGTCTCGTTCGAACGAGACTGTTCGAACGAGATTCCTCTGTCAACTCGTTAGAAGTCTCGTTCGAACGAGATCCAGTTCGTTCGAACGAACTGTACCTTCTAACGATATCTCGTTCGAACGAGATTATCGAACGAAGTTCTCTTTCGTTAGAAGCGACTGGTCAATTCGTTAGAAGCTCGTTCGAACGAGTTCGTTCGAACGACCTGGGCAGGGGCTTCTAACGACCTACCAGTTTCGTCCCAGATTTTTCTAAATCTCGTTTTTCACCATTTTTACTCCTCAAATCTCTTCTAAACTAAGTCCCAACAATCGTTTTAAGGTCTCTAAACAATCCTAAACATATTATAATCACATCCTAACACGTTTTGAAGGATTAACTTACCCTAACATCGATTAATATACAAATCTCTACACTTTTTCCCCAATTTTCTCAAGAACATGAACCCTAAAACTTGTAATCATCAATAGCCCATTCTAAATTCGTCTTTGTTACATTCAACATACATTAATACCAGAATAATCATCTCTATGTGATTCTACATGCAATTTGTCCTCAATATTCAAATCCTAAGTCCAATTAACATGGGTTTTCATTCATCTTCCAAGAACAATTTTAATTCTTCAATTTTCTAACATGGAAAGAACATTCTATGAATTTAAATATAATTAAATCACTTGCCTTGATTGTCTCTGAGTTTGGTGTAGGTTTGATGAAGCTTTTCTGCAGAATTTCTTCTCTCTCCAAACTTCTTCTCCAATGGTGGCTATGGTGGCTAGGGTTTGCTTTGGGAAAGTTGGAAACCTAAATGATAACTTCCGTAGCTTAATGGGTTAATATGGGTTGGTTAGTGGGTTTAGTGGGTTAAATTCATATCAGATTAAGACTCCTAATTTCCGTCATTATTAATTCCTCAAAATACAAAATTACTAAAATGCCCTTTATGTTGTCGGTATGGCCTAAAAATACCCCAGAATCCAACCTACACCCCTGGCTAGTGTTTTCTGACTATCTCGACCCTTCCGGACGCGTTGGCGCACTCAAAACGACCATACGATTTATAGAATTTTAATTCACTTTTCTAATCAAACTAATATACCATGACGCGGCGGTCACACGCGTCTCAACAAAATTTCTAAACTGTCGTATATCAATCTCATGACAAATTTTTCATAATCCAATATTCATATAAAACATGTATGCACATAATCAAATACCAACTCGCATCTCGTTAGTATTTTTAACCCTGATTAATTTCCAATTAATACGCATTTAATTAATTAATTCCAAAAATAAATATAGCCAAAAGTACGGGGTATTACAAGACGCTTCTATCTTTCCATTCAGTTATAGTTTAGACATTTCAGTTAGGGTGTGTGTCGCCCGCTTCTAGTTTAGTTATTCAAATATTGTACTTTTCTTAGTAGCATTTCTTCTCTTGTTGGATTGAGTAGTACTACACTTTTGGTTTGAAACTTTGAATCAAAATGTTTTATCGAGTCTTATTGAATTCAGTAATTTTTTCATGTTCGGTATTTATTTTATTCTGGTGGAATGCAGATAGTTTTTGTTTTAAAAATGAAAATTTATTAACGGATTATTTGGGTATAATTCGAATTAAATATTTTGACACTTAGCTTAATTATTTATTAGGTGATAAATAAAATAAAAAAATTTCGACAGTGATGCTAAGAATGAACCAACCGGTCACTTCGAATTAATTTAATAAAGGATCGATCACCCGGTATTTAATTTGGCGGTGTGTCACTAGTGGTATCAGAGCATCAAGTTCTAGTGTCCTTAGGACCTGTACAACTTTCTACGTTTCAGTGTAGCGTTCTTTGATGTAGAACCCTATTGTAGGATTACTATCTTCCCTTACGTATGTGGCTTACGTTCTCCTGCTATGAATTATAATTGATGTCACTCATGATACGAAATCATTTGTACTTCGAGCAACGAACATTATTGGACAACCAACGAGGGCTGTAAGAAGCATTGCAAGAAAAGAAGCCCGACAGAAGACATAGAGTAATTTGAGAATGCTGGTCGTGACAAAAGTCACCACGAGTATTATTTAAGCAAGTGACAATATAATCATAACTAGGCGTTCCCTAGGAACCATCGGGTAATGGTGGAGATATTTCAGGATCATCTAGCGTAGTAAAAAAGGGTTAAATCAGAGGTAACCTTTTTAAAAGTCATCGGTGAAGATGTGGAGAAGAAAGAGAGAAAGTGTGTCCGACCAATGGAAGCAGAAAGTCCAAAGGCAATTGAGTAGAATGGAGTGCAGTGACACACAGAATTAAAATTGGGGTTAAATTTATAGCTCTTAGGAGTGACATAAAGTGGTTAGAGTCAATCACCACATATAAAGAAGTGTGTTTGAGAATTAAAGAGAAATTTTGGTATGATTTGACCGTGAGGTTTCCATTCGATGTTATAACATAGATATTAGTGAAATTTTAAAACTTGACCGTGAGGTTTCCATTCGATGTTATAACATAGATATACATTTATGAAAGTATAATTGAAAGTGGATGGCTCCACTATAATGTGAGAATATAATTCATTTGTGCAAAAATGCGCAAGGCATAGGGTGTATGGGAGCCCTAGGTAATTGAATCTTAATTTTGTTTCCGTTCGGAACATATGGAATGAAGTAACTGAAAATAGAAGTGGAGATATCAGGACTTGATTACACGCTCACAAGAATGGTATTGTATTAGGAAGTAGATTGTGATTATCATGAGAATTCGACAACATTTAGCCAGGGGTTGAAGTTTATTCCGTAAGATTTGTTAGAGGCTTACATTTCACGAGAAACTGATTTTTAGAGCAAGGGAAGGACTCGTGACACGCGGTGAGGCAAAGTCACATGGATCATGGTTAGAGGTACATTTGAGAAGAATATCAGATGTATCATCTTATAGATGACAGTGGTAATGGGATTTAAGGAGGAGAAATATGGCTAAATTTGTTTTACAATGGTCACATGTCTGTTGAAAAAGGGTGGACCATCCGAAACCAGTAGGGGTTTCTTCAACCGTTAGGGATTCCTAGGTAGTAATGGGAGAATATTCCCAAGGATTTTATTGAGAAGGGGGTTACGATCCTATATGGGTGATAATGGATCGATTGATCGAAGTTTCTCATGTTATGCCAGTTAAGACTGGTCATACTATGGGACAATATAAGTCGATCCTATTAAATGATATAGTGAGGTTATATGGGGTACCTCTTGATATCATGTCCGATTGGGACAAGATCTTTATCTTTTGATTTTGGAAAATAGTTTAGGAGGATTTGGGAACCAGGTCGTGATTGAGTATGACCTATCATCCGTAGACGAATGGGAAGAACAAGCAGACTAGTCAAAGGTTGGAGAATAAGTTTTATGTGTACCCTTGAGTCTCAAGAGAGGACGAGAGCGATCCCTTCCACTAGTGGAGTTTGTGTACAATAGCTCATATAAGCTCACTTTTGGGAATTGTGCAAGTTGAGGTATATCATAGTAAGCCTTGTTGTTCTCCTGCTTGCTAATTAAAGGTGGAGGACCAGGTGCTATTGCGAAGATCGGAGATGAGTTAATACTTATACTATATTATGTGTGCAAAAATATATACTGCGCAAATAACCTACTCGTGTGCTATCGTTGCGAGGCGAGATCGAATGTATGTGAAGAATGAATAGTCTACTAAGGTGAAAATAGTAGAAGGCTTGATAGTACATATCTAAAATTAAGATTAAGTAGTGAAACATAAATAGTAAGACTTGGACAAGAACCTACGTGACATGGTACCTGGAGTTTAAAACGAACATGTATGATGTGTTCATTATTAAAGGTATTCAATAGAGTACTATATGGGTGGTACGTAGTAGTTTATTTGAGAGAGAAAGGATGCGATGCACAATATATATACAGTGTTGTTTGTACCTGGTATATTTTTTCCGAATTTTGGGACAAAATTCCGTTGTAAGGGGGGAAGTATGTGACACCCCGTATTTTCATGATATTAAATAATTATGAGATTAATTATTATTGTTGGATTAATTAAATTAAAAAGGTGAGAAATTAATTTGTTAGTTAATTAATCTAGATTAAAATAATTATTAACTAAGGGTTAATACTTATTGACAAAAATTATTAAATATTACTGTGTGGTTATGTAATATGTAATTATGAATTTTATAAATTATCGAGAGTGTGAAATGTGACAGTTTGGTATATCAAGTCGGGACTAATTAAATATATTGAAGAAGTAAATTATTTTTAAGTAACTCATAGGACCATTTCGAGTGCGCTATTAGCTCCGGAAGAGTCGAGATAGTCAGAAAACTCTACTCAGGTATTTTATTTGGGCTCCAGAATATTTTTAGGCCTAATCGGCACCCCGTAGGGGTATTTTTGTCCTTTGAATTTTTGGGAAACATTATGGACGAAAATTAAAGAAAATAAATAAGGTAAACGTGGGGGAGAAAGGGTCTGCCAGTTCCAAACCTACGCTGAGGAAGGAAGAAGGAGTCCATACGTGTTCTTGGTGCAAAACTCAAGGACTCACATCACAAATCCCACCAAAGCGTAGATCAAAAGACGAGGAACAAGTCTATGCCAATTTCATCAATGGATCAGAACATCATAATTGAGGCAAGTGTTTATTGCTTGCTTTCTTTAACAATGATTGTGTTCATGTTAGACTAGGTAATTACTCCATTATTATAAAGATGAATATTGTTGAAAATTTGGGAGAATTGATCATAAATTAGGAATAGTTTGAATAAAGTTTGATTCCCTCATGTAGATAGGATTATGTCCACAAAATTATAATAATTTGATGATTAAATCTGGGCTTAATTTGGAGTTTTACATACAAATTTGAGAATTAGGGTTCTTGATATATTAATTTGGGTATTTCAAATTTATTGATGATTAGTGTAATTTAATGGTGATATATTGTTGGAAATCATATATGGATGTTAGTTACTTGATGGGAATTGAATGGTTGGTATTTGGGTTGATTTCTTTAGAGGTTTTAGGCTTAAAATGGTGGAAAACGAAACTGTTAAGGGTGTAGGAAAAAACATGTCTGGTGGGGGAGAAGAAAGCTCAATCTCATTCGAACGATATTGATCTTCATTCGAATGAGAAAGAAGATGTCGTTCAAACGACATCTGACCTCGATCGAATGACAGGTCCAAAGATTTGATAAATCTCCAGTTCAATGCAATTCGAGTTACAAAGTTATTTTGAGTGAGGAAAACTATCAGTTGATGAATTTAATATAGTGCAGAATTGTTGGGAGGTAATTGTATAATGATACTTTATATATTTTGGAAAAGTGAGTTAACCATGGAAATTTCGACAGAGATAATAATCAAGATAATAATATTATAAGTAGTAATGACAAAAGACTGTGTATGGAAAATACATGTATGGGTTTGGTGAATACCTTGATTTTTATAGGATGTGATAATGCCTATTATATGATTGTATTTGTGTGTATGGCATACCTACGCTTCTTGCTATCGGGAGGAGGTTTCGGGCAGTGGACAGTCTTTGGGTGACCCAATTGGGGGGGGGGTATTTAATTTGTACCCAGAGCATATGAACTTGGATACGTGATATCTGTTACATAGAATAGTTTCGACGGTTGAATGGGAGCGTAGGTATGTGCGTGACCCATCTAGCTGGTGAGTATGCTCGCCTCCAATATTTGTGTTGTGAGATTTATGGTTTGTGAGAGACGCCGAACCAATTGTCCATGTGCAGCGAGCGATGACCAGGACATGATAGCAGAGTATGCATTGCGCCAAGTGGTCTGAACCAGGGGCTGCAAGATTATATATATATATATATATATATATATATATATATATATATATATATATATATATATATAAAATAAGGTATGAAACTTATGTATGTCACAAGCTTGGCTCATGATGTCATTTATATAAGTTTTTTCTGCACTTCCTATTTTGCCCCTCAAATCTTTAATTTCCCCCTCTTTTCTTTCTCACTAATTAATTTCCCCTCTTTCATTTTAATTCAAACACGGGGCTATTTTGGTAAACACACCAAAAAATCCAAACCTTCTCAACCACACTCCCCGATTCACTCACCCAAACCCCCGTGATCTCCCTACTCAAACATCAGCATCTCTCACTTCTCACCAAAAATCCACGCCCCACTCCAAGACCTGGTCATACAGTGCCTCCCTCTGCCGACCTCCATCTCCACCGCCTCATGCATACCTCATTGACCACACCCATCCCTCATCTCCACACCACCCTCCCCTACTGCAAACCCACGCCTACGCCCTCACCCTCTGAGCTCCTCACACCAACCTCAACTCCGCGCTGTCGCCCTCGCCCACAGTTTCATCTAAAAGGTAGTTTTTATTTATTAGATCTGTTTCGATTTTGTTTTTGTTCATTTTGTATTAGATCTGTGTATCTGTATGTTTATGTTTTGGGATGTAATTATTTTTTGTATTTTGTTATTTATTTTTTCTTTTTTAGGTGACATGCTTATACTTGAACACCATAAACATGTATACTCTATTTCATTTTGATTGTGTGTCTACAGATTTTTGTTATTTATGTTTGTTTACCGATTTTTTTTAATAAGGGTTTCTTGATTTAGGGTTTTAACGAATTTGGTTATTTGGCCCTAAATTAAATGGCTTGGGTTCTAGAAAATGGTCAACTGATATTCAATTGAAACTTTTGTTATTAGGCGTGGGTTTATAGTGGCATGGGTGTAATTTCTGGGTACTTAATTCAAAGTTGCTCTCTATTTTTTATGGTCTAATTTGTATGCTTTTGAGGTTTGCTTGGGATACATATTAGCTTCCAATTTGCAAAAAAATTGCGGTAACACACTAGCATCCATTGCTAAATTTAAATTACTTATATTGCTAAAAAATCCTATGCATGGTTTTTTGTAGTTTAGTTTGGTGTATATTGATGATCAATGGTATACTCATTTTTATGTTGATGGTATATACTCATTTCAACCATCATCAATTTCCACTAAGGTGGGTATATTGACTTGGGACTAAGCATCTTTTTACACATGATATACTGTTGAAATCTCAATGTGGGAATTTGTGCAAATGAGTTGGTCTTTATCAATTCCTCGATATATAAAATTTTATGGATGTTTTTATTTAACAAGTTTATGCAAGGACCACAATATGTTTTTGTTAAGGTTATTGATTTTGATTTTATTTTTTATTTTTTTGTGTTCTACTATAATTTTTATTCAAACTAATTTCGTCTTGCTTTTGAGTTATTTTAGGTGGCCATATACTCGAGTCACAAATAAGGCAGCCACACCACATAATAAGCTCTCTCACCCTCTCTCTTTTCTTGACTTCACCTTAATGTGTTACATTAATGAGTCCCTATTCTCTCTTATTTTTACTCCTTGGAGTTATGAGTTTTAAGTCCAAAATTACACATCTTTTCGCTTGGGCAATCCAACCATGAATCAAATACACAATTTATTTATTCTTTGTTTCGTAATTTTTTTGTTTCTTTTAGTAAGAGGTGTGAGCTTGAAGTTATAAATGAGTTTTAATATGATTTCTTTTCATGTTTTCAGTCTGCCAATACTTTTGGGCATTTCTAAAGTTGTCTTCTTAATGTTTGTTATACTTTTTTGCATTTCTCTATGTAACTTTTTTCATAGCATTATTTCACATTTTTTTTAACTTTGATAATCCCATATTTACAACATTCCCTTTTATTGCCACTGCACTGGCACATGCCCCTTGAACCAATATACAATGCATATGTTACAACTTGCTTGCCTAACTGAGTTTTTCCCTAATAACGTTGACAAATAGCCCTAAAATGGTTTCTCAACCAACAATTTTCATTTATTTTCATTCACTAAAATGGGAGCAGATCATTATAAACCCTATCTTAGGAACTTGAATTGAATGAAATGAAGTCGTATTTTATGACTTTTAGTTGTCTATAATCGAATGGGTAGTTTGAATGATATATATTTTGTCTTTTATTTCAAGTACAAATGTTAGTGGTGCCTCTTTAATTTATTATATGCTTAGTTTTTGGGAGTAGGTTTAGTTTTTGGGTTAATTGAAAAATCCCTCTTCCTTTATATCTTGATTTGATTTGGAGCTAGGGTTTAACACCAATGAACGTGAGTTAAGTTTGGTAGTTTATGGTGTTGTGTGGTTGACAACGAGTGGTGGTGTTTGGGTTGATAAATAATAGTGCGTTTGCTATAAAGTAATTGTTTCTTTTGCATGATCTACACAATGATGACCATGGCCTATTTGTGTTTGTTTTAAAGTGATATTGTGTATAGTATGATCTGCACAAAGTTTGTGCAGCATAATAATAGTGAGAGTAAATTTACAATAAACAAAAATAGTGTATGTCTGCGTGTGTGGTTTATATTTGCAATTCAGTTGTTTGACTCAATACGTTTATGAAATTTTGTAGTATTGATGTTCATTGTACCATACATTGGATTCTCATGAAAACATTATTTCACATGTGGTGTAAATCCTTGACCATGCTTTTGATGAGGTGAAATATTAGGGATCATGTTTTATGCTTTAAAATTACAGTGTTCTCTGGTGATGTATATCATAACTCAGTCAATTTATAGAATCATTTGGGAGTTTATCGAATATTTTTGGGTGTGTTTGACTTGGTTATTCACGTACCCCAATATACTGATTGCTAAGACTAAGCAATGCGCGAGTAATTATTCACTTGAATGAATCACTGTCCTACTGTTAGTTTATGTAGACACAATACACGCAATTCTATTCGGATATAGTTTCTGACGTAGGATTTAATTCATATGTACTTGATGACCAGAATGATACAACCATTTCATGAGCAGTAAAAGGTATGCGTATCCTCCAAATATGGAGCAGCAGCAGGACACAATGGGCTGCAGACCCTCAAGTAGTAGCAGTAGCAGCCATGTAGCAACAATAGCAGTCATGTAGCAGTTGCAGTCATGTAGCAATATTACTATTGGAAGGTGATAACACAGTTTATCTAATATTAAAGTTTTTTTTTGTTCTGTTTTGTTATTCAGTTAAATTACATTGCAATAGAAAAATAAGGGTTTGGGTAGAGGATCTATTCGAGTTGAGGTTCAAATTTTAAACTCCTTGATAATCATGAGCTAGAGGTCTCCTAAGTTGCATAGAAGATCTTGAGCTTGAGCTCTCATAAGTTGCATAACAGATCTTCTATGAAAAGAGTTGGACTGTAAGCGAATGCCAACAATAAATCTGAAAAGTATGAATGAAAGTTCTTAGTAGACTTTTAGAATATGGAAGCAATGGGCGCAGTTGACTTTGCAAGATGAAGCTATTACTTTTAATATTATTGAAATGAGTTAAATGTTTTTCTCTCTTCATTTCAACTGTAAATCTGAAATATATGAATGGAAGTTCTTAGCATACTTTTAGATGAATCTATTACTAAGAATGGATGAAAAACATTTTTGTTTTGGATGCAAAAATTATTTGGTCGCATTGGAATAAATCCTAACTACTTTCTATTTCAGCGTACATTTTTCATGATGTGCTACAGATAAGGGGGTATTCATTGATATTCTCATCAAGATCCATAGAATTAGTTATTTGAAAGTGAGGTAATTGAATAAGTTATGCGCTAACTGAAGTGATTGGTCTGTTCAATATTTTGTTTCAACTTTTAGGTAAGGGATTTTTTCTCTTAAAGATGGACAATGAATCTAAAAAACCAACCCGGTCTTTTAAAAAGTTTGAAGTCTGCAAGAAATGTTTTCATGGATGCATACTTTTAAAAAGAGCTAGAAGACTTAAACAGTGTGTTTGAGCAAGCCATAACCAAAGCCAAAATCATTATGAGGACATAAGTGAGCGGATCTCAAAATTCACTATGTTTGAATGCCCTATTATTTTGATAATTATATTTTTGGATTTTTCTAAATTTGAATAGGTGATCAGGTATACCTATTCAAAATGAGGTCAGTCTTCTATCTCTCATATTCTCAGGTATACCTCTCGATTTTGTTTTGTCTGAATTTGAATTTTTTTCCATGGTGTTATTTCAAAATGAATGAAATATGTAGATGCCATATCTGAAAATATACGATACATTGCTCTGTTTTTATTTCTCTGTTTTTATGGTGTCGATTGTGATATGCATTGGTGTGTTTTAGGGAGAAAAACATGTTCTCACAAACAATAAGTTTAGCCCAGGTAACTCATAGTGTATCTCCTTATGGATCAGATCTTTTTTTTAATTATTCTTGCTTATTTTTAGAGGTACATGGAGCAGATTCGTGTTTTAGATCTTTGTTTTAATGTTAGAGTTCAAATGTATGATCTATACATACAAGGTAAACCTTTGGTTATCATGTTTTTATTTTCTACGGGCTTTTGTAGCAGACTAAATGGTGTAGTAACAAAGAATAATAGACTACTCTTTACTTACTGATTACCTTTGTATGTGAATTTATGTGTGTGAATTTCCTAAATTTGGAATAGGAGACTACTGATTACTGATTGGAATAGCAGACTACTGAATTTGGAATAGCATACTACTTTGGAATGACATGAAACTGTTCCGGTGGTTCTCCGACATGGGACTGCAGTATGTGTATATCACAGGTATCATGCTTGGAACCGGCCAACAAATTAAGACCTTCACGAGATAAGTATATAGTAGTAGCATATGCGCTTTAGTATTTCCTTATATTTGTACTAGATATGGAGCTTTGTCGAGCTTTTTCAATACTACAAAAATTCTCCCTAGAGTGTGGCCCTTTATTGAGTTTTATATATTGATTTTAAGTAACATTCTTTTTAATTGCCATTTTAGGACATTTATAAGTTTTATAAGATGTGTTTTATTGTGTCTTAGAGTGTACTACTGTTTGGTTATTGCTTGGATAGTGAACATTAAATAATGCATTTTTAACTAGAAGAAACCAATTGTTAGTTTTTATTATGGGGGAAACCCTTTAATTTAGTGACACAGACCTTTAATTTATTGACCATTCTTAGTTTCTTAAATTTCTTAAAGGTTCATTTGATTTTTTTCTCGGGACATCCAAGGGCAGCCTTAAGTCAGCTATTCGAGTTAGTTTGAAAATGAAGTCTCTCCACGAGCAAGTGTATCTAGAGCTGCTCATTATAGCAAAAAGAAGGATAAGGATAAGGGGATGTGAAGCCTCATCACAACTGCTCATTGCAGCAAAAAGAAGGCTCGGGATAAGGGGATGTGAATGAGTCTATAACACTTCCACGAGCAGGTGTGCGTAAAGATGAAATAAATGTAACTTACATTATATACATTCTATAAAGGTGTGGAGGTGAATGATCACATTACATTATATACACGTAACATTATATAAATTTAACTTACATTATATACATGTGTTTGCTGATTCATTGTGTGTTTGTGTTTATAAACATGTGACTGAATGCTGAAATAGATGTCATGTATTTGTAAGACTAATTTACGTTATGCGTTTATGTATATTGTATTTAAGTTTTAATTGCCCAATATTTTGATTTTCTAGGACTTGGCTGTCAGGATGATGCGGAGCATTAATGATTTAGTGGTATCGGGAGCATCGACATATATCACATTTTTTTTATTGATGGACCCATAAAGACGATACATAACATACTATGAATATATAATTTTGACCGATAAAATGTCTCTTTGAATATTGTTCTTGGGTTATTTTCTATTTCTTAAACAGGATGGTTAGTCCTATAAATAAAGGGAACTTTGGCCAATTTTTTTAATATTGTTTACGATTATTTATGTTATAAAATAAATATTTTCGACTTAAGTATTGGTGCTATTCTCATGAATTGAATTTACGATTTTGTTTATACGATGTTTAAATTATATATGACCTAAAACTTTGTTTTGTTGGGGGAACGAAATTATTTCCGTTTCATAATTACGTACTTTGAAATTTTTTGTCGTTTTATGATTAGATACTGTTTAAAAATGTTCATCATGCCTTCAGGCACGGGCATACCCTAGTATATATATATATATATATATATATATATATATATATATATATATGTGCTTGGGATTATGCCTACTGTGTATAACTAGTAGATATGGTAATAATAATAATTGCTTTGCTCCAAGTGATATTAACCAGAGGGTGCAGGTGTAGTATACATATATAGAGATGATGTGACTTTATATATGAATAAACTTGGGAAAATTTTACTGTGAGAAATTAGTAAATATAGTAATGATGAGAAAATAAAATAATCTTAGTTGGTAAGAGATTAACCAGTCAGATGGTGAATAATGATATTTAGTCATGTGGGATAAACTATTTCAATAACGTATTGTATGGGCGATACGGATATACTACTAGTGACGTTGATGATCGTATGGTTACTTAGGACTAGTTAGGTTGGGTAACATAACTAATATGGGTAGATGTACGATAGGCATGCACAATAGACTAGAGGTGAGAATCTCATGTGAGAGTTCAAAACTAACATGCACATATTACTTGTTTCATTGCAGTTTTAAATACTTGCTAAAACAAATATTTGTACAACTTGGGTTCTGACCCAATTCTTGCTATTCTCTCCTCTTTCGCTATATTTATTATTTATCAGGTGCTGAGCCACAGTTTTTCCACCAGACTTAGACGCATGGATCATTTGGCGAGCTGCAACTGTTTTGGAGGCTGTAGGTTATTGAGATTATATGCTTCTATCTTTCCATTCAGTTATAGTTCAGACATTTCAGTTAGGGCATGTGTCGCCCGCTTACATTTTAGTTATTCAGATATTGTACTTTTCTTAGTAGCATTTATTCTCTTGTTGGATTGAGTAGTATTACACTTTTGGTTTGAGACTTTGAACCGGAATGTTTTATCTAGTCTTATTTAATTCAGTAATTGTTTCCTGTTCAGTATTTATTCTATTCTGGTGGAATGCAGATAGTTTTTATTTTAAAAATGAAAATTTATTAATGGATTATTTGGGTATAATAAAAATTAAATGTTTTGACACTTAGCTTAATTATTTATTAGGTGATAAATAAAATAAAATTTTTTTTGACACTGATGCTAAGAATGAACCAACCGGTCACTTCGAATTAATTTAATAAAGGAATAATCACCCGGTATTTAATTAGACAGGTGTCATAAGGAAGAAGATAGTGAATGCCAAGTTGTCTTTCGTATATACCGGGTGATCAGTCCTTTAAGAGGTTTTATTTCGTTCTTAGAAATGGTCCTAGGTAGTCCAAGGGTAGACTCACCAAGGTCATCAAAAATCGAGAGCTTAACATTACATCTTTATGGGTTAGGAGATTCGATTTGGAGTCTTTACAGGATAGACATTATGATTCTCATTTGCTTGCACACGATACTTTCCATGCTAGATCTAAAGGTTTATTGTGCTAGCATTGTTTACATACACTACTTGTACTTCATGATATATTTTTTCTAGTTGTATGTTTGGTAGTCATATTATAGTCTATTCTTCATCATATTTATTTTGCTAGAATTATGACAAGTGTATCTTGTATATTTTGATTTTACATTTCTTAGGTCTTATTAAAAATGCAAAAAGATTTTATTTATCCTTTGAGTTGTCTTTGTTTTTAAAATTTGTCAAAAAATTTTACAACTCAAAAAGATTTTTTGTTGTTATGTATTTTAGTTTTCTACATTTTGTGTGGCATATCCTTATGTTTGAATCTTATACCACTCCCCGTATCCATATGGCTAGAACTTTTGATTATGAATTTTAATGATTAAATTATTTTTTTATCATGCTTGCATGGAGTAGTTTGATTTATATTTGCTTAATGGATTCTCTTTGTAGCTGCCTCCACAGACACATGCACGAGCTCTTTTGAATGTTAACTTCACTTGTATATTTGAGCTTTTTGAGATGTTCTCCTATCAATTTTGTCATCTACATATTTTGTGATTGCAGGGGATTTGTGCATGTAAGAACCATTACCCGTGAGTTTTATTTGAATTATTATTAAAATAAATGAAGGTGCAAGGGAAAAGGGCTATGAAAGGGGAAAATCTCCTTTGCAAAAAATCCACTATTGGGAAAAGCCTAATGAAAAGATGAAAGGCAATAAAAATAGAAAAATTTCCAAAGGTCAACATATTTTAGTTTGTTTGATATTTCAAAAGAAATAACTTCAAAATGATTGAGAAAAGAAAATAAAATATTTAATAAGTTTATCTTTTGAGGCTGTTTAGTTGAAGATTAAAGGGCTTGCAAAATAAATTATAGTTATGAATAATTTGTCATGACACTATTTATTTGTAGAATCATCAAAATTCTAGGCTTGTGTACATTGTGTTTATTTGTTCTTTGAGTTCAATTTATCTTGTTACATGAGTCTAAAACTAAGTTTGATATAATTTTATGAACAAATAAATTTTATTAAGCATGTTAAGATATTGGGTCATAATTTTTTTGTATCGAGTTTACACCCCTTCACTCCGTTTATCACCAGTTTGTTTAGACACATTTACACCATATGAGTGTGGAAAGCTGATAATGTTTACTATCTTGTGTGGTGTTTATACCTATATATGTGTTCTTATGATTCATTGATATCTTTTCATATTTATATATATATGGTATCATTTGTTTTGAGTCTTTGCTTTTACATCTAGTTCTTGTATGCTATTTGTTCATATTGGTATCTCTCTTATTCTGACTTTTCATTGGTATCCCATGCTCATTTTAGTACATTCTTGTGGCATCATTTTTGTACTGCATCATAGTTGGTATCTATTGTTCTTTACGTGGATTAGTTTATCTTGTGATACCAAGTTACATTATTGTTCTTGTATCACTCTACACCATTGCATGATATAATTGTTTTTCCTTTATGCTTACCCTTTGTCGAATTTAGGGGGAGAATTTGTTTAAATTGGGGAGAGATTAATTTTTTTATGCACCATAATCTTTGTCTATTCCCAAACAAAAAGGGAAAGAAATAATATCTATCTATTTTTATATAGGGAGATCTAACTTAGAGGGAGACATCTTTCTTAAGTATATATTGTAAGACAAAGGGGGAGGAGTTTCTTATGCAATTTATATTGTTATATTCTGTATGCTTTTTATGGTATGTTTAAATGTGCAGGTTTACCACTGTGCGACAAAGTTTTAATGCAAGCAAACCTACTCAGAGTATGTGTCGATCAAGTGTCTGTAATTTTCCCTTTTTGGGTTGGGATTGAGTCCTTTAGATGAGCTTGACGGCCTATAGTTTTTTTTTTTTTGGTTTTGTTCCGAAATAGCCAAAGGGGGAGATTTGTAAGGACAAATTTCCAATTGAGACAATTTGTATATGTTGGCTTAATTAATTCCGAACAAAACTCTTTGAGTCATAAGATAAAAGTTGTGTTTGTGACCTTTCAAGCCTATGAAATTTTTGTTGAAGACATAGCGGCCAAGTCAAAGTAATCTCATTCCCATGCCATGTTTCATGTCTCATTTCATCGTAGGTATGAATGCTTATATTATGTTAGGCCTTGGATATATATATATATATTATTGGGTGTTAGAATTTTGTTGATATACTTTAAAAATCACTTTATATTTTTTGTAAAATAATATTTTAATTTTTGTTATTGTCATTAGAATGACTTTCTCAGGTCGTTCAGATGAGACTTTTGGCTCGTTCGAATGACTTCTAACGAAGCCTATTTTTAGTTTCTGTGACTTCTCGTTAGAAATCCCGTTCTCATATTGTTCGAACAATATGACTATGTCGTTCGAATGAGACTGATTTTCATTTGACTGATTGGAGCAGTTTAAAAAAAAAGCAGTTTGCTCAAGTAGTTTTATCCGTAACTTCCCACTACTTTTTCCCAACCATTTATGAAGTGCAGGATATCAATTTATTATGAGACTTTTACATATTCTAAATGTAAGAAACCTTTAGAAAAGGTCAAGATTGTTGTTTCCTTAACTCATGGTTTAACTTTCAAAGCAAAAACCATGTTTTACACTCAAATTGTTGTATGATCCAAGCTTCTACATGATATATGTTTGAGATCAAGTTTTGGCACCGAGTTTGTGATTCTTTAGATCATTGAGATTGTCTCTTCCGAATGATTCCGTATTCATTGGTGTACATACGGTGGAATCTATGTGCATGACAGTGGAAATGCCCCATCGATGGACTCCGAGACGTAAGTGGACTCTTGCATTGTCACTAGGTGGAGATTGAAGTAACGAAGAGCATCACGGCTTGCGAGGGCCTCAAGTCGTTATTTAAGTATTTTGTTGTGTCCTTTTGTAATTTCATACTTAGTGAACTTGTGGCTAGGTCCTCTGAGGTTTTTCCTATTGTCGGTTTTCCTCGTACATTGTGGCTTTGTGGTTGTTTATTTTATCTTGAAAATTCACACCTAGATGCATGATTAGGGTAAAAAGATAAAATTAGTTTAGCCACAAAAATGGTGTAATTGATGCGTAATTAATTTGGGTTCTGTTAGTTTAAGAAAAAGTTTAATTTGGCAAAATTCATGCTTAGTTTGGTTTGGGTTATTTTGAACTTGAATTGAAGTTTTATTTAAGAAAAGAAAATTTAATCAGAAAGAAATTTAAAGTTTTGAATTTCTGGGAGCCACGTCGCACTCTTTAAATTGGTATCAGAGCGTATAATTTCATCCCTTTGAATCGGTATCAGAGCATATAATATCATCACCTTATAATATATATACAAATACCAACATCATCATAATATATATACCTGAGGTACTAATATCGTATGTCATATTTGGGTGCCCATATACCCAATACCACCATGCACACACCTACATGATGTACACCGAGCGTATAATATAAATAAGGACGGGACCCCACACATTAAAAAATATTCACATATCATACATAACATACTAGCATTTCGTAAATGCTCATCTCAAAGTACATATAGTTGATATCGCATCTAGTGCCTCACCTACTAATTACTTTGGATATCTTCCTTAATCAATTATAGTCTTTATATTCTATCACACATATACACCTTTAATCTAATCCCCTTTTAGCGCAACAACAAATTTTGGGGAAGAATTACTATTATTAACTTAAACTCATTAACACACACTTAAAAGCTCTAAGTTATGTATTTATTAAATTTTTATATAAATTTCTATATAATTTATTATCCTTCACACTATTATCAAAGTTATTACTTTTAACCTTGATAACACAATATTCATAAATCACATGTATCCAAACTTTAACTTGAGGATCCCACATAAACAATTCCCATCTTGAAGCTATCGGCTAAATCAAGTGCCTTCCTTATCACCCTAATCGCAACATGTCAAATCTCATTGATTTTGTAATACCTCATAATTTTAAAAAGTTTAATAATATAAATAATTAATTAATTATAGATTTTAGGAGAATTTAAATAATTAATTTAAGTGAAAACTTGAATTTTATAGTTATTTATATGAAGAACAAAGTTTTATTTGTGTTAGTGGAAGTTAAAATATAATTTATGGAACTTATAGTAATTAGATAATTCATTTGACGAATGCTAAAATTTATTTAATATTATTTTAAGTAATAATTAGTGGAAAGTGAAATGTAATTAAATTAAAGTTATGAAAATCGTTGAAATTATTTAAATAATTATAGAATTTATTATGAATTATAGAATTTATTTAGCGAATTAATAAAGTGTTTGGGTTTAATTATAAATAAATAAAAGTATGAGCTTCAATTATAATTATAGAAAGTAAATGAAAGGTTTGATACAAAAGGAATTATGGTTTAAGATATAGTGTATTTTGGTAATAAGGTAGTTATATGGAGAAAGGTTTATGGTTAGGGTTATTAAAGAAAGAAAGAGAAATGAATTAAGGTGTAATCCAAGAAAATAAAAAAAATAAAATAAAATAGAATAAGAAGAAAATTTTAAAATTAAAAGTGGAACAATTTCTATAAAAAAATTTAGAACCACCACTATTTCATTCTTAGAAGGGACAACGATATCATATTTTCCTCTAAAGTGAGTACAAGTAAACCCTTCCGCCTTTCACTCCAAATACGGAAGTTGACCCTTATACCTCAACCAAATTCCATAAAAAATACATATTCCTAATCCTAAAAATACTCTTTTATTCTAGCAAAAAATTATATTTTTCTAGAAGAGTTTTTGGGGCAACTTTGGATCCATTTTTAAAAGGACCTTTAGAGGGATAATTGAACTACTTTTCAAAAGAAGTATTTTTTCTACACATTTGGTAGATTATTTTCATCAATTAATGAGCAATTTCGAAGGGACTTCTTTTACAAGTCTTCATTATTATTCTAAGTTTTTTCTTAAATTGAAGAAAGATAATTCTACTCTCTCCTCTCATGAGGTAATTAGTATTTTTTACCTAAATATATTTTAATAAATTATAAAACTAGTGTAGAGAGATAATTAGGGATTATCTTATTTTGATCACATTTCCAAAATTTTGACTTTTTAAAGTAAATTAATGAATCTTGTTGAGGTGAAAATATACACTTACACAACAAAATGAATTTATATTGAAAAATAAACCAAGTGAAGGGGATGGGAGAAAAGAAAAAATGACTTATTTACATTGTTTGTCCAAGCTCGACCTACGTCTATGGGGTGAAAGGGGTGTGGGGATTTATTTATTACTTTATGAAGAATGTAGAGTTATAAAGACCGACAGAGCTTGAAAAGCTTGACTTTAAGCTATGATACACATAACTTTATATAGTTTAATAATTAAAATGTTTCTCCTACTTCATAGCATACACGTTGGAAATATTCAAATTTGGAGAAGACATATGTTCGTCCCTATTTCGCTCATGCTTTCCCATATTGCCCGTTGTTCGATATTGTTTTTCGTGTTAATAGGGAACACTTGAAGTTTAAATAGTTCTAGAGATATCCGATAACATTAAGTGCTCAGATCACCAAGATGGATTGTTTATCCACCCTATGATGCCTGTCGATTTGATGCCTTTGGTTGTTCATCCGATTGGTGGTCTATTGTCTTTCTGACGGTAGGCCACCCATTTTACATATCGTTCGGTGATCACCGTGTTCAACGTCCTGAGTTATACCATGTAGAAACCATTTGGAAATTCCACTCATCCATTCAAATTCATGGAATTTTATACCTGATTAATATAGTCTAATTTAGTGTAATTGAAATGTATTTTGGGAATCGTACATTTTTGGTATATCACCTGTAATACCCCATATTTTTATGACTTTTATATTTTGGAGATTTATTAAATTTAATTAGAGATAATAATTTAATATTAATCCGAAAATCATTTAGATATTTACTAGCATGATGAGAGTTAGTAATTATTGGAATTTTGTTGTAAATTACTTTATGGGTAAAGTAAGATGTGTAATTAAATTTAGTAAAATTATCACGAGTATCTAATTTGATAATTTTAAAAATTTTATCGGGATGCGCCTGTGTCGTGTCGGGATTAAATTCGAATTATTAAAAGTGATTAAATTATAAGTCACCCGTATGGTCATTTTGAGTGCGTCAATGTGTTCGGAAGGGTCGAGATAGTCAAAATAATGTACCCGAGGGTTTAGCTTGGGTCTCGGGGCGTTTTGAGGCCTAATTAGCATCCCAGGAGGGCGTTTTAGACATTTTGTATTTTTGGGCATGGAAACCCACGAATTTTCTAAGGTTTTATCAGATATTAGGAGTTTTCTTCTAGGGTTAAAATAACCAAAAAATAAGGACGGCCATTGGAGAGGAAGAGGATAAGCTTTCCAAGGAGTTCTAGGCCAAGAACTCCACCGTTTACAACGCCGTCACCGCCAAATTGTAGATCGCGGGACGAGGATCACAACCACACCAGTTTATTCCACAAATCTGAAACAAGTTTTTCCAGAAAAGTATCTATCTTTCTTTATTTTAGTTAATGCTTCAATGATATTAGTCTAGGGTTGATTAGGACTAGTTTTTGGGAAAGAAAGCATATATCGGAGACTGGAATTTATATGTTGTAGAGGTAAAAATAGTATTCGGGAAATCTATTTCATATGTAGAGGTTGAACCAAGAATTTTCATTGAGTTAGGAGTAGAAAATATGGAAAAAGAATGGGAAGAAGTAAGTTAAAGAAAATATTAGGGTTCTTGAGATTTATATAAATTTTGCCCCTTTTAATTCGTTATACTTGATGAAAATTCACATGTCTTATGTAGAATATTAATTATTTGGGTATATAACACTTGTAGTATCATTTGTTGGGAGTTTGGGAATCAAATATGATGACTTGGATGATTTTGGAATAGGATTCCCGTAACTGGTATTTCTGCAGTTTCTCCATAGCTGCTTGATCGATCGATCGACCAAAGAGTATCGATCGATCGACCCCTCCTGGTAAACTCATATTCCCCTTTTAAATAGTTTATTTTGATTTAAATGAATAGTAATCTTTGGACATTATTATTAAAAAAAATTTGGACATAAAGAGGACCAGTAGGACTTTATAAAAATGGGGCCTTTAATGTAAGACGAAATTAGGATTAACGGGGCACACTTAAGGAATAATGGGAGTGTGACTAAAGGAGTGAAACTCGTAAGGAAGTTATGTCGTAAAACAAAAGAATACCTACTGAAATTATACTTAGGAAGATAGGATACTACGAGTGATACGAAGTAAATTTGGAATAATCCCATCAATAAGAATAAAATAGATTAACCGTTACACGGGATAATCTAGTAATGTGTACTAAGAATGAATATAAAAAATATGGGTCGTGGGTGTACCTAAATTAGAAATGGGAATGGTAGTATACATATATGACTGTGTTTGTTCATCTATTATATACGTGTAAAAATCATGCCCGCGCTACTTGATATCAATGAGGTTATCGCGCCGGGACAGTCTTATCTCGATGGGACCCTTATGGGGGATATTGACTTGTACCCTAGAACATAGGAATCCTTGGTACAGGCTATCTGATCGATAGTTTGACGGTCCTAAGAGACGTGAGGGTATGTGCTAACATCTTAGCGACTTGGAAGTATGCTTCGCCTCAGTATGTATGTGTTTTGTGTAAATACAGTTCGAGAGTGATTCTGAACTAGTATTTCCCTTAATACTAGTGATATGGGGACTTGATAGCAGAGTATGCCAGCACCATAAATTTTATGTGGGGTGCCGATAGTATATGTATATATATATATATATATATATATAGACTTGAAATTGGGAACTTTCTACTGTGACTAAAAGTAGTTAAGTAATGAATAAATATTTGGATTTTTATATAAGTGTTTGAAAAGTTTGAGGAAATCCTGAAATATTTTTTCTAATGAAATGAAATCCTTATGAAAACTTTACTCTCAGAAACTAATTGTTTCAGCCCTAAAATTTGTTGGCATGAAACCTTATGAGGAATTTAAGATAAGTTTAACATGTGGGGATTAATAGTGCAGTAGGTGTGCACATTAGAAGAGAGGTGAGAATTTCTCAAGAGAGTGACGCATACTAATATGATTGTTGCATTAGCCGGTAAGCATTTTAAATACTTTCCAAACTAAATTTTAAACTGTTTTACAATCGGGCTCTGACCCGTTTCCTATTTTTTTCTTCTCTCGTGTATATATATGCATATATTACAGGTGCCCAGCCACATGGGCGTCATGCTTAGGATTCTTTGGAAGGAATGTGCTGCAGCTTAGGTGGGAGTTGCAAGCCTTTTGCTTAGACGACCTCATTATTGATTCCACTCCTAGTTCTATTTAATCAAGTTGGGCATGTGTCTCCCTTTTTCCTTATTCAGTTGGTTTTTTCATAGATTGTGATTCATTTACTTTCAGTATTTCTACTTTGGGATTTGTTACTGTCAGGATGTTTTCCTTTGAAGTTTTAAAGTTGGAATTAGTTATTTGGATGCTTAAATTTCTTGGATTATCTTTTCCAGTCTAGTTATTGTGTGACTCTTAAACTATGAATTATGAAAGGTTTTTATTATTGCGTTTAGATTAAGTATAGAATTAATGTTTTTTTTAAAATGGTTTTGTCACTTAGCTTAATTATTTAGGGTGTTTAATTTGATAAGTTATTTTGCGACATTGATCCTAAGAATGAACCAACCGTTCACCTTTGTTATAATTTAATAAAGGACTGATCACCCGATATTTAATTAGGTGGGGTGCCACAGGTGGTATCAGAGCATCAGGTTCTAGTGTCTTTTAGGATTTGTACGGCTTATTTCGCTTTCAGCTTAGCGTTCTTGCTATAGATCCCTATTTTTAGGATTGTTGTATTCTTGCATTTACGCTTACGTCTTCATCTATTTGGGATTTGCTAATAACTATAGACTAATCAATTCCTTTACGGTTCATATGCCTCCGAGACGCGCACCCAAGGACAGATGTGCCCAGGCCGAACAACCAGTAGCTCTAACTCAGGGAACGATGAACGCAACAGAGGTAGCCTCTATCATTGCTCAGGCGATGAATGACGCGTTAGTAGTAGTGCATCAGGCTCCACCCTAGGTTCAGGCAGTGGTGCCAGTACCAACATAGCTTCCATCTGCATGGGATCGGGTTAGGGATGCCTTCCAGAAGGCACATCCCCCATAGTTCGCAGGTAGTTCAGATATCATTGTACCCAGCCAATGGAAGAAAGATATCCAGAGGCATCTGCGCATGGAATAGTGCACGGACGTGCATAAACAACTGTTGGCTTCCTTCAAGCTAGTGGGGGCCGCTTTGCAGTGGTGGGAATCCACCACCACCTTAGAGGAGAGGGACATTATCACTATTCAGTCATTTTGGGGGCAGTTTGACCATAAATTCTTTCCATCCGCCGTGCAGACTGAGATGAGGTGGAAGTTACTAAATCTAAAATAGGAGAATACGACTGTTGCTGAGTATGAGGAGGAGTTCACTAGACTTCTCACTATAGTGCCAGATGAGGCACCCACTGAGGGGAAGAAGATACTGTTGTTTGTAGACGGGTTGGCCTGGAGGATCCGTGTGCACCTCATAGGCAATCTGTCACTGAGTACCTACACGGACGTACTCAATGTTGCTTTGTTACACTGCCAGGATCACCGCTTCCATCTGTAGGGAAGCAAACGAGCAGGAGAATCCAGCCAGCAAGGCAGGACATGGGGTAGTAGTACTGGTGGAGCACCGACATCTCAGGGGCAGACTCGTCATAATAAGTAGAGTTCCCATCAGGGGGACCCTACTAAGCGATTCCGATTAGGTGACTCCAGACAGGGATTTAGGGGATTTGGACAGGGCCAACAGGGTCAGTCTAATCAGCAGGGCCAACAGGGCAAATACCATCAGTCGCAGGGTCAGCACCAGGGCCAACATCATTTTCAGCAGGGCCAATGGCGGGGTGGTAACCGCTAGCAGGGTCGTAATCAGCAGGGACAAAGGGGAGGAAATTTCAGGGGTCGATGCTTCGGGTGTGGTAAAAATGGCCATAGGCGCCAAGATTGTCCCGAGGGTGACAGGGCCCCACAGCAGCAAGGTGACCATAATGAGCCACATAGGCCACTTTTTCCAGTCTCCCTCCCAGCACCGGCTCAGGCACCAGCCCTACCAGCCATTCCAGCAGCTCCAGTACAACAGGGGTAATTGCAGTACGGACGTGTCTATAACGTCCACCAGTCAGAAGCTCCTCAGGCACCACCCGCGATTGAGGGTACATTTCCTATCCATTATACTATGGTTCGGGTTTTATTTGATACTGGGGAGACATACTGTTTTATTGCTACTCATTTTGCGAAGGCCTTAGGATTATTAGCCACAACAGAGGGCACTGTGACATGCGTAGACTCACCATTGGGAAATGGATCGCTAATTTTCTTTATATGTCGAGGTGTGGGAGTAGAGATTGGTAGCTTAATCTTACCAGCATACATGTTAGTCTTAGATATGCATAAGCACGATGTTATTATTAGCATGTATTGGCTCGCAGCATACAGAGCCATGATAGATTGTTTCGGTGGGGGTATTATCTTTTCCATTCCGGGGCAGGAGATATTTCTAGTGGCGATGCCTCTCCCAGAGGGAGGCTCTTCCGCTCATTTGTATTACATAGAGGAGGATATTCCCTTAGACTCGATCCCAGTTGTTCGTGAGTATTCTGCTGTATTTCAGGAGATACCAGGCCTACCCCCCAGTCGAGAGATATATTTCATCATAGACTTGTTACCGGATACTCAATTGATAGCACGCACTTTGTACCATATGGATCCTGTGGAAATGAGGGAGTTACGAGATCAGATAGAGCAGCTGTTAGGTCAGGGCTTCATTCGTAGGAGTACCTTACCTTGGGGAACTCCAATTTTGTTTATGAATAAGAAAGATGGTTCACTGAGGCTATGTGTGGACTGCCGGGAGCTGAACAAGGTCATGATATGAAACAAATATCCGTTGTCTCGAATCGATGATCTGTTCGACCAGCTAAAGGGAGAAACTTTCTTTTCGAAGATAGATTTGAGGTCAGGATACCATCATCTACGGATTAGAGAGCAGGATGTTTCGAAGACTTATTTATTGACGAGATATGGGTACTATGAGTTCAGAGTGATGTTATTTGGACTAACAAATACTCCAGCCATATTCATGGACTTGATGAACCGAGTATTCAGAGAGTTCTTGGATCAGTTTGTCATCGTCTTCATAGATGGCATCCTGATATATTCACACACTGAGGAAGAACATGCTGAGAACTTGAGGCAGGTTCTTTAGACTCTACGAGAGCATCAGTTGTATGCTAAGTACGAGAAATGAGGATTCTGGTTATGGGAGGTACAGATTTTGGGGCATGTTGTATCTGAATTGGGGATAGCAGTTGACCCGAGTAAAGTGTCAGCAGTGAGGGAGTGGAGACATCCCACGACACCGACGGAAGTGCAAAGTTTCTTGGGGTTAGCCGGGTACTACAAAAGATTCATCCGAGGGTTCTCCAAGATAGAGGGTCCATAGACGAACCTAACTCACAAGGGGGTACCATATGTTTGGGACGATGCTTATCAATTGTCTTTCGATGAGCTAAAAGATAAGCTGACTTCGGCACCCATTCTTGCTTTACCCAAGCCAGGAGTGGAGAATATGGTTTACACCGATGCCTCCTTACAGGGATTAGGGGGAGTACTTCAGCAGGAGGAGAAGGATATAGCTTTTGTCTCCCGTAAGCTTATGCCGCACGAGAGAAATTACCCCACTCACTATCTAGAGTTAGCAGCGGTGATCTTTGCATTGAGGATTTGGAGATATTATTTATCGGGGGAGAAGTTTTTCTTCTTCACAGACCACAAATCACTGCAGTACCTGTTCACTCAGCGAGAGCTGAATATGCATCAGCGCAGGTGGTTAGAGTTTGTGAAAGACTATCTGTTTGACATACAATATCATCTGTGGAAGGTCAATGTGGTTGCTGATGCGTTGAGCCGTAGACCGGTAGACGACGTAGTGGACGTCTGGAGAGTAAAGTGGAAAGAGTTGGGTCACCAGGATGCGATAGCCCGTTCCTTCATATCTGTCATGATAGTGACACCCGAGATTGTTATGAGGGTAATACAGGCACAGACAGTAGACTCATTTTTCCATGACCAGATTGTAAGACTTTTAACTGAGGGTGCTGAGTCCTATTCAGTTGGTTCCGATGGACGTTTGAGGTTTAATGGGAGATTAGTGGTCCCAGAGGGAGTAGACTTACGTCATGCAGTGATGACACAGTCTCACAGGGCCAGATTTGCAGTGCATCCCGGGGGAGATAAGATGTACCAGGATATGAGGCGACAATACTGGTGGAGTGGGATGAAGAAGAACATTGCTGAGTTCGTGTCCAAGTGTTCTACTTGGCAGATGGTAAAGGTAGATCACCAGAAACTGTCACGGTTGATTCAGCCATTGGCAATACCCACGTCGAAGTGGGAGATTGTTTCCATGGATTTTATTACTGGGTTGCCTACATCATAGCGGGGTCACGACTTCATCTGGGTGATTGTGGACCGTTTGGCAAAGGTGGCTCATTTTCTGCCAGTACGGACAGACTATACCACGGGCCAATATGCTCAGTTGTTCATTGCCGAGATCGTTAGACTACATGGGGTTCCCTTGGATATTGTGTCAGACAGATACAAGATTTTCATGTCACGTTTCTAGGCGAGATTTCAGGAGGCAATGGGTACAGAATTGAGATTGCGTTCATCTTATCACCCACAGACAGATGGACAAACAGAGCGTACCAATTAGATGTTGGAAGATATGCTACGCATGTGTATCCTTGATTTTGGAGGAGGATGGGAGCCACACCTTCCACTGGTGGAGTTTGCTTATAATAACACTTATCAGTTCACTATTGGCATGGCTCCATTTGAGGCTTTGTATGGCAGGCCTTGTCATTCTCCAACTTGTTGGTTAGAGGTGGGGGACAACAAATTTCTAGGACTAGAGGTGATTCAGGAAACCTCCGCTATGATTGAGCTTATCAGGAGTCGCATTAGGGTAGCCTAGGACAGGCAGAAAAGCTACACCGATGCAAAACGGTTTTTCCAAGAATTTAATGTGGGGGACCAAGTATTACTACATGTATCTCCTATGAATGGAGTGATGAGTTTTGGGAAGAAAGGGAAACTGCCCCCTAAGAACGTGGGACCATTTCCCATTATCGAGAGGATTGTGCCGGTAGCATACAAATTGGGATTGCTAGAGCATTTACACCGCATTGATGATGTATTCCACATCTCGTCGTTCCGACGATACCTTCAGGATGACATGGGCCACACCCACATCGCGATTGAGGAGATTGACTTACAACTCGATAGCTCTTACGAGGAGAGACCAGTGGCTATTCTAGACCATAGCGAAAGGAGATTAAGGTCGAAAGTAGTACCACTTGTACAGGTCCAGTGGGAGCATCATAATGTGGAGGAATCCACTTGGGAGCATGAGACAGACATGCGTGAGAAATACTCAGAGTTATTCTTAGCAGGTATACCTTTTTTTCGAATTTCGGGGCGAAATTCCGTTATTAGGGGGGAAGTATGTAATACCCCGTATTTTTATGACTTTTAAATTTTGGGGATTTATTAAATTTAGTTTGAGATAATAATTTAATATTAATCCAAAAATCATTTAAATATTTACTAGCGTGATGAGAATTAGTAATTATTGGAATTTTATTGTAAATTACTTTATGGGTAAAGTAATATGTGAAATTAAATTTAATAAAATTATCACGAGAATCTAATTTGATAATTTTGAAAATTTTATCGGGACGCACCTGTGTCGTGTCGGGATTAAATTCGAATTATTAAAAGTGATTAAATTATAAGTCACCCGTATGGTCATTTTGAGTGCGTCAATGTGTCCAGAAGGGTCGAGATAGTAAAAATATTGTACCCGGGGGTTTGGTTTGAGTCTCGGGGAGTTTTTAGGTCTAATTAGCATCCCAGGAGGGTGTTTAGGCATTTTGTATTTTTGGGCATGGAAACCCACGAATTTTCTAAGGTTTTATCAGATATTAGGAGTTGTCTTCTAGGGTTAGAATAACCAAAAACCAAGGACGACCATTGGAGAGGACGAGGAGAATCTTTCCAAGGAGTTCTAGGCCAAGAACTCCACCGTTTACACCGCCGTCACCGCCAAATTGTAGATCGCGGGACGAGGATCACAACCACACCAATTTATTCCACAAATATGAAACAAGTATTTCCAGGAAAGTATCTATCTTTCTTTATTTTAGTTAATGCTTCAATGATATTAGTCTAGGGTTGATTAGGACTAGTTTTTGTGAAAGAAAACATATATTGGAGACTAGAATTTGTATGTTGTAGAGGTAAAAGTAGTATCCGGGAAATCTATTTCATATGAAGTAGTTGAACCACGAATTTGCATTGAGTTAGAAGTAGAAAATCTGGAAAAAGAATGGGAAGAACTAAGTTAAAGAAAATATTAGGGTTCTTGAGATTTATATAAATTTTGCCCCTTTTAATTCGTTATACTTTATGAAAACTCACATGTCTTACGTAGAATATTAATTATTTGGGTATATAACACTTGTAGTATCATTTATTGGGAGTTTGGTAATCAAATATGATGATTTGGATAATTTTGGAATAGGATTCCCGTAACTGGTATTTCTGCAGTTTCGTTATAGCTGCTTGATCAATCAATCGACCAAAGAGTATGGATTGATCGATGGATCGAGACCCTACCATCGATCGATCGACCCCTCCTGGAAAACTCATATTCCCCCTTTTAAATAGTTTATTTCTATTTAAATGAATAGTAATCTTTGGGCATTATTGTTAAAACATTTTGGGACATAAAGAGGACCAGTAGGACTTTATAAAAATGGAGCATTTAATGTAAGACGAAATTAGGGTTAACGGGGTGTGAATTACACTTAAGGAATAATGGGAACTTGTGACTAAAGGAATGAAACTTGTAAGGAAGTTATGTTGTAAAATAAAAGAATACCTACTGAAATTATACTTAGGAAGATAGGATACTACGAGTGATACGAAGTAACTTTGGAATAATCCCATCAATAAGAATAAAATAGACGACCCGTTATACGGGATAATCTAGTAATGTGTACTAAGAATGAATATCATAAGTATGGGTCGTGGGTGTACCTAAATTAGAAATGGGAATGGGAGTATACATATATGACTGTGTTTGTGCATCTATTATATAAGTGTAAAAATCATGCCGGCGCTACTTGATATCACTGAGGTTACCGCGTCGGGACAGTCTTATCTCGATAAGACCCTTATGAGGGATATTGACTTGTACCCTAGAACATATGAATCCTTAGTACATGCTATATGATCGATAGTCGGACGGTCCTAAGAGACGTGAGGGTATGTGCTTACCTCTTAGCGACTTGGAATAATGCTTCACCTCAGTTTGTATGTGTTTTGTGTTAATACAGTTCGAGAGTGATTCCGAACTAGTATTTCCCTTAGTACGAGTGATACGGGAACTTGATAGCAGAGTATGCCAGCACCATAAATTTTATGTGGGGTGCCGATAGTATATATATATATATATATATATATATATATATATATATATATATATATATATATAGTTGAAATTGGGAACTTTCTACTGTAACTAAAAGTAGTTAAGTAATGAATAAATATTTTGATTTTTATATAAGTGTTTGAAAAGTTTGAGGCAATACTGAATTTTTTTTAATGAAATAAAATCCTTATGAAAACTTTACTCTCAGAAACTGATTATTTCAGCCCTAAAATTTGTCGGCATGAAACCTTATGAGAAATATAAGATAAGTTTAACATGTGGGGATTAATAGTGCGGTTGGTGTGCACATTAGAAGAGAGGTGAGAATTTCTCAAGAGAGTGTCGCATACTAATATGATTGTTGCATTATCCAATAAGCATTTTAAATACTTGCTAAACTAAATTTTAAACTGTTTTACAATCGGGCTCTGACCCGTTTCCTATTTTATCTTCTCTCTTATATATATATGTATATATTACAGGTGCCCAGCCACAGGGGTGTCATGCTTAGGATTCTTTGGAAGGAACGTGTTGTATCTTAGGGGGGAGTTGCAGGCCTTTTGCTTAGACGGCCTCATTATTGATTCCACTCTTAGTTCTATTTTATCCAGTTGGGCATGTGTTGCCCTTTTTCCTTATTCAGTTGGTTTTGTCAGAGACTGTGATTCATTTACTTTCAGTATTTCTACTTTGGGATTGTAACAACACTCGCTTTTAGGAGGCTAATTTTATATTAATTTACCACATAAGGTAATTATATAAAATATTTGAACTGGTGTAAATATTAATTTAATGAGTTGAAGGTTAATATTTACTGGATTGTTGCATATTTACTGTATGTGTAAGTAAATATCATTATGTAGCAGGTGTTAAAGTGTCATATGATTTAGATGACATTATGGTTTAAATGAAGCTGGAACTTGAAATAATTTATAAAATTGTCGGATGCCAGTTTAGAGGGCGTAGTTAGTCCCGGAATGTGCGAGATAGTCAAAATAAATGCCATATTGTATTTTTATGTTTTGGGCACTTTTGACTGGTTTTAACTTAAATGCGTATTTGTGAGTCATTTTAATGTGGTATTAACCACTTAAGTTGGGAATTTTAGACTTAAGCCATGATTTAAGTCTTTCTCTCCCTTTCATTTTTAAGTATGTATTTATAAAACCTAGAGAGATAGAGAGAGGAAGAGAACTTGGGAGAAAAGAGGAGAACGAAGAGAAAATTGGAGATTGGAGATTGGGGTTGCTTCCACCATAAAGAAATCTGAGATTTCAACTCTTAGGAAAGTTTTCTACTTGGTAATATGTGATTTAAGATGAGTAAATTGTGTGATAGTTGTGTATTTGCATTTATGGACCAAAATGGAATTTATGGTGTTTAAACCCTAATCTTAGTTTTTGATGATGAAATTGTGGATTATAGTAGTTATTAATCGTGTAGGATGATTTTGGGTAGATAAATGTGGTTGGATGTGTTTCAAATGGAAGAGATTTGAGGTTTGGGGAAGTTAGGGTTCATAACCCTTAAACCCATACTTGGCAAATTCGTAGGGGCGAATCGATTCTGCCTGGCCGAATTGATTCGCTAGAGGGGCAGTGTCTAGGTCTGAGTGGACCGAATCGATTCGGCTGGTCCGAATCGATTCGGTAATTATGCAAAATTCAGGTTTTTCCTGACTGAATCGATTCGGCTGGTCCAAATCGATTCGCTTTTCTGACCGAATCAATTCGGCCAGGCCGAATCGATTCGGAAATCCTACACCTTTGAGTGATTTTTCTTAGTTCAATTCTAACCCTTTTCTTTAGGATTAGGGCCTAGGAATCTTCTTGTATGAAGTAAACTTAGAGTCCTAGAGTCCTAGATGAGTTGCGTAACTACCCTAGATTAGAAATGCAATAGATGGGGATTATTCCGGGGACTTAAAAATATGTGATAAAGTGTTATTTTCCTTAGTAAGTTAGATTGAGTCTAGGAGTTTTAAGGTTGTGTTTGGGAGACCTTAGAAGCTCAAATGAGCTATGTTAGTCTTGATGGTTGATAATAGCACCACAAAAGAATGTTGGGAGAGATAAATTGTGAATTTATTCAGTCATTGAGGTTATAAGGATGATGTGAATTTCATATCGCTCCGGATAAAATATGATGTATTTACTAAAATGTAAATGATTATGGTTTCGGATAAAATGAAACATGTACATAGCAATTGGAAATGGAAATGAAAATGAAAATGGTAAATGATAATTTACTAAATTATGAATATGGTAAATGTTATTTTTTTTCTTCTGAAACACACCCTCTCTAAATGCCATCATAAGGGAAGTTCGCGCGTGAGGTGAAGCACCCTGGCTAGTGAATGCAAGGTGGATATAGTCCTAGGCCATATGAGTGTTTATGTTATGTTTTCTGGGATGGGTAGGTAATTCCGGGTGTGGTTATGACTAACCCACAGGCATATGGCCGCTTCCCGACGTCTTGCATTGTAGGTGCCCAGGTGTCGTAATTGATAGGCCCTGGAAGATGATGGTCATTTAGGGGTGCGCACAGTGGGGAAACCCGGACGGGCGGTCTTAGAATCATTATATATATATATATATAATTATAACTATTCTTAATCAAGTGGGACTTGATGTATGATAAGTGCCATAAAGAGCACAATGAAATGCCACAAAGAGCATATGATGATGATTATATTCCTGATAAGGAATGGAATGCCACAAAGTGCATAATTGAGATAAAATGCCATAAAGAGCATAAAATTGTGATTATATTTCCTAATAATGAATGGAACTATGAAATGAATAAGTGTACAGGATGAAAGTTTTAATTCATGTTAATCATCCTTATTTTCCTGCTTAACTAAACTAAATTTATGATTAAATTAAATTGTCCTAGCTTGTGCATTGAATTGTATAGGTACATCCTTATTACTGTTAGTCATGATTTACTGTACATAACTGTAATACTTTTTATTCATCAAGTGATCATATAAAATCGGGCCCTGACCCGTTCATATTTCTTGTTGTGCATGAATCTTGTATCCGCTCAGGTGCTCCACCGCAAGGACTCCCGTTTTGACTTTCCTATTCAGGTGATTTTTGGGGAGCCGTGATATTTTGCGGATATTACGGGATACTTGTTATAGACACTTTCATCCTTGTACTTTAGTTATGATCGGGTCTTTACTCGGGTGTGAGGCCCAATATTTTGTAATTGTTTAATGTAATGTATTATGTAATTTGCTGAACTTGTGTAATATTCTTGTATGAGTCTATTGACCGAAAGAATATTCGGTCCCTTCTTGTCTATTTTTATGGGTATTTAATATTATTACTATGGGGTTTCCACTTTATTTTCAAATTGGGTTGTTTAAATTCTTTCCTTAACTTTAAAACACAAATTTTTGGCAACCCGTTTTCTAAAAAAATGGGTGGTTATCCCGCATACTTTATATATTTTTATGATGCTGAGAATGATTCCATCCATGATTCCTGTTATATTGGAGTATCGGGCTGGCCACCCCTTATTTTGGTGAGCGGGTTGTCACAGGGATTTGTTATTGTCAGGATGTTTTCCTTTGAAGTTTTAAAGTTGGAATTAGTTATTTGGATGTTTAAATTGCTTGGATTATCTTTTCCAGTCTAGTTATTGTGTGACTCTTAAACTATGAAAGGTTTTTATTATTGCGTTTAGATTAAATATGGAATTAATGTTTTTTTTAAATGGTTTTGTCACTTAGCTTAATTATTTAGGTTGTTTAATTTGAAAAGTTATTTTGCGACAGTGATGCTAAGAATGAACCAACCGTTCACCTTGGATATAATTTAATAAAGGATTGATCACCCGGTATTTAATTAGGCGGGGTGTCACATCACTACATCAAAACGGGATATTTGTCACGATAAAAAATCTTGACTAGTCAATGTTGTCACGGTCAAATACCGTGACACGAATGGGGGTAACAATGATATTTGTCACGAAATTGTCGCAGTCGAAGTCCACGTCAAGTTTACATCGTCACGGACATGTCATGGTCAAAGTCTGCGATAACATCATTTATGCCATGGTCAAAGTCCGTGATAATATAAAATTGTCACAAACTTTGACTGTGATAAGTTCGTGACAACTAAAGCTTGTCATGGACTTTGACCATAACAAGTCTGTGACAACTAAAACTTGTCATAGACTTTGACCGTAAAAAGTCCATGACAAGTTGTCATTGTCAAGGACGTATTACAGTAAAAGTTCGTGACAATACTAGGTATCAGATTAAAAAAAACTCTTGGGCAATATAGCCACTGCCACTGCCCAATAGCATATTATTTCACCTATAACAACAATTAATGATATATTTTAACAATAACTTACACCAATCAACACCAATATTCATAATATCCAATCATTAACAAAATATAAGAAACACGATATAAACCCAAATTTGAATGTTAAATACAAATTATTACATAAAAAGTAAATGTTCATTGATTTTTAGGTTAAAGGAGAAAGGTAGTCCATACAGTATAGGAACCAATACATCCCCGAATATGCCGCACGCCACACTATTCATTGAACCAGAGGGTTTCATTCTTTTTCCCCACCAAAAATTCAGTGATGCGGACCTGAGGCTCGTGAGACTGTAGTGGACGCTTATTCACTAAGAAACTTGGGCGTATACTCGGGTCCTTCAATGACTGGAAATTCTATCGCCTCTCCATAAGTCTAGTAAATAGACCTTATCCCAACCAATTGTAAATGGAGTCTGGACAGTTGGGACCCGGGGGTGGTGAAAAATTCATATGGAGATAAGGGGTGCATTGGTCAGGGTGAGGGTGAGGGTGAGAGAGAGGGAGCAGTGGTTCCTCATCCACTAATTTTTCCTTGCTCTTCCATGAGATGCAACCCTATTGACCTTCAAAAGCTTTCTTAACCATCGAAAAAATTTTATTCAATGTTTTTTCAAGGTTATTAAACTTTTGTTCCTATTGGTATTCATTTCATCGACCTTGTGTTCCAATCCATTGTGGCTCGACGTAATCCCAACAGGACTCAACTTCCCAACCTGAGAGCTAACACCTCGAGTACGACCTTTATGATCCCGCCCGAGTACTTGGCTAAATGAATTTGTACTCAGATATGCCTTGTCGGCATCACTCTGCGAGTTGTGGACTTCTTTAAGATTTTCCTGAAATAACAAAAAATACACGATTATATCAAATAATAAAATGTATGTGATTATAAATGATTAATTAATAACATAAATACAATTATAACTTACAATATTGACGGCTAAGGTCGGATTGACCTCCTTATCCTTCCCTTTCTTCGTTCGAATTGCCACATTGACATTGAGCCTGTGTGGCTTACCCCCAGACCCCTCCTCGTCTCCTGAAATAAAATAATGTAAAATTAGTGAATTAGTATATAATTACCACCAATTAGAATAAAATAAATGTAAAGTTAAATAACATTCAAAACTTACCATCCTATGATCCACCTAGGCGTAAGCCGTACACTCAGAGTAGTGCACATCAACCTTCTTGGACCGGTTTTTCGTCCCCGATTCGTGAGAGGACAATAGCCTATCTCATATCTCCTTATCGATAAATTGTTTCCAGTTTTCTAATGTGACTGGATCCTTCTCGGGTACTATGTTCTTACGTCGTAAGATGGACTCCCGATCCCTGCTAAAATACCGTGCACGCATGTTTTTCTTCCATATTTTCCATTGCTCCATTAGTTGTTCTAATGTGGAGTTCTGTGCTTCTGTGGGAAAGTCGAATTGTTCATGTCAAATAAATAAAAATAGAAAAGAAAGTGAGTTAGTCATATTTAAATTATAAAATTTAAGTATTATTGAGTCAAGCATGTACCTGTAATGCCTCCCAAATGGCCAAATTAAGCTCAACGGGAACCCTCCTCCAATCAGTGTACCCGGGGACAATAATAGTTTTGAGAAATTCCAAGGCCCTATCTTAAAGGGCCGCCTTGTTTTCCACTATGCTTCCCATCTCGCCTCACTTTAAGGGCTTATTACTAGACAAGCCTTCCTCACCATCGCTTCCCTAATGCCCCGATGAAGACATATCCTACAAAAATTACTATTAGTAGAAACATATATATATATATATATATATATATATATAAGAAGAATATTTAGAAATATAAATAATGAATTAGTTTGACATTGTTAGATAATATGCATGATACATTAACGATGAGAATTATCATAAATCATACTGAGAATTGTTTCAAATAATGCTTAAACTGATTAAAATCCAAATTAACATATTCACTAACATCAAACTGATGAAATACAAATGAATAAGATATTAAACTGTTATCCAATAATAATATATGCAACAAAGCATTGAAATGTGATAAATCAATGACGACATTAAAAGAATACAAATTAATGACATTAGAAGAATACAAATTCATATCATAAACCAAACTAAGAATTGTTTCAAATAATTGGAATCCTTATTAGAAATCTAAGAATTGTTTCAAATTTGGGTTATCATCCAAAATAGATTGATATTAAATAGGAGTAGCTATGCCATCTACGCTACTGCTTAGATGATTTGGTGCATGGAAGGCGATTATTTATAGCTCATTATTAATGTACTCCAAGTAAAAAACTTGCTTGACCTTTTGAAAAGCATAAAAAATGACTCATCACTCATCACTCGCATGCTCATTTCTCTTTGTCTTAGACAAGTCAACCATAATCAAATTCGTACTTGAATCAACTTTACAAGCATTTTTGTCCTCAACTCTTACCAAATCACAGTAAAACACAACCTCTTTGAATCTTACATAGTTTAATTCAAATATATTCCGAATGACACCATAATAAGTCATTTCAGCTTAAACGAGGTTTTTATTTTTTGTACTCGCTCGAAAATAAGTAAGAGCCTTCTATGAAACGCTCGAGTTTTGAACATTTGTATTTTCCTCATACACCCATACATCGAATACATAACCGTTCAATCTGTAAAAGAGAAAGCTTCTCTCAATCAAAGCTCTGATACCACTTGTTGGAACGTGAGGCCCCCAATTTTAAAACAAAAATTTCTTTTTACTTCAAAAAGTAATAATTTCCTTTTTAAATGGGGAAGCGTGAGATGGTTCAATTAAACAACGAATTTTAATTTACTTCTCAAATTAAAATTAAACAAAGTGAAATAAGATTAAAACACACACACAACTTAAATTTCACTTAAACCAAATTAATTAATCCAAGTCCTAGAAATTTGCCTAAGTCATATTTCTCAATTTTAACAAATTAGGCCAAACCAATTTTATCAAATTAAATTAAATGACTTGAATTAAATTAACTAAACATTACCAAATATTTAATTTAGCACCAAAATAAACATGTAGTGATTAAAATCAAATTTTATCTTGAATTACCTAAGCATGCGTTCTAGGTGAGTTTGCACAAGATAAAACAAATAATGAAACCACTACGCCACGATGTACGAGGAAAAATCCACAACGGGAAAAAACCTCAGACGGACCTAGCCTCAAATCTACTAAGTATGAAATTTACAAATATAAGGAAGATGACTTACAACACTCGAATCGATCCCTCTCAAGCCCCGACGCATCTTCTTGTATCAACCTCTGCCTAAAGAATAACCACGGAGCTCCACCGCGGTCTCAAAATCCACCGATCGGACTTTATATGGTCATCGCCACCCGAACAAGGAGCCTTTCTCCAAGTGGGTAAATTAACGCAAACTTCTTCTTCTTTGTGGGATATAGAAGAAAACACAAACGTCTCTTCAAACGATAGAGATGAAAAACCGGTACCAAACTCCAAGCAATGTATATTTATATATATGGAAGCTTGGATAAACAAACAACAATTGGGTGTAACACAAGTGTTTAAGGATTTTTCTTGAAAACTAAAACACTTTAAACATTAAGCTTTTTCTCCTTTGAATTTATCTCTCAAACACTCTCTTAGAGGTTGTAGGATATGAAAAAGTTAAACCAAAAAGGTTGGTTCCCGCATTATTAAGTTCTGTCAAAAGTTAGTGGGGTAAAGAAGTGGGAAACTTGAAAAAAAACTGCTCAAAACTGTCAAATACCTATTCTCGCCAAATCTCGTTCGAATGAAATTTTCGTTCGAACGAAGTCTCGTTCGAACGAGGCTTATAACGAGGTTCTAGTGTGAACTCTTTAGAAATCTCGTTGGAAATCTCGTTTGAACATCTTGTTCGTTCCAACGACACTTCGAACGACATTCCAGTGGCCTAATGGGGAACTTTTTTGGCAAACTCATTCGGACGACATGGTTGCTCGAATGACAAAACTCGTTCGAACGACACTTCGAACGAACTTCCAGAAAGTTTGAAAATTTTGATTTTTAGCCTAGAAGCTTTATAAACTTGATTTTAAAGTTTTAATAAAATCTTTCTGAAATTAAACAACAGTTTAAAATAAACATTCACCCAATATAAAATGTTCCAAGATCCTATATATATATATATATATATATTAAAATGCATTCATACCTTAGGAGCAATGGAACCATGTTGATGACGTAGAAACGAGGCACGTTAAACTCAACAATTTGATGAAGATTTATACTCTCGGCCGCTACGTCTTCAACAAACATGTCATAGGCTTAAAGGATGATCAATAACTCTATCCTATGATTCAAACGTTTTTGTCCGGAATTGAGCCAAAACTACAAAGGACTCAATTGGAATTTTTTTTCTCAATCAAAGCTCTGATACCACTTGTTGGAACGTGAGGCCCACAATTTTAAAACAAAAATTTATTTTTTCTTCAAAAAGTAATAATTTCCTTTTTAGATGCGGAAGCATGAGATGGTTCAATTAAACAACGAATTTTAATTTACTTCTCAAATTAAAATTAAGCAAAGTGAAATAAGATTAAAACACAAACACAACTTAAATTTTACTTAAACCAAATTAATTAATCCAAGTCCTAGAAATTTGCCTAAGTCAAATTTCTCAATTTTAACAATTTAGGCCAAACCATTTTTATCAAATTAAATTAAATTACTTGAATTAAATTAACTAAACATTACGCAACATTTAATTTAGCACCAAATTAAACATGTAGTGATTAAAACCAAATTTTATCTTGAATTACCTAAGCATGCGTTATAGGTGAGTTTGCAAAGGATAAAATAAACAATGAAACCACTACACCGCGATGTACGAGGAAAAACCCACAATGGGAAAAAACCTCGAATGGCCCTAGCCTCAAATTTGCTAAGTACGGAATTTACAAATACAAGAAAGATGACTTACAACACTCTACTCGATCCCTTTCAAGCCCCGACGCATCTTCTTGTATCAACCTCTGCCTAGAGAATAATCCCGGAGCTCCACCGCGGTCTCGGAATCCATTGATCAGACTTTGTATGGTCACCGCCACCCGAACAAGGAGCCTTTCTCCAAGTGGGTAAATCAACGCAAACTTCTTCTTCTTTGTGGGATATAGAAGCAAACTCAAACGTCTTTTCAAACGGTAGAGATGAAAAACCGGTGCCAAACTCCAAGTAATGTATATACATATGGAAGATTGGAAAATAACAACAATTGGGTGTAACAAAAGTGTTTAAGGATTTTTCTTGAAAACTAAAACACTTTAAACATTGAACTTTTTCTCCTTTGAATTTCTCTCTCAAACACTCTCTTAGAGGTTGTAGGATATAAAAAAGTTAAACCCAAAAGGTTGGTTCCCGCACTATTAAGTTATGTCAAAAGTTAGTGGGGTAAAGAAGTGGAAAACATGAAAAAAAACTGCTCAAAACTGCCAAATACCTGTTCCCGCCAAATCTCGTTCGAACGAAATTATCGTTCGAATGAAGTCTCGTTCGAACGAGGCTTCTAACAAGGTTCCAGTGTGAAATCGTTAGAAATCTTGTTGGAAATATCGTTCGAACATCATGTTCGTTCGAACGACACTTCGAACGACATTCCAGTGGCCTAATGGGGAACTTCATTGGCAAACTCGTTCGAACGACACTTCGAACGAACTTCCAGAAAGTTTGAAAAATTCGATTTTTAGCCTAGAAACTTTATAAACTTGATTTTAAAGTTTTAATAAAATCTTCCTGAAATTAAACAACAGTTTAAAATAAAGGTTAACTCAATATAAAATGTTCCAAGCTCCTATATATATATTAAAATGCATTCATACCTTAGGAGCAATGAATCATGTTGATGATGTAGAAAGGAGGCACTTTAAACTCGGCAATTTGATGAAGCTATATACTCTTTGCCGCTACGTATTCAACAAACACGTCATAGGCTTGAAGGATGATCAATAACTCTATCCTATGACTTAAACGTTTTGGTCCGAAATTGAGCCAAAACTACAAAGGATTTAATTGGAATTTTTTTTCTCAATCAAAGCTCTGATACCACTTGCTGGAACGTGAGGCCCCCAATTTTAAAACAAAAATTTCTTTTTACTTCAAAAAGTAATAGTTTCCTTTTTAGATGCGGAAGCGTGAGATGGTTCAATTAAACAACGAATTTTAATTTACTTCTCAAATTAAAATTAAACAAAGTGAAATAAGATTAAAACACACACACACAACTTAAATTTCACTTAAACCAAATTAGTTAATCCAAGTCCTAGAAATTTTCCTAAGTCAAATTTCTCCATTTTAACAAATTAGTCCAATCCAATTTTATCAAATTAAATTAAATGACTGGAATTAAATTAACAAAGCATTACCCAATATTTAATTTATCACCAAATTAAACATGTAGTGATTAAAACCAAATTTTGTCTTGAATTACCTAAGCATGCGTTCTAGGTGAGTTTAAACAAGATAAAATAAACAATGAAACCACTACGCCGCGATGTACGATAAAAAAACCACAACGATAAAAAACCTCGGACGACCCTAGCCTCAAATCCACTAAATACGGAATTTACAAATACAAGAAAGATGAATTACAACACTCGGCTCGATCCCTCTCAAGCCCCGAATCGTCTTCTTGTATCAACATCTGCCTAGTGAATAACCACGGAGATCCACCACGGTCTCGAAATCCACCGATCGGACTTTATATGGTCACCGCCATCCGAACAAGGAGCTTTTCTCCAAGTGGGTAAATCAACGCAAACTTTTTCTTCTTTGTGGGATGTAGAAGCAAACCCAAACATCTATTCAAATGGTAGAGATGAAAAACCGGTGCCGAAGTCCAAGAAATGTATATATATATGGAAGCTTGGATAAACAAACAACAATTGGGTGTAACATAAGTGTTTAAGGATTTTTCTTGAAAACTAAAAAACTTTAAACATTAAACTTTTTCTCCTTTGAATTTCTCTCTCAAACACTCTCTTAGAGGTTGTAGGATATGAAAATGTTAAACAAAAAAAGTTGGTTCTCGCACTATTAAGTTCTGTCAAAAGTTATTGGGGTAAAGTAGTGGAAAACATGAAAAAAAAACTGCTCAAAACTGCCAAATACCTATTCTCGCCAAATATCGTTCGAACGAGGCTTTTAACGAGGTTCCAGTATGAACTCGTTAGAAATCTCCTTAGAAAATTCGTTCGAACATCATGTTCATTCGAACGACATTCCAGTGGCATAATGGGGAGCTTCGTTGGAAAACTCGTTCGAACGACACTTCGAATGAACTTCCAGAAAATTTGAAAAAATTAATTTTTAGCCTATAAACTTTATAAACTTGATTTTAAATTTTAATAAAATCTTTCTGAAATTAAACAACAGTTTAAAATAAACGTTCACCCAATATAAAATGTTCCAAGCTCCTATATATATATATATATATATATATATATATATATATATATATATTAAAATTCATTCATACCTTAGCAACAATGGAAGCATGTTGATGTAGAAACGAGGCACTTTAAACTCAGCAATTTGATGAAGCTTTATACTCTTGGCCGCTACGTCTTCAACAAACACGTCGTAGGCTTGAAGGAGGATCAATAACTCTATCCTATGACTCAAACATTTTTGTTCGAAATTGAGCTAAAACTACAAAGGACTCAATTGGAAATTTGTGTCCTTACAAATCTCCCCCTTTGGCTATTCCGGGACAAAAACTAAACAAAAATACTAAAAGACCGTCAAGCTCTAGACTGACAAAAAGTCCCACCCAAAATAAAAATACAATGCTTGACTCAAATAACCCCAGGATCACAATCTTTGCTGGTGAAAGTTGCCACTTATAATATAATTCCTACACACTTAAGCAAACACATTAGACGTATAGGGAATATCAAAATATTTAATGCAAGTAAAGTAAGTACTCCCCTTAAATTAATTCTCTCCCTTTATCAACTATGATCAACTTAGAAAGACATCTCCCCCTACAATAAATCTCCCCCAAACTAAGATACGATTATAATAGGTTTAGATACCATTTCTCCCCCTATCATTCTCCCCCTTTTTGTCCAGGAATAGACAAAGGATAAAGAATCAAAAATTAACTTATCTCCCCCAAATAAAGCATATATACCCGATGAAATTGGGCATAAAGTGATGAGAACATTAAAGCACGTGGGCAAAAAAATCATAACTAATCCAACAAATAATCATGGATACCAACTGAATGAAAGAAACAGAGACCAATATGATACATAAGTATTAAGCATGTGATATCAAACAAAAAACGCAACAAGATGGATACCAATTATGAATTAAAGCTTAGATGGACTGTAACACCCCGTCTAATTAAATATAGGGTGATTAGTCCTTTATTAAATTATAATCAAGGTGAACGGTTGGTTCATTCTTAGCATCACTGTCGCAAAAATAAATTTTCCAATTTAAGCACCCTAAATAATTAAGCTAAGTGTGAAAACCATTTAGAACATTATTTCAATTTATTAAATCCAATTATGAAATTCTTTAATAAGTAACAGTTTAAGATTCACACAATTATTGAAACTGGAATTAAACACCCATGAATTTAATCATTCAGATAATCCAATATCAACTTTAAAACTACAAAGTAAAACCACCCTAACAGTAATTAAATCCCAAAGAGTAAAAAAAATGCTAAAGATAAATGAACATAATCTCTGACAAATCCAACTGAATAAGGAAATGGGTGAGATATGCCCTAACTAATCAGAACTAGAATGAGTGTATATTAAACATCGAGGTCGTCTAAGCAATGTCCTATAACTCCCACATAAGCTGCAGCACGTTCGGTCCAAAGAATCTACGCAAGACACCCCTGTGGCTTGGCACCTGAAATATATACATATATATATATACAAGAGAAATGAGATAATAGGAAACGGGTCAGAGACCGAGTGTAAAACAGTTTAAAATTAGTTTATCAAGTATTTAGAATGCGTACCTGCTAATGTAACAACCATGTTAGTATGCGACACTCTCTTGAGAATTATCACCTCTCATCTAGTGTGCACGCCTACCGTACTAGTAAATCTCATCAATTTCCCTATCTTATTCTCCATAAGGTTTTATCATGTGGAAAGAGAGGTTATGATATTTACTTTAGGAAATCATTCTCTTCAGGATTTCAGACGTTATTTAAAATGACTTATTACTGTTATAAAGTTTTCCAACACTTACAATAAGGTTGAAGTATTTATTCATTACTTATCTACTTATACACACAGTAGAAAGTTCCCATATAAATATCCGTATATATATAAGTCACACATATAATATATATACTAACGGCACCCCACATAAGATCTATGGTGCTGGCATACTCTGCTATCAAGTTCCCGTATCACACAACTAAGGGAAATACTAGTTCGGAATCACTCTCGAACTGTATTAACACAAAACACATACAAATGGAGGTAAAACATAGTTCCAAGTCACTAAGAGGTCAACACATACCCTAATGTCTCTTAGGACCGTCTGACTATCAATCAGATAGCCTGTACCAAGGAGTCCTATGTTCTAGGGTACAAGTCAATATCCCCCATAAAGGTTCCATCGAGATAAGACTCTCCTGACGCAGTAACCTCCGTGATAGCAAGTAGCGCAGGCATGGTTTTTAAAGAGATACATAATATATGCACAATCACACAATCATATATATAAATATTCACATTTTCTAAATTAGGTGTGCCCATGACCCATAATTATAATTATTCGTTCTTAGCACATATTACTCAATTATCTCACATAATGGATTTGTCTCTTTTATTCTCATTTATAATTTATTTCATCCTTACTTCTTATCTCTCGAAGTATTCTATCTCACTAAGTATAATTTTAGTAGGTATTCTCTCACTTACCTTATGGTATAAATCCTAATTACGATTATCTCACTCTCGTGATCTTCAAGGTAAACTCACCATTCCAAATATTTAAATCATTCCACCTAAATAACTCCTAATAATTTGTACTATTCTGGGTTCCTTCGATACTGGTTTTCCTCACTCAAATTAACTGTTTACTAAAATAGGGGAAAAATAGGAAATTCCCTAAAAATTTAGAAATCTTGCTCGAACCAGAATGGATCTCACTTGAACGACTTCCACTTGTTGCTCGAACGACTTGGACTGTTTCGTCTTCAACCTTTGGTAGCCTCGTTTTTCACCATTTTAAGCTTAAAAACCTCTACAATTTAATCCCCAACTTCTTATCTTCAATCCCAATCAATAATAACAAGGTTATATATCATTCATAACCTCCTAGAATCATTAATTCGTCCAGAATCATTAAGATTACATGAAATTCCCAAATTAATTCCTAAGAACCCTAGTTTCCAAATTTTTAGTTAAAGAACCTAACCAACCCCAATTCGTTCATCAGTATTATTTCCAATTTTGTGATAAAACCTTTACATATGTGTGGCCATCCCTGATCCCCACCACGGAGGGAAAAGGATCCTTCGGGTCCCGCGCGTCCCTCTCAGGAGAGCGCTTCGGTCGGCGTCGATTTGTGAGGTGTGAAAATGTAAAGAGATTCAGAGTTGCCAGTCTATTTTACTCAAAACAGACAAAAGAATAAGGGGAAGCCACCCCGAAGGATGGAATCCAAAGACATACTGGTGCGTGCAAAACCAAAATGATTCAAGAAGGGTTCGGAGGCTTAGTTACGAAATGGGAAGCTGTTAGGCACCCATTCCGCCCTTTCGATCTCTCATGAATATTTGATATTTTCCTTTATATTTCCCCTGTAATATGTGTGCATGTGTATATATAGAATGGAGGTAGGAATCCTCGACTTGTATCATGGAAAAGATAAAGCGAGTCATCCGTAGGAATGTGAGATTATTATAGAGAATAGGATATACGCGATTACCCCTACGTTGATCGTTATAAGGGAACGATAACGCATATGGGGTAATACGTTACTAAGAACAAGTATATAGAATATAATAGAAAATGAGATAAAGAGAAGGTAGAAAATAAGAGAAAAAGTGAGAAAAGGACTCGAGTCTCGGGTTTTACCCCGAGACGCCTACGTAGCCTATATAGGCATCAAAGTCCACGTAGTTCGCATACAAAATGAGGGGTGCGGTTTATCCCATAAATCCAAATGGGGAATCTCTTATTTGTGAGTGTGTGTGTGTGTGTGTGTGTGTAGAAAAAAGTGTTTTAGTTGTGAGAAGAGTGTGGAAAAAGTGTGAGAATTCCTATTTGGAATTTATGAGCAAACCCTCTTTTTCTTATTTTTTGGGTTTTATTTATATAAAAATAAGAGATGTGCAATAATATTAAATAAAAATTATATTAGGATGTATGAGATGAGATAATAAAAGTGTTAAGTAAGAAAACAAGTTATTGGGAGTTCAAGAGAATTTAGGAGAGAGTTTGAGAAAGTTGGACCTTTTTGAAGATCTTGAGCTTGATCTTGAATGTTGGAGAGCAGCCCTTGCACTTTTAATGATGATGGAGAGTGGTTAATTCACCAAATTTGATGAAAGGGATGATGAAAAGTGGGAGTAAAAGGAGGATTTGGAAGTTGAAATCAAACTGCCTTCGAGAGAGATTTCTGGGATTCGTTGAGAGGGATTTTTATCAGATCTGGGCTCCCCCTTGCAAATGAGGACAAGGACTCCTTTTATAGTCCCAGGGGTTTGCCGATCGATATTGACATGGCACTACCTATCGGCAGGTGCCGATAGGCAGGGTCTGGGTCCTGCCATTTGGCAGTGCGGTTCAGGCAGTTTTAGAAAATTGGTCGCCGAGGGCAAACCGTTGGTCAGAATCGCGCACGGGGCATACCGTTGGAAAGGTATTTCAGAGACCTTCGAAAGTACTTTGGACCACTCCCGAGTTCAGGAGATGACTTTGGGTCAAATGTGGCTCGAAAGTGTTTATCGGTCCGCTGGACGGGGAATCACTCGGACGCAAATGGACCGTTCGTCTGCATGGTAAGTTCGAATCACGCACGAGGCATACCATTGGAAAGGCTAGGAGACGTACTTCGACATTCCAAAGAGTTTGACCCGGTTTGGAGAGTTGACTTTGTTCAACCGGGCCCGGGAAGCGCTCGGTGGCCTCCCGGAGTCAAATAGATCGTTAGTTCGCATGGAAAGTCGGAATTGTGCACGGGGTGGACTGTTGGAAAGGGTATTTAGGGCCCTTTGAAGATTCATTCAGCCTTGGTTGAGTTGAAGAGTTGACTTAGGTCAAACTGAGCCCGGGAGCGCCCGGTGGCCTCTAGGTTAGGTTTCGAATGCAAACGGACCGTTCGTCCGCATGGTAAGTCGGAATCGCGATCGGGGTGGACCATTGGAAAGGATATTCAGTGCCCTTCGAAGATTCATTCAGTCTCAATCGAGATGAAGAGTTTGCCTTTTGGGTCAAACTAAGCCGGGGAGTGCCCGATGGCTTTTCGGTCAGTGCTCGGGACATGACCTGGGTTTGCGTTGATGAGTGGAGGTACTAGGAACCTAAGGTGAGTTAGGGGTAACAAAATGGGGTGTCTACAATATGATAAAAATTCAGGCTACATAGATTCTCCCTACAACACATACGAGTTTTCTTTTAAAACATATAATTCTTCAATTAAAACATATGACTTTCATTCCTAGACTAAGATGGAAGGAACATTAACTAGAAATCAACAAGATATATACTTTCCTGGAAATTTTGTTTCTGATTTGTGGAAGAAAGTGGTGTGGTTGTGTTCCTCGTCGCGTGATCTACAATTTGACGGTGACGACGGTGCAAACAGTGGAGTTTTTGGCCTAGAACTCCTTGGAAAGTTTCTCCACTTCTTCTCCAATGGTCGTTATTTGGTTTTGCTTGTGTTAACCCTAGATGACAACCCCTAACATCTGATATAACTATTGGAAATTCGTGGGTTTAATTACCCAAAAATATAAAATGTCTAATATACCCTCCCGGGATGTAAATTATAACTAAAGAGACCCCGAGACCCAAACTAAACCCTGGCTATACTTTTCTGACTATCTCGACCCTTCCGTAGACATTGGCATACTCGAAATGACCATACATGTGACTTATAATTTATTCACTTTTAATAATAATAATTTAGTCCCGACACGACACAGACGCGTCTTGACTTAAATTTCCATAATTGCCATTTTATTCACTCGTGACAATTTTAATAAAATCAATCTTATATATTACTTTACTCAATTAGTAATATCCAAAAAATTCCCAATAATTATTAACTCTCGTCACGCTAGTAAATAATAAATAATTTTCCAAATTAATATTAATTTAATTTATCTTAATTAAATTTAATACATCCCTAAATTTAAAAGCCACCAAAAATACGGGGTATTACATGGACTAGAAAGCAAGGAAAAGACCAAATAAAAATATCATATATATACATACTCTAGATATACCAAAGATGCACACGCACATATATATATATATAGATATAAACACACAAATGACACAAAATAGATAAGCTTTTCACACTCGTATGGCAAAAATGTGTCATATGGAAACGGTAGTGTTGGGGTGTGAAGTAGTAACAATTAATTTTATACCCAATCACTTAAAACATGTTCACGGAGTTATCAATTGATTGTAAACTTCATCACATTTGAATATAACCTCATTTGACAATACAAATTGAACTCAATGAACAAACATACACAATGCATACAAGCCTAGTATATTGATGATTTTACAAACCAATGGAGTAATGACATTGAAAGCTCAACTAGGATAAACGGATATTGTGCAAACCGTTGATATACCATCCAATCTCCCTCAATAAGCATATATATTATTAATTTTGAATGAATATATCAATCAAACATAGGCCTTGGAAAATATGTTCTTTTTATGCCATATATATATTTTTAGGCCTTTGGACCATGTATTTCTTTTAGGTCCAAACAAACGGTGGCTTACGCAAAGGATAATAAATCCTTTCAGAGCCCTTCACAGTGCACATTTTTATATATCATTTTTTTATCTCACAAATCTCACGTGCAACGGATTTTGACATGCATTAGTCCTCCTAGGTCACAAATATGTAGATGACAAGATTGGTAGGAAAACACCTCACAAAGCTCAAATATAACATGTGACAATTAAATTTCAAACGAGCTCATCATGTGTGAAAAGAGGCATATAAAAATAGAATCCATTTAAACAACACAAAATCCAACTACTCCATGTAACCATGGTAAAGAACATAATAAGGATTGGAAATCTAAACCAAAAGTTCTAGCCATATGGGAGCGTAAAAGATGAGATTCAAACACAAGTATATGCCACATAAAGTGTGTCAAACTAAAATACAAAAAAAAAAAATATTTTTGAGTTTTTGAAATTTTTAACCAAAAATAAAAATATATACTCAAAAGACAAACAAAAATCATTTGTATTTTTCATTAAGCATGAATTACAAAAATGGTAAAACACAAATCATAAACAAAAATCTTTTTGTATTTTTCATTTAATGCAAATTAAAATGAAAGAATAAAATACAAGAGACAAACAAGTCATGATTTCTAGCATGAGATATGAAATAAAGCAATGACTAGAAAATGACTAAACATGCATACACCCAACAATGATATATAATATGAAGCACAAAAATCTAGAGTATGCAAACAACTAACACATTCAACCTTTAAATTTAGCAAGGGAGGTTTCATGTGAAAGCAAATGAGAATCAACAAATCTAATATCTAGAGCGTATAAAAATGATTTCCGAACCTATATAGATGTATATTTAAAATGATGAAATTTGGAAACAAATGGGATGCTAGACATAGACTTCCTAGGACTTCTTTTAAGATCAAAATAAAATGACTTAAGGTGACCTTTCCTACCACAATGTAAGCATGTGAAAACACGAGAAATGTTACCTAAGGTGTGACCTTTTCTAAAGTCTTTGGATAAAGTAGACCTTCTAAAACAAATAATGGTTTTAGCTTTAGCAACAGAAGTATTTGAACTAGATGAGATAGAACCATCACAATTACCACTCGAGTCTTGTAAGTTATTTTTCATTTTTAAAATATCGGACTCATGTAATAAATTAGACTCCTCAATTTTATGAGACTCCTTTAAATTTTCAATTACACCTAGAAAGTTATCACGCTCCCCCGTAATGTGAGAAAACTTTTCCCTAAGAGTCTTTTCTCAACTATCACTTTATTTCTTGGACATTTCGAATATCATGATCTTTTCACGAAAAATATCTTTTTGAGATAGCGAGGTTTGCAAAAAATTAACTTTAACTTTAAAACAAGAATTTTTATCTTCAAGAAATATAATTCTTTTTGCAAATCTCAAAATTAATTGTCTTAATTTTTCGTTACACTTATTAAGCTCATTAAGCTCCTCTCGAATAGAAAAAAATTCATTATTATTAGAAATGGACAAATTTATCATTAAGACGTCCCATCGAGAGATATAAAAAAAATGAGAGTGAGTAAAAAAAAAATGAACCACCTAAAAAATGCAAAGAGCACAAAAATTATAAAAGCCGGAAAACGGATCTTTGACACGATAAATTAGCGCTCTGGATCTGATACCAATTTGTAAAAGCGAAAGATTTTCTCAATCAAAGCTCTGATACCACTTGTTGGAACATGAGGCCCCGGATTTTAAAACAAAAATTTCTTTTAACTTCAAAAAGTAATAATTTTCTTTTTAGATGCCGAAGCGTGATATGGTTCAATTAAACAATGAATTTTAATTTACTTCTCAAATTAAAATTAAATCAAGTGAAATAAGATTAAAACACACACACAACTTAAATTTCACTTAAATCAAATTAATTAATCCAAGTCCTAGAAATTTTCCTAAGTCAGATTTCTCAATTTCAAAAATTTAGGCCAAACCAATTTTATCAAATTAAATTAAATGACTTGAATTAAATTAACTAAACATTACGCAACATTTAATTTAGCACCAAATTCAACATGTAGTGATTAAAACCAATTTTTATCTTGAATTACCTAAGCATGCGTTCTAGGTGAGTTTGCACAAGATAAAACAAATAATGAAACCACTACGCCGCGATGTACGAGGAAAAATCCACAACGGGAAAAAACCTCAGACGGACCTAGCTTCAAATCTACTAAGTATGAAATTTACAAATACAAGCAAGATGACTTACAACACTCTACTCGATCCCTCTCAAGCCTCGACGCGTCTTCTTGTATCAACCCCTGCCTAGAGAATAACCACGGAGCTCCACCGCGGTCTCGGAATCCACCGATCAGACATTATATGGTCACCGCCACCCGAACAAGGAGCCTTTCTCCAAGTGGGTAAATCAACGCAAACTTCTTCTTCTTTGTGGGATATAGAAGCAAACCCAAACGTCTTTTCAAACGGTAGAGATGAAAAACCGGTGCCAAACTCCAAGCAATGTATATACCTATGGAAGTTTGGAAACAAACAACAATTGGGTGTAACAAAAGTGTTTAAGGATTTTTCTTGAAAACTAAAACACTTTAAACATTGAACTTTTTCTCCTTTGAATTTCTCTCTCAAACACTCTCTTAGAGGTTGTAGGATATGAAAAAAATAATCCAAAAAGGTTGGTTCCCGCACTATTAAGTTCTGTCCAAAGTTAGTGGGGTAAAGAAGTGGGAAACATGAAAAAAAAACTGCTCAAAACTGCCAAATACCTATTCCCGCCAAATCACGTTCGAACGAAATTTTTGTTCGAACGAAGTTTCGTTCGAACGAGGCTTCTAATGATGTTCCAGTATGAACTCGTTAGAAATCTCGTTGGAAATCTCATTCAAACATCATGTTCGTTCGAACGACACTTCGAACGACATTCCAGTGGCCTAATGGGGAACTTCGTTGGAAAACTCGTTCGAATGACATGGTTGTTCGAACGACAAAATTCGTTCGAACGAACTTCCAGAAAGTTTGAAAAATTCAATTTTTAGCCTAAAAACTTTATAAACTTGATTTTAAAGTTATAATAAAATCTTTCTGAAATTAAACAAGAGTTTAAAATAAACATTCACCCAATATAAAATGTTCCAAGCTCATATATATATATATATTAAAATTCATTCATACCTTAGGAGCAATGGAACCATGTTGATGACGTAGAAACAAGGCACTTTAAACCCGGCAATTTAATAAAGCTTTATACTCTTGGCCGCTACGTCTTCAACAAACACGTCATAGGCTTCACGAATGATCAATAACTCTATCCTATGACTCAAACTTTTTTGTCCGGAATTGATCCAAAACTAGAAAGGACTCAATTGGAAATTTGTGTCCTTACACAATCGATACTTTTTTTTACATATGTACCATGAAATTGGGTCCAGTGGCTAGATGATCAATCCTTGATGTCACATCACCCATCTTTAAGAGCTGAGATTATAGATAAATTAATTAGGTTAGTTTTAAAGCTTTCTTGTAATTTATCATTTAGTAAAACGGATTGTCATAATAATTACCTCATGTGACACCCATAACCTAAATTCGTTGTCTGATTATGCCATCATTCTTTATCTTTTATTATTCCCACATGCATCATATTTCCTACATTGGCCGTGATGAACATATTATGAAGTTGATTAAGTATAAAAGTTAAAATAATGTAAAAAGACAATATACACTTACTTTTTCCATTCTTCGACATCTTTATGAGTTTCAAATAAATAACGAGCTACTTGTTCATACTCTAAACTTAATTTCACTCCTGTGCCCATTACATGACCAACCTCATCGATGAACTCATCATTATTATCTATAATGCTTGGGTCAATCATATACTCCCGAGCGAAGATTGATGACTCCATGGTGATGTATTCCTATACAATTAATCCTTCAATGTATTGTGTATTTTTTACATAATATTTGAAAACTTTCATCAACCTTTCAAATGGGTACATCCATCGATATCTAACTGGGATGCAAAGAAGTGCCTTATCACATAAGTGTACCAACAAGTGAATATTTGTGTCAAAAAATGATAGGGGAAAGTAATTCTCCAACACATAAATCGTTTCAGCTATAACTACTTTTGCATCCATGATATGCTTTTAGTTTACTACTTTTTCACATAAAAGTGTGAAGAAAATGCTAATGTGCATAATGGCCCTCCAATCGTGAAACAATGCTTAAACAACGAAGGAACCAATTGCATGATCACATGCCAATCGTGAGACTTGCACTTTTGTAAATCGTGAGGGGTAAAATAATCAATACTTTGCAAGTTGGATGAAAAATTATAGGGAACTTTCAAATTATATATTGTGTCTAAAAGAACCTTTCCTCCCTCATTTGTCAAAATAAATGCACGAGGTGGAATTATTTTCCTTTCTCTACTATCTTCTTTTAACCATAATTGTGGATTAAGTTTTAACAATTTAAGGTCATGTCGTTCATTTTCTCTATCCTTCAAATGACTCCACCAAAAGCATGTGACCATAAGATGTTTGGTGATGTTCTTCTCTGCATTCATTACATCTAATACATAATGCACCAGGTTAAAATCCAATAAGGAAAGTCAAATAAAATTGACCTCCTAGACCGTGCTTTTCTTATCTCAGTTTCATTATTTATTGGGTTCTTCTTATGCATGATATTCATCAATTTAGCATTCTTGCCTATTCTAATAGGTCCATAATTAGAAGATTTACTCTCAATTTCTAAACCTTAATGTTTTATCGAAGGTAGCCCATTTTCAACCCTGCCTGGTAAAAAATTGGAACCCCTCTCAAATCTAGAACTACGACCGGGGGGTAAAAACCTGTTATGGGAATGGTATATAATTTTTCCACTAGCCTTGAGACATTGAGATTTATTCTACACTCCACAAATAGGAAACCCCAAATAACCATGTACTACACAACCAAATAATGTCCCATAAGATGGGAAATCATGAATTGCCGAAATTAACATAGCTTTCAGTGTAAATATTTTATTTTTCAACAGTCAAATGCTTTCACACCCTCTAACCACAACTCATTTAATTCTTCTACCAAAGGATCCAATTAGGCATCGATGTCTTCACTTGGTGACTTTGGCCCAGACATCAATAAAGAAAACATAAAAAATTTAGGTCCCATACACTCCGAAGGAGGGATATTAAGTGCTGCTAGGATCGCGAGCCATACACTCTGATTAGTTCTTAGATTTCCAAATGGATTGAAATCATTTATTGATATTGCAAGACGAAGGCTATGATGTTTTAGAGAAAAATCAGGATATTCATAAGTTACCATCTCCCAAACTATAGAATCAAGAGGATGCCGCATGAGATTATCCCCTACTTCTTCCCTAGCATACCAAGTCATGGCCTTCGCTATCTACAGTACTGTGAAAAAAATCTCAATCTAGGCCAACGGGAAAATATTTTAATACGTTTTGAGTCACTTTTGAGAGTGTGCCTTCCTTGCTAGTAGATTGCACATATCTAGGTTCCTCGCTTATCGGAGACTGATCGAGATTTTTGTACTCCTTTTGGTATAGTAGGCAGTCATACATACAAGTATGAATTGATTTATAATTCATTCCTAAACCTTTCAAATTATTCTTTATATTAGGATAGATATATTAAAGGGTATTCTTCTTGAAAAACAATCCCTTCACTCAATTCATAATTCCTATCATGCTATTGCTAAACAAACCATATTATGTCTTTAAACTATGAAAACAACCATGGCATGCAAAGTTATTTGATCTTTGCTGATGATACGAGAAATCGTCCACTTTTTGTTCTTGTATCAGCAAATCATGAGTAAAGGGTGTAATAAACAAGTAAAGCAAGTAAGGAGACATGAACACAAGATATAGAGTGGTTCGGTTATAAAAATGAGCCTACATCCACTTTGGTGCTCTACTCTCATTATATTCATATTATAGTACAAGTTTACAATGTCATTAAAGGCATACAAGATAGATGAGAGAGAAGAATACATAATTATAACGGTTTCGAGAGTGCCGAAGATATGACTACGATGTAGGTGAGTAGCCCCAAGATGTATGTTGAGGTTGTGTAGAGAGAATTTGGCAAGGCTTCACCAGATATTGTGGAATCTACCCGGGTGAGGGGAAATAGATTTATCTCGAGGTGTGGACCTTTATTTATAGGAGGTATGTGAGTTGTGTCACGTTCCCTGAACACGTGACATATATCAAGTCTGGAGTAGCTATCAATGAGGGGGATGCAGCCTATAAGGTAGGCATATTAAGTGCCGCATCCTGCTTTGTATAAGGCTGCATCCAGCGTAGCAGAAGGCTGCATCCGGCATGAGGCTAAAGTTGTGGGTGCCGCACCCTGTAGTATAAGGCTGCGGCCTATATGTAAGGTCAAGTGGTATGTGCCGCACCCTATACTGGAGTTGTGAATGAGAAGGACGCACCCTATTAGTGAGGCTAGAGTTATGGGTGTCGCACCCTGTGTAGTATAAGTCTACACCCTACATAGCATAAGGCTGCATCTTGTATATGAGGCTGTAGCCGTGGGTGCCGTACCCTGTGCTGAGTAGGGCCTCACCCTGTGCTGAATAGGGCCATAGCCTATAAGCTTATCTGCATGCCTAAGTAACGTCCGCAATAGGGGGCTATATGTTCCATATCAATAAGCCCCTAAGTTGTAGTGCCAAGAGGTAGCGATTTTGGGGCTGCGACTGAATTATGTGACTGATAGGGAGGCTGTGAGGAGAAGTCTCATGTTCCAGTGTCCTCTTACATAAATGGAATCTAGTCGTATTGTGGACCATTTGATACTAAGCGTCGACTAAGGATTGAAGAAGGTGCCACGGCCTGTTTGAGCCCAGGAGGAGTCTATGTACTAAAAAAGTTGTTGTGGCCTATTTGAGCCAGGCTGCAACCAAGTACTAAAAAAGGTGTCACGCCTGTTCGAGCCCAGGCAGCGACCAAGTACTTAAGAAAGTGTCGCGACCTGTTTGAGCCCAAGAGACAAATAAGTACTGAAGAATGTGTCGCAGCCTGTATGAACCCAGACGGAGGCTAAGTACTAAATAATGTGCCGCGACCTGTTTGATCCCAGGCAATTGCTAAGTACTAAAGAATTTGCCGTGCCCTATATGAACCCAAGCGGCGGTTAAGTATTGAAGAAGCTTTTGCGATCTGTTTGAACCCAGGCCGCGGCCAAGTACTAAAGAATGTGCCGCGGCCTGTTTGATCCCAGGCGGCGGATAAGTACTAAAGAATGTGCCGCGGCGTGTATGAACCCAGGTGGTGGCTAAGTACTGCAAAATGTGTCGTGGCCTGTTTAAACCCAATCGGCGACTGAGTACTAAATAATATGCCGCGGCCTGTTTGATCCCAGTTGGAGGCTAGGTACTAAAGAATGTGCCATGACCTGTATGAACCCAGACGGCGGCTAAGTACTAAAGAATGTGCCGTGGCCTGTTTGATCCCAAGCGGTGGCTAAGTACTAAAGAATGTACCGCAGCCTGTATGAACCCAGACGGAGGCTAAGTACTGAAGAATGTGTCGCGGCCTGTTTGAACCCAGGCGGTGGCTAAGTACTAAATAATGTGCCATGGCCTGTTTAATCCCAGTCGATGGCTAAGTACTAAAGAATGTGTCGCGGTCTGTATGAACACAAGCGGCGGCTAAGTACTGAAGAATGTGCTATGGCCTATTTAAACCCAGGTGGCGGTTAAGTACTAAAGAATGTGCCATAGCTTGTTTGGTCCCAGGCGATGGCTAAGTACTAAAGAATGTTCTGCGGCCAGTATGAACCCAAGCATCGGCTAAGTACTGAAGGATGTGCCGCGACCTATTTAAAGGCGGTGGCTAAGTACTAAAGAATGTGTCGCGACTTATTTGAACCCAGGCAACGGCTAGGTACTAAATAATGTTCCATGGCCTGCTTGATCCCAAGAGGTGGCTAAGTACTGAAGAATGTGTCATGGCCTGCTTGATCCCAAGCGGCGGCTAAGTACTGAAGAATGTACCACGGCCTGTATGAACCTAGGCGGTGGCTAAGTACTGAAGAATGTGTTGCATACTGTTTGGTCCAGGCAGCGGTTAAGTACTAAAGAATGTGCCATCACCTGTATGAACCCAGGTGGTGGCTAAGTACTGAAGGATGTGCCGTGTCCTGTTTGAACCCAGGCGGCGGCTAAGTGCTAAATAATGTGTCACGACCTATATGAACCCAGGCGGCGACTAAGTACTGAAGAATGTGCCGCGGCCTGTTTGAACCCAGGCGGAGGCTAAGTACTAAATAATGTGTCGTGGCCTGTTTGATCCCAGGCGACGGCTAGAGAATGTGCCGCAACCTGTATGAACCCAGGCGATGGCTTACTAAATAATGTGTCGCGGCCTGTTTGATCCGAGGCGGTGGTTATGTACTAAAGAATGTGCCGCAGCCTTGAATTTCTTAAATCTTACTAACAGCTAAACTTCTTACAAAATTATGCCCAAATTAATTGCGCCTTGGTGACTGGCTGCGGCCATTCATTTTTTTTTCTTTTCTTCTATCATTTTCATCATAATGAACCTCCAAGTCACAGTACCAATAGAAACTTTAGGGCTGTGGCTGGGTTACACTCCTGTTGTAGCATCTGAGGTAACATTCTTGTGGGTCCTACGCTATGATGTGGCTAAGGATGATGGATTCGAGACTATTGCAGAAGGAGCAAAAGGAGATGTAGAAGTATTTCAGGCTGCGGCCACTTATCTGTAAAACTTCAATCTTTGCCAAGGCTTTAGCCTTTAATCTATCTGTCTATCTTGCTTGTTCCTTTACTTGTTTAGATACTTTCTTATTTGATTGGATGATCTTGGAAGATTACTTCAACTGCAATGGACATAAGGCTGCGACAACACTATGTGAGTGGTTTCTCCAAGAGGGCTGCGGCCTGTTGTACTTTACCCTTGCACTTTTCACTTGTCTTTTGCCTTGTAGACTTCATAAATTTTCTACTCTGTAGGGCTATGATACCCCAAGTTGCAGTGCCAATGGAATATGGATTTGGGGCAGCGGCTAGTCACCACCACAATAACTCTTAGTCACTTTAATCTGGTTTCTTGAACAAGTTGCCATTCAGCTGCGGCAGGTTGCCATCTAGCTATGGCATATTAACAATTATGTTCGTATTTCTCTGCAATATCTTCTGAATGAATTAACTTAGCGACTATAGCCATACTAATAACGCTGCGATGGCTACGGCACCTTTTTGGCCCTTGCATCTGAACAATGGACCTCTGTAGACATACAGGATATTTTCAAGCCTTCCCGGGATGGGTTATGTTATTAAGCCACCCACAGCTAATATAATGGATACTATCAAGCCTCCCCAGGATGGGTTATGTTATCAAGCCACCCACAACTAATATACGAGATACTATCAAGCCTCCCCAGGATGGGTTATGTTATCAAGCCACCCACAGCTAATATACGGGATACTATCAAGCCTCCCCAGGATGGGTTATGTTATTAATCCACCCACAGCTGCTGATAGATATAAACACATCCATGGCTGGATATTATAAGCATACCATCTTGTTGACGCATCCCGAAAGCTACGAACGGGCATTATAAGCCCTCGTGGCTAATGACGCTTCTCGAAAGCTAAGAACGGGAATCGTAAGCCCCTGTGGCTGATAAAAGCTCCTTGAATCCTGAGATGATTTTGTGAATATGATCATCATATGATAAGATATAGTTACACATCATAAGGGGAACTGGTGATCTAATTAAGATTTCAATCCCTCCATAGCTGCATCCCGAAATAATAATAATCTTTCGAGATGATTTGTTAATCTTCCCTTGGAATTTGTTTATGACAAAAGGCCTTTTTGTGAGATAACAAATTATGAAAACAAGAGAGAAATCAAATATGGAAAAATTTGCTAAGTTATATATTTATATATGCATGCTCCAGCAAATGACTTTGTTAATAAAACATAAAGTCTTGGAGATTAGGGCTATAATGAGCTTCATAAAACATAAAAAGAAATAGTTAAAATTGGAAAAACTAAGGACGAGATGCGGTATGCAGCCTCTGTCAGGTTTGGCTGCATCCTTTATGCATTCTTCAGGAATCGCTGCAGCATCCCTTACCTAACCAGCCTCTCAATTTCATCCTTCAGTGCGAAACACTGTTTGGTATCATGACCGTGATCTTTGTGGAATTTGTACCACTTGGTCTGGTTCCTCTTATGATGTGGAGTCTTCAGCATCTCTGGCCACTTGAGAAATTTTTCCTCAATGCTTCCAAGGATATCCTCCGGGATGGAGTTTATCAGTGTGTAGTTCTTATATAGCTCCTTTTCCTCCTGTTTCCTCATCGTCTTTAGGGACCTGGCCGTGACCTTGCCTTCCGCGGCCACCGCTTTTAGCTGGGATATATCTCTGATTTCTCATGTCGCGGTCTTTGGCATAGAGGTAAAGGCTGTATACTCTATAATGAGGACCATTTGCGCTAGGAAACTGATTTGGCCCTGTAGTCAGGCCTGGTGGTTATAGAGATAGTTGATGTGGTCATATAGTTGAGCAATCTCATTCTTCATTTATGCATTTTGGCTAGAGTTCCCTTCCATTTCTGCTTTGTTAGTCTTTACAAAATATATAATCTGAGACAAGACTAGCAGAAGTGAGTAATCACAAAATATAGTATAAACCAAATATAAAGTTGGGATGCAGCTCTTGCACTGCTGCATGATACTACTGCCGAGTCCGCGACTAGTGAAGTACATAGTTGTACTGTTGTGGCCTTCGAATGATATTACTGATGAGGTCACGGCCAGTAAGGCACATAAGTGCACTGCCGTAGCCTTTGAATGATTTTACTGATGAGGCCGCGACCAGTAAGGCACATAAGTACACTGTCGTGGCCTTTGAATGAGGCTGCGACCAGTAAGTCACATAAGTGCACTGTCGTGGCCTTTGAATAATATTACTGATGAGGCCACGTCCAGTAAGGCACATAAGTGCACTGCCGTGATCTTTGAATGATATTACCAAGGTTGAGCAGGAGACCACCTGAGTCCGTTCCTTGATGTTTTGAAGATTCTATAATGCAACTACCCCAGCAGAGGCCACGACATGTAAGGCAGTTGAACTACAACGCCGCATCCCTACCTAGGCAGTGGGAACTATCCCAAAATTGAAACCCAGAAACTGAGTTTTTTTTCTCGAAACTCGTGGAGAGAATACCTACTAGGGTCTATCCATGAGAGAATAACCTCTCGGTGCACAAAATGGAACAATTCTAATGATAAAACCTAGATCATACGCAAAGAACAACAAAAAGGGAGTTAATATAACTCTTCCCTAATCACCCACCTTTACGGGTCTAAAGCCCATCAAGCTTTCCAGCTTTATCTAGGTGGGGCGATATCATAGGGGTATGTAAAATAGATCTAAAGTCATCAAAGAGAGACCAGACCATATCTGAATACACGAAATACCCATTTAAGGGTGTAAATATAAAATAGAGCTCAGTAACCATAATTTACTCGTGAGACGATGATCCATAGGATCCCCACGAATAAAATAAGGTCTTTAACAACTCGAAACATAGAGAAACAAAATTGAAATATCTCATTCCCACAGACGGTGCAAAATTGATGATACGAGAAATCGTCCACTTTTCGTTCTCGTATCAGCAAATCATGAGTAAAGTGCGTAATAAACAAGTAAAGCAAGTAAGGAGACATGAACACGAGATATAGAGTGGTTCGGCTATAAAAAAGATCCTACGTCCACTTTGGTGCTCTACTCTCATTATATTCATATTTTAGTATAAGTTTACAATGCCATTAAAGGTGTACAAGATAAATGAGAGAGAAGAATACATGATTGTAGCGGTTCTGGGAGTGCCGGAGATATGACTACGATGTAGGTGAGTAGCCCCAAGATGTATGTTGAGGTTGTGTAGAGAGAATTTGGCAAGGCTTCACCAGATATTGTGGAATCTACCCGGGTGAGGGGAAATCGATTTATCTCGAGGTGTGGAACTTTATTTATAGGAGGTATGTGAGTTGTGTCACGTTCCCTGAGCACGTGACATATATCAAGTCTGTAGTAGCTATCAATGAGGGGGATGCATCCTATAAGGTAGGCATATTATGTGTCGCGTCCTGATTTGTATAAGGCTGCATCCAGCGTAGCAGAAGGCTGCATCTGGCATGAGGCTAAAGTTGTGGGTGCCGCACCCTGTAGTATAAGGCTGCGGCCTATATGTAAGGCCAAGTGGTATGTGCCGCACCTTGTACTAGAGTTGTGAATGTGAAGGCCGCACCCTGTTAGTGAGTCTAGAGTTCTGGGTGTCGCACCCTGTGTAGTATAAGGTTGTACCCTACATAGCATAAGGCTACATTATGTATATGTGGATGTAGCCGTGGGTGCCGCACCCTGTGCTGAGTAGGGCCTCACCCTGTGATGAATAGGGCCGCGGCCTATAAGCTTATGTGCATTCCTGAGTAACGTCCGCGATAGGGTGGTATATTTTCCATATCTAGGTTCCCCGCATATCGGGACTGATCGAGATTTTCGTACTCTTTTCGGTATAGTAGGCAGTCATACATACAAGTATGAATTAATTTATAATTCATTCCTAAATCTTTCAAACTGTTCTTCATATTAGGATATATATTTTAAAGGGTATTCTGCCTGGGCAAGAAGCCCTTCACCCAATTCATAATTCCTATCATAATATTGCTATACAAACCATATTATGTCTTTAAACTATGAAAACCAACCATGGCATGCAAAGTTATTTGATCTTTGCCATAACCAGGCTACAACAATTGGGTCACCTTAAATTTCAAACTTTGATAGCCATCATCAAGGTTTATCCCAATATCTTTATGTGCACACAAACCTTTTACATTGTCAGTGACCTCATTTTCTTCGACTTCGTGAACTCTATAAGCATCATCAAATAAATACTCTAATATATTATGATCTACATTATCCTTCTGGCCCTTTACATCTATCCTACTTGATGATTGTTATGAAGGTTTCCCAGGGATAAAAGGAAAATGGATTTCCCCGTGAAAAAATCACGAGCGATAACTATCTTGCATATCCCATCTAAGCAGAATTAGTTTAACTATTTTCCACTCAAACACCTTACCATTACTAGAATTAGCACACAGACACGGGAACTCTTCATCATTATGACATCTCTTTGAAAATTTTACAAACTCATTAGCACCTCTAGGATACTCATGCCCTAGTCTATTTATCTCACCCATACACTATTTGTATAGAGGATATCCCATCACAACTACTATGAACAATCACCTATTATGGTTAAGAAGAATATATTCTCGGATTAATTTCAACAAAAGTGTCAAAATATCAAGAACCCTAGGTTGGATACTACAATACCTAGTGCGATCGAACAAAAAAATGAATTTAAGTAGTGCATTTGAACATGTTCAATTTTAATATTTTAAATTTTGAATTAAGTAGTGCGTTTGAACAAAAAAAATAGTGTATGAGATTTGAATCTGCCTAAACAACATATCAACATATCAACTGAATGGTTTGAATCTCCCTTAAAAACCCTAGAAACTGCTTGAAGAATCTGCCTTCTACTTATCGCACAAAATAGTGCATGGGATTGTGCTAAAGTCTTATCCAAATGTTTGCTAATTTGGGGTCACTAGATTATGCTACTTATTAACAATCTATACCTTTTGACGAGAGAGAACACCGATGGTGGTGGTGGTGTTGTGATGTGGGGCAAAGAGGGGGGGGGGGAATACAGGCCGATGTGGTAGTGGTGTAGTGATGCAAGGCAGAGGGGGGAGATAACACATGTCGATATGGTAGTGGTGTAGTGATGCGAGGTAGAGAGGAGAGATAATGCAACAATGGTGGTGGTGCGAGGCAATGGTGTGAGGTAATGGTGGTGTGAGGCAACGGTGATGTGAAGGCTAAGAAAATGAGAGAGAGAAAACAAATTGTAAATAACAAATGTTTTGAGATAGCGACGAAACTGTAAGGATGTAATCATGTTTTGTTGTCACGATCTTTGACCCTCACATGACCATGATAAAAAAACAACTGTTGTCATGGTCGTATTAGGGTCAAAGACCGTGATAACTCCCTTGTCAAGGTCTTTGACCGTGATAAGACTGTGACAAGAGTTCTGTATTTTTTTATCAAGGTTTTTGATCATGACAACTCCTTACGGGTGAATTGTGACAAACTCTTTTTTGGTGTAGTGTATTTTCAATGATAAAGTAGAATTTTTTTTCTTAATTAATTATATGCATTATATTATCCTTTTGATATGAAATTTGGATTTCCATTCTAAATTATAATGTAGAAAAATTAGGAATGGGTTGTATGATGAATTCTCACCAATTAAGTATGGAAAATAGGGGATATAAAAGGAATTTATAATTTTGAACAAAGTATGTGATTGGACTTAGATTTTTAATTACAATTCTAAATTACTCTTTCCTCATGATATACCCAAGGTTAAATAATTTGAAATCCTCCCATGTATGATTACTAATTATTATCCCTTTAAATTTTATAAGGGTAATGAATTGGTGGGTATTGGTTGTTGGGATAAAAATTTTGGTATGAATAGATAACACATGTTAATGAACCTACACCCCATGAATTTTAACATGATAATAAACATCACAAGTTATATGTTAAATTTATCTTCCATATATAACATCTATGATATTGCCCTTAAACACAAATGGTGGGTATAAATGATTTAAAAGGTGAAATAAATTCCTTGAATATCATTAGGCTACACACTATGGGCCGAATATGATTGTATTATTTTATTACACAACTCGGGTTAGATTCAATGTATTGCTATATGATTCGTCACTTTTATTGTATTTTATACCCAGTTAATTTGTACATTCTAGCATTCCCGTACATGTATTTCCCTGTTCTTATACTCATTTATTGACTAACCCCTGAATTCATCATATATACTTTGTATGTGTCTTTATTGAGCTTTTATAGGTCTCAGGAATGCATATTGGGAAGTTTGGTTTTGATCCGGAGAAGTTCCGTGGACTTTTACAACTTTGGGGGCATTTTCATAATTCCAGCTATGGGATTTTGATCCCGATTTCTTCACAGAAGTTGTAGATCTTCTTATCATCTTCGTGTGGCCTCTGACGGTGCTTGAATCCGATCTCGAACGAAGAAGTTATGGATGTTTCTGTGACACATGGGAAAAATAAAGCCAAAATAACCTAGCCATATTTGTTTGCAGGACCGAATCGATTCGGTCCATCCGAATCGATTCGGTGGTCACCAGTGCAGCATTCTCCCTCTAGCGAATCGATTCGGCCCTGTCGAATCGATTCGGTTTTGCTGATTTTTTGAGTTTTTCTCCTTATTACTAGTTTGACATAGTGGTTGATTTTTGGGATATATCCCTTGTTTTTCCTCCTTTGTATAAAGATTACTTTTGCTAGATATTTGGATATATAGAAAACACTCTCTTCTCTCTCCTAGGTCAAGTTCATTTATGGTTTTTACCCACTAGTAAAGCTTTGATTACTAGTTGAATTGTGGTTATTAATGCAAGAAAGGTTCATTTACTTCTTCTCTACTTGTTCTACTAGCTTTAATTTGTATTTAATTCCATCTCTTGTATTTGTTTGTGTTTACACTAGATAACTAACTTAATTAAGTTATTAACTAGCATGTGTAGTTTAGTTTCAATTATGAGTAGCTAGACTTATGATTGGGGATCATAATCCCACCTTAGATGCTTGAATTTCATATTTAGGGTTTGGTTTATAATTGTTCTAATGGAACTTCATGTGTTGGTATTGGAGTATCACAGTTTCTTAACTTCTCTTGTCATGCAAGGGTTAGTGTTTGAAGCTTTACTACAAACCCAACCCATCTAGCAATAACTAACTAACCCTTAATCCTCCATTGTTGAGTTTAGTCTCTACATGGCTTATGTTCGAACTTAATTAGTTATGCTCGATTAGAATTAATTTCAACCAAGCTCTATAATCCCCTTCTTTGTGAATCCGAGGTGGGAGAATGATCCTCGATCCCTTTAATATCTTGAACTCAAGCTTATCTTAGTTCTTTTCATAGTTTCATAATTATTAAAATAATTAATTGATCATCAATAGCATGTTAGTTTAGAGATTACCCTCAATCAATTTTCCAAACTATTGAATCATCTTTTACACTTTAACTTTTGTGACGTTTAGAGAATCCCTTTAACATAATCATGTTCTCTTAGGAGTGTTCAATCCCTGTGGATCACGATTCCGTACTTACCGGATATTACTTGTTGCGATAGATTTGCACTTGAATCATAGGCTTTATTCAGAGCGCACTTAGTTTTTGGCGCTGTTGCCAGGGATTGGCAACAATTTTAGGTTTAAAAAAGTCTCTTTACACTATCGTTCCCTGTGGTCACCGTGACATCATGGTTTCCAAAAATCAATCCAAAATTCAGTAAATGCAAGACGCGAGTAGTAGCAATTTAAATCCTATTCGTGAACCCTCGTCGTCTAGTGAACCCTCGGATTATTGGATACCTTTACCATCAATTTATCATTCTAGTTCGATCTTGTCTTCTTCTTATACCTGGGCCCACTCTGATCCCATAACTATGGCCGATAATGTTAGTGAGCACGGTAGTCAGGGGGTTTCACCCGAACCCCTGTATAGGACCATGCGTGATTATTTGCAACCGGAGAGGACCACCTCTCCGTCTTGTATAATTTTTCCCTACAATGCTGTACAATTCCATTTTCGTAATGGAATGATTCAATTACTTCCTACTTTCCACGACATGGAAAGTGAACAACCGTACCTTCATGCTAGAGAGTTTGAGGAGGTGTGCGCTACTTTTAGCGATCAAAACTGTCCTCTGGATGTCACACGTCTCAAACTCTTCCCATTTTCCTTGAAGGACAAAGCCAAAACTTGGCTTTGGTCCTAGGTTCCTAATTCCATCGGGAGTTGGCACGAAATGCAAGCGCAGTTTTTGAAGAAATCTTTCCAACTCATCGCACCAACTCTCTAAAGGGGCAAATCCAAACATTCGTTCAAATCGAAGGTCAATCATTCGAGCGGTGTTGGGAGAGATTTAATGAGCTACTTCATAAATTCCCACATCACGGTTTTGAAAAGTGGAGATTAATCTCCTTTTTCCACAATGGGCTTACACTCAATGCAAAACAAATGGTGGAGACAATCTGCTCCGGCGATTTCTTTGGTTAAGATCCCGATGATGCGTGGGCACATTTCAAATATTGTGCCGAGACCACCCAAGCATGGGACACTTCGGACCCTAGCAAAACCAATGCGCGTTCATCCAATACACCTTCCTCTAGCCATGAGATATATCATCTTGACGAAGGAGATGATATGTCATTAAGAGTAGCCCAACTTTCTAAGCGTATCGAGGCAATGGATGCCAAAGCTCAGGAACCATCCCATCCTTCTCCCTCACATGTAGAGGAGTCTTGTGCCATTTGCGATATTGAAGATCACACAACGAGGGATTTTCCAACAATTCTGGCATATAAAGTGATGCTTCACGATCAAGCCAACACGATGGCCACTTACAAGAAACATTTCATGACTCCTTTAGGTGAGGGCTATAATCCTTCGTGGAGAAACCACCCGGGTTTCTCCTACGGGAAATCTCAAAAATCTCAATATACACCTCCCCCGAATTATCAAAATCTTCCCCCACCTCATAATTTTCAGCAACCATATAATCAAGTTCCTCCACCCTAAGCTCAAATGCAAGGTCCCCCTCAGGGACCACCTCCTCCGGTTATACCATTGTATGCTCACCCGAACAAGAGGAGCCTGCGAAAAGGCTCTTCAATCTTTCATAACCTCTCAACAAGCCACGAATTCTAGGCTTGAAAAATAAATCTCCAAGTTGACTTCGTCATTGATTATCCAAGAAAAGGGGAAATTCCCTTCCCAAACTCAAAAGGCCATGGGGCAAAATAGTGTCACTGACACTTTGAATCCCCCTCCTGATAGTGCAAAAGCTGTGACCGTTCTAAGGAGCGGGTAAGTCATTGATAAACCCACCCCTCCATGTGTCCCCACCATCATTAAGGAAGTTTTGCCCGACCCATTAGAGGTCGAAGATGCCTCCTTAAAGAAGAGAGAAGGGAAAGCCTTATTAGAACCAGAAGTGGTTTCGAAGCTTACTATCCCCGTACCTTACCCTCAAAGGCTCCTCCCGCAAAAAGGGAATGTTAATAATGCGAACATACTAGAAATGTTCAAACAAGTCAAGATTAACATACCTCTTTTGGATGCAACCAAACAAGTCCCTGCTTATGCTAAGTTCTTAAAGGACTTAATCACTATTAAGCGAAAGTTGTTTGTAAGGAAGAAAGCCTTTTTGGCCAAAAAAATAAGCTCGACAATTCAATCTGAATTACCACCCAAATACAAAGATCCCGGTTGTCCCACCATTTCGTGTGTGATAGGGGACTTTAAGATAGAGTAACCTTTGCTAGACCTAGGAGCGAGTGTCAATTTGTTACCATACCATGTCTATGAACAGCTCGGTCTAGGGAACCTCAAGCCCATGAAAATAACCCTCCAATTAGCGGATCGCTCCGTTAAGGTTTCGAGGGGTGTTGTGGAAGATGTCATAATACAAGTTGACAAATTCTATTTTCCCGCGGACTTTGTGGTGTTGGACACCCATCCTACTTCTCCTAGTAGTATAACTACCCCCAATACCCTTGGTCGTCCTTTTCTAGCCACATCCAATGCGTTAATTAATGCTAGGAATGGACAAATGAAGCTGACATTTGGAAATATGACTTTGGAAATGAACATCTTCAATGTTTCGAATCAAATGGGAGATGATGATGATGAGGTCCATGAAGTGGACTTTTTAGAGGAGGTGGTTCAGGAGCATTTTTATGCTACATTTTTTTCGGACCCCTTAGAGGGATGTCTTGTGAACCCGAGTTACTTGGAGAATAGCTATTTTCCTTATGATGAAGAGGTCAAGTTCATGAGCTTGTTGTTAGAAGAGGACGAGAGAGTTGATAAGGTTAATTGGTGTACTGCTTTTGAGGACTTACCCCCTCGTGATTCGTATGAAGTTCCCTCAGATGTGCAATTCCCCAAACTTGAATTAAAGCAATTGCCTTCTGTAATACCCCGTAATTTTATTGATTTTTATTTGAGGGATTAATTTAATTAAATGCGAATTAATTGGGAATTAAATACTAGCGAAATGTGAGTTGGTATTAGATCATGTGAGTTGGTATTTGATTATGATGTTAAAATTGAAAATTTCATGAGTATTGAAAATATTAAAATTTGTCGCGAGGAAGAAATACGACAAATTGGAAAATTAGTTGGGACACGCGTGTCAGTCGCGCCAGGACTGAAATTATTTAAATTAAAAAGTGAATTTTATTTTTATCAACCGAAGGGTCATTTTGAGTGCGCCAACGTGTCCGGAAGGGTCGAAATAGTCAAAAAACACTAGCCGGGGGTTTAGTTTGGGGCACTTTTAAGACAAACCTGCTACCTAGAGGGGTATTTTGGTAATTTTAAAAATTAAGAAATTAAAACCCACGAAAATTAGAGATTATATTTATAATTTTAAAGGGCCACTAAGGCCATTACCAGCAAAAAGAGAAGAGAGTGGGCTACGGGAGTTTTCAGAGAGGTTGGAGAGAGGTTACAAGAGCCAAACCAAAGCCATCACCCATCATCACCATTCTGGAGGAATTTGTGACCGAAAGAAGGGAAATTCAACCTAAAATTTATGACAAAGAATCTGGAAAATGAATCTAAGGCAAGTGGTTTAATTACATAATTTCAAGCGAATGTTTCTTCCATGCTTAGAATTGAAGATATGTCTTATATTGAAAGTTTGTTAAAAACCCATAAAATTGGAGGTAGAATTCATAATCTCATATAGGGATTGCATGTAGAATGTTATTGGATGAATTTCATATACGAAATATATCTTTTGATGATGTAAAAATGGATTTTTAAGGAGTAATTGTAGACATTATATTATGTAGTCATATTTATAGGGTTTGGGACAAGATTTGGGAAATTATGATGATTACGTGTTGATTTAGGAGGTATTGAACCCATGTATATGTTAAAAAGTGACCTAGGAGGATTTAGTGTAGTTTAAACATATTAAAAATTAGTTTGGATGATCATAGGAGGGATTTAGAAAAGAGAAAAAGGAAGGAAAACGAACTTTGCAGATTTCTGGGCGCAGTTTGCCATCTTGTTAGAAGACCTGCCTAGGTCGTTCGAACGACCTCGTTCGAACGAGATGGCAGTATCCCTTCTAACGGGTTGGTAATTCGTTCGAAGCCTTTCGTTCGAACGAACTAGTTCGAACGACCTCGTTCGAACGATATTTCTAACGAGTTGACAGAATGGCCTTTTTGGCCTGATTTTATTTCAAATATTTCGGAGACTTATTTAAATGAAATTATAACCTTCCCTCATCGACTAGTGGGTATATTTAGGATATTGGGGTACGTTGAGGAGTAAAATTTAGAACCTTATAGTAAACTGGATGACAATTGTGAATTTGGAAATGAGTATCTAATCACGACGTGAGAAGAGTTGACAACTCTAATGCATTTAAAACGGGAACTTATAAACATATAACATTACAAGATGGGATAAGAATGAGAAGTATACTTCTAGTAATATACTGAAATATCTAAGAAGTGTGAATGCTTAGTATATGTGTTTTCTATGTATAACATACCTACCATACTTGCTATCATGGGAGGTCGGCGTTCGATCAGGGCCAACTAATCTTTGTGTGCCTACGGGGGGATTTAGCTTGGTACCTCGAGGACATATGTCAGAGAAGGAATTATTGAGAAGTTAATAAGTCTGCTGATCATGGGAGCGTAGGTATGTGCGTGACCCATGTGATGTGCACTATGTTCGCCTCCATTATTTGTGATTGTTGTTATTTGAGAACTATTCCCGAGATATTCGGAATACGTGGTCCTTATGTACATGATGTACCGGGATTGGATAGCAGAGTATGTGTGCACCGCAGCTTAGCCTCGGGGTGCTAATATTGTATATTTATGATGAGAATAATATACGGTTAATTGAAATGCAATGTCATGTATCAAATGTGAATGTACATAATAACAACGTTTTTATAAAGATAAAAGTGGAAATGCTCTAGTAGGTTGTATTACTATAATGGGAAACCAAGAATAAATGTAAAGTTGTTTGTTTCAATGAAGACGTCGGAATTAAAGCGTGAATCGTATGGTAATGTTAGGTATTATGATTGGACTAGTTAGAAATGGGAATAACTAGAATTGGGTACGGGTACATTAAGAGTGCACAAATAGTCGAGAGGTGAGTATTTCATGTGACCGCACGTCCTAACATGCATTTTGCATTCATTATTTTATTGTCACTAAAACACTTGCTATATTTTAAACTGTTTTTCACTATCGGGCTCTGACCCGTTTGCTTCCAAATATATTTTTATAAAAACCTTTTAGGTGCCCAGCCACAAGGACACCAAGTATAGGAGTTCCATTCAGGTGACGTATTGTAGCTTCCGTGGAAGCTACAGAACCTTGACGATAGACGCCTCCACTTCCGATCTTGATTCTATATTGTCAGATTTTCTCATTTGTTGGGCATGTCGCCCCATTTCTTTTAGAGACATTCTACCTATTCAGTTATTTCAGATTTTGGGTTGTAATTAATTTAGTGATGCAGACTTAGTACTTGTTTATTTCAGCATTTGGATTGTTGTGAGGAGTGTTCCTCCAGACTCATTACTATTTTATGGTTACTCTATTATCATTATGTTGTGGTGGTTATGTTAGCATTTCATGACTTACTTATTGCATGTTAATCTGATTTAATTAAAATTGACAACTCACTTTTTAAATATTAGGTGGCTAGTAATTTTTGAAACGTTTTTCGACAGTGATGCTACGAACTGAACCAACTTGGCATTTTGTATTAATTTAATAAAGGAGTAGCTACCCGGTATTTAATTAGTCGGGGTGTCACACCTTCCGAGTTAAAATATGCTTATTTAGGTGAAAATGAGACATATCCTATTGTTGTCTCATCTAGCCTCGAGGCGGGTGAAGAACAAAGGCTGATAGACTTGTTAAGGAGATACAAGGGTGCGTTTGGGTGGACAATAGCATATTTGAAGCGAATTAGTCCCTTAATTTGCACTCACAAAATTAATCTTGAAGAGGATGTGAAACCCTCTCATGAGATGCAAAGGAGATTGAATCCAGTGATGAAGGAAGTTGTGAGGGCAGAAGTGATTAAGCTTTTAGATGCTGATATCATATATCCGATATTCGATAGCAAATGGGTCAGTCCAATTCACGTAGTTCCAAAGAAATCAGGTGTCACCGTTATAGAAAACACGAAAGGGGAATTGATCACTAAACGCACCACCACTGGGTGGCATGTGTGCATCGACTATAGAAAACTTAATGCAATGACCTTGAATGATCATTTTCCACTTCCATTCATTGACCAAATGTTGGAACGCGTGTCCAGCCATCCTTACTATTATTTTCTCGATTGGTACTCGGGATACAACCAAATCGAACTTGATCTTAAGGATCAGGACAAAACTACCTTCACATGCCCTTTTGGGGCATTTCCTTACAAAAGGATGTCCTTCGGGTTATGTAATGCGCCTGCTACATTCCAAAGGTTCATGTTGAGCATGTTTAGTGATATGGTAGAACGTGGTCTAGAGGTGTTCATGGACGATTTCAGCGTCTTTGGCAACTCCTATGACCATTGTCTTTCCATCCTAGAGAAGGTTTTGTCTAAATGTGTCGAGAAAAAGCACGTGTTAAACTGGGAGAAGTGCCATTTTATGGTAACTAATGGGATTGTCTTGGGTCACATCGTCTCCTCAGATGGTATTGAGGTAGACAAGGCAAAGGTTGAGGTCATTGCCAACCTACCCGCGCCCTAAATCTCTGAAAGATGTAAAGTCTTTCCTTGGGCATGCAGGATTTTATCGTTGTTTCATAAAGGACTTTAGCTCGATTGCTAGACCCTTGTGCAGTCTCCTTTCCAAGGAAACCCCGTTCGAATAGAGCGATGGGTATCAAGCAGCTTTTGAGACTTTGAAAAATATTCTTAGCACCGCTCCCATAATTCAAGCTCCTAATTGGACCCCACCCTTCGAATTAATGTGTGACACTAGCGACTTCGCGGTTGGGGCTATTTTAGGATAGAGAAGTGACAAGAAGCCCCATGTCATTTACTATGCAAGTCGAACTCTTAACGGGGCTCAGTTGAACTATTTAATAACCGAGAAAGAGTTATTAGCGGTTGTCTACGCTTTGGATAAATTTTGGGTATACCGCGTGGGAACCCCCATAGTTTGTTATACGGATCATGCGACACTCAAATACCTTCTGTCTAAGAAGGATGCCAAGCCGCGCTAAATAAGGTGAGTGCTCTTACTCCAAGATTTTAATTTAACTATTAAACATAAAAAAAAGGAGTAGAAAATGTTGTCGCGGATCACTTGTCGCGTTTAACGTTTGAAGCACCCAAGGACCAACTCCCCATTGTTGAATTCTTCCCGGATGAACAGTTGTTCTCCACTTCCTCTGTGCTGTGGTTCGCTGATATTGTGAACTACCTCGTGACAAGTTCAATTCCATCTCATTGGACCCCTCAAGAGAAGAGGAAGTTCTTTAGTTGGGTGCGTAGGTTTTTTTCAATGATCCGTATCTGTTTAAGTATTGCCTCGACCAGATGATCCAGAAATGTGTCCCGGATGATGAGATAGAGAGCGTAATTCAATTCTCTCACACGAAAGCATGTGGGGGTAACTTTTCTTCCAAGAAAACCGCCGCAAAAATCTTGCAATGCGTACTTTATTGGCCCACACTTTTTAAGGATGCACACGAATTCAGCGTTTCGTGTGATCGTTGCCAGAAATTAGGCGCTATAACCCGTTGAAACATGATGCCAATGTCCCCCATTTTAGAAATTGAAGTCTTTGACTATTGGGGAATTGATTTCATGGGACCATTCCCATCGTCTTTTGGTAATCTTTACATCCTTGTGTCCGTCGATTACGTATCCAAGTGGGTCGAAGCCATTGCATCCAAAACCAATGATCATAGGGTGGTGTTGAAGTTCCTTAAGGAACACATACTTTCGCATTTCGGAACTTCGAAAGCGATCATAAGCGATAACAAAACTCTTTTTTTTGTAATTTTCCGCTTCCTAATCTTATACGAAAGTATGGGGTAGCTCATAAAGTTGGAACTACCTACCACCCGCAAACAAGTGGCCAAGCTGAATTGGCCAATCGAGAGATAAAGCACATCCTAGAGAAGATGGTCAATCCCGAACGCAAGGATTGGTCTCTTCGGCTTCCTGACGCATTATGGGCATATCGTACGACCTACAAAACTTCCTTGGGTATGTCACCCTTTAGACTAGTGTATGGAAAACCATGTAATTTACCAGTTGAAATCGAACACAAAGCCTACTGGGCGATTAAAAAATTGAATTTTGAGTTGGAAAAAGCCGATAAGAAGCGAATCCTCCAACTCAATGAGTTGGAAGAACTCCGGAATGATTCGTATGAGAGCGTGAGAATCTATAAGCAAAGGGTGAAAGAGAGGCACGATAAGAACATATCCCGTAAAACATTTCACCCTCTTTAAAAAGTACTCGTATCTGATTCTAGGTTACATTTGTTTCCGGGGAAGCTAATGTCTAGCTGGACGGGTCCGTTTGTTGTTAAGACCGTCTATCCTCACAGTGCAATTGAGGTTGAGCACCCATCCGATGGGAAGTTGTTTAAGGTTAATGTTCAGCATCTCAAGCCTTTCCTAGAACCATTTGACCCATGTTCGGACACAATTCCATTGTCCGACCCCGTTTACGGGGCTCTATAGGACTTCAGAATCGTGTATTTTATTTGTACCGAGCATCCCCCGGCATGTGTGGGGTGCAATGTTTTTGTTCCGTCCCCCTTTGTGCATCTTGGTGACCATCTTTAGGGCCTAAAAATCTAATAATAGCAGCCCAATCCTTTTATCCAAATGTGAATGGTGAAACAGCAAAGTAGAAAATGTTTTTCCCTTTAGCGAATCGATTCGGACCCTCCGAATCGATTCGGTCTGAGACAGCTTACAGGTCCTTGTCTAGCGAATCGATTCCGTCCCTCCGAATCGATTCACCTGTCAACAGTAAAAAAAGTAGATCCAAATCGAATCGATTCGGTCCCTCCCAATTGATTCACCCTGAGACAGTGAGCTGATTCGAGGATAGTGCGATGGGTACGGTCCCTCCGAATCGATTCGATTGTCCAGCCTTTCAAATCCTACCCATGTTCATTCAACCTCATTTTTTTTCTCCATTACTCTTCCTTCTCACTTTAGAGCCTTCCTTCCTTCTCATTTCCCCGATATCCTCGCTACAGTTTTTCTCTCCATTTCTCTAAGGAATCTCGCTCAAGGTAAAAACTCCAATCTTTCTATGTTAATTTCAATATGAAATTTATGTTCATTCTATTCAAACTTGGGGAGTTATGTGTGTATGTCCATATTTGCATAATGTGTATCTAATTCATGAACTGTCCACTTTTCATTACTGATTTCCATCACTATCCAACAAATACAACCTATTTATTGTTGATTAATGTGTTGTGTTGTATTTGTTGGGGGCTTTCATGAATCAAATGCATTTTCTCCCTATTTTGAGCAGGCTGCACGCCATATGTTCGATAAAATGCCTAAATGAGGATTTGATTACCAATTGTTCCATTTTTGTGCCTCTTATCAAACATTGACATAGATTCTACCTTGTTTGAGAGTGATGTATGTCTGATACGCTTATCCGATCATTTTCTTTCGACATGCACCACCCATTCCTTTTCGAACCTGTTTCACGCTAAAATTGATTTTATGCATTACACTAATTATGTATGTATCGAATTGATTTTTCTTGTAGGTTCTTATGGCTCAAAATCCCACCACCAATGATGTTACGGGCCGAAATGGGTTTGAAACATTTAGATCCAAGGCTAAGAGAGATTGGTATAGGGAAAGGTTTCCCTCTACTCGGGCAATTGCTATCGAACACCCACTGAAGCTTGATGACTTTCCTAACAAGGTTAGGAGGCACTTTTAAAAATTCCATTGGGAGGCCCACCTCGAAAAGGAGGGTGATGTGAACGAGGAACATGTCCGCCATTTCTATGCATCGCTTGTCTCAACTGGAGGCGGGATGCATGAAGCTTTTGTTAGGGGGAGGAAAATTCTGATTTCCAAGCAAATTCTGTCAGTGCTATTGGGAGGTGCTGACAATCCTGATGAGTATGTGTATCCGTTGCGCAACCCTCTTGCGTTAATTCCCAACGATGTTTTGATTGCGCGTCTAGCGCCCGGACACATTTGGGCTGGGGAAACATTTCCGACAAAGCTCATGCCTGATTCTCACCGGCTTACCCATCTTATCGTTGTGAACTCAATTATTCCCACCCAAAAAAAGTTGGTCCTGCGATCGAAGCAGGTCCATTTCCTCTACTATCTCCTAGACGCCAACACTATTATAAGCCTGCCTTCCTTGGTGCTTCAACACATGTTGAACGCCGCTTATTGCGAGAAGGGATCAACTACTCTCCCTTATGCTCGGCTTGTGTCTAGGATATGCAGAGATGCTCGTTGCGAGGTGATCGCCTCCGATAAGCGTGCGAGACTTCCCTCTTCGCTTGAGGATGCGCTACACCAAATCCTGCGAATGGTCACGTGCCGTGACCCACTCAATATTTGGCCTGACCATATTTATTATCACACTAAATTATCGATGCTCTCGACCTGGTCATGGCCCAAGTCCATGACCACAGTGGTCGCGGACTTGGGCCGTGACCATATCGTGACCATATTGGCGCCAAACTCGCACCAAAATTCCCTCCTAGCTTGGTCGCGGATGGGTCACGGCCCAAGTCCGTGACCCGTGGCATGATGAATAAGAGAGTACACACATTGAGGGTCACGGCTTCGGGCCGTGACCATTTCTGGGTATGGGTCATGGCTATGGGCCTTGACGATCCCTCATTGAAGCACTAGGGTTGATAAAAAAAGGTCACGCATCATAGGTCGAGGGTCACGGCTATGGGCAGTGACCATTTCTTGGTATGGGACATGGCTATAGGCCATGACCAATAGGCGGTATACATCCCACTTAGCTTCATTAATGGGTCGCGGTGTGTGGGTCACGACTCTAGGCCGTGACCAGTGTTAAACCTAAAACAATACAGCACGTCTCAAATTCTCAATTTCCCCGCTCATCTTGTTCCCCAAACTGTGGAAAAGACACACCCAACGTCGAAAATGGCACTCACTTCCACTCTCAAATCCCTCCTCTCCCGCCTCGACATTTCCGCCCCCCACAAACACCTCCCTAGACGACGCTGATATACCCATTTTCAAATATAAATGGATTCTTCGCTCCCCATGGATCGTGTCTGCGCCTTCTTGTTTCCCCATGGATTCTTCGCTCCCGATCCTACCATTCGAAATCGCAGACTTTCCAAATCAAATATCCAGGTATGTTTATGTACATGTGCGAGTTCGTGTTGTTATCATATTCAATTTTATGTTACTTTCAAATTCATTGACTTTCCTGTTCGATTATTTAATTTCAACACTGTGTTGTTGAATGCTAAACTGCTAGGATTGGTGAGTTTGAGCCTCGTAGTAGTCTCTAGTTTGTTAAGAAGTTTATAGAGCTACAATTTTCATGCTTTGCGTTATTATTATTATTATTATTATTATTATTATTATTATTATTATTATTATTATTATTATTATTATTATTATTATTATTATTAGTATTATTATTATTATTCATTTTTTTACTTAAATATATTACTAATTTTTTATTCTATACATTGTTCCAAATCAATCAATTTAGTATGACTAAAATCTAATAAACGTATTAATCTGGATTAAAGTCTAAAATCAAAATTTGTAATGTATTGAAGTTAAACAAACTTTTTATAATTATTTTGTTATAATGTAGCTACGGTTAGATGCTCATGAATTCGCTGGTATGACAATAATTCACTTAAGTTGAATTAATGCCAATTTTCAATTTTATGTGATTTATACAAAACTGATGTGTTGTTCACTTTGATTTTTCTGAATTTGAAATTTTATTTGTGGGCAAAAGTTGGTGTTGAAACATATCATACCTAGATTTTGAATATTCAGCTCACCCGCGTCGGTACCCTCGACGACGATTTCTTCTCCGGCGACGACGACCTTCCCCATACCAAACCCAAATTAGGCTTCTCTAATCACATCACTGATAATGGAATTACAATCTCTCAAATAGTTGGTTGGGTGAGTTCCATTAGCCGAGTCGAGGTGAGGGCATGTTTGTGTTCGATCTTCTCTCAAATGTGGAGCTGCGTTCGGATTCAAACGGTCGGCTTTGGCGGAACAGAGTTTGGGACAGAGAGCGAGAGCAAAATGAACAAAGGGGACCCGATGGAAGCTCCATATGCGTTTATTGACACAAAGTTTCATATGTACGTGTTTATTTTTATGATTATTTTTAATTCTTTGTTTTGAGCATTGAATTAAAAATTATGAGAGACAATGGCACCTCAAAATCTGATGAGTTTGTTTGGGTTTGATTGGTTGGAATATGATAATGTCTAAGCCTCCATTCTACTTTAGCGTTTGAAAATGGGCCAGGGTTTGATAAATTAGTGAAGGAAGAGGAATGGGTTCTTTGGGTTATTTATTTTTTAAAAGTATTTTGTAATGTCTATAGTAAAATAATGGGTGTTAAATATTTTCATAATTTGTATCTTCTTTTTTCTTAGGAAGATTTCAGTTAGTAACTTTCTTTTCATTTTCATATCATCGACAAAAAATTTGGTGTGCTATAATTTTTTTCATCACTTCATCAAACATTTGGTGTGCTATATTTTGAAATTTTAAACTAACATCATACATTACTTGGTTGTATTTGTTGTTTGTACTGTAGGATCAAACATTTGAGGTGTTATATCTTGGAATTTTATATCTTGGAATTTTATACTAACGTCATACATTACATGGTTGTCTGTTGTTTGTCCCGTAGGTGGTGATAAAATTGATAATAACGTTATGGCGACCTTTATTTGGGACACTTTTGGGTCAACACACAGCAATCTGTCGAGGTAATTGTAGTAATATTTCTTTTTGTAAATCAAAGTAAGTCTTTTTTTCCAATCGCTTTTTTAGAATAGTTTGAGTTAGTTGTTGTTTGGGTGTTAAATGATCATACCCGTGCGGTTCTTTCTCTCTTATGTATTTGAAAATGCTCACAAAATTTCTTAGACATGGGCAACTTTGTGATGCTCAAATGGGCATAATAAAATGGATTTATAAATAGTCATAATGTGTTCATGTGTTGAAATTAATGATTTGGTTAGAAAAGTTTAATCCGTTTCGTCGCATTATCATCACTAACCTTAGGTGCCTTACTAATGCTTCTATTATCTTGACATTGTATGGATAATTGATACACGATGCTACGATAATTTAATTCACTAGCATGCCCGATTGTCACGTGGAGAAGTTATTAACATATATACAATTATTGCATATATGTATGCATATATGCTACTATTTGCATATATATTGTTGTGTTCATATATGCATACAGTTATAGCATATATGCTACTGAATGCATATATGCATACAATGGGTGATGTTTTTAAGACTTTTTTCATACTGGTTGGTAATGGGAAAGTCATAACTGATGCTGGGAGCATGACTTCTGATCTTGCCAAGGGCTCAACAGCAGTTGGATCGCTTTTCTCTATTCTTGACCGACACACTTTTGGAAGATTAATGCTAAATATACAAATTAAATTGTACACTCCTAATTTTTTAACGAACTGAGATGCCATTCAGAGACCGAAGAATAAAAGAGAGAGCATTTCAAACGTGGACAATTATTGCGATTGAGGTTTTGATTATTTTCTCTATTAAGATGTGGAGTACAAATTTTTATCTCTATTTGTTTTATCAACCTTTTGACTAATTTAAATATAGGGTTTCCAAACTTCAGTACTAAGACGTATGATTTAATTGAACCACTACATTCATCGAGGTAAAGTTTTGATTATTTATTAATAGTTTTGTTATGCATTTATTGTATTTGCAATCCTTTACATAGTTGATTGTATTAGTCAAGATGATCGAGCAGGTCTATAGTCCATCCACTCATAAAACATGACAGTTGCAGGTACAGTGGAGGTTAGCATAGCAAAGCCATGGCCATGAGGATCAATGGCATTAGTGGACAAGTGTTGAGGATGAATTGCAGAGTTCAGGTAAAAATATTCCGTCTCTCTTCTCTTAGTATATGGACAAAGGTCATATGTATGATTATTGCATCTTCAAACCCCAACCTAAGAAAACCAAAGAATCCAACTCAAACATTCCTCTACCTATGCAAAAACTAACCCCAACCCCTATTTTGTTTGAAGGAAGTTTTGTAGCAGCCCCTATATTTTTTTGTAGCAGCCCCCGTACGGTCCCGTACTTTTATTAATTTTCAAAAACAATTCAGTGATTTTGTGAGGTAATTTATTTAATTTTACATACCCGTCCTTCATAACACATTGTTTACGTATTGCAGATCTAACCAATTGGATACCAGTTCTTCATTACACACCAGGTACTCTGTACATTAACAAAAGTAGTTATATAATTGATATGAATTATCTATTAAATGTTTTAGATGATAGAAGGAGTATGGGATAATTATTTGGTTTTATTTGGTTTGGTTGTTGGAAAATTATTGGTTGTTGGATTGTTGTTGGATAGTATATTAGAAGGAGTATGAGATAATTAGAAGGAGTACGGGATAATTATTGGTTTCATTGTTGGATAATATGTTGAAAATATTTTAGACTCTCGATTTCAGAATACGATGATAACTTGCTAATGTCTAGAGTAGACTTAAAAACAAGGCACCAACACCTCGCACGGGACCAATATAACTCGTACGAACGGACCGCGCGATCACGGGACCCCCAGTTTGAGAATACGACGATAATTAAAAAATATTAGGACTTAAGCTAAAAAACAATACGTTAGATAGCACAAACACGAAACAACTCTTGTACGGACCCATGAGAGGCACCAACACCTCCCACGGGACCAATGTAACTCGTAGGAACTGACCGCGCAGCCGCGGGACTCCCGGTTTGAGAATATGACGATAATTTACATATTTCTAGACTTAGGCTTAAAAACATGGCGTTAGAGGGTGAAAACCCGAAACAGCCCCCGAACGGCCCCTTAGGTGGCACTAACACCTCCCACAGGACCAATATAACTCGTACTAACTGACCGCGCAGCCGCGGGACTCCCGTTTTGAGAATACGACGATAATTTGCATATTTCAAGACTTAGGCTTAAAAATATGGTGTTAGAGGGTGAAAACCCGAAACAGTCCCCGAACGGCCCCGTGGGTGGTACCAACACCTCCCCCGGGACCAATGTAACTCGTAAGAACTGACCTCGCAGCCGCGGAACTCCCCGTTTGAGAATACGACGATAATTGGCATATTTCTAAACTTAGGATTAAAAACATGGTGTTAGAGGGTGAAAACCCGAAATAGCCCCCGAACGGCCCCGTAGGTGGCACCAACACCTCCCCCGGGACCAATGTAACTCATAGGAACTGACCGCACAGCCGGGGGACTCTCGGTTTGAGAATACGACGATAATTTTCATATTTCTAGACTTAAACTTAAAAACATGGTATTAGAGGGTGAAAACCCAAAACAACCCCCGAACGATCCCGTGGGTAAGACCAACACCTCCTCCGGGACCAATGTAACTCGTAGGAACTGGCAACGAGGCCGCATGACTCTCGATTTGAGAATATGACGATAATTTGTATATTTCTAGACTTAGGCTTAAAAATATGGCGTTAGAGGGTGAAAACCCGTAACAGCCCCCGAACGACCCCGTGGGTGACACCAACACGTCCCGCGGGACTAATGTAACTCGTAGGAACTGACCGCGCAGCCGCGGGACTCCCGTTTTGAGAATAAGATGGTAATTTCATATTTCTAGACTTAGGCATAAAAATATGGCGTTAGAGGGTGAAAACCCAAAACAACCCCCAAACGGCCTCGTGGGTGGCACCAACACCTCCCACGGGACCAATGTAACTCGTAGGAACTGACCGCGCAGCTGCGAGACTCTCGGTTTGAGAATACAATGATAATTTGCATATTTATAGACTTAAGCAAAATAAGGCGTTAGAGGGTGAAAACTCGAAACAACCCCCGAACGGCCCCGTGGGGGGCAACAACACCTCCCACGGGACCAATGTAACTCGTAGGAACTGACTCCGCACCAGCGGGTCTCCCAATTTGAGAATACGACGATAATTTACATATTTGTAGACTTAGGCTTAAACACTTGGCATTAAAGAGTGAAAACTCGAAACAGCCTCCGAACGGCCCCGTAGGTGGCACCAACACCTCCCACGGGACCAATGTAACTCGTAGGAACTGACCGCACAGCCGCGAGACTCCCGGTTTGATAATACGACGGTAATTTGCATATTTCTACACTTAGGCATAAAAACATGGCTTTATAGGATGAAAACCCAAAACAGCCCCCGAACGGCCCCGTGGGTGGTACCAACACCTCCCCCGGGACCAATGTAACTCATAGGAACTGACACCGCAGCTGTGGGACTCCCGGTTTGAGAATACGATGATAATTTAAATATTTCTACACTTAAGCAAAACATGGTGTTAGAGGGTGAGAACTCGAAACAACCCCCGAACGGCCCCGTGGGTGGCACCAACACCTCTCACGGGACCAATGTAACTCGGAGGAACTGAACCCGTAGTCGCGGGTCTCCCATTTTGACAATACGATGATAATTTACATATTTGTAGACTTAGGCTTAAAAACATGGCGTTAGAGGGTGAAAACTCGAAACAACTCCCGAACGGCCCCGTGGGTGGCACCAACACCTCCCACGGGACCAATGTAACTCGTAAGAACTGACACCGCACCTGCGGGTCTCCCAATTTGAGAATACGATAATAATTTACATATTTGTAGACTTAGGCTTAAAAACATGGCGTTAAAGAGTGAAAACTCGAAACAGCCTCCAAACGGCCCCGTGGGTGGCACCAACACTTCCCACGGGACCAATGTAACTTGTAGGAACTGACCGCACAGCCGCGAGACTCCTAATTTGAGAATACGACGATAATTTGCATATTTTTAGACTTGATTAAAATATGGCGTTAGAGGGTGAAAACTCGAAACAACCCCCGAACGGCCTTGTGGGTGGCACCAACACCTCCCACGGGTCCAATGTAACTCGTAGGAACTGATCCCGCAGTCGCAGGTCTCCCGATTTGAGAATACGATGATAATTTACATATTTCTAGACTTTGGCTTAAAAACATGGCATTAGAGGGTGAAAACACGAAACAACCTTCGAACGGCCCCGTGGGTGGCACCAACACCTCCCACGGGACCAATGTAACACGTAGGAACTGACCACGCAGCTGCGGGACTCTCAGTTTGAGAATACGATGGTAATTTGCATATTTCTAGACTTAGGCATAAGAACATGGCGTTAGAGGGTGAAAACTCGAAACAGCCCCCTAACGACCCTAAGTGGCTCCAACACCTCCCACGGGACCAATGTAACTCGTAGGAACTGACCCTGCAGTCGCGGGACTCTCGGTTTGAGAATACGACGATACTTTGCATATTTTTAGACTTAGGCTTCAAAACATGGCGCTAGAGGGTGAAAACTCGAAACATCCCCCTAATGGCCCCGTGGGTGGCACCAACACCTCCCACGGGACAAATGTAACTCGTAAGAACTGATCACGCAATCGCAGGACTTTCAGTTTGAGAGTACGACGATAATTTGTATATTTTTAGACTTAAGCTTAAAAACATGGTGTTAGAGGGTGAAAGCTCGAAACAACCCCTGACCGTCCCTGTGGGTGGCACCAACACCTCCCACGGGACCAATGTAACTCGTAGAAACTGACCACCCAGCCGCGGGACTCCCGGTTTGAGAATACGATAACAATTTGCATATTTCTAGACTTAGGCTTAAAAACATGGCGTTAGAGGGTGAAAACCCGAAACAGCCCTCGAACGTCCCCGAGGGTGGCACCAACACCTCCCACGGGACCTTTGTAACTCGTAGGAACTGACCCCGCAGCCGCGGGTCTCCCGGTTTGAGAATACGACAATAATTGGAATATTTTGAGACTTAGTCTTAAAAACATGGCGTTAGAGGGTGAAAACCCAAAACAGCCCCCGAACGGCCCCGTGGGTGGCACCAACACCTCCCCCGAGACCAATGTAACTCATAGAAACTGACCGCACAACCACGGGACTCCCGATCTGAGAATACGATGATAATTTGTATATTTCTAGACTTAAGCTTTAAAACATGGCATTAGAGGGTGAAAACCCAAAACAGCCACCGAACGGTCCCGTGGGTAATACCAACACCTCCCCCGGGACCAATGTAACTCGTAGGAACTCACAACAAGGCCGCGGCACTCCCGGTTTGAGAATACGACCATAATTCGCATATTTCTAGACTTAGGTTTAAAAACATGGCGTTAGAGGGTGAAAACTCGAAACAGCCCCCTAACGGTCCCGTGGGTGGCACCAACACCTCCCACGGGACCAATGTAAGTCGTAGGAACAGACCACGCAGTTGCGGGACTCCCGGTTTGATAGTACGACGGTAATTTGCATATTTGTAGGCTTAGGCTTAAAAACATGGCGTTAGAGGGTGAAAACTCGAAACAACCCCCGACCGTCCCCGTGGATGGCACCAACACCTCCCACGGGACCAATATAACTCGTAGTAACTGACCCCGCAACCGCGGGACTCCCGGTTTGTGAATACGATGATAATTTATATATTTTTAGACATAGGCTTAAAAACATGGCGTTAGAGGGTGAAAACTCGAAACAGCCCCCTAACGGCCCCGTGGGTGGCACCAACACCTACCACGGGACCAATGTAACTCGTAGGAACTGACCACGCAGCCGCGGGAATCCCGATTTGAGAGTACGGCGGTAATTTGCATATTTATAGACTTAAGCAAAACATGGCGTTAGAGGGTGAAAACTCGAAACAGCCCCCGAACGTCCTCGTGGGTGGCACCAACACCTCCCACGGGACCAATGTAACTTGTATGAACTGACCCCGCAACCGCGGGACTCTCGGTTTGAGAATACGATGATAATTTGCATATATCTAGACTTAGGCTTAAAAACATGGCGTTAAAGGGTGAAAACTCGAAACAGCCCCCTAATGGCCCCGTGGGTGGCACCAACACCTCCCACGGGATCAATGTAACTCGTAGGAACTGACCACGCTGTCGCGGGACTCCCAATTTGAGAGTACGATGATAATTTGCATATTTGTAGACTTAGGCTTAAAAACATAGCGTTAGAGGGTGAAAACTCGAAACAACCCCTGACCGTCCCCGTGGGTGGCACCAACACCTCCCACGGGACCAATGTAACTCGTAGGAACTGACCCCGCAGCCGCGGGACTCCCGATTTGAGAATACGACCATAATTTGCATATTTTTAGACATAGGCTTAAAAATATGGCGTTAGAGGGTGAAAACTCGAAACAGCCCCCTAATGGCCTCGTGGGTGGCACCAACACCTCCCACGGGACTAATGTAACTCGTAAGAACTGACCACGCAGCCGCGGGACTGCCGGTTTAAGAGTACGACGGTAATTTGCATATTTCTAGACTTAGGCTTAGGCTTAAAAACATGGCGTTAGAGGGTAATTTGCATATTTCTACATTTTTATTGGGATTTTGGCCGTGACCAATCACAAGTTTTGGAGTCGGTCCCTGCATTTCCTCTCCCAGTTTTGATGATGCTATCGAGAGGACTTTAGTAAAAGATTATTGGGAGAGGAAAAAGTGATGGATGAGTGATCAAATGACTACTGGGAACCATTTTGATTTTGATGACCCACTTCCGGATGCAATGCAGGGATCGTCTCCAGTTCAGCACCCGCTGGGCCCCTTTAGAGAATTGGGAGCGAGGATGGATGCAATCCAAGGGGATTTCGATGTTTTCAGGAAAAACCATGAGCAGAGTTTTTCTGAGTTTAGGGGCGCTTACGAGCGTGATATTTCGATGATTACTAGGGCGCAAATGGACCTATTTGCGCATTTACGTGGGGGAGAGGCTGTTGTGCCTCCTTACCTTTATGACCCATACCCCCCGCATAACCCCAATGAGCGCGGTCCTTCTCACCACCGCCCTGACCTTCCCTAGGAAATGCTGTTGTTTCATTTTGTCCTCTTGTAATTATTGATTTTTAAACTATTTTGGGTTGTTTTATATTAGGTTTTTGATAAACATTGATGTATATGTGGTAATTTAGAAATGTCAATATTGTATTTTCTCATTTTGTTTTTTTTCCTACATGTATGCATCCCGAAATTATTAATGCAAAAAATTCCTTAGTTTCATCTTCTTATTTATCCTTATACATATCTCTCCTCTGTATGTAGTGGTGTTGTGGTACTAACATTTTGACTGACATGCCGTTGCGCGTTTCTCGAGTTACTCCTTACGAGGTAACTATTTTCTAACCCCTTTTCCCTTTTTTATCCCTACTAACATTGGGGGCAATGTTTCATTCAAGTTAGGGGGTATGGATTACATTTTTTATACCGGTTATCATGTTAGTATTTATTTATTTATTTAAAAAAAAATTCTCTCTCATATCTACTATGATTACTTATATGATCGACTTATCCTATTGTATAGATATGAAGCATGCTTCGAGTTACTGATTTATTAGCCTTTAGCCCGTTATTGTTTGCAATGTGAATAGCCTTATAAAATTAAACTGTGAAGCTTTGAGCATATACACAAATAATTATTTATGATTTGGTTTAAAGCGTTTCAAATTCGTTATTTTAAGGCGCATGCTATACCCTGACAAAAGTGAAAATTGAGACTTATCGTCATTTGTAAGTGTTACATCCACTCTATCTCTTTATTGTCAATGAACTCGTTGTCAAACTCATTTTCTTTTCATTTGATTGCATATTAATTCATTTATCACTTGATCATGATTTTCAATGGTGTTGAGTCCCGCGAATCACATGAAACTTTAGGAAAGGATTATAGGTCCTCGTTGTTGTTTAACCCATATGACCTTAACCGTACCCTTAAATGTTTTCCCTAGTCAACCCCATTGAGCCTTACTATTCCTTCCGTTTCATCCCCAAATCCCTTGTCCAACTCAACATTGGAGTCCTAAACCCTTATTTACTCCTCCCGTACCTTGAATAGGGATTATTCCCGGGATTGAATGATGTTGTTTATATGGATTGCAATCAAGCTATGAGTGGTCTAAAAAAAAGAAAAGAAAAAGGAAAAAGAAAAGAAAAAGTTAGAAAAAGAAAGGAAAGAAATATAGAATAAAATGCGTCCTAGTTGATTCCCATTTCACCATCTGCATGAAAATCAAAGTCTCAGTCTCATGAATACCTTGCTTTTGGAATTTGATTTTGATTCCTAAATTTCCCATTAAATCCATTATCCCGCGCGTTATTCCCGAATCTCCTTTGATCCTACACACATTCCTTTATTTTCCTAACCCTAACCTAGCCTAAATTCTATACCCTAAAAGTCCTATTTGATCCTAGGGTGATGTGATTCAAAGGTCGAACATTAGCGATAATCTGTTTAAATGCTTTTCTCTTGGTTAATATGCGATATCCTATCATGAGATTGTATTTTTCACTTTTATATTGCGTTCTTCATTGATGACATGTGCGTGGCCTAGTTTCCCTTTACAATTACTCTTTATGCCCGCATGTCCCGAGTGTGTTACATCCCATTTCTGAGTGTTTCATTTGTTGAGTGTAACAACCGGAGAGAACTTGAATATGCATGCCTTTGCATTTATATGAATTTTGAAAGTTTTACCAAATCTAAATTACCACGTGTCCGCTTATTTCGCATTTCCGTGGTTTCGATTTTTATTGAAGTTATTTGTTTAATGCCAATAATTGTCGTCTTTTGTGTGAGCTTTGTTCACTTTGTTGATAAATTGTGCTTCTTAGATATTTATTGAGATACACATTGGTTTTTGCCGTATCATAGTATGAGTTGATTTGATGTTTGTGGGTGTCATACCTGGAAACCCTCACGAGACCTCACTCGTCCCCTAGGGCCACCTAGGGGTTTAACGACTTATTGCATATGCTAAATGCAATCGCTCGCCCACAAAAGTGGCAATTTTTTCCTTCTATGTGCATATGTCTTCTATTTTGGTTTTCTTTATGGCCCTTGTTTCTTCATACTTCATTGCTCGGGACTAGCAATGTATAAGTTAGGGGGGTGATTTGTCACTTTTATTGTATTTTATACCCCGTTAATTTGTACATTCTAGCATTTTCGTGCATGTATTTCCCTGTTCTTATACTCATTTATTGACTAACCCCTGAATTCATCGTATATACTTTGTATGTGTCTTTATTGAGCTTTTATAGGTCTCGGGAATGCATATTGGGAAGTTTGGTTTTGATCTGGAAAAGTTTCGTCGACTTTTGCAACTTCGGGGGCATTTTCGTAATTCAAGCTATGGGATTTTGATCCCGATTTCTTCACGGAAGTTGTAGACCTTCTTCTCATCTTCACGTGGCCTCCGACGATGCTTGAATTCAATCTCGAACGAAGAAGTTATGGATGTTTCGGTGAAACATGGGAAAAATAAAGCCAAAATAACCTAGCCATATTTTGTTTGCAGGACCGAATCGATTCGGTCCATTCGAATCAATTCGGTGGTCACCAGTGCAGCATTCTCCCTCTAGAGAATCGATTCGGCCCTACCGAATCGATTCCGTTTTGCTGATTTTTTGAGTTTTTCTCCTTATTACTAGTTTGCCATCGTAGTTGATTTTTGGGATATATCCCTTGTTTTTCCTCCTTTGTATAAAGATTACTTTTGTTAGATATTTGGATATATAGAAAACACTCTCTTCTCTCTCCTAGGTCAAGTTCATTTATGGTTTTTACCCACTTGTAAAGCTTTGATTACTAGTTGAATTGTGGTTATTAATGCAAGAAAGGTTCATTTACTTCTTCTCTACTTGTTCTACTAGCTTTAATTTGTATTTAATTCCATCTCTTGTATTGGTTTGTGTTTACACTAGATAAATAACTTAATTATGTTGTTAACTAGCATGTGTAGTTTAGTTTCAATTATGAGTAGCTAGACTTATGATTGGGGATCATAATCCCACCTTGGATGCTTGAATTTCATATTTAGGGTTTGGTCTATAATTGTTCTAATGGAACTTCATGTGTTGGTATTGGAGTATCATAGTTTCTTAACTTCTCTTGTCATGCAAGGGTTAGTGTTTGAAGCTTTACTACAAACCCAAACCATCTAGCAATAACTAACTAACCCCTAATCCTCTGTTGTTGAGTTTAGTCTCTACATGGTTGATGTTCGGACTTAATTAGTTATGCTCGATTATAATTAATTTCAACCAAGCCCTATAATCCCCTTCTTTGTGAATCCGAGGTGGGAGAATGATCCTCGATCCCTTTAATATCTTGAACTCAAGCTTATCTTAGTTCTTTTCATAGTTTCATAATTATTAAAATAATTAGTTGATCATCAATAGCATGTTAGTTTAGAGATTACCCTCAATCAATTTTCCAAACTATTGAATCATCTTTTACACTTTAACTTTTGTGATGTTTAGAGAATCCCTTTAACCTAATCATGTTCTCTTAGGAGTGTTCAATCCCTGTGGATCACGATTCCGTACTTACCGGATATTACTTGTTGCGATAGATTTGCACTTAAATCATAGGCTTTATGTAGAGCGCACCACTATACTATTTATATATTTTTTAGGTGAGAAGAAGGGTGTGCCGATTTAGAGTCAGGGTGAGGGATGTCCCGATTTATTTTGTTCACGCTAATTAAAAAATAGTAGACTTATGTTCTAGTGACCCGGTATATAGGGTCTAGTCACGAGTTATTTAGTGTACGAATGACATCTCAATTAATGAGGGGTGAATAACTCGAATTTTAGCTCTGTTAACAATGGTTAGAACAACACAACAATGTAAGAGATATGTATATAGCTAAAGAAGGGATGAGAGATAGAGGAAAACACAAGCATGTAAGTGGTTCATCTATAGCCTAATCCATTGTGCAATCAAGTGTTTACCTCACTATAACTATGGCAAAAGGTCATTAATGGAGTTATAAATCTTCCTCTCTCTAAATACAGAAAGTGACAAAGTTTCAGTATGCATTTCTATTTTATGATTCTTTGTGAATAAGACAAGGTTGACTTTTATATGTCTTGGGGTACACAGTGTTACCCCCACGCATGCATGTGGTTGCATAAGATGAATAAACGAATGAGAGAATGCCACTTATCCCCTGCATGTGTATGTCATGATGAAAGAATATTCTTCCACGTGGGGGGTTGATCTTTTATAACGGTTTTGTCCAAGTGTCTTAGAATTGTACATGTCACATGTCACATGTTCTATAGGAGATGTTGATGTCGGCTGTGGGAAGTATCGACAGGATGAGACTGATGAAGTGGCTCCCCGATGGATAATGCCAAAAGTGTCACTCGTTCTTCAAATGTTATGATGGGTCTTGTCTTGAAGGTGTCGCATGAGTCCGACACATATCAGGGCTGAGACCTAAAAACAACATGCCATGAGTATTATGATAGCCTTTGTATGAAGTCATGAATATTCTTCTAATTAGGTCTCGAAGGTCGAGACTGCTAAATGTGGGCCACTGTAACGTAGTCCCATATGAAGCTGAGTCTGAGTTGCACTAAAGAGGGGTCATAATATTGGGCTGAGTCTTATCCAAATAAGATCCTACTTATGTATATCAATCACCCCTAGACCTTAGTCTTTAATATATATGGGAGGTTGAGGTGTAGAATCGTTTGACCCCCTGAGATGAGATGTTCCCCCAGTGCCAGAGGGTGCCTTGGTGACGTGAGTGGACTGGTGAGGTGCCAAAATAAGCATTTTAGAATCTTGACAGAAGAGACGTCTTGGTGTCCTCAAGTGGACACTTATCAGTATGTAGATGGTATGGAGTGTTTCCCACGAAGTGCCAGCATTCGTGGACCTTAGTGAGTGATGCCCTAATGATATATGCCTTGGTAAATGCATTTAATCATCGCAAAGGTTTAAAAACCTCAAAAATTACATTTTCTCTTTCTTCCTCACTTCTTCCAGCCTAAGCCTCCCTAGGAAATAGAGTTCTCGTTCTCTTTCTCTCCTCCAGTCCTTTAGTTATAGGTCTAAATCCTCCGTTTTCTTCATTATAAGATTTACTTGTTCTCAGGCAACCTTCTTTCCCCTTCGTTTTTCATTTATGTTGGTAGTTTTCAATTTTCATTTTTCTTCGTCAAAACTTTGCATCTTTTGATCATTGTCTTTAGTGACTCTAGGGTTTGTTTGGTGGTTCTTGGGTGATATATAGGTTACTAAGAGTACAAAAGTTAGTGTTTAGGATGAAAGATCAATTTTTAGGCATTGGTTCCTTTTTTTAGCGGTGCTCCGGTCTTTTTCTCCGGCAACATTCAAACTTGTTCCTGACTGGTTCTTATTTGAAAACGTTTGAGTTACCTTGCTAGATCTTAGAGTCAACATAAGTTAACGTCATTTTTGTTTTTCTTATACCAAAGATTATACAAGATAGGAGAGATGTATCCCCACCTTAAGGAACATATACTTAGGTAAATTTATAAGGCCGATGCCGAGGCGAAGATGAAATCCAAAGTGAGTCCAGACTTCCCCTAAACCTAGTTCCTTTATCTGTCATTCATCCTCCTTTACTTATTACTTACCCTTTCCAGTCAAAACTAGGGTTATCATTAGTATTAGTCTTGACTAAATGTCGGTTACTTATTTTGGTGGCTCTCAGTCCATTTATTCCTTAGGTTATAGCTCGTGGCACATTTCTAGACCACTAGATTTTTGGCATAAGGCTAGGGATGACTCCTTTGAGGAAGCCATGAAGGTCTATGACTCTCGTCTGGATGAGAGTAGGGCCATCGGGTCCACCAATAGGGGTCACCCCCATACTCCATCAAACTAGTCAGAAGTCACTGATTATGAGGTTGTTAAACTTTTGGGTGACAATGAGCCGAGGTTAGAGGTGGCATTTAGCCAACCACCAATGGCCATACCCATCTCTACCATTATCGAGGCCGAGTTTGAAAATAGAGATCCTCATGGCCAAGGTCCATCAAATGATGAGGATGAGGATGAGGATGAGGATGATGATGATGATGATGAGGAGGAGGAGGAGGAGGAGGAGGAGGAGGAGGATATTTATGAGGACGAGTTGGATACCTTGTATGTCTCAATAATCCATTGTGATTTCCATGAAACATACTCGATTTTGTGGAGACATCTCTATGACATCAAGTCTTCAATCAAGATGATGGTTCCTTCTGAGGATGAGAGAGCGTTGAATAGTCAGGTGAGGTTTTTATTTATGAACAAATGTTCAAAGTTGGATTTCAACCGATAATTCACCCGAATGTTAGGTCCATCCTTACTAGTTTTGGTCTCTCTCTAGCATAACTATATCCCAATTCATGGAGAATATTTCCTAGGTCCAATTAACTTTAGAAGCTGGCATATACGACCGACCTTTCAGTTGGAATTTATAGGGCTTGTTACACTATCTCCACTACTAAATGTCATCCATTATACTTTCACTTCATGGCTTGACGTTTTGATTAGAAACTCTTTCATATCAACCAGACTTCTAATCATGCCTGAAAGTCTCGGTATTTTTTTGTCTCGTGATATTTTGGGAGTTTGATACTAATGTCCCTTCTAGCGTTCATGACCTGAGAGTCCCCCAAAAGTAGTGTAAGGTGTCTATGTCAGCCAAGCTTGATCATAGTCTCGGTATAGACAGTCGAAAGAGTATTGATAACCTTTGCACGTCTGTCAAGAAGAATGGGCTAGTCGTGTTTGAGGTCTTGATGGAGCCTTCCTTTTGGTCAACCACCTAACTGGATTGCGTAAGTTCATTTTTGTAAATAACTTTACTATTATCTCTTCTCAATTTATTGTGTAGACAGTTATGACTTGTTTTATTTTCATATCGTCCAGCCGAGGTTTTAAATGATCTTTAGAAGATGGCTACCTCCTCTCTAAGCTTGCTGGTAGAAAGAATGATCCCTCACAACCATCCAAAAAGATGACCACCGGGGGTCCCACCATAGCCAAGGGATCCATAAAAAGAAAAGAAATGCTTGAGGGAATTGATGCTAACCCTCCTCGGGCACCAAAAAAAAGAAAGGACGTCCCGTCTAAAGTCACTAGGGACATAGCCATCCCTATTTTTTATGACGCTGTAGTTGGTGCACATTTGTCTCATCTTAGTTTGACAACTGACTCATTACTTGCAGTTAGCTAAGGGATCGATATTCTATTGATTCAATCATGCCTGAGTTCGATTCTTCAACTCGCAAGACACTTCTTGGGTTGTTAAATTTGTTGTCCACAAGGCTACCCAGGTAACTTCTCTTTCCACTTATCATTTTTTTCATCATTTCTCCGAAGTGTAACATCGTCCTTTATTAACTCTCATTATTTATATTTTACAGTCTGTGATTGACCTTTATAACATGCAATCGTGGGTCAAGGAGAATGATCCCAAGGTGAAACAGGTTGAGTATGTAATAAAAGAAAATGAAGATATGAAGAAAAAACTTCTGAACGTTGAAGAAAATAAGAAGAAGGATATTGTTGACTTGAGAAAGTATCATACAGATGCACTTTTGACTTAGAGAATGGGCCTTAGAGCTGAGATTGGTGATCTTATTGAGAAGTAAAAGGCAGAGATTAAGGCTTCATAAGAAATGGAAATATTGACCTTCAAGTCATTGATGTGTTTGTGGACTATACGATTCAATATTTAGACAAGGGCGCTAGAGCCGCTAGGTGATGAATATGTGTTAAAATATTTCCACAACCAACCCTCAACTTGATGAGGCTTTAAAGTTATTTGATTTGGGGGATGTCAAGTCCATTGTCGCCCTAAATCAGATTCAAGCCGAGACTGATGCCCAAGAAGCTACGGCTATGACTACATCAATGACTCAAGATGCTACAATAGGAGACGATGGTACCAATGACTAGAAAGCAAACACAAAGACTCCTCCTGCTCCTCCTGCTTCCGAGGTCCCTTCCGAGGTTGAGAAAGCCAATATAGAAAGTTAAATTGAGAAAGCCAATGTTGAAAGTTAAATTGTCTTATCACATCTAAGGGCAACCGCTTGTGGTCTCTGAGTGCCCTCCATCTTGTAATGATGTCTGAACAAGTGTCATTTTGTCTCATAACACATATTTTTATCATATAACACTTTATTCCACTCTTTGAATGTTAATTCAATTTAATGTGAATGGAACTTTGTGTTTTTGTACAATTGTGGCCTCTGATCTTTACTTTTATCACAAATTATTGATGTTTAAGAATGATATTCAATTGTGCCTATTTCACACCACTGCTTCACCACTATGAGTGATTCTACAAAGTTTATCCCCCCACTCAACGTTATTGGAAGGGTATGAAGGACACGAGACTCCTCATATACTCTCGAATCACCGAGAGTGAGTTATAAACTATTTCATCATAAAATAATGTTTTACAACCATAGTTAAATGATTTTCAATTTTTCCTTCACCACTATGTGTGATATTATAAGGTTAATCCCCCCTCTCGGCATTATTGAGAGGGTGTGAAGGAGACAAGACTACTCATATACTCTCATATCGCCAAGAGTGAGTTATTTTATAACCATAGTTCAATGATTTTCAATTTTTCCTTCACTACTATGAGTGATGTTATAAGGTTGATCCCCCCTCTCGGCGTTATTAGGAGTGTATGTAAGAGACGAGACTCCTCATATACTCTCGTATCGTCGAGAGAAAGTTATAATCTATTTCGTTATAAAATGATGCTCTTTAGTTAAGTGTCGTTCAAATCAAGCGAAAATTGGTGATGATAAAGAAGAATAAGTACGAGATAAGAATTGGAATTTTTCATTTTCATTGTAGCATAACTCTTTAACATATTAATAAAATTGAGATGGAATTACATTTATGAAAACAAAACATTGTTCTTCTATACAAAAATCTGTAAGGACATAGATTTCCAATTGAGTCCCTGTATTGTTTTGACTTAATTTCGTGAACAAAACTGTGTTTGTAATATGTCATAGGGAGAATTTTATTTTGTCACGATCCCCCTTGGTCTATGACGTATTGAAGAAATTGAAGACGTTGCGGCAAAGCTTCAAAGAAATAATCATGCCGATGTTTATTTGGTGCAAGTTTACTCGTCTTCAAAGTTAATTTCATTCCCAGATCACTCAGGTATGAATGCGTATAATTAATGGTGCTCAGAATTATTTTATAAAAGATACGGATGTAATTTTTATATCGAAAAATGATTTTAAATGTTTTAAAAGTGTTTTTATGGTTTAAACTTCATTTTATGATGATAAGCTCGAAATAGAGTTTGACTAATTTGTATCTCTTTGTTAAGAGACGTTTTTATCTGAAAGTAAAAAAAAGTCAAACTTTTGCAAGGTCCCTCGAACGACATTGGATCTCGTTCGAACGAGATACAATGTCGCGCGAACGACATGCTTAAGTCGTTCAAACGACACATTTTTCAAGGCAGCGTTTGAATCCTATTTAAACAGTGTTTGCATCATAATTTCGGAAGTGTGCTTTCTGGAAAACAGTTTTACAAACCAGAACCTTGTTTGCACATGTTTTCTAAGGTTTAAAAGTCTTAAACACATCCTTAGAGTTTGCAAAGATCCGAGTTATCATTCTTATATGTTCAAGTGATCTTGCGGCACCAAAGTTGTATGTTCTACACATTGAACACAAAGGGTTTTGCAGTGAAGAAGCGACGGACATCATGTTCGACATCGTAGACGTATCAAAGCCATATCGGTGGAAGACGGAATTTCTGTGTGGGAACTATTGAAGAACGGTTAAAGATCAGAAGGAGCGTCAAGACCCGTGGGGATCGAGTCTTAGTGTAAGGATAATCTGTCTTTGTAAAACCATTGTTCATAGTGATTGTCTGGCTTGGGCCGTCCGAGGTTATTTTCCCATTTTTGGGTTTTTTCCTCGTACATCCGGCGTTGTGAGTATTCTTTACTTTACTTTACTTGCTTTAATCACTAGATGCATGTTTAGGATTAATCAAGATAAAATTGGTTTAAAGTAACAATTGGGATTTCAAAACTTGGTTGGTGCATAATTAAAAGTTGGATCTTTTTCAAAAAAAAATTGGTTTTGGTTTAAAACACACATATCGGCCCACTCACACTTTTCAAATTGGTATCAGGGCTAGAAAACATTTTTATTTTTTTTGTGATCCCGTGTGTTTTCAAAGATGAATTCTGGATATAATGAATTTTCTCGAACTCCTATTTTTTATGGCACTAATTACACTTATTGGAAGATGAGAATGAGATGTGCTTTAAAATCTATTGATGAGCGTGTTTGGCTTGCAGTTGAGAAAGGTTGGACACCCCCTGTCACTATTGTAGGTGAAGTCACTAGTTTAAAGCCTGTTGAGTCTTGGACCAAAACTAAACAAAGACTTGCACAATATAATTCTAAGGGTCTGCACGTTATTGCTTCACATGTCACACACGAAGAATATAACATAATTATGACCTGTGAAACATCAAAAGATGCTTGGGATATTTTAGCACTCACTCACGAGGGTACTAGCACGGTTAGGGCGTCAAAACTTTAAAATCTCACTACACAGTTTGAGACCATTAGGATCTTAGAGAGTGAGACCCGTGATGAGTTTTATGCTAGGTTGTCCAATATTGTCAACTCGTCTTTTAACCTAGGTGAGAAAATTCCCGACAACCGTGTCATTAAGAAAATCCTTAGGTCGTTGCCTAGTAGGTTTGATGCGAAAGTGACCATTTTAAACTCCTTGGGTAGGTTAGAGTCAACGAAACTAGAAGAGATTGAAGGTGACTTACAAACCTATGAAATTGACATGATTACCTCCAAGAAAGTTCCTAAGAAATAAAAGGGTATTGCTTTGAAAACCGGAAGGAGGAAATTAAAGTTTTGAATTCGGATTTCGATTCCAATTTTGAGGATGTTGCTTTGTTGGAAAATAAATTTAAAAAATTCAAGAACAACAAAGTGGATCCCACCTATAAGGATAAGTTTGAAAATCCTAAGAGAGATGAGTCGGATAAGTGTTTTGTGTGTGAAGGGTACGGTCACAAGGTTAAGGAGTGTCTCACTAGACTTAAGAAAGAGGGCAAGCAACCCGTTGTCTATAATGCCACCTGAAGTGATAGTGAACCGGAAGAGGGAGAGAGTTCCCCCATTGAGCGTAACTTTGTTGCGTTTATGGCATGTCATGTGAGCGACGACGATACAACTCATGTGAATGACACTTTCGAGGAGGTTTTGAGTGAATCCCATGTTAGTGAGGGTGAAGAGAGTGACGAGGAGGAGATTGATGTGAAAGAATTGCAAAATGCATTTAATGAGTTGTATGCCGAAACCGTGAAGGTGAAAAAGGCTAACTCAAAATTGCAATTTAAGTTGAATGAGCGTGCCATAGAAAATAATGATAGTTTCATTGAGGATCTTAGGGCACGAGAGAAGAAGTTTAGGGAGAAACTAGAGTTTGTGGAGAAGTAGAGCGATAATCTCTGTGGTTTGATGGAGTCCTTGAAAAAGGAGATTTTAGAGTTTGAGGAGACTAAGCGTTTACTCGAGTCTAGGATTCACGAGTTGGAGTAAAGGTTGAAAGACTCGTCTAAAGTCAAGTTTGATTTGGAGGCTAGGTCGGAGAAGTTAGATAAGATCCTAGGCACCGTCCAAATTAAGGGAGATAGGGGAGGTATAGGTTTTGGTGAGAGTGTTGTTCCCATTCCCCCCGCACGTGTGAGAAACACTAGGTTGGTTAGAAAAGGTCCACATAAAGGTAATCATTCCCACCACCGCTACTCTTGCTCGTTTTGTGGTAGGAAATGTCACCTTAGGCGTTATTATTACGACCTCAGACAAGCTCCTATGAAGTTTAGGAATAAAGTTGCCCCGATTCCCAAAACCCCTATGGGTCGTTTTACACCTACTTGGGTTAGGAAATCGGATTTAGTGGCTTTAGGAATTAAACTCCATGATTCTCGTTTGGGTGCACTTGATTCTTCCCATGCTAAATCTAAAGGATGATGGTGTTGCCATGTCTGTCATATGCTAGTTTGCTTCATGATATATCCATTGCTAGTATTATGACATGTGTATCATTTTGTATTATAGTTTGAGTCCTATTTGAAAAATACAAAAAGATTTTGTTTTTGAGAAAACTTTTGAAAATCCAAAAAGATTTTTCTTTTCTTTGAGTCAAAATATGTTTGAAAATCAAAAAAGATTTTCTGTTTTTTGTTTTGTTTTTGAGTTTACATGTTTGATGTGGCATATTGGTGTGCTTGGACCCCCCCATCGTTTCATTATCCATGTGGCTAGGACATTTGGTCATTATTATCGATGCTTAGAATGATCTTAACCATTGTTTATATGGGGTTGTTTCGAAGTTGATATGCATCTTGATTCGACTTTGTATATATGCCAACATCGCACACATGCACGCGTTTATATGGATGTTTGACTTCTCTTGCATATTTGAATTTGGTGAGGCGTTCTTATCTCAATATTTTCATCTATGCGTAAGTAAACTTAAGGAGAAGTGTGCATGTAATAACCGTTTACCGTGAGGATTTGAATTAAAAAAAATGATGAGTGATTCACGGGAAAGGGCTGCAAGAGTTCAAATTTAGCTCGTTGTGAAAGCCACCGTTTAAAAGAGCCCAAAAGAAAAAGCAAAATGCTAAGAAAAGGGACAATAATATTTTCTATAAGTTGAGAATGCTAAAACCTCAAAATAACTGAAAAAGTATGTTTATATGAGGGTGTTTTGTTGGAGAAAATTTAAACGGGTTTGCACATCTAATCCTAATGTTGAAATATTGCAATTTAACGCAATTGTTTGTAGAATCGTCAAAATTTTGGATTTGTGTGCATGTAGTATGTTTAGTTCATTAAGCTCACACTTTAATTGTCATTTGTCTATGATAAAGTTTGATGATTTATCGCTATCAATTAGAGATTCTTGATCGTTTCGATGTGTTGGAATTATGACTCATTTGTTGTAGTTTCACGCCCATTCATTCCATGTCCATGTTTGAGCACATCGGTACTATGTTTGCATGAAACTCGCATTTCTAGTTTTTATGAGTTTTTTATTCTGTGTTAAAAGCCTACTGTTTTGCATCTGTCAAGCCCTTCCTGGAATTTTTTTATGGAAATTTTTTCACTGGGTAATACTTTATAATATTTCTAGAAAACTGGGAAATTTTGGCAGGTCGCGCGAAGTCGTTCTAACGACATTGCATCTCACGCGAACGACTTCTGTACTTCGTTCGATCGATTTCCTAATTTCGTTTGAGCAAAGTCCCTGGCTCGTTTGAACGAAAGGGTGAAAAATGGCTTCTGATTGGTTTGCAGTCCTCTGGTTATTTGTTATATTTTTTTTGGTACTGCGGAAAGCATTTCTGGACTGTTTGGTTTATATGTAGGTTCTTCTATGTTCCAAATTGGTATTTTGCATATAAGTCCGTTTATCACACTTGATTTGATTGGTATACTCTTTGTGTGATTCCTTGGTTTACTAGCTACTGATTAGTCATCTTTTGATATTTTTTAGCTGGTTATTTCATGTTTATCTAGCGGATTTCATTTTTCAAAATTGGTATCAACTTGATTCAATTTGGTATCATATTCTCATGCTAGATATTTCATATTGGTTTATCTTTTCACCGGATTGTCTAGTCGAGACAAAAATGGGGAGAGATGTATGTGATGTAGGGGGAGATTTGTTGAGCGCTTATATTTGTTTCAAATTGGTAACAAATTGGTATCAAATAATTGCTCACATGTTTCAAATGATATTTTCTTATTGACTATATAAATTGGTTTCATTTGTTCCTCCATACTTAACTTGGTATTTATTTGTCTGTTTCATGTGTGTAGGTATGCTTCAGCGATTCGAGGTTTAAAGTCTACATCACATTCGGACAGTTCATGCTTGTCGGTGCTACATATATTAGTCCGTGTCCTGTGTCATTGATTTTGGGTTTATGGGATGGGATTTAGGTGTCATACGGCTTGACGGCCCGGTTAGGCATTTCACTGGTTTAGTTTTGTCCCGGAATAGTCAAAGGGGGAGATTTGTAAGGACATAAATTTCCAATTGAGTCCCTGTATTGTTTTGACTTAATTCCCTGAACAAAACTGTGTTTGTAATATGTCATAGGGAGAATTTTATTTTGTCACGATCCCACTTGGTCTTTGACGTATTGAAGAAATTGAAAACGTTGCGGCAAAGCTTCAAAGAAATAATCATGCCGATGTTTATTTGGTGCAAGTTTACTTGTCTTCAAAGTTAATTTCATTCCGAGATCACTCAGGTATGAATGCGTATAATTAATGGTGCTCAGAATTATTTTATAAAAGATAAGGATGTAATTTTTAAATAGGAAAATGATTTTAAATGTTTTAAAAGTGTTTTTATGGTTTAAACTTCGTTTTATGCTGATAAGCTCAAAATAGAGTTTGACTAATTTGTATCTCTTTGTTAAGAGACGTTTTTATTTGAAAGTAAAAAAAAGTCAAACTTTTGCAAGGTCGCTCGAACGACATTGGATCTCGTTCGAACGAGATACAATGTCGCGCGAACGACATGCTTAAGTCGTTCAAACGACACATTTTTCAAGGCAGCATTTGAATCTTATTTAAACAGTGTTTGCATCATAATTTCGTAAGTGTGATTTCTGGAAAACAGTTTTACAAACCAGAACCTTGTTTGCACATGTTTTCTAAGGTTTAAAAGTCTTAAACACATCCTTAGAGTTTGCAAAGATCCGAGTTATCATTCTTATATGTTCAAGTGATATTGCGGAACCAAAGTTGTATGTTCTACACATTGAACACAAAGGGTTTTGCGGTGAAGAAGCGACGGACATCGTGTTCGACATCGTAGACGTATCAAAGCCATATCGGTGGACACCGAGACATATGTGGACGCGTGTGTTGTGGACATAGATCGTGGAAGATGAAATTTCTGCATGGGCACTATTAAAGAACGATTGAAGATCATAAGGAGCGTCAAGACTCGTGGGGATAGAGTCTTAGTGTAAGGCTAATCTGTCTTTGTAAAACCATTGTTCATAGTGATTGTCTAGCTTGGACCGTACGAGGTTGTTTTCCCGTTTTTGGATTTTTTCCTCATACATCTGGCGTTGTGAGTATTCTTTACTTTACTTTACTTGCTTTAATCACTAAATTCATGTTTAGGATTAATCAAGATAAAATTAGTTTACAGTAAGAATTGGGATTTCACAACTTGGTTGGTGCATAATTAAAAGTTGGATCTTTTTAAAAAAAAATGGTTTTGGTTTAAAACACACATATCGGGCCACTCACACTTTTCAATAACACAAACATGGACTATTGGTAATATCTTTTTAACTGGTTGGCATTCCACGGATTCGAGAAGGGTTCACCCTCAATATTTTCAAGTCTGAATATTCCTGGAACAACCTTATCTATTACTCTATATGGCCAATGGCAATTATGATGCAACTTATTGGGTTTTTGCCAAACCTTCTTCAAGACTAAATCTCCAACTACGATTGGTCTAGATTTTACCCATTTGTTGTAAAACCTTGCAGCTCTACATTGATAGGCCGACTATCTGACTGCAGAATCTTCTCTTCTATCTTATATCCGATTTAAATTCAACCTCCTCTATCCCATATTGGCCTCTGGATTGTAAGCATGGACTCTGTTGCTTTAGGGTCCGAGCTCTATTAGAATAACTGCCTTAGACCCATAAGTTAATATAAATGGTCTCTCCCCTTTCAGCGCTCTTTCAATAGTCCTATATGACCATAAGATACCATGTAGCTAATCTGTCCATTCTCCCTTTGCATCTTCCATGTTTTTCTTGATCCCTTCATGTATGGTTATGTTGATGACCATGGTCTGACCATTGGCTTGTGGTTAGCCAGGCATAAAAAAGAATTATTTAATGCTGACCTTGGTGCAATATGCCTTCAGTGATTTATTTTTGAAACGCTTACCATTATTTGATATCATGGAATAGGGTAGACCATATCGTCAAATGATATTTATCTAAATAAAATTGAATTTATTCTCTTCCGTGATAGTCATCATTGCCTCCGCCTCCACTCATTTTGAAAGTAGTCAATTGCCACAATCAGATACCTATAGTTTTCAATGCTTGAGGAAGAGGGCCGATCAGGCCTATTTCCCATACTGCTAAATATCCTAGGTGCCATTATGGATAAGAGAGGCTAGTTAGGAGGATGCAGAATACCTGAAAACCTCTAACATTTATCGCATTTTTCGATGCATTCTACTGAATCTTTGTCAAGTGTAAAAAAAAAGTATCCCTGGGTGACGATTCTCTTTGCGAGAGAGAGGCCACCAATGTGACTTGCGCAAGATCCTTCGTGAACATCTCATAGGAAATATTAGGTCCTTTAAGGGTGGACGCATTCAAGTAATGGTACTAAGAGGCCTCTTTTATAAAGAACGTCGCCGATAATGGCAAACTTTGTTGCCTGATACCTGATTTTCTTCCTTTCTGTGTTTGATTCCAAGAGATTTTCGTCCCTAATATACTTAATAATGGGGTCCATCCAAGACACCACAAGATTAAAGTTTGTAAGTACATATTTTATATAGTCATGTTTACATTTAAGTATGTTGTATACCACTACAACAATCGAAGATTTATTCAAGTTCAATCATGCATCAAGATGGATCCGAATATCAACATTATTCAACAGGAAAGCCTCTGCAAGATGAATTTTGGTAAGGTTGTCCTTAAGTCCCTTTACGGTTCATTTAAAATATTAGGATAATTTTTTTAAGTGTTGGAAATTTTTTTAAACTATTTTTAATCAGTTGAGGCATTGTGTTTCGTCAAATGGAAATTTTCTAATTGTTGAGGTGTAGAAAATTTGACGCTGACGTCGTTCAAATTAATCAGTATATCGTTCAAGTGACATAAGGATGTTGTACGAAGTCGTTTGAGCGATACATGTCCTCGTTCAAACAACATTGGTACTTTGTTTGAGCGATATCTCGATTCAATTTTTTAATTTAAAGCCTATTATATGAGTCCTGATTTCTTAAGAAGACAGGGATTTTTCATTCTTCAAAAAATGCAAAACAACAAAACACTTTTGTCTTCTTCAATTTAAGGTTCAAACCTTTTTTTTTCAATTCACAAAAATCCCAATAGTTTAGTGAATTATTTTGGAACCCAAGATATTATCGTTGCTAGAGTTTCTCTTGTAGGGAATATTTCCTACTGGTGATTAGGTATCGTTTGAGAGAGGTGCTGGACTGACTACAACCGAGGTCTTTGGGAGTACTCATGGGTGATCCTTGCTATCTTGTGGAGTTTCTATGGAATTCCATTGCTGACATGTTCTTGTGGGTATCTGTAGATGCAGATTTTTCTTGTAATCTTGTGAGCATTATTAAGTGAAATAAAAAGGTTTTCCCTTTTGGATTTTTTCCTGAAATCTGTGTGTCAACAATTCATTTATGATGGTTTGATTTCACCCACATAGATGTATGTTTTAGGGCTAAATTAATTTGGTTTAAAAATTGACTCCAATTAAAAAAAAATTAAATTGGAAATTTGCAAAATTGTTTAAGTGGATATCACACTGCATTCAAATTGGTATCAGAGCAGGTTTCACTAATTTATTGAGAATTCCTTTTTTTCACAAAATTTTGTGATATTGATTTTTTTGATAAATTTGTTTCTGTAAAATCACACTGTTTCCGAATGAAAACTTATATAATCGGTTGCTAATTTTACACGGGTCTAATTATGCTTACTTGAAAGCTAGTATGAAATCGAATTTAAAACTAATCATTGAGCGTGTTTGCATTTTTTGTGAAATAGGTTGGATTCCTCCCACTGTCACCGATAATAATGTTACTAATTGAAAACCCCTGGAAGATTGGACTGAGGATGAGTTTAGGTGGAATAATTTTAATTGTCGTGGGCTAAGTGCAATTTTTGTTGCCCTCACTCCTGAAGAGTTTCGAAGAATCATGACGTGTACCACGTTGAAAGAAGCACTAATGCGATCAAAGAGTCTAAACTTCAAAATTTAACTACTTAATTTGAAATAATAACCATTCTTGAATCTGATTGTTTTAATGATTTTTACGCACGTTTATTTGATATTGTCAACACGAGTTTAAATCTTGGTGAGAATATACCTGATGCACGAGTGGTTAAACAGATTTTAAGATCTCTGCCAAAACGTTTTATCACTAAAGTGAATGTTTTGAATTCCTGAGGTAATTTGAGCAATTTAAAATTATAAGAGCTAGTAGGAGACCTCAAGGCATATGAGATTGACATGTTTCCTGACATTGTCAAGCCTAAGGATAGAGGGATTGCTCCTAGAGACCAGTATAGGAAGGAAGAGGAAGTGTACAAGAGAGATAAGACAAAGAAAGTGAAAGTCTCTGAGTCCGACTCTGAGGGAGAATTTGATGGGTTTATGGCCTTGCTTGTGATTTTTTTAAAAAAGTTTCTCAAATTTTCCAAACAAAATTATTCCAATAAAAGATTTTTTGAGAAAAAAAAGAAGGAGGATGTCGAAGAGAGCCGTGAGAAAGAGGGTGAGAAAGATAAAAAGGAGGAAGATATATGTTTTTAATGTGACGGTAAGGTCCTTAAGGCGTTTGAGTGTCCCACTGGGCTAAAGAGAAAGGGAAAAAAGATTGCCATGCCAGCCACTCTTAGTGATAGTGAGGAAGAGGTGAAGGATTTCAGAGATGAGTCTTCACATAGGATGTGTGTTGCCTTTTTAGCTAGTCACGTGAGAACACCTAGTTTCTCCCATGACGATGAGGATACTTGTGCATGTGAAACCCCTAAGGAGAATTGAGGGAGAAAGTGAGTGTGGAAGTGAAGGTGAAAGTGAGCTCCAAATAGCGTTTAGATATTTGTATAACGAGACCTTAAAGATGAAGAAGTTGAATAAGGAGTTAGGTCTTAGGGTGATTGATTTGGAGAGAAAAATTGAGAGTTTGAGGGGATTTGAGGTTTCGACGAGTCAACTCGAGAAGGTGAGGTTACTTTGAGTGAGCAGTTGATCGTCGTAAATCAGGAAAAAGGCGAACTTATAGCCCGTGTGTCACAATTAGAGAGATCTTGAATGTGCCCGGGAGGTAAAGGTCACTATAGAGGACACATGTAAGAAGGTTGGAAATATGCTCCTCGGTCTCGCTTTGGGTAATGTTGAGAGACTAGGAATATATCATGATGGTGTGTCTACTTCCCACGTTGCACTTGAGCCTATTCCCGAGTTTGTGATTGATCCATATGGCTCTCAATATAACCCACCTGTGCATCCGGTACCGGATAGGAGAGTGTGCCGTATACGTTTTGAGAGAGGTGTTCCTAGGCCTGTGTATGTTTTCACCCATTGCAAAAAGGGAGAACACCATAGGGAATTTTGCTTTAAGTTAGGAGGTGTGTCGTAGAGAGTTTTGCCACATGTGCACACACATTCACCTACACATGATGCTCTGAATGATTGCATGAGAGAGTTTGAACATATTAGGGAGCAAGTAATGTTTTTGGTCAAAACTTCACATGACTTAATGTATGTTTTTCATAGGATGTCACAACCTTTGAAAAACTCCACCGCACTTAACGGATGAGGTTTAGACTTGTTTTCTAGCATAGGATGATTTCATGATGATATTTTATGGATACTTCAAGTGTGTCTAATTATTGCATTCATATTTTTCTTTCTTTTTATAATTTTTTTAAAAAACGAAAACTATTTTTGTTTTTGAAAATTTTTGGAAAAATACAAAAAGATTTTCTATTTTTTGAGAAAAAAATTGAAAAAGCCAAAAGGATTTTATTGTGATAAAATTTTTGGAAAAAGACAAAAAGAGTTTTGTATTTGGATTACACCATATATGAATGGACACTTAGGATGACTGAGTCACAATTTCATTCCCTATGCATGTGACTATTTGATAGTGTTTTGATATGCTTCATTATTTCATTCTTGTGATTTATAATGTTTGGATTCATTAAAATGTAATTTGAGATTACTACCTGCATGTTTGACTATTAGTCTCCTTTAATGCACACTTGTCCAGATTTGTTTGATTATTATGCTTGTCTACCATATGTTAATCGAAGTGTTTCCACATCAATCATGTCTTTAAAATGAACCAAATGCAATAAAACTCGACAATGAAAGTTTTCCATATAATAGCCGTTGCCCATGAGTAATTTGTTTAAATTTAAAAAAATTATGAGTGAACACGAGAAAGGGCTGTGAGAGTACAAAATTAACTCGTTGTGAAATCCACCATTTAAAAGAGCTTGAGAAAAAATGAAGGCAATAAAAATAATAATATGCCAAAACGGGGGCAATTAGGGTTAGATCACCTCAAAAGAAAAAAAATAAATACATTATTATTTATAAGAGTGTCTAGTTGGATATGTAATCAACGAGTTTTCACGTTCTGACAAAGTCTTAAAAAAGCATTATGTAGTTTTAGACGTTATTGGTGTGGAAATCATTTTAGACTTTGAGGTATAGATTGGATTGAGTCGATGTCATATAAATTAACATTTTTGACAGCTAAGCACGATTTTGAGTTCATTCATTAGGAGTATCCGTATTCATTGTGCACATAAGTTATGTTTGATTGCATTGATTTTCCTATCGAATTTGTTCACACCCGTTTATTCTGTTTTCACGATTTGGTTATCTTAGTATAAATTCATGGTCTGTGATTTTTTGTAAATTATTTTTGTTTGAAAAAAATGAAAAATAAAAAATAGTTGGTAAATGCTTGTCGTGACACTCCATGTTTATTTTGTTTATTCTTTTCCTTGTCTATTTTGGACAAATAAAACAGACGAGAATGAATTATGATTCTACATGGGAGTTTTAATTATGGGTTGTGGGGGAGAATTGAGATTTGATATTTTTTTTAATTTATGTTTATCTCATTTCAAACTCGATACATCACAAAGGTATTTTTTTCTTATCTCATGTGTGTAGGTACATAACTTAAGATCATATTTTGCAAACCTTGATGATGATAAAGAAAAAGAGTTCAAAAATCTAGACTTGCATCTTTAGTACCTTTCAAATTTTGGGTTCATGGGAGGGTATTAGATTTGTATAGAAATTTTGATTTGATAATTTGGATGTTTTTAGTTTGTACCGACATAAACATAGGGGGAGAGTAGTGAGGACATAATTTATATAGTATTGTTTACATTTGAGTATGTCGTATACCGCTACAATAGTCGAAGATTTATTCAAGTTCAATCATGCATCAAGATGGATCCGAATATCAAGATTCCTCAACAGAAAAGCCTCTTCATGATTAATTTTTGTAATGTTGTGTTTAAGTCCCTTTACAATACATTTAAAATATTTGAATAATTTTTTTAAGTGTTGGAAATTTTTCAAAATTATTTTTAATTAGTTGAGGCGTTGTATTTCGTCAAATGGAATTTTTTCTTAGTGTTGAGGTGAAGAACATTTGACGCTGACGTCGTTCAAACGACATCAGTATGTCATTCAAGCGACAAAAGGATGTCACAAGAAGTCATTGGAGTGACACGTGTCCTCGTTCGAACGATATTGGTACTTTGTTCCAAGGATATTTCGACTCAATATTTTTACATAAAGCTTGTTATATGAGTCTTGGTTTCTTAAGAAGACCTGACGTTTTTCATTTTACAAAAAATGTGAAATATAAGAACACTTTTGTCTTTTTCAATTTAGGTTTCAAACCTTTGTTTTTCAATTCACAAAAATCCCAATAGTTTAGTGAATTATTTTGGAACCCAAGATACAATCTTTGCTGGAGTTCTCTTGTATGGAAGATTTTCTACTGGTGATTAGGTACCTCTTGAGGGAGGTGCTGGGATGACTACGACTGAGGTCTTTGGGAGTACTCGTGGGTGATCCTTGATGTCTTATGGAGTTGCTACAAAATTCCATTGCCGACTCAGAACTGCGTGCTCTTGTGGGTATCTGCGGATATTCAATGCAGATTTCGCTTGTAATCTTGTGAGCATTATTAAGTTAAATAAAAAGGTTTTCCGTTTTGGATTATTTTTGGAAATCTGTTTGTCAGCAATTCATTTATGATGGTTTGATTTTACCCACATAGATGTAAGTTTTAGGGTTGAATTATTTTTTTTTGAAAATTGACTCCAATTAAATAAATTTAAATTAAAAATTTGCAAAATTATTTAAATCGATATCATACTGCATTCTCAAAGTTCAAGCATGAATTCATGGAATTCTTATCTTCTTTAATACTCTGCCTCTCCAAGATTTCAATAGGTACAGATTTCCTGATTTCAGTCCTGGTTTCTGACGTCAATCTAGCCAAAGTATCAACTCGACTATTCTCTAATTTTAGAATTCTCCTTACTTTGACTTTACCAAAATTCATTAATATTTTTCTTACTCTGGCCTAGTACTTTTCTATTTTCCCATCCTTAGACTCATAGATCCACAAAATTTGATTGATGACTAATTATGAATCGCTGTGGGCTATCATCTGACTGGCGTTTGAGGCTTTAGCGAGAGAGAGGACTGTTGGTAGGGCCTCATACTTAGATTCATTATTTAAAGCCTTGAAGCTGAATCTTAAGGCATATTTAATATATACTCCATCCAGGGCCGATAGTATTAACCTTGCGCTGCTGTTGTCTTCACAAGATGAGCCATCTACAAATAGGCTACAAATTGGTCTTCCCATGGAGAAAGGACATTGTCCTATAATTCCATCTTTAAATAAGAATGTTTTTTCAATAACATCGATCTGAACAATGTTGACTTGAGCATTATTGACCATTACTTCCTTTGGCACAACCCCTGGAGTTCTTTCTTCTTCAATAATCTCATCATCATTCTTGGCCCTGGTAAACTCAGGTACACAATCTGCTAATTCCTTCCCTTTGATTTCCTTTCTAGGTTGATAGATGATGACAAACTCACCTAGCTCTACTTACTAAGCCCTTAATCTACTCGATTTCTCGAGTTTGAGAATGACCTATCTCAGTGGAGTGCCGGTGAGAACCACCGCCATATGTTCTTAGAAGTAAGACTTCATCTCTCTTGAGGCATATATCAATGCATAAGCCAACTTCGCCATCTTCAGGTAGTTGAGTTCGGTCCCTTGTAAGGCTTTGCTATTGAAATATACTAGCTTTTGAAGTCCATCGTCATCTTAGACAATTTCCATGCTAATAGCTAATTTTGAAACAACTAAGTATATAAACTTTTCTCCCTAGATTGGTCGACACAATGGCATAACAGATCCCATATACACTTTTAATTCTTGAAAATCCATTTCACATTCTTCATCCCAGATGAAGACTTTCCTTGGTATCCTAAAAAAGGGAAAACACTTATCAGTCGCTTGAGAGATGAAACAGTTAAGAGTCGCGACCCGTTCGGTCATCCTATTGACATCTTTGATCATTGTCGGGGTTAATCTTTGCGAGGTTTTCTTTTATACCCCTATAATTCACAATAAATACCCAAAAATTCACTCTAATGACCTCGAAAATTCACTTAGTCGGATTCATCTTCGTCTTATATCTATGCATGGTATCAAAGGTGCATTTAAGGTCGTCCATATGAGTTTTACCCTTTAAGCTATTTATCAGCATGTCATCTACATAAACTTCTATTGTCTTCCCGATCTAGTCTTCGAACATCTTATTATAGTTTGCCCATGCTTTCTTCAAATCGAATGACATTACTTTATAGTAATAAGTTCCTTTATTTGTGATAAAAGAAGTTTTCTCAGTGTCGACCTCATGCATGAAGATCATATTACACACCGAATACGCATCCATAAAACTCATAAGTTCATGTAGCTTCAACCATCTGATCAATCCGAGGTAGTGGGAATATGCCTTTATGGCAGGCTTTATTCAAATTAGTGAAGTCCACAAAAATTATCCACTTCATATTTAATTTAGGTATGACCATAATATTAGAGATAAAATTATGATAATGTACCTCTCTAATGAAGTCTTCTATCTATAACTTCCTCACTTCATTTTGAATAACCTCATATCTGTCTCTAGCAAAGGTTCTTCACCTCTGCTTGATCGGCTTCACATTTTATCGATATTCAGTCAATGGTTGATAATTTTAGGGTCAGTCCCTGTAATATCTCCATGAATCCAGGCAAAAATACTTTGCATTCTTCTCAACAACATCACCATCTCTTCCTTTACTTCATCTTTTAGGGATAAACCGATTTGGATGACTTTTTTGGCTTTTCCTCATTAAGGACGATGTATTTTACCTCCTCAATCAGTTCACCCTTTTTAATATTCCTATCGTCCCTTGGGTCGAGAGTATTAATGTTCTGTAATGTTGTCTTTCTTCTGTGGTCTTTCACTTGGTCACCTTGTACTTCCCCTACTCCATAAGGAGTTAAGAATTTCATAATCTGGTGGATGGTGGGAGGCACGAACTCTAACTCCTTGAGAGACACTCTGCCTAAGATAATATTATAGTCCAAGAAAACATGCTCGTCCATAACAAAAATGATGACCTTTTTGGTGAGACACCTTGGTCAGGTTCCCATGCAGACATCCATCTCATATACCCCTAGTGGGTGAACTTTCGCTCCGCTAAAGCCAATCAACGGTTGGTGGTTTAATGCAAGTCTCTTCTTACTGAACTTTAGACCTTTGAAATAGTCCCAGAACATGACATCCATCGAACTTCACCCATCGATAAGAATGGGAGACACGTCATAGACACGCATTCACGTGATAATAGCCAGGGGTCATCATGCAGAGCCGATATGCCTTTCAAGTCTAATCTTAAAAACTAAAAATTAGAGTATTTATATCTACCTTCTTTAACTTTCTCGACTTTGCCTCAGTCTCCTCATAATTCACTTCCATTCTCTTCGGCGCTACTTTCACTTCAAATATATGAGCCTTCCTGTCGGCTGGCTTAGTGCCACTACCTACTAGGTCGCCACATGCCATTTTCATATCAAAAGAGATGATATGAAGTGATCTTTTTGCCTCCAGGATTATTTCCGGGAGGTCGGTGTCATGATCCCCATTGTCTTCTGAATCATCCTTGTCTTTATTTGCTTGAACCTCCCTTCTCGACTTATCATTTCTCCCTTGACTGTGTCTTTTCCTTCCATCATGTCATCTTCCATTCCTATCCACGTACTTCCTTACTTTTACCTATTTCAGTAGCTTCCATATATTATTTTTTAAGGCAAAACATTTTTCGATTGTGTGGCAATGGCCTTGATGAAACTCACACCACTTTCTTTTATCCCTCTTGTAAGGAGGAGATTTAAGCTTTTTCGGCCACTTAAGTTCTCTATCGTCTTTGATTTCATTCAAAATCAAGTCAGGGCTAACTGTTAACAGAGTATACTTGGAGAACTTATAATCATCCGATCTTTTATTTCCCTCTTTTACTTTACCTTATTCTAATTTCCCATTATTGGACTCTTTTGTGTCTTCTTTCTTAGTTTCAATAGCCTTCTCCACGTTTATGATCCTCCTTACCATAGCCAGGATTTTTGTCATGGCCTTTGGAGGATCCTCAGAGAAGTTCAACAAAAAATTTCCTAGTTGCAGGCCACTAATGAGAGATGTCATTGAAATGTTCTCATCATAATCTTCCACCCCCAACTTTTCTTTGTTTAAATGAAAGATATACTCTCGTAGAGGTTAATTCTTCCCCTGTTTGATGTGCAAGAGACGAGTCACACGCTATGCCGTCTTCATGCCAAAGCAGAAGTTATAGATGAATTTCATGGAGCCTCTGGACAGGATGGTGCACGAAACATTCGCTAAGCTTATGAGAGTGCTTAAGAAGGCTCAACATCTCATCTCGTTAAGTGTTGAATAAATATTGGTTGCAGACTAATGAATTTCAATGTGGTGTATGGGGTTTTTTCTCCCGTCATATCTGGGTGTTACACTAGCCGATTTGAACTTAGCTGGGGTAGGATAGCTAACAATACTTACCACAAACGGAAACCCCTCCATGTAACCTCAACGACTTCGGTCTCGGATTTTGATTAAGTTATAGATCTTATCCTCCCTAAATGAAGCTATTTCATGGCTTTTCCTCTACAACAAAGTTATCATCACTCTCATCTATCGTAACTTCCATTGGGGATAGCTCTCGGTCAACGGTCCTCTATCATCTATTGACCTCTCTATTATCATCTCTATCTCGACCTTTTATTATTGTGTCTTCCACTTCCCTGGATATTCTGACACTTCGAGAGAGGGAGTGTCTGTCTCGTCTAACTTATTTTTTAGGGACAAGATCATCAAAAGCTGATCCTTAGCTAAGTCTATCAAATGTTGAGACTCTTTGGTACCTTCCTAGACTATGATGAATGCTCTTACCCCTGTAAATCGAGGCTGGTGTCCCCTTGGGATGGACGATGTCACTAAAAAATTTCATATGACTCCCAATACCCATCCTCATCACAATCTTGGTCATTTGGGAATCCCTGGACCTACTTTTTAAGGCAGAGTCACCTCGAATCAATGACGTCTCTCTGCCTGTGATGGTGTTGTGCATCTTTGACTGGAGCTGGGGGTGGTCCCCCAAATGCTGTGTCCGCCACCTTTCTGGCCACTAGATTAATGATCTCCACCATTTGGTCACCAGGAATCCTCCCAACACACTTTGGCTAAAGGACATAAACTGTTATTGCATTTGCTGTTGATTAACCGCCAAGGACTTTAGTGCCGTCGCCATCTCAACCATTTTTAACTGGGGATTTGGTTGTCTAGATCTTGTACCATCGTTACAAGGCGGACTAGAATCCATTTTCAAATAAAACTTACTCTAAAAGTATAGAGAGAGATTTCAGTAATAGAAAGCTAGAAATGAGCTAATTCGAAGAGAATCTTTACAAACACTAACTAAAGCTGTTTCCATGATGACTCAACTCTAGAAATGATAGATTTTGATCACCACAAGAGGCAAAGAGAGAGTGTCCAAACAAAGGAGAAGAAAAAGAAGAGATAAATCTATTTCCACAAACGGTGCCAAATGATGATACCACAGGTATCACCACCTTAAATAAGTGAATAGATCAAATTCTAGCTCTGTTAACAATGGTGAGAATAACACAAAAATGCAAGATATGTGTAAATAACAAAAGAAGGGATGAGAAATATAGGAAAACACAAGCGTGTAAGTGGTTCGGCCATAGCCCACTCCACTGTGCAATCAGGTGTTTATGTCACTGTAATTTTGGAAAAATGGCCATTAACGGAGTTACACATGTTTCTCTTTATAAATACATAAAGTGATAGAGTTTTAGTAGGGTTTTTTTTTTTTTTTATCCTTTGTAAAGAAGGAAAGGTTGACTTTTATATGGCTAGGGGTGTGTAGTGTCACCCCCAAGCATGCACTTGGTGTGCACAAAATGAATGAAAAAATGAGAGAATGTCACATGTCCCCTACATGTGTATGTCATGTTGAAAGAATGTTCTCCCTATGTTGGGGATTGATCTTCTATAAGGGTTTTTTCAACGTGTCATGGAAATGTACAGTTCACATGTTCTTTATGAGATGTTGATTTTGGCTCTGGGAAGTCTTGAATGGTCGAGACGAATGAAGTGGATCCTTGGATGATGACACCGAGAGTTACACCTATTTTGCAAATGTTATGATGGGTCGGTATCGTATAAAGCCGACACATGTGAGGGTCGAGACTTTGAAACACCATTACATGAGAATTGTGATATCCTTTGTTAACGATCGTAGATATTCTTATGATTGGGTCTCGGAGGTCGAGACTACTAGATCTGGGCCACTGTAATACAAGTCCATATGAAGACGAGTCTGAGTTGCACTAAGGGAGGATCATGATACTGGGCTGAATTTTATCCAAATGAGATCATACTTGTGTATATCAACGATAGTATGAAAAATTTTATTTTCTATTTGTCTCTTGTCATATGAGAACTATTAGCATTTGAAATGATATGGTTAACTATGCAATTTAAAGAAAATTATACCGATAAAGGGTAGGTATAATGAATAATCTAATAACTATAGATATATTATTTATACTCATGATTGATAGTTTTAATACTTGAGTGCGTAACTATTATCTTATTGCGATGGGCCTCACCCATCACATTGTTCCAGTGTACCTGACCTAGTTTTCCACTTGAGTACACAGTCTTCCATTCCAGTCACCATCTAGTTTTGGAGATGCATGTGTTGAATCTACTTTTAGTTTTATTTCTTTTATGTTGAGAGATACGAGATTTACATCATTACTAACATTTGTACTCAATTTTGGAGACAATATGGTTTTGATAGAGTTGGGTTGTCATAGATTTCATACTTTAAAATAAAGTCAAGCATATTAATATTCAAATTTAATATTCACTATAGGGTAGAATCCATTGATACCCTATGGTTATCACATTATCTTATATTAATACCAACCAAGCCAAAATTATATTAGTATTCCTATTTTCACCAATATCATCACTACATATCAAATTATATCAAATCATCTTACTAGCATGCATTAATAATCTAAATTTGGGGAATAATTTCTAAGAAGGCTTAATCAAATATTATAGGGCATAGTCTATTTTTATCATGAAATTCCATCAATATAATTTACACTCGATTTTATTATATACTTTAATACCTAAATATATATTCAATAAATCTACAACTCCCACTCATTATGGAGTCCAATAATTTACCATTTCAGTCATCATAAACTCCCAAATAACAAACCTAATTACCATAAATTTCCCAAATAACAATCCCATATAACATGAATCCCCCAAAAGAAATCTCAATTACCAAGGGTTCCCCCTGTAATAATTTTAATTATCATGGATTCTTCAAATAACAAGTTCAGTTATAGTTAACTTCATCAACTAAAGTTACTCGATTTATTAAACATGCATCTTCATAGTTTTAACTCAATTTAAATTAAAAACATCATAGTTACTACTATGTTTTTGTTATATCTACTATCACACACCAAATGGGAAGAGTCACTAATTCACTTGCCTTAATTTTTGCAATCCAAATTTTGTAATTGAAATATGATCCTCCACTCCTCTTCAAGCTCCAACGTCATTCTGAATCCCTGATTGAGCTTCCCTTGAATATCTTCTAATATATTTGTGTATGGAGCTTTCTAGATGTAAAATTAGGGTTAGGGTTACCTTTGAATCCCTGATTGTTTTCGTAGGGACCTTGTCATTCGAACGAGCCACCTCTCGTTCAAATAAGAGAATAAACATTAAATCCTCTTAATTCATATTTTCCCAACTTTAGCAAACTCATAACCAACAAATAATTTGGTGTCTTCCAAATCCTACCTTGCCCACCAAGCTTAAACAAATCATATAAGTTCCCTTAGGGTTTCCAACCTAAATCAATCCCCAACATAATTAAGCCCACTTAAGATTAACTTAGCCCGATTTCACCTAATGCCAAATTCAAATAAATAATACAATTTAATAACTCATTTAATTTAATAATTCAACCCAAAAAATAGAAATAAATATAATTAATTTCAATAAAATAACTACCCAAAATTATGGGGTATTACTATCACCCTTATAAAATAAGAATTTTGTCCTTGGAATTCGCAACACCTCCCTGTAGTGGTTCAACATCTCTTACGCCTAACAACTATTGACTTCACCACCCACCAACTCTACCTCATGCGAGTCTAAGAAAATGACGCTCCTTGCGTAATAACATATATAACCATTTAAATAGAGATATAATATGCTTTTGGATACATATCTCAACTCCCAGTAGGAACTCATACATTAAATGTGTATTATAGGCAAGGAAACCCCCGTATATACTCACCCCTATCTAGTTAGTATTAAACCCAATGATCTACGAAGTCTCCAACACATTGAGCCTTATATTCACTTTCTTATGTACCAATGTCTACCCTACTAAGACCGTATCCTAGTGACCCCTGACATTGCATTCATTTCCATATGTGCATTTGTCATCAATTGGACTATATCATAAAGAATACCTCATTTCACACTTATCTTATTTGTATCCTCACTAATCCACATATTTGAAGCTCTAGAAAAATCAAGCATGCCCTTTATTCATATGGATACCACATAACGTCTTATATAACGAATCATGCATTTTATTATATCCCAATAAGATACTACATCATCAACGAACCTATCATCACTGCATGCAATAGGTACACTTATGAACCATGCATCCACATCAATAGTCGACTCTATATGTCAGTCCTTTATCATCATATACTATAGGAATGCATATAAGGTAGCTAATAGGCATATACTATGCCTTTATATTCACATAATATATATAGATATTCCAAGCTATATGTAGGGGAATCGAATCTACAATAATGATTTTTACCAACTAGATTTAGAGTTCTTATGCAGTAAGATGAAATGACCCAAAATATATGTGGTTTCAAAATTCGTTCTTTCCTACATCCATGGGGAAAACGGGGATGGTTTAACTATTATCAAAGAATAAACTTGGAGTTATAGGTATACTAGTTTATAGTCCAACCCGAGTATACAAGTTTTTGAGATATGACTGACTATAAACATGTTCACTCCTAGCATTTTTTTTGGTTGGGGAGGGTCTTATTTATACAAATATTAAGTCCTATCTAGATACAACGCTGAGGGGATTGAGTTTATTTATATCAAGTCTCTTTTTGATTTGATCATCTCTATTATGATTAAGATGGAATAAAACTGTATTAGTTGAGATCTTGGTTAGGATTTATCTAGGTGTGTTGAAGGAGTCCTAGCATTATTGGTCATGTATGTGCTTTGACTAATTTAACCTAGGAGTATTCTAGGTAGTTCCTACCACATTTCTACTTAGTTAGTTAAATATCTTCACTTCCTTTCAATTTATCCCATAATTTGGGTTCCTAGTCTTTAGTCCAAATCAACCTGATTATGTTAATTATCCCATAGTACATACATGTAATTTTAGGATGAAGTGATTTGAAGTTGACACGTGTATCACTTTGAACAAGTGGGATCATAATTATTGCAAGCTATCATGTTTAATACCATAATTTAGGGTCACGTTCATCGTGTCCTACATTCCCCCAGGCCATCATTTAGGGTCACGTTCATCGTGAGGTGCATGACATGGGTATAGTACAAGTGCAACTCTCTTTTTGAGAGGGATGATACTTCACCTCCTTTTCATAGCCAAAGTTTATAAGGGTCCAAATTCATTTGTTTCCTTTTTTCCTTCTTCATTTATTAGGTACCTCTCAACTTTATCCCTCACCCATTTTTACTCAAAGCTTTCTCCATGAAATTTCATTTTTTCGGCCAGGGCTTCTTTATATTTCTTTCATTTTTACAACGCTATGACTAGGAGATTGATAAACTATGAGTTTTTCTTAGAGGGTGAGTTTGGGGATTTTCATACCATGTATAATATCTCTAAAGATGTCAAAATTAGGATTTCCCCTAAAGAGGATAACCTCTATAAATAATTGACTAGCCTCCAAGGATAAGACGATCGTTGGTCTAGTTGATCAAGTGAAGATCATGTCCATCTGCAAGGATAAGATGCTGGAGGAGGGACTATATCCTCAATTATCCTACCATAAGGCCAATTCTGATATCATAGAGATGAGGAGGGCCTCGACTCTCATGATAGAAGAGAAATCCTCATTTAATAGGATAAGGACACCTAAATGTCGAGTTATATAAGAAAAAGAAAAGGATAGAGAAAGAGGGAGATGAAGATGCCAACAAGCTTTTCGATGAAGGACACGATGCCAGTATAAAGATGTCTCTACCCAACAGGATTATTTTCAGTATGTTTCTTATCACAAAGACCAGGTGAAAATTCTAAAGTAGGACACCATTCCCAATTGTAATGGTGCTAACTAGGAGAATCCCTCACTCCCTAAGCTTATACACTACACCAAAATACTCAATTGGTAACACTACTATAGTGTTAATAAAATAATTACTAACACTAAAAAAACGTTAGAAAAAAGGCGCGGGGAAGCAAATTACTAACACTTTTACCGTTACTAAATTATGTGTTACAAACATTATTTTACCGTCACTAAAGTATTACTAAATTATGTGTTACTAACACTTTTCTATCGTTACTAAAGTGTTACTAATTTCGTAACACATTTCTAACACAATTTTTGTAACACATTTAGTAACGGTATAGGTCCGTTACTAATATTAAACACACACACACACACACACACACACACACACACGCTAGGGTATACAGTATTAAAAATGCTAACATAATGACAACAAAATAACTATCAATCTGATTTAATTTCAATACAAATAAGTTAAATTTAAAAAAAAATGGACAAAATCCCCCTTATTTATAGTACTATCCACCTATTTAAGGTATAAAAAATAGTACAACAATACAAATAGTCTGCAATAACACTAATACACGTCCAACCAATAACCTCGATAAAAATTAATATCCCACATTCCATTAATAAAAAATTCATCTCAATACATATGAAATTCATCTCAATAGATGAGTCAATTTGGGAAATGTAAGAATTGTTCATCCCAGTACATAAGCCAATTTCGAAAATATAATAATTATAATCATAAAGATGATTTAGAATCAAGTACACATGTGGGTTGTTGTTAATTCGAAAATTTAACTTGAACTAATACCACCTCCACTCAAGTCGATGCCTTGTTATGTGGTCTTCGGTCGCTGCTTGGAGGTATAGGACCAAGAACTGAGTAAAACATTTGGATATGATTATCAAAGTTGGTAGAATATCAAAAACTTAAAGGAAAATGAGAATGAGTTAGATGTCCACCTCAAGCTTATTTCTTTGGTTAAATTTTCATTTTTCCTTAAAGTAATTCAGAGCAGTTTGGACTTATGAACTTGTGCTCCATCCCTAAACCATAAAAGGAACTTGTGAAACATAAAAGGAAGCAACCAAAGTTCTACATTATTAAAATTTTTGTTTCTTTATTGAGAGAGTATGCGCGTGCGTTCAAATGAGGAAATTATATATTAAACACCTTTTAACCCAAACAAACCCTAAACATGCAACAATATGTGATTGAATAAGATAATGAACTAAGCAAGAACATTCAAACACATGCTTGTGAGGAAAAATCCCCCAAAGGGGCAAAACCATTTATTTTCATTATAATTTTGTAACTGTACAATTCAGATTACAATGAAAATACAAGTGACTAAGAATTACCCTCAGGTGTCGGATTCTGTAGTCGGCGGCTGGAAATATCCCTTTCCATGAGGGCTGCAATGAAGAAGAAGAACGGTCTTCTCCACAAGGGAACAACAACTGGTTGTGTTCTAGGGTTACAAACAGATTCACAAATGTATGAGAGGTTGTGTGAATCAACAAAAACTGGAGTCTTTGGACTCAACAGGTGAAGACTTAGAGTTTTTGTACTCTGAAAATCATGTATATAAGTCTTAGAAAACCACTTCCCGTAGTGGGTTTATAAAGGAAACATTTAGCCTAGAAAATCTGACCATGATCTGCTGAAGTTTATCCCAGGCGGACCGGTACGGGTTTGAGGCGGACCGGTTCTTTTTATTTCTGGCTTCGTCGGTTCGCTTGCGATCCGGGGTGTACTGGATTTTCAGCAGGCGGACCGTCCGGGTCTGAGGCGAACCAGTTCGCAGGTGGATCGGTTCTTTTTCCAGGGCGGACCGGTCCGGCCTGTCAGACTTTGATTCCTCTTCTTCTTTTGATATTCGGATCCATTGATGACTGTATGAATCTTTGAATTTCTTTAACGGTGTAACGGCGTACGATATAACAAATTGATAATGGACAAAAAATGTCCTTATAAATATCCCCCTATGTCTATGCCGGTACATACATAAAAACAAACATCTGAATTATCAAGTATAAAATTGCCTATACAAATCTACCCTTCCATGAACCCAAAACTGAAAAGGTACAATTGAATAAGACTTCATCGTTTGTTCTTCAACTCTTCAGGAATCTCTCATCAGGGTGTGCAATCCAATATTAATCCATATAGTACCTACACACATGAGAAAAAGCAAAATACCAAGTGACGTATCGAGTTTGAAATGAGATAAACAGATATGCCAATATGCTAATTGGTGATAAACAACTCAACACTACAAAACTCACTCCCCCTTAATGTGATAATTCTTCCTCCCCCTTTTTATGATGTCCCCAAATAGACAAATGAGAGAAATAATGCAAACAAGCAATGGCGGGGTGTCACAAGGAAATACACAACTATTTTTTGAATTTTTTTTAAAATAAAATCACACCATGAATAAACACAAAGCAACCAAGTCGATGAAGAAAGAAATGAATGGGTGTGATCAAATTCAATGGGAAAATCAATGCATACAAGCAAGACATATGCGCACGATGAATATCGGATATTCCTAGCGAATGAACTCAAATGCTTCCTTTGGTGTAAAAGAATGGTAATAAGAGATATTGACTCAATCATATCAACAAATCAAGGCACAAAATGATTTTCACACCAATAACTTCCAAAATGTTTTCATGCTTTTTCAGGACTGTCAAGGAAATGCAAACCCGTTTAAACATTTTCCAACCAAAATCTCTCAGATATATATTTTGAATATAGGTATACTAAATTCTCAAACTTTGGAGAATTGACGGTGAAACCTAAGTGGCCCATATTTGGCATGAATTGCTTGTTATTGCCTTTAAATTTTTTCGGGCTCTTTTAACCTCTTTGGACCTCGTATATTAAATTTCCTCCATTTTTAGGTCCTTTTTAACGGTGGTTTTGCGCAAAGGATACATGATTACCTTTCGCAGCCCCTCCCCGTTATACAAAAACACAGTCTCACCAAAACGGTTTTTACAGGCATTCCAATCTTGTCAAGTTTTATCGCATATTGTACATTGTATAGACAGGATTGAGATGGAAACACTCAAGCCAATATGAGATAGACAAGTGCAATAATCAAATATAGCCGTGCATGTGTGCAATAAAGGATATAGGAGTCAAACATGTAGGAAGATATCACTAATTACATCTCAAAGACTCCAAACAATGTAAAGCACATGGATGAAATGATGTAGCCTCTCAAATCTCTATCAAACAGTCACGTGGATATATGGAATGAAGTTGTGACTTGGCTATCTTAAATGCTCATCCATAAAAGGAGCAAAAACAGAAATATTTTTGGATTTTTCAAAAATTTTAACAAAATAAAATCTTTTTGTGCTTTTCTTAAAATTTTTCTTAAAGGAAAATCTTTTTGTAATTTTGTTTTAACGAAATAAAAAATGAACAAAAATAAAGCAAACTAATGGTACATGCTAGCAATAGGCAAAATAAACAGCATGAAAATCAACCTATGCTAGCAATCAAGACAAGATCTCAACCGGGAGTAACGGTGGAGTTTTCCAAAGATGGTGACATCTTTTGAACACACTCCACTAGATCATGTGTTGTCTTGATAAAAAAAATCACTTGCTCAAAAATATGTGCAAACTCTCTATCATAATGTGCAGACAAAATGTCATCGGTGGGTGTATGTGGATGAATGTGTGAAGTGGCATGATATGGTACAAAACCCAACTTGGAACAAAACTCCCTAAGATGTCCTCGCTTCTTGCAGTGGGAGCAAACATAAACCGGTCTAGGAAGTAATTTGTCGACAATTTTGGGAAGAACATTCCTAGACGGGCTCCCATGGGACTCACTCACCATGGTGGATATAGGCTCGGGTGCATTAAAAATAGTGAATGTACCGTCATTACCTTTTCCAACATCATTTAAAATGGGATAGTAAACCATCTTATCAACCTTCTCAGATGCATTCTCTAATGTGACTTGGACCTCTCGTGCTTGTTTGAGATCATCCTCGAGATGGGATACACGTGTCGTCAGACTAGACACCGTGTTGGCCAAGTCACCTTTTTCCCTTTTTAGCTCATCATTCTCTCCCTTGAACTCACGAATAAGAAGACCTAGGATCCTATTTGACCATTTTATTTCCATGGTCTCGATAAACAACTTTCTAAATTCTTTTCGGATCACACTTTCATCACCATCCTCATCCTCATTATCACTTAGAGAGATGGGCATTGCATCTTTCTTACGCTCTCTCCTAAGTTTAGTGGGACACTCAAATTTCTTGTGCCCTGTCCTATCGCACTCAAAACGTCTTATCTTCTCAAGTTCTTTCTTTCTTTCTTTTCCACTCTCATCACAACTCTCTCTTTCTCCAAACAATCTTAAGTCTCTCTCTAAAGCGGTGATCCTAAGAGCTAATGCTTTATAACTCTTCTTGGTTTCAAAAAACTCAGAATATAACTCGGTGTAAGCATGTTGGATATCACACTCGCCCTCACTTGAGTCATCCTCCTCCTCACTCTCATCGCTCTCATTGTTGAGGTGTCCTTGTGACGTAGCATCCTCATCGTCGTGAGAAGCATTGGAGGTATTCACATGACTTGCCATGAGTGCGGTGATGTTATGCTCATGCGGTGACTCATCTACACAGTCCATCGACTGAACCTCACTGTCGTCACTAAGGGTAACATTAAGGACTTCTTTTCCTTTCTCTCTATTCAGACGAGTGGCACACTCAAAAGCTCTATGACCCCTACCATCGCATTCAAAGCATCTCTCACTATCTGTCTTAGGAGGATCTTTAAAATCTTTTTCATTTTTCTTTTCAAACTTATTTTTCTCAAATTTCTTTTTATCTTTAAAATTCCCATTTTTCTTAAATTTGAGAATCCTCTTGAAATTTTTTGCAAAAAGAGCCAAATCATCTGAGTCAAAATCGCACTCAGAATCTGACGTGTCAGTCTCTCTCTTTCTAGACGACTCTTCCCTCTTTCTAGCCGACCTCTCACTCTTTTTCTCTTTGGCATTAAGTGCAATTCCTTTATCTTTAGACCTAGCAGTTTTAGGGAACATATCAATTTCATAAGTTTGCAAATCTCCTACAAGTTCTTCCAATTTTAGCGTATTTAAATTGCCCATAGAATTTAGCACAGTGACTTTATGGATAAAACGCTTAGGCAAAGAACGAAGAATCTTTTTGACAACTCTAGCATTAGGAATATGTTCACCAAGATTAAAGCTAGTATTAACAATGTCAAAAAGTCTAGAATAGAAATCATCAAAACATTCAGTCTCATGCATGGTGATGGTTTCAAATTGAGTTGTCAAATTTTGCAATTTAGACTCTTTCACAGCATTTGTTCCTTCATGGTTGAGTTGTAAAACATCCCATGCCTCCTTTGACGTGGTGCACATCATGATACGTCAGAACTCATCGGGAGTGATGGAACCGGAAATAGCACTCAAACCTTTAGAGTTAAAAGAAGACCATCTAAATTCATCTTCAGTCCAAGAGGTGACAGGTTTTAAATTAGTCACGTTTTCCACAGTGACGGAGGGAGGTGTCCACCCTCTTTCAACTAAAATCCAAACCCTTTCATCTATGGCTTTTAAAGCCGACCTCATTCGGGCTTTCCAATAAGTATAATTTGTCCCGTAAAAAATACGTAATTTATTATATGATTTCTCCATTTGAATACGCACTTTTCAAAAATCAATTTTCTTTTTCAGAAAAATGATATCTTAGAAAAGATTTTGCGGAAAATAGGAATACGCGATAGATTAGCGTAACCTACTCTGATACCAATTTGAGAGAGTATGCGCGTGCGTTCAAATGAGGAAATTATATATTAAACACCTTTTAACCCAAATAAACCCTAAACATGTAACAATATGTGATTGAATAAGATAATGAACTAAGCAAGAACATTCAAACACATGCTTGTGAGGAAAAATCCCCCAAAGGGGCAAAACCATTTATTTTCATTATAATATTGTAACTGTACAATTCGAATTACAATGAAAATACAAGTGACTAAGAATTACCCTCAGGTGTCGGATTCTGTAGTCGGCGGCTGGAAATATCCCTTTCCAGGAAGGTTGTAATTAAGAAGAAGAACGGTCTTCTCCATAAGGGTTGAACAACAACTGGTTGTGTTCTAAGGTTACAAACAGATTCACAAATGTATGAGAGGTTGTGTGAATCAACAAAAATTGGAGTCTTGGGACTCAACAGGTGAAGACGTAGAGTTTTTGTACTCTGAAAATTGTGTATATAAGTCTTAGAAAACCACTTCCCGTAGTGGGTTTATAAAGGAAACGTTTAGCCTAGAAAATCTGACCACGATCTGCTGAATTTTATCCCAGGCGGACCGGTCCGGGTCTGAGGCGGATCATTCTGGGTAGGCAGACCGGTTCTTTTTATTTCTGGCTTCTTCGGTTCGCTTTCGGTTCGGGGTGTACTAGCTTTTCAGCAGGCGGATCGGTCCGGATCTGAGGCGGACCGGTTCACAGGAGGATCGGTTCTTTTTCCATGGCGGACCGGTCCGGCCTGTCAGACTTTGATTCCTCTTATTTTTTGATATTCGGATCCGTTGATGACTGTATGAATCTTTGAATTTCTTCAACGGTGTAACGGCATACGACATAACAAATTGATAATGGACAAAATATGTCCTTATATTTATACCTCTGAAGTATGAATGATGGAAATACTAACAATGTCAAACAAGCAATAAGGTCAGCAGTGGAGAAACCGAGGCCCCCATTGCATTTGGTAGAATTTTCGGTGGTAGTGTCTAACCAGAGATCGGTCCCGAGTGCAACTGTGTTGTTCCCAGCCAAAATGGAGAAATTCACAATGGGACTAACACTCAGTCCAATGCTGGTAGTGATTCCAGCATACTCGTGCAAGTACTGAAGTTTAACTTATTATTACCAAAATCCTTACAAGTTAAATTCAGGACAACCACAAGGCATCTCAAATGTAGACGAATGGCATTAGAAACACGTGTAAAATGGGTCCGCATTATTTTTTTACAAAATTTTATATTATGTATGGGTCTTGTTTAATAGATATCTACAAATACTTTCAGATATACTAATATAGTTATACAATGATATATAAGATAAAAAAAAAATGGTTGAAGTAAAGAAAATGAGGGAGAAAAAAGGTTAATGTAGCAATGTAAATAGGGTGTATTTTACACACTATTGATGTGTACAGATCTCTTAGCATACTGTTGGAGCATCCTTTTAATCACAATGTATATAATTTACATAAAAAGGTTGTTTATACAACCATTGGAGATGCCTTTGCATTCAAAAAAGTGGCGGAACATAAAACGATCATAAAGAAACAAAACATATGATTCCAACGAGCATTGAGCAACACATCATAGCGAGATAGGTACAAAAGTAGAAGAAATTATGGACAGGCACACATTACCTAGCCTGATTTTTTGATCAGGAAGAATAAAGATGAAAATTTTCTTGAGTCCAGGTGCACAGTAAAGGTCGTAAAGAGCTATATGTTCTAACACATTTAATCAATTCCTAATCCATGAACTCATATTTACTTGAATTGCGCAACTCTACACATATATCATAACATTCAAACAACAAAGATACATTCTTTTATTATCATTTCAAATCCCACCATATTAAATTATATATATATAAACACACACACACACACATACCTTTTCATTAGCATGAGTATTCAATTTGTGGGCCTATAATGGTTGTTTTCACAACATCATCAAGAGCCATAATGATGTCTTCTCCAATTTTGTTTTACAAAAAATTGTGGGAGATGGGAGAAACCAAAGTACAGAAGATATTAAAGGAAAAAGCACTGTACAAAAAATCAAGCATATAGAACAAATTAAGTCCTTCAAATTTTTAAGACAATCTCATGTTTATAAATGTAATTTATTAGAAAATCAATAGAGGCACAATGTTACCTAGAACGCGGATCGTTTCAATACATGAAACGAGAATGGGAACCCAGTATGCCATATGGTCTAAAGTTTAATATGATGGGAGAAGACAGACTTAGATTATACCATTCAAATGGGTTTAGCTATTTCCATATTTATTTTAGATACATTTTGAGGGGGAACAAATAGAAAAATAATTATCGGACTGCTAATTTTAGCTGATTGGAAAATTACTGAACATATTTCAGAACATGAACCATTGCACACATCTTAAGGGTTTTAGCATTTCCTGCTAACTATGAAGCAGCATGCATTGAAGCCAGTTTAAGGGAATAAATAGACAAGTTAAATAAAAAGTGAAAAGATTTTTTTAATATCCAATATTATTTTACTTCACTTTCAAGACTACAGCTTAATTTTGAAGATTTTATAGAATAAATTCGTGTCATGCAGTTTTCTTGGCCGGAAGATATTACCAATCACAACAAAAGAATTTAAAAAACTAAATATAAAAGAGATAAGATTTTGTTTTATGCGAGAAAATAAAAATAGTTAAAACCTGAAGTGGAAAATAAAATAGACGAGATAATGTATCATGTCTCACCCTGTTCACAATTCACTATAATAACACAATTATTATACATGGTACGAACATATTAATAGAACATAAAATCAAATTGTATATAACAAAAAGGATAGAGAGAGAGAGGTACCTACTTGGATTTGAATTGATTCTTTAGGTGTTAGGAGCATTGGCTTTCTATCAACTTGGGACTGCAGTAAGAACAGAAAGGGAAACAGAAAAAGAAAAATATAAACATTACTAGAACTAACGTGAAAGCAAAGATGCACTTTTAATGTTTGTTTAGTTTCATAGTGGCAAAAGTGGTGACCAGGAGAATCTTTTATACTAATTGATATTCGTATAACATTAACAAAGTGGACATGTACATATAACCCAAGCTTTTACCATTTTTACTACAAAAAAATACCACAACTATCGTATGTATATTTGTTTCACTACAAAATAGATCTATGTTCCACCAACAATAATGAGTGAAATTCTGGGTGTGAAAATTTTAAAATTATGAATTCATATGTCATCAAGATGTGAAGTTAGTAACTAACAACGTACTATTTTATCTCTCTCTCTCTCTCTCTCTCTCTATATATATATATATATATATATATATATAAGGTATAAAACTTATGTATGTCATAAGATACAACTATGATGTCATGAAATGAATTAGTTTATGTACTACCTATTTTACCCCCTAAACATTTGAGTTCCCCCTTTTTTTTCACACTCAATTTTTTTTCTCTCCAAATTAAAATTCAAACCCGAGGATAAAATATTATTCTACCCTTCTTACTTCACGCTTGAATGTATTCACATTCCTAAACTCCTAAACCCACATCTTCAGCAAACTGAAACCTACCTCGAAATAATCTTTTTCTCCAGTCTCTCTCTCTCTCTCTCTCTCTCTCTCTCTCACCAACGAATTCTCGTTGCCTCTCAGCTAGATAAGACCAATCCACCACATTTTTTCTATTTTATTTTTGTGTTCGGTTTAGTTTCATTTTATCTATTTCTTTTTGTTCGTTCTTTGTCGAGAATGGGTAGAAAAATTTGAATCTAACAGAGTTTGTTCATTTTAATGAGTTTGTAAAGGGTTTTGACAGGATCTGCCTCAGTTTGTCTATAATATGCAGGTTATTTCAAGATCTAGAACTCAGAACCTCCGATCTGAACTCGGTTTTGCGGTGTTTTGTTTTTTGTTTTTTGTTTTGTGGTGAACAAAACTAAAACTCAGCTACATGTTGTGTGATGATAAGCACCCAAAACTGTACAATTTTTGCCCCGAATAGATGTACTTTAGTTGCTAATTCTCGGTAATATGGGTCTTATGCGTTTAATTGTTCAATATTAAGACTTAATTGCAGTTGCGGTGTCAAAAGCTATATTTCCAAGCAATTTGCAGTTAAAATGGAGTTAATTCCCTTATCCCGTAACCCTAGCCTATCCTAAACTTACCCCAAGCCTGTGTGTTTTTAGTTTGTGTCTTTTTATATTTTTTATATTTTTAGTTTGAGTCAGTTTTATTTTAGGATTTATTTTTGATTTATTTAGGATTTCTATGTTTTATTTTCTATTTTTATTTTTATTTGTATATAATTTTACTTTGATTTTGATTAGTTTTTATTTTATTAGAAATTTTTAGGATTTCATTTATTTATTAGTTTTATTAAATTTTATTTTTTTAATTTTTTAGTTTTTTAGTTTTTAGTTTTAGTGTAATAATTTTCTATCTTTTTTATTATTTTATTTTTATTTTTTATTTCTTTTTAGTTTCAATTTTTATTTGAGTCTTTGTTTTAGATTAGAATAGGATTTTATTTTTTTAGGTTTTTATTTTAGTTTTATTAGTTTTATTATTAGGTGTTCAAATTAAACACACATAACTCACTCACACACACATAACCCATAACCCATACACACAATTAACCCAACTCACCCACGCACTAATCCCATACACCTCTCACACACCCTAACACCCTCACCCTCATCTTCAACCTCCCAACTACCACACACAATCTCTCTCCACTCTCCTCTCTCTCCTCCATTAAAACCCTTAACCAAAGTCCCCACCTTATACCCCCATACCCTATTAAACCCACCACCACCAGCTGGTGGTGGCTTGCCCCAAAACCGCTGACGACTCTACTGCCCACCTCGTCGGAACCCATCCACCTCCGACGAAGATCTCCCTTACACCCCCTCGGATCCTAGTCCACCTGCAGACCACATCACCCGGTCCTCTTCTCCGGCCGGACCCCTCACCTCCATGTCGCAACCCCTCAACCCGGACCCCCGATCATCTCCACGGCCGGACCTCCAAGCCCAAAAAATCAACCCTCTAACTCCAAACTCCAGACCCACCCCGATGGTGCCCCTGCCAGCGCCCCTGCCACCTCCGGCGCGCCCACGATCTCAACCGCCGACGACCCACCAACCACACCCATCTATTCCCACTTCCAACTGGCAGCGATCCAACCCCATCTCGAATACCCGAAACCAAAAACCCATTTTAACCCCAAACCTTTCCACGATTTCTTCTACTTGCATAATGCAAACCAAAGGCAAATAAATTCCCCATGCGCCAATAAACCCACTTATCCTCTTTTTACCTAAATACCCCCAAATACCTACTTCACCCAACTTCCCATTATACCCTCTAAACTAAATCAGATGTTTTCCAATCCCCTCACCCACATGACCTCACACCCCATTTCAATACACATTAAACCTTCCCAAAAATACCCCTTTGCTCCATGTGCCTACTATAAATGAAGATGAAGACCCATATAAGGGAGAGCTTTTTATCATCAAATAGAGAGAGAAAAGTGGACAGTTAAGTTAGAATAAATTAGGTAGAAATATTTATAAATAGTTTTATTTTCATTTTTTTTAGATATTTGTGAGTGATAAATGTGTGAAATTCAATTGAGTTGATTATTGTTGGATGCTCATATTGGATGGATTGTGCTTGATTTCAAGAAAATAAGAGTTCAATTTCACTTCAAGAGATTGGGTTTGATTGTTCTCTTCTCTTCTCCTTTATTTTATGCCTTTGATTATTAATTTGTCAAATTTCATACCATGTTAGGCTAAATCCCCTTTCAAGGGTTGGGGGGAAAACCCTTATTTGATGTTATTTTAGTTTAATTAGTTTGATTACTTGAAGTTTCCCTTTGAATGATCCCTCACCCTTAAATTTACGCCTCGAGAGAGGGTAAATAATTTTCGAGGGAAAATCAAAATTCTAGTTATAATACCGATTTTAGATTTGAACTAGAAATAGGGGTTTCTTAAGTGGGGTATTATTACTTGAATTTCAACTCTAAATTTTTTTTCTAAGAGTTACATAAATTTTAATTGATCGATCCTAGCGGGTGATTAATTAAAAGGAGTGTAAATCTATTTTTCTAGAGTTGTGGGGTGTTAAACTTGATTTTTTAAAAGATTACTAGTATAATTACACTTGCAACGAGAGTTGGTTTGTAATCTTGATATTAATTTAGGAGAATTCAAATAATTAAATTAATTAATTAGAATAACTAAAATTTGTTGTATAATCCCATTCCTTGATTGTTCTCACAATTATTTACCTTACTTTATCTCTTATTTTAGTGTTAGACTTTATTTTTTACTTTTAGTCACTTTCTAGTTAGTTGTTTTCATCTCATATTTTAATTTAGTGTTATTTCATCTCACCTCACCCAAGTGTTTTAATATTTGAAAAAACTAAAAAAAATAGAAAAAAGCAAAAGCCCAAAAAGAAAATAAAAAGTGAATTACAATAGTGGTCCGTTTTCTTTACAACCTTGAAAGTGGATTGATACCCTTACTTACCGCTACACTTGAGATTATTATATTTTGTAGGTATTTGAGGATTTTGACTAACTTGGCTTTCAAACAATGACATACGCAAAAGTAAAGTTATCAAATGGCACCGTTGCCATTCTTGGGATCGTGAGGCACTTGGAGCGGATTTCAATTTTGTAGTTCATTTATTTCCTATATTTTGTTGCATTTTAGTACCATTTTTATATTTTTAGAGGGCTTGTATTTAGGATTATTCTATTATTGGCTTGTATTGCGGTGCTTAGAGACACCATTTATTTTTATTTTTTTTCATTTAAAAAAATTGTAATAATCGAAGGAAGCGTGATAGGGAAACCGGACAAGGTAGAGAGAGAGCTTCCAAAGGCGAGGATTTTGAAGCCTCTCTACCTTAGGTCGGTAGGACTCTCGGGGACGACTGAGATAGGCGTGATCTCCCCCCGATCGACTCAAAATTTTCGGCACCCCAAAACCGTGGGAGGTACATTTTTTACACCCTCGCGCCTCTCCTGTTAGCGAGTCAATTCTTTTGTGTGCTCTTGTGTGATTTTATTCTCGCATTTATTTTTGCATGGTGTGATGAATTAAATTACTAAGACCTACACCCGGTCACTCACGAGAAGGGATTTTATCAACCGACTCACTCGCTTACCGTTGTGTGCTAACCTAGCCATCACTAAATTTAAAATCAATCAACTAGGTAGCTCACTAGGAGAACATTTTGCAAAGGCTATCACAAAGATTTCCGTGATTTTTTATCGCCCGCGGACTTAATTAAAATTTGACTACCCTTTCACTTAATTTAAAGATAAAAATTGGCTATGTGCTAGTTATGAAGTTTTCTTGACTACTGTGTGTGTCCAATTCATTTTTCGGTAGTCGGATTTTAGTTAGTTCGTGCAAATTCAAAGAGTCCATATTTTTTTTCCACCCTTTCTTCCAAAAAATCCAAAAATATTTTCTTATATTATTTTTATAAAAAATCCAAAAATATTTTCTTTATTTCCTTTATATAAAAAAATCCAAACATATTTTCTTTCTTTCATTTTAGAAAAATCCAAAAATATTTTCTTCATTTATTTTTAGAAAATCCAAAAATATTTTCATTCCTTTTGAAAAAATTTTAAAAACTCCCAAAAAAATTCTCTCCTCATGGCCGAAGAACGTCTTTTACGGGACTACTTTCGTCATTTTTCATTGCCACGCGACACGTGTGAGGGTGATCCCGAGCCGTCTCTTTATGATATTTTTAATGGTTTCACCTCTCTCACGAGTGCCCTTGATACTCTTGACCCGTCCATGAACGCACCTCATATTCCACCACCCTCGGTGTCAAGTGTCGACGTGTCTCATCCTTTGTTGTGCACCCATTGTTATTATGCTGATCACATGTCCTATGAGTGTCCGTACTTGTCATATCCATATGAATCCACCATGGAACATGTGTATCCATATGACACTGTTTTGGAACACACCTCGGCCCATTATCCCGATATACCTAATCCCGAGTTGTATGAGTACCCGAGCTATTCATGGAGGCCTGATCACCATTCCACGCAATACGAATCCCAACCCGATGTTGTGGATCCTCACACGTTCCAACACTCGTCATGGCAACCTTGTGAACCCATTCACGATCAGTTCCCTCACTATGCACCCACTGAATTTCAACCATTTGTCCATCACGAAAGCGATCCTTTCGTGTATGATGAACTTTGTCCCACTCCACCCACTTCATTTGATTATTCTCCGTATAATCCTGTCCATAGCAATTTGTTCCACCTCACCCACCACCACCACCCATCACTCCACCAACATCCACTATCCAAATCCGCTCTCGAAAGCCTCTTGCAAAAGTTCATACTCGAGCAAGATCAAGCCACTCAAATTCAAACTCAATGCTCTCCAAAGGCTTGAACAACGATTAAATGAATTAGAGTGTACGAGAGAGTCGAATATTCCCATGTATCCACCCATTGTTGCGCCCGAGTGTGACGATGATGTGCCCTCTTGTGACACGGATTTTGAGTGTGGCCAACCCTACCACCCCGAGAATCTTGAAGTTGAGACCATCCCATGGTTCAGGTCTCAAGTTGACAATTGTGTTGACTTACCTTTCATTAGTGAGCCTGATCCCATCCCACCATATCCAAATGAACCCATCATTGCGGTTCCCATTCCCTTTCCTGATAAATAAATAAAAAAAGCATAAGTCTACACCTATCGAGCTTCACCCTTGTGTTCCCGATGAACATATTCATCCTAGGTTAGCTCCAGCTACGAGTTCTCACCATTTTCCCGAGATAGAATCCGTGATAGTTCCTAACTATCCAGATATGGGTAATATCCCACCATGCATGGCTCCCTTTGAGCCTGATATTTCCAGTGATTCCTCTATCTCCGATCTTGGTACCTCGTCTTACCCACTCACCATATTCACCGTTGCCACTCTTATGGAGAAGTTGACAACTCCATCTTTAGAAACCACACTCCCTTATGAGTATTCCTTTACTCCTCCCAATGAGTGTGTGTCTCCCACGCTTGAGTTGGATCATCTTCCCCCACTGTTTATCCCACCCGACTGACCCATTATATCTTCTACCCCACCACCTGGTTTGGATCTTGATTTTACACATTTCAAGTTTCCATCTACCTTTTTAGATCCTCACCTAAAGCCACCCACCATCTACGAGAGTATATGTGGTGCTACTCTCCACTTTCGTGACATCGAGCTTGTTACTCTATGCCCACCACTTCCTTGTGGTGTTGATTTTTCTTCTCGACAGCTCCCTGGTGTGTCACGGCACGACCATTACCATTGCCCATGTATAGAACGGTCGTGTAATTTTTCTGAACCCCAGCCCATACCACTTACCAAACCCTTTTGCCTTCCCATACAACTTGGGCACGATGCTTATAGGGCCCTAGTTTCCCTCACCTTTAAGATCAACAAGGCCCGTGACCGATACCTCATAACCCTCACCCTTACCCTTTTTCCCACCCACCCATGGTCCATCGATGCTTTGCATCACGTGATGCATTTTTCAATACAAGTGCATTAACCACTTTAGCCTGTTTCCAACAAGACTGACGCTTCAGTATTGTTTGGGGGTGATTCTCATTACCCTAATTTTTCTACCGCCCCGCTCTTTCATAGATCTTATATTTAGGGTGAGAATGGTTCGGTCTGACTGAAGAAATGAAACTTAGCGCTACCGGGAGGCAGCCCGCGTTTCTTGTACTAGTCTCATCCTGTTTGGGGGTGGTGTTTCACAACACCCTATGTTTTACGATGTTATGGACTTGTACACATCTTTTTATGTTATCACTTCTTATTCAGGTTTATTATTGGCTATATCTGTCCACTTCATTAACGGCTGTTTCTGGTAATCTCTTTCCACCTTATGCTCTCAATTTTAAAAATCATTTCACCTAACATCGAGGCCGATGTTCCTTTTTGTTTGGGGGTGCGGAATTTTATCAAAATCGTACCTCTTTTGAAAAATTTGATTTTTAAACCTGATTTTTAAAATTTCGTACAGTTTCTTTCATCTCACTCATTGATGTGAATTTTCAATCATCCATCTTTTAAGTCTAGGAATCAAGCTAGAGGATTTATTTTTTCTAAATGCTTATGTAATACGTAACAAGGCATGTTGCACTATAATTCCTAGACTCAATAAAATTACGCACTTATTATGTCACTACGGTTAAGAGTTGAGGAGTACCACAATTCCCAAGAGAACCTTAAGGATCATTAGTGGAGACTTTAGCTTGTGAGATTCGTGCCTTTCACCCTTTCAGAGAGTTTTACGCAATCTCCGAGTCACAAGTTGATTCAACTTCTTTTGGGTCCGCACTTTAATTGTTGTATGATCTCATTATCTTTCATAAAATTTTGGCTTAATCATTGAGAACGACATCACTTTCGAGTTGTAAGAAACACATGTCTTGAAATTTGTCCCGAATACTAGATTTTCATCCATACACCTACCACTTTCCCTCCATATCACATTTCCATTCACTTCACCCATTATATTCCCATTCTCTTCCACATTCCCACATACTTCTCCCCATCCATATACATACCCCACCACATTCATATATCATCCTTCATTTTTGAAAAAAAAGAGTGTTGATTCCAAATGTTAAATGTCTTCATTGTTGGTTTGAAAAGATAGAGAAAAATAAAAAAAAGAAAAAAGAAGAAAAAGAAAAAAGATAAAAAATAGAGAAAAAGATAAAAAAATCGAAAAAAAAGAGAGAAAAGAAAAGAAAAGAAAAAGAGAGTTGTAGTTAATTTTTATGTAATAAATACATTTGTGCCTAAAGTGTATACACTCTTCTCACATATCGCATCCATCTTTTACCCATCCTTGCCTCATCTCATCCCATCCTACCTCATTTCATTTCCCCCTCACCCATAATAATCCATATATCCCCCTAGGTGTTCGGGAAAATGAAAGTCGACGTGGTGAATAACTCGAAGTTCTCACTATAGTGATTAACATTCTTTCATGAGATCAATTTTCTTTCAAATTATTCGTTCTTTCTTATGTGTATGTGAATCGTTTGAACTTGCTTACATTTACTCACCTCCTCACACACAAGAGCGATACACTTACCCTAATTTTGAGAGTTCGTTTGAGAGAGATATATCCGTGAGTAATCTAGGAAATACTCTCATGATACTCGACCCGTTTTGACGGATTCACACTACACACGTTGAGTTCTAGGAAGGATGTGCCTTGAGTATTTACTTAGCTAAACTTTTTATGCACTTCTAGCTTGTATTTCTCAAAATATTTCTCATGTGATACATTGTGCGATAATTCTATGTCTAATAAGAGATTGACTGCCTTTCAACAAATTTTTGCAAAATAAGAATTTTGTGGGTATATTCCCTGCAAACCCTCACGAGACATAACTCGTCCTGTAGGGCAACCTATAGGTTTAAAGACTTGTTGCACATGCTAAGTGCAATCGCAAGTGCGTGCGAAAGTGGTACACTTTTGGTTTCTTATCTTTCTCTTTCTCTCTATCTTATTGCTCGAGGACTAGCAACGCTCTGTTTGGGGGTAAGCACCCAAAACTGTACAATTTATACCCCAAATAGATGTACTTTAGTTGCTAATTCTCAGCAATATGGGTCTTATGTGCTTAATTGTTTAATATGCAGACTTAATTGCAGTTGCGGTGTCAAAAGCTATATTTTCAAGCAATTTGCAGTTAAAATGGAATTAATTCCCTTATCCCGTAACCCTAGCCTATCCTAAACTTACCCCAAGCCTGTGTGTTTTTAGTTTGTGTCTTTTTATATTTTTAGTTTGAGTCAGTTTTATTTTTAGGATTTATTTTTGATTTATTTAGGATTTCTAGGTTGTATTTTCTATTTTCTATTTTTATTTTTATTTGTATAATTTAATTTTACTTTGATTTTGATTACTTTTTATTTTATTAGAAATTTTTAGGATTTCATTTATTTATTAGTTTTATTAAATTTTATTTTTTTATTTTTATAGGATTTTATTTTTTAGTTTTAGTTTAATAGTTTTCTATCTTTTTAACTATTTTATTTTTATTTTTTTATTTCCTTTTAGTTTCAATTTTTATTTGAATCTTTGTTTTAGATTAGAATAGGATTTTTTTTCTTTAGTTTTTTATTTTATCTTATTTTAGTTTTCTTAGTTTTATTTTTAGGTGTTCAAATTAAACACACATTAACTCACTCACACACACATAACCCATAACACATACACACAATTAACCCAACTCACCCACACACTAACCCCATACACCTCTCACACACCTTAACACCCTCACCCTCATCTTCAACCTCCCAACTACCACACACAATCTCTCTCCTCCATTAAAACCCTTAACCAAAGTCCCCACCTTATACCCTCATACCCTATTAAACCCGCCACCACTAGCTGGTGGTGGCTTGCCCCAAAACCGTCGATGACTCTACTGCCCACCTCCCCGGAACCCAGCCACCTCCGGTGACGACCTCCCTTATACCCCCTCGGATCCTAGTCCACCTGCAGACCACATCACCCGATCCTCTTCTCCGGCCGGACCCCTCACCTCCATGTCGCAACCCCTCAACCCGGACCCCCGATCAACTCCACGGCCGGACATCCAACCCAAAAGAATAAACCCCTAACTCCAAACTACGGACCCACCCCGGCGGTGCCCCTGACCAGCGCCCTGCCACCTCCGGCGCGCCCACGATATCAACTTCCGGAGACCTCACCCACCTCCGGCGGTGACCCACCAGCCACACCCAGCTGTTCCCACTTCCAACCGGCGGCGATCCAAGCCCAGCTTGAATACCCGAAACCAAAAACCCATTTTAACCCCCAAACCTTTCCACGTTTTCTTCTACCCACCAAATGCAAACCAAGGCCAAACAAATTCCCCATGTGCCAATAAACCCACTTATCCTCTTTTTACCTAAATACCCCCAACTACCTACTTAACTCAACTTCCCATTATACCCTCTAAACTAAATCAGATTTGTTCCAATCCCCTCACCCACATGACCTCACACCCCATTTCAATGCACATTAAACCTTCCCAAAAATACCCCTTTGCTCCATGTGCCTACTATAAATGAAGATGAAGACCCATATAAGGGAGAGATTTTTTATCATCAAATAGAGAGAGAAAGTAGAGAGTTGGGTTAGAATAAATTAGGTAGAAATATTTGTAAATAGTTTTATTTTCATTTTTTTTAGATATTTGTGAGTGATAAATGTGTGAAATTCAATTGAGTTGATTATTGTTGGATACTCATATTGGATGGATTGTGCTTGATTTCAAGTAAATAAGAGTTCAATTTCACTTCAAGAGATTGAGTTTGATTGTTTTCTTCTCTTCTCATTTATTTTATGCATTTGATTATTAATTTGTCAAATTTCATACCATGTTAGGCTAAATCCCCTTTCAAGGGTTGGGGAAAACCCTTATTTGATGTTATTTTAGTTTAATTAGTTTGATTACTTGAAATTTCCCTTTGAATGATCCCTCACCCTTAAATTTACGCCTCGAGAGAGGGTAAATGATTTTCGAGAGAAAATCGAAATTCTAGTAATAATACCGATTTTAGATTTGAACTAGAGATATGGGTTTCTTATGTGGGGTATTATTACTTGAATTTCAACTCTAAATTAACTTTCTAAGAGTTACATAGAATTTAATTGATCGATCCTAGCGGATGATTAATTAAAAGGAGCGTAAATCTATTTTTCTAGAGTTGTGGGGTGTTAAACTTAATTTTCTAAAAGATTACTAGCATAATTGCACTTGCAACGAGGTTGGTTTGTAATTTTGATATTAATTTGAGAGAATTTAAATAATTAAATTAATTAATTAGAATAACTAAAATTTGTGGTGTAATCACATTCCTTGATTGTTCTCACAATTATTTACCTCACTTTATCTCTTATTTTAGTGTTAGACTTTATTTTTCACTTTTAGTCACTTTCGAGTTAGTTGTTTTCATCTCATATTTTAATTTAGTGTTATTTCATCTCACCTCACCCAAGTGTTTTAATATTTGAAAAAACTAAAAAAAATAGAAAAAGCAAAAGCCCAAAAAGAAAATAAAAAAGTGAATTACATTTGTGTTTCCCTTGCTTCACAACCTTGAAAGTGGATTGATACCCTTACTTACCGCTACACTTGAGATTATTATATTTTGTAAGTATTTGAGGATTTTGACTAACTTGGGTTTCAAACAACGACATACGCAAAAGTCAAGTTATCATGCGACTTCTCTCTCTCTCTCTCTCTCTCTCTCTCTCTCTCTCTCTCTCTCTCTCTCTCTCTCTCTCTCTCTCTCTCTCTCTCTATCTATCTATCTATCTATCTATTTATCTATCTATCTATCTCTATCTCTTATGGCTTTCTTTCTGTAATTTCTTTTGTTGAAGGTAACCCTTTTTTTGAGCTTGATGTTTATTTGTAGGTATGCTACTGTTTAGCTTTGATTGCCCTTTATCTCTATTGTAGATTTGGATCTCTTTTGAAAGGTATACTTTTCTCCCCACTTTCTCAGTTTTTTTTTTTTGTTAATTTCTCAATACCCTTTTTTTAGTCCATCCCAAACAAATAATTTTTAAATTTGAAACCCCAGAAGAACTACAAAGTGTTGACAAAAGTATTTGACACCAAAACATGATTAAACGTAACTGAAATGGGCATGACTGGAAAATCTCTGTGAAATGGGAAGAGAAAAAATGAAAACTAAGAATGATGAGTTTTGTCAACTTAAGTCAACTTGAAGTAGCAATGGTTCCCAAAGAGAAGGATCTGATAGCCTTTGGCACAAGTGCATTTGGTGTGAATGTCCAGCCATTCCCCATTTCTCTCGACTGACAGTGTTTTGCTCGGTTTCACTGACTCTCTCCTCTTTGTTTTGCAGGTATCCTACCTTTATGCTGACTCCCTCTCCCTGCGTAAAAAAATAATCGGTTTGAAGCTTGATGATCCGGTAACCACGCTCTCGGAAAGCTCAAAATATGATTGGCTCCGACTGTGGTCAAACAGCCAGAAAGTATTATAATTGCAGATGTTTCTCTAGCAGTTGGTTAATTTTTTGAAAAGTTTGTCCTCTTTAGTTTATATAATCTGTCCTCTTTAGTTTGTAACTTGAGTCACGATTATAACAGGTCAACTCAACCGCCTTGAGCCACACAAATAGCAGCCACTGACAGTGGATTTTTTTAAGTTTTGACTGACTCATATATGTCCTTGGGCCCCGGGCTTTTACAAATAGATCTTAAACCACCTGTTTAAATCCAAATAAGTTTTTCTTTGAACTGTTTAAATCCAAATAATTTTTTTTAAAATTTTGTATGTCATATTTTGTAACACTAATTTTTTTTTGCAGTGTGTTAACTCATTTTTCAAGGGTTCTCTTTCAAGTGTTCAACAATCAAGGGTTCTCTCTCTCACTCTCTCTATACAATCTTACTTAACATCTTGCAGATTATGAGTACTCCTTTTGGATATCTTCTACTAAAAAAAATAAGAAAAATTAGAAGGAGTTAATGCTCGATGGAAAGCAAGGGCATCTTCGACAAAATCAGAAGCATTTAGTGTACTTTTTTTTATTTTTTCCTAAAATGTTTCTAAAATATTTACATTTTTTGTGGTCTAAAAAATTTATGACCTAAATTTGTATTTGATCGATATGGTGTTTATGCGAAGATCAAGACGAATTTTTAATATCGTTGTGACTATTTTTATTTGTTAACAAGGTGGATAGTCCTATAAATAAAAAAAAATCTGTCAAATTTTATAAATTGTTGACATTTGTGTTATAAAAACAATTTGACTTAAGATGTATACACATTTAATACTTGAGAAATATTTCTCCGAACTTCAATACCCAAATTCTATGTCACAATATGAATGAACACTTAAGTGATAATGTGTAGTTCTAAAATGTTTAAACTTTTGTGTATATAAAAAAAACTTTGACTTAAATTTGTATTAATGACTATGATGTTTATGGGAGGTTCAAGATGGACCATTTATATAGTTGTTGTGGACTATTTTTTATTTTTTGACAGGATGGATAATATATAAATAAGTGAAAATCTGTCCAAAATTTTCAAACTGTTTCACATTTGTGTTGTAAAAAAATTGACTTAAATTATTTACACATCTTGCTTTTGTGTAGTCACTAACGACGTATCCAAATGAGTAATGTAATGAGTACAATTAAATCTTTCGGATCATCTCCCAAATAAAAGTCGCTTTTAACGATTTTTTTTTGCCTTTTTACGATTATCAGCGTGTTTTCAGGCACGGGCATACCCTAGTGTGTGTGTATATATATATATATATATAAGGAAATAGGTTTCTATGTATATGGAATAAATGTGCAGTAAGAGTGTCGAACAAGAGTTCATTGGCACCATGCAGATTCACTGCCTAGTCATAGATGATCATTACAGTCAGAGAAGGAGTTTGGTACCCCGAGCCAACTTGGTTCTGCTTTGGCATGTCGAGTGTAGTGACAACCCTGATTTGTTTGTTGGAAAATGTTTTCGAGATTTATGTGATATCGGTGGGTGAGACGAGGTTCGATTGATGTTCGTCGGTCGTTGCCTAAATCAGAGGTCCATAGATTTGGTTGGTGTTAATATATGGGTCGGGTTTTGTACCCGGATCCATAATCCGCCCACCGTGATATGGATTATCCAATTTAGTGTTGGATAAATCATTATTATAATAATTAAGTATTTATTATAATAGAGGAGTCTTAAATATAACAGATAAGAAGAGTCCAACTAACTCCTTGATTTTTGGAACTCTTATCTGTTATATATAGATATCCTATTTGGTGATTACAAGTAACAACAGAAAATATACAATACATATTTTCGGTATCTCTCTCTCTCTAGAAATCCTCCTACACAAATCATCTCTCTCTCTTGATCCATCATCAACGGATCTTGGATTTGTGAGCGTGACATTCAAAGGGGCAACTCTTGTAGCCAACCCGGATTTTCACGAGACGCGAAGCGTACACGGAGGAAGAACTCGCAGATTCGGTGTCGGCTCGTATCAAACAACGTGCATCGATCATCGGGTTACATTCCGCCTTTGAGGTAATCCGAAAACCCGTATGTGCTATGTGTATATACTGTTATAATACATTGGTATCAGAGCTTTTTAATTTGTTTGATCGCCGGATTATTCGTCGGATTATTTTTTTTTTGTACATAAACTCCATTAATACCAATTTAAATTCGTTTTAAATTGAGCGCGTAATAATCCGAAATTTTTATAAGGTTTTGTTTCTGTGTTGATAAAGAACTCGTACGCGAAATTTCATTAATTTTCGTTGAACGGATTGAGAGAAAATCGAAACCCTAATTTCAATTTGAAGTTGTTCCGAATTTTTTTTTGCCAACTTTGAGGCCAAAAACAGTGGATCAAACGACGATGAAAATCTGTTTTTCTTTTACATAATTGTTCTACGTCGCGAGGGCTTTCTAACCATATATTATTTGTTAATTTTGGATTAAAAATGAGCAAGTTATGACCCTCTGAACATGGCTCCATGAAATCGCGAAATCTGGAAATTTTCTGTTTTAAGAAGACGATGAACAGTATTTTTTTTATTTTTTTTTATTTTTTTTTGTAATTATACTCTCGGTTTTGTACCAAACTGTACCCAAACCAAGTCGTGGGGTGGGGCTGGGCCTGGCGCGTGGGGGCTCGGTTTTTGATGTAGAATCCAAAAATATTTTTTGTGTATTTTTTTTGGCCCACAGTAAATAGTATTTTTTAATTATTTTAATTTTAAATAATTTTTTGAGGGCCTTAACGATGCGATAAAAATCTGAAAAAATTATATTTGGATTCAGTAGGCCGAAAGAAATTTTTCCATGTTGTCAAAATATTTTTTACTGCTGTGCTATTATAAAAATGATTTATTGTATTTTTTTGACACTTAAATAATGTCTAAAAATTACCGAAAATTGCAGAAAATTACAGAAATTTTTTTCTGACTTAGTGGATGGAAAATTAATATTTTCTGAGTATTTTGACATTCTGGAAAAATTAATGTATTTTTGGTGGTCCATTTAATTTAGTATTTAATGGATTTTTATGCTTTTATTTAATGATTATTGTCTTGATAACTTGCGTAGTTAACACAATAGTTATGTTTGACCATGCTCGCTCCCTAAGTTGGTGAGTGTAGCAATAATTGTCCATTTAAAGGCCTAGGTTATGTGTTTTGCATGATTAAATGGACAATTCTGAAAATTAACAGTTGAATGAGCTAGTGTTTGCCTGTTTAATTCCTGTTTTAAGGTTGTTCCTATGTATATGTGCAATCGGACATACCCCGCCCGGCTTTCAGTAGATATTATGTATAGGCTTCTTCTCCTTTTATTGATGTATTGGTGAGAATGAGAGGTTTTTTAAGCCACATGTAAAGGGATGATTTCTGAATGCACAACAATACATAGGAATTATCTTAGCACAAGCTCTAAACTGTTAATTAAGGGGACTATGTGGGACCCTGCGCATTTATTGTTGTATGGCGCAAAACTGGTTATCATAATTTGTTTATCTGCCGTGATTTTAAATTATGATGAATGGATGTAAATGATTAATAGATGTGTTCATTAATCGGATAAAATTTGTTTAAAAATCAATTAGAAAATATGCTCTAATTTTAGAATATTAGGAGATGACTGCGAGCTTTGCAAACTTTCGATTTTAATATGTAAGAGAAGAAAATATTTTCTAATTGGATTTTAGAACAAATTAAAAAGATTTGTTTTAATAATAATATTAATGTCAATCTTTTGCGCATTTTTCATGTAGTAATGGCAAGCAATAACGTAATCGCCGCTATGACTAAAGAAGATAAGCTAACTGGTAACAACTACAACATATGGCACCGTAAGATCCAATATCTACTCAATCAGCATGAGTTGCTTGATTGTCTCACCACTGTTATGACTGAACCAGTTGGGAGTAGTACTGCCGCCAGCCGGCGTGAGCATGAGGCTTACCAGGCTTGGGTGAATAAGGATCGTGCTGCCCGCTTTACTATGCTAAGCCACATGCATAATGACCTTATTGGGCATTACGATCACTTCAAGACAGTTAAAGAACTGTGGGATCAGCTTCGATTCGACTTCGGTGGTACGTCCACTACGAGACTTAGGGGTCTTGTTTTGAAGTTCGAAACTTATCGTAAGGATAATAAGCACACGATGACTGAGCATCTTCGAGTGATGTCCACCTTGATTCGTGAGCTTAAGGAAGCTGATCACATTCTCTCTGACGAGCAACAGGTTCAGGCTGTTATCCGCTCCCTTCCTGATTCATGGGTGCACATGAAACAAATAATGACTCACAATGACAGTATTAAGAATTTTTCTGACATATCTCGTCATGTTGAGCTTGAGGCGGAGCGCCAAGAGGCGAACCGTGCTGCTGTCCTTGTCGCCCAGAGTGGCAGACGTCAGGGAAATAGGCCCAGGCAAAATGGAAATGGAAAGCAGACTAAGCAGGCTGGGGCAAATGGCCCTAAAGGGAAAAAGATAACAAAAGCCAAAAGAGGCAAGCGTGGTGGGAAGAAAGATATTTCCAAAGTCAAGTGCTACAACTGTGGAAATAAGGGTCACTTTGCTCGTGATTGCACTGAGCCAAAGAAGGTATCTTCTTTCCTTTCCTCTTCATTTTCACCTCTCCATATTTGTGTATGTTCTCATGTATTAGTTGCTCATTCTATTCCTATGTGGATTGTAGATACAGGAGCAACAAAACATGTGACAAGGGATAGAGGAGGATTTGTAGATTATCGCCGTATTCCAGCCGGTACTCAGAGTGTCTACATGGAAAATGGTGCTCGTGAAGATGCTGTAGGAGTCGGTTCGTACGAACTCCACCTTAGCACTGGGACCAAGCTACTTCTTCGTGATGTGCTCTATGTGCCTGGAATAAAGCATAATTTACTTTCAGTTTTAGCTTTATCAGACTATGGTTTTTCTTTCAGTTTTAATAGTAGTGGTTTGAATATTATTTTGGATTGTTTCTTCAACTTCATTATCATATATTGCAAATGTTGATGTTGATTCAGTTACTTGGCATGCTAGACTTGGGCATATAGGAAAAGATAGGATGGCCCGATTAGCTAGAGAAGGCCTTTTAGGCCCACTCGCTAAGGTCGACCTACCTATATGTAAGCCTTGTTTTGCAGGAAAAGCCTGTAGAAAGCCTTTTGGTAAGGCTTTACGAGCTAATCAACCTCTAGAACTAGTACACTCAGACATATGTGGACCTATGAGCGTTAAGGCACGTCATGGCGCCTCTTATTTTCTTACGTTTATTGATGACTATACGCGATTTGGACATGTCTACCTGATCGCTCACCGCTATGAAGCTTTGGATTGTTTCAAACGCTATATAGCAGAGGTTGAGAATCAGTAATCGAAGAGGTTAAAAACTTTTCGTACTGACAGAGGACGCGAATACTTATCTGATCAGTTCAAAGAAACGTGTGAAGAAAAGGGGATACGCAGACAATTAACTATCCCTCACACTCCACAACAAAATGGTGTTGCAGAGAGAAGGAATAGAACTCTTCTAGATATGACTAGATCTATGATGGCGCAGGCCAACCTCCCAATATCCTTCTGGGGGGATGCTCTTTTAACTGCTGCCTACATACTGAATAGAGTGCCTTCTCAGTCAGTTTCCTCCACACCTTATGAACTATGGAGAGGCGAAAGACCCAATTTGGATCACTTGCGCCCTTGGGGTTCGGCAGGCTGTGTTCACACAACTTCTCATAAGTTCGGGAAGTTAGGCCCTAGAGCTCGAAAGCATATCTTTATAAGATATTCTGAGAGCTCAAAAGGCTACGTTATGTACGGTGAACACCCTGATGGAGGAATGACTGAAATAGAGTCACGTGATGTCGAATTCTTAGAAAAGGATTTCCCTAGCACAAGCAATACAAAAGAGGATCTTGAACTCTATGAGTTAGAGGATACTGAAAACACTTTACCATCTTCAGGCGAGGCTGGGGGATTAGTTCCTCCTCCTGTAATCGCTGAAGATAGTAGTGGTCTTCAGCCTAGTGGGAGCATTCCAGATAGTGTGAGTGCACCACCACTAGATACTCACGATTCTCAGGTTCGCCGTAGTAAGCGAGGAAACATTCCACGTCGTCATTTTGAGATTGAGGGGAATACTTTCCTAAGCATTGCTTTAGATGAGGAAGAGCCAACTTCTTTTGCAGAAGTTCTTTCCTCAAGTGCTAAGGATGAGTGGATGGTTGCTATACAGGAAGAATTGAGCTCCATGGCTAAAAATAAAGTCTGGGAGTTAGTTGACCTTCCACCCGGGCGCAAGACTATTGGGAACAAATGGGTTCTAAAGGTCAAGCGCAAAGCGGATGGTTTAATTGACAAGTATAAGGCATGCCTTGTGGCGAAAGGCTATACCCAACGAGAGGGTGTAAACTACGAAGAGACATTCTCCCCAGTGGTGAGGTTTGCCTCTATCCGCCTTATCCTAGCTATTGTCGCGCAAATGAATTTAGAACTATTTCAGATGGATGTTAAGACTACTTTTCTCAATGGAGAACTTGACGAAGAGATCTATATGGAACAACCTGTGGGTTTTGTATCCAAAGGACAAGAGCGCAAAGTCTGCCGCCTAAAATGTTCTATATATGGCCTCAAGCAATCGTCAAGGCAGTGGTATTTCCGATTTCATCATGCCATTACCTCTGTTGGTTTTGAGATGATTGAAGAAGATCACTGCGTATATCTTAAACGATCCAAGAAAAGTGTTCTTATCCTTTCATTGTATGTCGACGACATTTTGTTAGCTGGGAATGACCTGGACTCCATTGTCGCCACTAAAGAGTGGCTGTCCTCTACTTTTGAGATGAAGGACATGGGTGAAGCAAATTATGTGCTGGGGGTTAATATCGTGAGAGATCGATCTAAGAAGCTTCTCTGTCTGTCTCAGGAGACTTACGTAAAGAAGATTCTGGGAAGGTTTCGCATGCATAACTCTAAACCCATAGACACTCCAATGGAGAAAGGGTGTACATTGAGCCTAGATGATTGTCCAAGAACTGATGAAGAAAAGAATCAAATGTCTAAAGTGCCATATGCACAGGCCATAGGGAGTCTGATGTACGCTATGTTGTGTACGCATCCAGATATCTGCTATGCAGTTGGTATAGTTAGTCGTTATCAGAGTAACCCAGGCCACAAACACTGGCAAGCAGTGAAGAGGATTTTTTGATACCTTCGTGGGACTGCTGATCTCGTCCTATGTTATCATGAAGGGGACTTGAGACTTAGAGGCTACAGCGATGCTGATTGGGCTAGTGACAAAGATGGAAGGAAATCCACTTCGGGATATACGTTCATTCTTGGAGGTGGAGCTGTCACTTGGTGCAGTAAGAAGCAAACGTGTATTGCTCTATCCACAATGGAATCGGAATACGTGGCATGCTCGGCAGCTGTTCAGGAAGCTGTTTGGCTAAGGAGATTCTTTCAAAGGCTAGGCATTTCAGATCATGCAGCTGAGCCTGTGCTTGTCTATTGTGATAGCACGTCAGCTCTAGCTTATGCAAAGGATCCAAAGTATCATGGGAAGTCTAAGCACATTGGCATTCGTTATCATTACATTAGAGACATGGTTGCGCAAGAGGAGGTTGTCTTGAAACATATCTCCACAGGTTGTATGGTGGCTGATCCATTAACCAAGCCCATTGCTCGAGATATTTTCCTTTCACATGTTAGGAGTATGGGACTACGTAGGATTTGATATGTATGACACCATATTGTTTATTGACATTATTATTATTTATTGGATATAAAATTCATTTATTTTATTTGTTAAATTAAATGAATTGTTATCACTATGTACACATCTTATAGATATGTCACCGGGCTTGAATCGACTCTCTCACACGAGTGATTCACCTTGGCGCTTAGACAGCGAGCAAGATGAGACATTTATGTCTGTGGCGCTTTGAAAGCGAGCTGAGACATTTATATCCTTGGCGCCTGAAAGGCGAGTAGGATATATACGATTATGCAGATTCTTCTATATGTCGCCTTAGTTGAGTACTAAGATGAGACCTTATTTATACTTTTAGGTCGATCATAGAGTATCTCCATAACTCTATGTAGCCTGTTTTTAGCCGAATGTGAGATTTCAGGCAGGCACTATGTGAGTGACTGGGCTGAAACTCAGGTTAGGCGCTAGATAGCGACTAGACTAAGATTCGTATGGCGTCCTTTTATTTCAAAAGTGACATACCCTTTTCAACGGGATGATGCCATAGCATACATTTCATACTGTATGTGCTTTGCCGACCAATAGTGGGAGCGATGAATGAATCCCTGCTTCATCGCTGTGTGAGCCACATGGATTATTATAATCCAACGATATGCCTTTTGTCGACCTGAGACTATGTCATGAAGAGAGGACTTGATGACGCTACTTTAGCGTGTTTACCTAGGACGAGGGTTGATTCCGTCTAAAGGGGCACGACTAGGAAAGCGGTTAAGTCTAATTGAATTGGCATGAGGACTTAGGGAAGACTATTTGATTATACACCATGATAATGTGACTCATAGTCCGGACGGCTTTACTGTGTTTTGTGCACGACTTAGTCATGAGTACATTACATATTTGGGATCTAGCACTGCTTTCTTGAGGGATTAAGAGTGCTAAATTCGGTGTAAATCAAACTGTCTGGGTATATGCGAGATTCCTTCGAGTGATGCGTCTTCGTTAGTTAGATGATGGCTTAACGATTACGCTCCTGAGACTGTACGTTTTCTCATGAGGTCGCACGTCACATTTTCCTGTATGAGGAGACGAGTGATGACAGAGATCGTTGGAGATTTGTTAGAGAGACCACGCCTTATGTGGGCGAGTGGGAGATGTTAATATATGGGTCGGGTTTTGTACCCGGATCCATAATCCGCCCACCGTGATATGGATTATCCAATTTAGTGTTGGATAAATCATTATTATAATAATTAAGTATTTATTATAATAGAGGAGTCTTAAATATAACAGATAAGAAGAGTCCAACTAACTCCTTGATTTTTGGAACTCTTATCAGTTATATATAGATATCCTATTTGGTGATTACAAGTAACAACAGAAAATATACAATACATATTTTCGGTATCTCTCTCTCTCTAGAAATCCTCCTACACAAATCATCTCTCTCTCTTGATCCATCATCAACGGATCTTGGATTTGTGAGCGTGACATTCAAAGGGGCAACTCTTGTAGCCAACCCGGATTTTCATGAGACGCGAAGCGTACACGGAGGAAGAACTCGCAGATTCGGTGTCGGCTCGTATCAAACAATGTGCATCGATCATCGGGTTACATTCCGCCTTTGAGGTAATCCGAAAACCCGTATGTGCTATGTGTATATACTGTTATATTACATTTATTACAGTTGGTTTTGATTGAACCCTTATTTTAGTCGGATCTGAGGTTCTATTGTGCTAGACTTCTTGGTCAGACTCGTGTAAGTCCATGGATGACTGGCTTGGTCGAGCCTAGGGATTTGCTCAATTATGAAGCTGGACTTGTTGCTGACGACTAATCGCACTTCTTTCAGGTGGCACAACCAGCAATCCCAATCGTCGGTATTCACATTTGAACAGCCCAAGAGCGAACGACCCTCTAATATCGATTTGATGTGTAATTGGGAGAGCAAGCAAACAACAATAATTTCTATTTCTCATTCATCTTTCCGATTCAAGTAGTGTTTTTACAAGAAAGAAAATTCTTTGATTTATAGACTACAAGGAAAGGGTCCTAGAAGGATGATGTCACAAGATAGCGGCCTCAGTGGTGCCATCATCAATATATAAGCCTCTCAAAATATCTAACAGCAAAAGTTCAAAATAGCCTTTAACGTTGATTCTCCTGCAGCATTTACCCTTTTTAATATATATATATATATATATATATATATATATGTGACCACACTCAAACTTGTTCAGAGTTATACGATTACACTTTGAAGAGAGTAATTAACCACAAAGGTGGTTGACTATTGGTCCAATGGCCTTGGCAGCACATTCCCGATACACAAACTATGGTTAGGCCAACCATAAGGAAGAAACTATTTGCAGCAAGTTAGTGCAGGTAGGAGATTTCTTGCCAATAAATATTTCCAAAAACCCTTTCGCTTGGCAAAATATAAATTTATAGAAGCTATGAAACAACACTGTAGACTTGAAACAATCAAATGGGAAAATAAATACGGATTTATGCTTACGAGGTCAGTGATGAAGCTAACTGCTTAGAAACTATTGGAAAGGTGATGGGAGAGAAAGATTACTCTAAGTAGTTTTTATAAACTTTAAAAACGCTTATAATCGAGTCATTAGAGAAGAAATTAAATGGTAACTTTAAAAGAAAAAAAATGTTAGATGTAACTTCATTAACAACAAAAATAAAAAAAATTCAAGTACAATTGTGGTGTGTCATATTTCCATATAGTTGCAACTATATATAGATGAATTGCAGGAGAAACACGCATGTTCATTACATCTGGAATCAACTTTAAATCCTTATCTTTTTTCATAATAAGGAATAAATTCTCATTATGCATGCTATTCACTATTCACTACGGACATTCTTTTAGTCATAGGAACCTTTGAAGATAGTATAGACATAGATAACAAATTTACAAATGAACTTCAAATCCAAAAGAGTTCAAGATAAATTAAACAAAAAGTAATCCTTCAAATGTAGAGATGATTATTTACAAAAAAAAAATATAGATATAATCCATGTACTAGAGAAAAATGTGTAGAAAGCCTAATTCAAACAAGGCTTGTATGGAAAAAAATACAATAAATAGGTGATGATATGGACTTCAATAACTTAACCAGGCATAGAAAATTATGCCTAAAATATTAAATGAATAATGTAAAAATTTGGACGAATACAACAAATTTATTGAATAGTAGGGTGCAAATTTATTGACTATCATAAGGAAAATACCTTTGCACGTCCCCAGCTCCTGCAATGATTTTTCTTTTAGAGAGATTCTTTCCAGGAGCAAAGTGACGACATGTATGGACATTGGTGGTGTATCATAATTATGTAAGCATCTTTTACAAGGCTCTCCTTTTACATCAAAGGTGACTTTCATCTTTGGAGTAACAACGACAATATATATCCCTTCAAACACATGTAAAGCAACTTCAATATTTCCCTTTTGATATTCATATCTACGTAACAACGCTCTTGCTTCCTGCAAATTGATTTCAACTTGTCATTGTAGTAGTTAAAGAGGCTAAAATAAATTTTGTGGCTTTGAATTCAAAGATTGTCATATTCATAACGTGAGTATAGTTGAGTAGAGGATGTTGAGATGGGGGTGTAACAAAATATGAGAAAAATTGAAGTCATAAATTAATGCAATCGTGAAGGTTGAGCTAGAACCCAAATTTCAAGTAACATTATTCGAAATATAATGGAACTCAGTAAAGAATACGCTAAAGCACTAAAAATAATAAACTTAACTTTCCAAATTGGTCACATAACTGTTTGAATGTCCCACGATGAATTATGGATATTGTTGCAAATAATCCTTTTGTTTTTTTTAGTGACAACCATGCGGTCTTTGTAACAAAATGCACAGTTCAGTAGGGTTTCTTGCATTACAATAGTACAAGGAGGGTTCTCACAAAAATTGAAAAGTTCAGGTTGTTTTTTAAACTTTAAGACTAAAGGATATGCAATACTTAGGAGATGTAAGGTTTTGAAAAAAATCATTAATGAATCAACCTCATAATTTAAGCAGCTACTCTCACGTAAAGATGATTCGGCTTCTTTAATATTTCCAGTATTTGGCTTATGTTCAATATCACCAGCTCCAGAAGAATAAACACTTGTTGAATAATCCTTCGTTACAAGGGATTCAGATTCAGGGACCATTTCGTGTGATCTTAATTTCTCCCCTAGCATAGGCACTTCATTATCCTCCCCAACCTCTCACTTATCCCACGCTTCCCCCCTATATTCTCACTCCTTATATTTTTTTTGATAAGTAAATGATATTATAGATCCATCGCTAAGGGAGCGAACCCGTATACAGGAAGTATACAAAAACAGAAAAACAGGAACAAAAGAACAAAGCAAAACATCCCGAAAAACTAGAAACCCATACTACCAATTCGGGTGAAGCTCCTCAACGAACTCAAGAAACTCCTGAGTCGTGACAGTGAGTGTCTCCTTGTACCAACAAAGTAGGGTGCTCAAGAACAGATACCGTAGCCTCGATGGCACCGTCTCGATGCCCTGAAAGCATCTCACATTCCTCTCCTTCCATACTGTCCAAAAAATGCAATGAGGCACTAAACGCCACACCCTCCTGTTGCCCATCCACCCCCACGGGGGTCTCCACCCCTCTAAGAGAACCCTCACAGAGACAGGCATAACCCAAGCAGTCCTAGTGAGAGCAAAGAAAATATCCCACATGCCTCTTGTTACCTTGCAATGAAGAAGAAGGTGGTTAGTCTTCTCCTCATTCTCCTTACATAACCAACAACGACTCGCTAGACGAATACCTCTCTTCTGAAGCCCCTTGAGAGTCAGAATGGCCTGTCTAGCCGTTGTCCACACAAAGAATCTGACTTTCGGTGGCGCTTTAACCTTCCAAATATTCTTCCAAGGTAAGCAAGAACTGGTCATCCCACTACCACTCAATATCGAATAGTAGCTTCTAACCGAGAAAACCCCAGTCCCACCACCCATCCACCGCAAGGAATCATCACTAACCGTGGGTCAGGGGGCCAAATCCAACCACTCAAAAAACATATCTGCCTCCTCCAGCTCCCAATCCCATAGCCTTCTTCTAAACTGAGGACACCAAGCCACCCCCTCCGCGCTAATAGTCAAATGATCAGCCACCAACCCATCCTGATCCCTTCCAAGGTTATACATTCCTGGGAAAAGCTCCTGCAAGGTCCCTTGGACTTCCCACCTATCCTTCCAAAACCTGATCCTGTCACCCTTCCCTAACTTAAAGTTCGTGTGCCTGGAGAAATCCACCCACCCCCTCGCAATATGCTTCCACAAGCCCATGCCATGAGCTAAATTACCTACCATCGGTCCCCAACCCCGTTGAGAGATTCCCCCCCTCACCCTTACAACTCTCCTCCATAGCCTATGTTCCTCCCGAGAAAACCTCCACAACCACTTCCCTAATAAAGCTTTATTAAAGAGAGCCAGATTCCTCACTCCCGCCCCCCCTTCCTCAATAGGCTTGCACACCTTCTCCCATCCCACCAGACAGTACTTAAAGCTTTCCTCAGCACCTCTCCACAGGAAAACTCTCATAAGATTCTCCATCTTCTTACGGATCGCACATAACAATGGAAGAATGGACATGAAGTAAGTTGGCAGGCTAGACAAAGTACTCTTGATGAGAGTCAGTCTCCCCCCTTTCGATAGAAACCCACGCTTCCAACCCGCTAGACGCCTACGCATACGCTCCAATACTGGCTCCCAACAAGAGGTAGACTTGTACTTTGCCCCAAGGGGAGGACCAAGATAAGTATTAGGAAGAGACCCGATGCACCCACCCAAAATGCTGGCTAAATCATCCACACCGCCCTCACCTCCAATGGAGATCAAGTCACACTTCCTCGAATTGATCCGTAGACCAGACACCGCCTCAAACCAAACTAGGAGACAGCTCAGAGCCTGAACTTGCCTCCGATCAGCATCACAGAAGACTATCGCATCATCCGCAAAAAGAAGGTGTGAAACTGAAACCCTATTTGGACCCACTGTCCCAAAGGTTAACCCCCTGATCCACCCAGTGTCGACCACCTTCCCAATCATTCGGCTGAGCACCTCCATGACCAAAATGAACAGAAAGGGTGATAATGGGTCACCTTGCCATAGACCGCGAGAACTCGGGAAAAATCCATCAGGCACCCCATTAATCAGCACAGAAAATCGAGCCGTGGACACACACCTCCTTATCCACCTACACCACCGCTCACCGAAGCCCAGCCTCCTCAAAAGGTACAGAATAAATTTCCAATTCACATGATCATACGCCTTCTCAATGTCGAGTTTACACGCCAACCCTGGAGTCCCACTCCTCAACCTGGAATCCAAGCATTCATTAGCCACCAAGACTGCGTCAAAAATTTGTCTACCCCCAACAAAAGCATTATGAGACTCCGAGATTAGAGGGTTAATCACCTTCTTGTGCTTAATCGATAAAACCTTTGCGAGCAACTTGTACATACTCCCAATCAGACTGATTGGTCTGAAATCTTTGATATCACACGAACCACCCTTCTTCGAAACTAAGGTAATAAAAGATGCATTCAATCTCGGAACAAAATAACCCCTATCATGGAATTCATGGAAGAAACACATCAGGCCCCGGTGCCTTATCACCACTCATCGACTTCAGAACCAGCACCACCTCCTCCTCGGTAAAGGAGGCTTCAATACCCTCAGCCTCGGACCCTGAGATGCTGCCAAAATATGCCCCATCAAGAGAAGGCCGCCACACCTCCTCTTCCCTAAAAAGATCCTCATAAAACTGGGTAATAGCCCCCCTCACCTCTCTAACATCTTCGAAAACCACACCCCCACCTCTATTTTCCCAATATGGTTACCACGCATATGAGCACTCGCAACTGAGTGGAAAAGCTTGGTATTCGAATCACCTCTCTCAACCACAACGCCCTAGATTTCTGCCGCTAACTAATCTCTTCCTGAATGAGCCTAACCCCAATCACCCCTTTCTTACACCCCCTATCAATCTTTTCCCCCTCTGAAAGGCCAATAATCCATTCCTTTTCATCGAGCACCCTAACCTCCTCCATGAGACTAGTAGTGACTAAGCGAACATTCCCGAACACCTCTCTATTCCACTGTTTGATATCTTCCTTAAGGAGAGCCATCTTAGTGACCAACCTAAAACTGGCATTTCCCTCTACCACGTAGCCAGACCACCAAACACCCACTCTATCCACAAAGTCTTGCTCTTTTAGCCAAATATTCTCGAATTTAAAAGGGAAAATGCCATCCCTCCGCCCCCCACACTCTAATAGCACAGGGCAATGATCTGAGGTAACCCTAGGCATACAAGATTGAACCATCCCGGGAAAGTTCTCAACCCACGCTTTAGAAACCAAAAATCGATCCAGACGAGACATAGACGACCTGTCTCTAAAATTGGACCAGGTGAACTGTCCCCCCACCAACAGTGGATCCAACAACTCTATCTTGTCAATGAAATCCTAAAACTCTCTCATAAACTTGTTTACCCTACCTCCGCCGCTTCTCTCCCCAGCAAACCGCACCACATTGAAATCCCCCCCCCCAAACAGACCGGAACATCCCATACCCTACTCACACTAGCCAGCTCCTCCCACAACTCCCACCTACTATGATCCTCTACACGCCCATAAATCCCAAAAAACCCCCAGGTAAACCCATCCTCCCTATTACTGAACATGCAGGAGAGGGACCATACACCCTTTAAACTCTTAATCAAATCAACCACAGCAGAGTTCCACAATATCACCACCCCTCCCGACGCACCCTCAGCATCCAAACCCACCCATTTAATCCACTCATCACCCCATATGGATCTAATACAACTGTCATCAATGTTGCCAATCTTAGTCTCCTGGAGGCATAAAATATGGGGCTTCCATCTCGCAATGGCCCCCCCAACTACCCCCCTTTTGGTAAAATCGCTCACCCCCCTAACGTTCCACGAGATAATACGTAATTTCATGATATTAGGAAACTTAAAACTCCCCTCCCTCACACTCCTTAACCCCATCCCCCATCAACCTGCGCCTATCTATCCTATGGATCAAGACCCGAGCCTATCTCTCGAGCCCTTCGTAATCGACCCCTGAGTCTTTGCTTATAGCTTCTAACATATCCTCCCTCCAACCCACCGGGTCTTCCACCCACCTCTCTTCCTCGCACCCCCTCACACTCCCTTTTTGATTCGGAATGACAATATCCACCCAAAGCCTGGAGTTATTCAATGCCTCAAAATGTGAAGCTCCTCCCCCCGTGGGCCCACTAATTGGTTCATCAGCATCACTAAACGAGCAACACCCCTCACTACTCGAGGATATAGTTTCACTCGCCACCACCACACCCTTGCATTGGTCTCCAAACACCATAGTCTTACCCCCTACATATCCCTCCGCCTTGCTGCTCGAATTTGACAAAAATGACCCACTCTTCCCCCCACAACTCTTCCCCATGATCTTTCCTTTGTTGCAATTTTTATTCATATTTCTAAGAGTTTTCAGATTTTTAAGTCCTAACATGGCACTCCTGAGATATACGTCTTTTTTTTCTTTTGCTTAACATTCACATACCGAGGATCTACCCGGTTTGTAGAACCCCATCTGTGAATGTCCAAATCGTTTAACACAACTGTCAAGGAACCGTCATTAGGCAAGGGCACCAACTTTCCCCCAGACCCACTTTCATTAGAATTTTCCAAACGATTAGAATCTGAGAACTGGTCCTACATTGGCCAATGACAGGCGCCCCATTCTCCACACCGTTAGTCACTGCCCCACACTCCCCAGAATACCCTCCACTTACCTTAAACCCACGCTCAACATTTAATTCAGTCCTCTCTGAGCCTTGTACGAAAACATTAGGTACTTCAGTCTGAAAACTCTTTTCATTTAATGCCAGGAGGTGCGTATTCACCTCCCTGACACAGCCCCCCTTATCTATATGAAGCTCGTTGACAGACTTGTTCCTAAGACAAGTGGTCACAGTAGAAGACCCACCAAACCCATCCACCGTACTGCCTCTGACCGGCCCTTGTAAAGTCTTCTCAATAAATGTCACACAAGTACTGAGTTTAGGACAGATTGATGGGACAACCCAACCTCCGGATAGAAAGCTCTCCTTATTATTCTCCTCCGTTTCCTTCCCATAATTAATGATACACCTGTTGCATCTATTCTCCAAAACATCATAGGCACCAACTACGAATGGTTTCCCAGAAAACTCCTCGAAGCGAGAATCCTTCCCGTTGGAAATAACCGGAGTAATACTTCCGGTACCGTCCTCGCCGGCGTAATGGAACGCTGCATTCCTCTCCGAGTTTGCAACCACGTCCATTAAGTCTTGGACACCAGCGAGACAAACCTGTTCCGACTCCGCAGTTGCTGCCACAACTTCTTCGCCAGACTCCTTCTGCACCGGCTTCGTAACTACTAAAGCACCAGATATTTTTCGTTCAACTATACCCACCTTAGAGGTTGCCCCACCATCCATCGTAACAGTACCGGACTCCGACCTCCTTGAATGCAACGTTGGACTTTTTTCTGACCTGCCGAACGTTGGAGCAAATAGCTGTCTCCACTCCACATTCTTCTTATGACGCCCAACAATGCCTATGGCCTCAGTCGTAGCGTTGGCCTCTCCGAAAACCTCTCCCGTTCCACAAATTGGGCATGGACCTTTTCAGACCAAATGACCAGCTCGTGCACCCACCCAAATACTTCAACTTTAAACCTCCCAGGTACACAGGTGAAATTTTTAACTAGAATTCTGGCCCATTGTAGCTCTTTCCCCTTCAAAGTGGCCTCATCCACTTTAATGTAACTGCCACAAGAATTGCCTATGGTCGAGAAAACTTCCTTACCCCATAGATGAATTGGCAAGCCCATGACACGCACCCATGTAAGATCAGGACCACTGTTGGATCTAGTGTAGGCAGATAGAGGATGCCACTTTCGTATCCAAAGGGGGTCACCAAAATATGACCATTTCTTCTCAAGAACGATATCCGCCTGTCTCTCTGAGGCAAATACGAATAAAAATAGAGACTCCTACAGCAACCTTACCTCTGCAGCCCCTATACTCTTCCACTTGTCTAACGCCCAAAGTTGCACCTTCTCCAATGGAGGTGGAGAAGAATCATACTCCCCAAACCTCCCTACCACTGCTCTTTTGAAAAACTGCACCCTGGAACGACACAACTCATCTTCGACTATAAAATCCGCTCTCAAAGTGTGATCAACTTTAATGTTAATTTTGGAAAGAGGCCACTCCTCCTTCCTCGCAGCTTGTAGGTATGACCTTCCTTCTATTCTCATAGAACTCACTACAGTGGTCTGCTCAACCTCCGCACATCTGATAACCTTCTCCATGTTGTAGAATATTCTTCCTATAAACCCTCAACCCGTACTACCCCCTTCATGCGGCACTTTGATGTGCGTCCTAGTCTTCTGCTCTCTAACTACAATGTTAAACCATTGATAACCCCTCCTAAAGCTTGTGAATGCAATCACCTTCCTCTAGAAACTCTCTCTCATTCCGAAGAACCCTCCTGACATCCTGGAGGCTTCTCTGAAGCAGAAACTCAACCAACAAATTTGCCCCCTCACGAACTCAGCTACAAGTTTGTTACCACCATATGTCACAGTCAATCTAACCCGGTTGCTCTGGCCCCAAGCTTCATTAACCAACCACCACTCCTCCCCTATAACCTTAAATGACACCATGTTGTTTTTAACTTACCTCACTCCTTATATTGTCTCAACCCAATAAAAAATCTTTAAGACCTCCACCACCAAAAAAAACAACAAAAAATCAAAACCATTATCGAAAAAATATTGATAATTATAAGCTAAAAGCCTCTAAAAAATTCTGGCTAAAAGATAACTAGTGATGTACAAAAATCGTGAAGCTAAAGCGTGAGAGATAGGATATATAACACATATATAAATTTAAAAGATAATGTATTCCCATATAATACTATCACAATATAGAACTAAGCCAAATATTGATGGAAATGAATAAAATAGTTATTCAATCTAAATGGATTTAAGGCCAGAACCTAAATCCAGTTCAGAATTCCCAGCTTCCACTACTAAAATTAAAAATCAATATTTATTCAAACTAATCTTAAATTTTCAATAAACATCATCCAACTTAGAACCATAAAAGGGTTTAGGAAACCTAAAATTCACATGCAATTCACTTCTCAAAGTCTCATGCCAACCCTCCCCATATTTCTAAGGGACAACAAAAATAGCTCCCGATAATAACTACTACCAAGCACCATTAAATTCAGAAACTTTATCATCTAAATTGACTTGGAATCTGATAAATAGCACCAATGAATTTTAATTATGATAAAAAGATGTTTCCTTTTATCTTCCAAACACAATTGAAGCAGAGGCCTAGAAGTAAAAACACATCAACACCCGTACCTATATCTTCTCTAGTCAAAGCACCCGTACCCATCTACTGCCTGAAAAGCATATCAAAGCAATCAACAATTTAAGGTTGCAAACAGTAAAATTAGAGTTTTTCAATCAAAACCTATTCAACTATATATGTTAAAAACATATGGTAAAAAATATATCTTAAAGGGGATCATTTCACCATACCATATTCCACGAGTAGCTCAAGGTATTTGATCAAAAGTGCTCTGATCTTGCAAGCATCCAGTTGCTGGCTTAAATATGGGATCTCAACTCAACTCAACTCAACAAAGCCTTTTCCCAATTATTTGGGATCGGCTACATGAATCCTATTTTTCCATTCCATTCTGTCCAGTGCAATATCTTCGATTAAACCACATGATATCATGTCCTTTTTTATAATATCCCACCAAGTTAATTTAGGCCTACCTCTACCCCTTGGGTTACCATCAATACTAACTAAATCACTCTTCCTTACAGGAGCATCCATTGGTCTACACTTGAAGTGTCGAAACCATCTAAGTCGTTTTTCTCTCAATTTATCTTCTATAGGAGCTACTTTTACCGTTTCACGAATTTTTTCATTTTTAATTTTATCCTTTCGAGTTTTACCACAAATCCATCTTAGCATTCGCATCTCCGCCACACTCATTTTCTGCACATTTTGTTTATTGGTCGCCCAACACTCTGTCCCATATAACATGGCGGGTCTAATGGCCATCCTATAAAATTTTCCTTTTAACTTCAAAGGTATATGCCTATCACACAGAACGCCGATCGCACTTCTCCACTTAACCCAGCCTGCTATAATCCTATGCGTAACATCATCACTAATATCTCCATCTTTTTGTATAATCGATCATAAATAACGAAAATGATCATTTCTAGGTATTTATTGACCCTCCAATTTCACCACATCTCCATTTGTCCTCCTATTACTAGTAAAATTACACTCCACATATTCTGTTTTAGTTCTGCTTATTTTAAATCCTCTTGTTTCTAAAGTTTCTCTCCACAATTCCAACCTAGCATTTATCCCCATCTTAGTCTCATCGACTAAAATAATATCATCTGCAAATAGAATACACCATGGCACCTCATCTTGTATTTGTCCAGTCAACTCATACATAACAAGAGAAAAGAGATAAGGACTTAATGCTGAACCTTAGTGTAGCCCTATCGTAATTAAAAATTCACTACTTTCTCCAGCTGATGTTCTTACTATAGTCATCGCACCATCATACATTTCCTTGATCACGTCAATATATCTGCGAGTCACTCCTCTTTTATGTAGAACCCACCATATTATATATATGGGTATCCTATCATACGCCTTCTCCAAATCTATAAAAATCATATGAAGATCCTTCTTTTTCGCCTGGGTATCCTATCACAAGTTGAATGTTTATAGATATGGAAATGTGTCCTGATTACATGAAAAAATGACCTCCAACTCTCTCTCGTCCCCTTCTTCCCCAAACCCTAGATTTCTTCCCCCATCATTTCGCCTGGATTTCAACAGGAGACCATCAAGCCTTCGTCTTCGTACAGGCCAAAAGTCATTCCCATGGCTTCTTACAAAGAAATTTTGGAGAACGACGACTTCCTACTAACTAGAAATTACAATCCAGCTTCTGTTGATCTAGACACCTATTTTTTCTTCGGTCCATCATTCTTCTTAGGCTTGAATATATGAGATATAGATAGAGGGAGATTATTTGTTTCTCTTATGGAGGTCATGTGAGGGTTGAGAGAACATAGTGAGTTCGAGGAGATAATGTTTTGGGATTTTTGTTAGGAGGGTAGCCTGCTGCTTCTATTTTGTTAGATACCTTATTAAAATTGATTTTTAAATGTATTATTTAACATGATAAAGGTTATTAGTAACACATGTCTTAATTTAGTAACTGGAAATTACTATTAGTAATTGTAACGGTATAGTTTTGTTAGTAATAAATAAATTTGTGTCTTACTAAAAGTGGGTTTTGGTGTAGTGATAATCAGTGAAGGAGAAAATTATTTGGCATAAAGGTCAATCGATTGGTCTCTAATAACACAATTATTGAAAATTACCAATTGAGGTCCAAGTTGGGAAGACCACTAATGGTCCGAGGGTTTAGTCTTTTTTCTTTCCTTTTATTCATCTTTGTTGATGTAAGGCTAAGGCCCATTTTGTATTTTTTACTTAATTTTCAATGTAAGGCTATGGCCATTTATCAATAGTAATGGAGAAAGTATCTTTTGTTCTTCTTTACTTTTATTCATTTTTTTGTGAATGGGTTGTACTTAATAACAACATAATATGAATAAACTATAAAAAAATGTGTGAAAAAGTATATCTGTGATCGACTTCCAGCGCTCATGCATTTTTTTGGAACTATAAGTTTACACTCTTATTAACATGTTTGGCAAACTAATTTCATAGTTAGCTAACCAAATAATGGGATAAATTAATAAGTTGATATTAAGGAATTAAAAACTCAAATTTCATATTAACTTGTTAATCCCCATTTTAGTTAACCTTATTTTGAACTGAATAAGGTATATAAGTTAGCAATGTGAACCAATTATTATGATAAGGATTTAGTTACCTTAAAGGGAACTCCTATATGGTAAGTTGGCTAGCACCAGTCTATGTTGATCCAACCTACCCTACTTGTATATTTTCCCATTATCTTGTAATATATTGGCCTTATTAAGGTGGTGTATTCTACTTCAACTTGGATTCTGTTTTAAATTCACCTTCCCCATCTAGGGTGGTGTGACTTATTTCGAATAATCCGTTCTTAGGATTTACCACCTTTTATAAGGTGGGCTTGAGCATATTCTAGGTCGAACAACCCAATATTAGGTTGCCCCACCTGTTATTAGGTGAAGTGTGCTTATTCTTGGAGAATACGACTTGTTCTACGTCATGCAACCATTCTTAGGTAGGGTTTTGCCTATTTTGGGAGATCTTAATTTTTTCTTAGTTGCAACACCCATTCTTAGGTGGGGTTTTGTCTATTCTAGGAGAAATAGATTTGTTTTAAGTCACACCATCTATTCTTGGGTAGGTTTTTTCATGTTCAAGATTGCAATTGCATAATAGAGAATACACATCAATGGAGATAATGATATGGACTTTTGTTAAACTTTAAAAATTATTCAATCTTTATTTAGCTGACAATTAATCTATGATAAGATATTCCTGTATAATGAAAGAAATTCCTTAGATTCACTGCATTCCATGACCTAAGGATAGGTATTCTATTTAATCTCTATAAATGGTATGAACTAGTTCCTTCTATTGATGCAAACCGGTATGACCCCTCCCCTATCAAAGGGCTTTTTCCCCCTCGATAGTAGCTTCCTAATCATTAGGTCACCCACTGTAAATTGTTAGTCTTTGAATTTCTTATTGTGTTGTTTGGCTAACTCTAGCTAGTATGCTTCTATATGGATGAGGGCATGGTCCTTATTTTTCCATGCTAGATCTCAGACTTAAGTCTAGGTAGGCTTATATCCAGAGGGATGATAACCTCCCTTCCATAAGCCGTGGCGTAAGGATTCTCACATGTGGAACTTATTCGAGTAGTTTTGTAAGACTAGAGAACAAAGGGGAGTCCATCCACCCACTTTACTTTGACATTCTCTAGTGAGTGCTTGATTCTAGTGATCAACATTGTCTTAGAGATTTCAACTTATCTAGTAGTTTATGGGAATTCCACTATTATTGTCTAAAATTGGATTAAGGAAATTATGTCCTAGACAAGGATTTGTCAGTAATAAGAAAAAAAATAATTACTAAGATAATAAAAAGTAAATAGATATGGGATATGAGAGGTAAAGAGAGAAGACAAGATTTATGTGGTTCAGATAAAATATGGTACTTACGTCCGCTGGTGTAGTGATGATGAAATTATTAGTTTATGATAATGGATACAAATTTAGGGTTTGAATGGGGATGATGACTTCAGCCTTCTATTATTGTGGGATTCTTTGCTATTATAGTTAGTTACTTCAGAATATTATGGGGATAGATGGAGTGCCTTTGTAAGTGAAGCAGTTAGGCCCTTTACACGTGATGGGATACATAGGGATGAGTTTGTTATAACCCAAACATAGTGGGAATGAGTACATATTTACCACGTGCTTAGGTGTCACCAGCGTGACTAGTGAGATTCTCTTATTTGTAGAGGTAGGTACAGGAGAGGCCTCGGTTTATTTAACAATACATGCTAATTAATACCGTGTAAATGAGCTCCTTAGTGAGGGAACGGACAACGAGGATCATGATACATCTGACTCCTCAAATTCTTACAAACCTTACACCACCAATGCGAGGTGGTATGCCAGTGTTTTTCTTGAGGATGAGCTAGACTGTTTTAGGGAGAAATATAGTATCCCCATTAGCATTCAGACCAGACTACCCACTCCTGAAGAGGGAGTATACGATAATTAGAATTCTGATGAAATTTCCCTTCCCTTTTGGGATTTGCAAGTGGGACTTAGGTTACCTATCCATCCCATCACTAAATCCATCCTTAGTGGGTATGGAATCATGCTGACCTAGCTTCTTCCAAATGCATATAAGGTCATCCTAGGGGTGATGGTATTATGAAATATCGTGACTAGGTTTGATCTTATGGGTGATATTTTCATATATGTCCATGGGGGTAAAGGGTTAATGAAAAATCCCCCGATTCTTATTATTTTTCCCATAGGAAGTCCCACTTGAGGATAGGGAAGGTAGTTCAAACAAGAAACCACAATTAGAAGGGTTAGTGCATATTTTCAAAGGGTGATTAAGTAGGAGTCACGCACAAGATAGATCTTTCAATATTCCTTGCGAATGGAGCTGGCCAAACATAATGGGTAAACTTTTAAGTAGTTACGTAATCTTGTCGTTTGTATTTGTTACTTTCTGATGTTGACCCTTTTATTTTTTATTTTTAGTAAAGAAAGTCGAGAGACTACCTATCACTATGATTGACCTGATTGATTCATATTACGTGAAGAAACCCCCAAAGTTTTTGAATTTTTTTTTCTGTAGAGAAGTTTATTTCTGCTGGGTATCACTCCCTTCCAGATGGAGTTCCTCCCATGGAAAAGGTTCCTTTGTAGGAGTATGTTTTTAAACCAATCTAGGAAATGTCGATAATTTTGAGGATGAGGCTGAGACCGATGTTGATAAAGGTATCAATGTCCTTTATTCTTGGCATGTCCTTATCTTCTTTTTCTCAGCTTTCTTACATTTTTTCTTGTCCAGGTGTATCTCCATCTACCTCTGAGCACTTATCTAGTCAATATTTGGAATGACTCCCCACCACATTGACCACAAAGCGATGGAGATTTCTCACAAAAAGAAAATAGAAGTCGAGAAAAATATGTTGGATGCTGAGAAGAGGAAATTTGAGGCCAATAAGAAAAGGCCGAAGAATAGTGTATTCAGGCCATGAAAAATGCTCAGAAGAGGACTAAGGAGGCATATACTTCTACGATTAAGTCAAATGGGAAAGACCCCATGTATTCTTAAGCAGCTGTTGTGGGTGACAAGCATCCTTTAGAGCTATGCGTCATTTAAAATGCTCCAAAGGTGTTGAGGACCAAAGATCATGTCCTTTTGTAGGTTGGTGAGAGGCCAGGGTTCTTCCCTCCATTATAGAGAAGTGGAGGAGTTTAAGTTTCATCCTACACACAGGATTTCTTTCGATGAGTTGAGGGCCGATCCCGAGTCCATATTCCATCATGCCAATAGTGCTACTCATCTCCTAGGATGCCATGGATACGACAAGGACTTCAAGTTATCGAGGGGATATGATCCTGATTCATTGTGGAGTCTATTTTAACATACACTCTCAATGGTAAAACTTTTTACAGTCTTTCCATTTTATGTTTTTTAAGTGTTCATTGCTTGATATATTTTCTTCTATTAGAGTTTGTTGTTGCCTCCACTATATGATGAGAGATGGCGTTGGTCAACAATTATAAGGGGTTGTCTAAACAGAATATGAAGTGAAAGACTAAGCCGGAGTAGTCTTTTAAGGACATCAGGAAGGCTGATGAGGAGTTATAAGAGCGTGATAACTAGTTGATGGCCAAGACAATGACCCTTAGCTCGGCCAAAGAGGAGAACACCAAGCTCTGGGACAAGGCGACCACCGATGTTGCCAAATTGAAAATCCCAGAGGAAGATTATTATAAGGATTTGGGAGAGGTTACCTAATGCTGAAGAAGCGGGGCTGGCAAAGTATAAATCATCAAGAAATTATAATGTGGACTACGTTGATTTCTTCATGGATGGGTTTGAATAATTAAAGAAGAGGGCAATGACCCATTATCCAAACATTATTGATGTGGTGAGAACCTAGTAGGGTTATGATGATGAGGTCACTGCCTTAGCGGGTGAATAAGTGATGGCCATTGACAAACCTATTAGTGAGTATATACCTGCTCCTTCTGATCTGAATGCTCTTTTTGGAAATAATATTGAGATTTTTTCTACTTGATCTTCCTGTGAAGTTTTATTCATGTTTGGTTGTTTTTTTACTTTTTAAAGGTAACAAAAAACCTTTTTCTTTGAATTTGTTCTTTTCGTAAGGCTATGCTTCATTAACGATGTGAATGATAGTTCAACTTTGTTATCTTTTTTTTATATAGATGATCTCTTGCGCATTATGGTTAGTCTATTGCTAACTTTACTGATTCTAATCATAGGCAGATCTTTATTGTGTTAGGACTTAAGTTATTCTAATGTTTGTAAATTTGCTAGGCAAATCATGTTCCAATCACCAATTACCTTAGTCAGTTCCAAAGGTTTAAAGGTGGTCATCCTTATGTTAGATTATGGTCGGATTTCAATCGCCCATAAAGCAGGGAATCCTTTTACTGTGGCAGGAATACTTCTTGTTTGTGATATTTCGTATGACAAAATCATACACGAAGTTTGATTTTCTATTAGTGACTTGTTTATTCAACGAAGTCATACAAGAAATTTGTTCATGACTTGTTTGTTCGACGAAGCTATACATAGGCTGACATTATAAACTCTTGTTCGTAATCTCTTGTATCGAGATTGTACAAGAGTTGATTTTAGTGTTAGGTGTTTATATGTATATGTACATATCTCATTCCGATAAAAATAAAAAATGACAATAATAAAGGAAAACTAACTTTTTATTTATGGAAAACGAGAAATTCATGATAATGATAAGAGGACAATTCTTGTCATTTACATCACTGATAATATTTCCTCAGATGTTCAGCATTCCAAGGATTTTTGAACTATTTTCCTTCAAGAGTCAAAAGATCTCCAAGAGTGTGGTGAATCTTGGAATACTTCTAGCGTTTATCGCACTTTTTGTCATACTCGCCATAGTCTGCTTTTATAGTTGGCCAATAGTAGCCTTGTATAGCTACTCTCTTCAATAGTGACCTTCCTACTGAATGCATCTCGCATCACCCTTCGTACACTTCCTTGACCAGGTTGTTTACTTTTATAGGGTGAATGCGTCGTAATATAGAGATGATGTACCCTCTCTAATATAATACTCCTTCCTCCAACACATTACTGGTCGCTTTATAGGGTAGCTCTATTACTTCTTTCGGATCATACGGCACAATGCCAATTCAACATATTCTCTTACATGATCTATCCAAGATGGGCCGAGGTTCACCTCCATGATGTTAGCCGTTTCTTCATCTGTGATGCACCGTTCTTCGCAATTCTATTCAGGTAGATGACGCCAATCTTGTTAGAGAAGTTGACTAAAACCATGATTTATGCAATAATTTTAGTTATGGATTTATTGTTATAATAAAATAATTTATTCCTATTTTAATGAGAATCATGTATGGACAAAATGTTTGCAGTATTTTAATTATTGACGATGTATTTTATTCTGCTCAGTAAGCGTTCTGGTGTGTAGAGTATGACTTACACAGAGAGGATCAGATCACCATTTCTTGTGTAATATAAGTTTTATCGTTCACAGTCTTAGATGAAACTTGACACACCATCAATAGGACTATATCACAATATTTTAGTAGGTCTATCTTGATTATAGGAAATTGTAGAGTTTCATCTTATCAAGCTAGTACACTTTGTGCATATTGAACGGGGCCAATTTGAGGTCATTATTTTTATACTGATTTTATAAGACCATGTACACCTCATAATTCTTTGGTTTACTTTAGGCTCTTAATTTGGATATGATTGATGGACACATGCACTAGTTATTTATTACTTTGACTTATCGGGTGAGATTCATTATTGGATCAATAATCTTGATAAATTGGGTAATGATGATTAATGTACGGTGAACATCTTTTATGGATGGAATCCACGTCTCGGTATAGAGACTGGTGATACCCCCTTGAGATGCTTATAAGTTTTGTATGTGTCAAACCCTACAGGCGGATTATGTTAATCCAACATAACAAATAAGTTAGGTTCGACCGCTCAAGGGCTTAACAAAGTTAATCAAATAAATTATTAGTAATTTACTTTATTAACAGGTATTTGTAACCTTAACGTGGGGAGAATTCAGTAATTAATAACGAGGAGCTCGAAATATACTTTTGAGTTAAGGAGTGGAGTTGTAATTATAATTATTTTGTGGTATTAATTAGAGTTAAGGGATTGGGATTAGGATCTAAGAAGGATTAAGTTTTCTCAGGCCTATTAGGGTCCCTACTGTAGACCATATATATGAACATAAGTCTTATTCTTTCTTAATCTATCCATAACTCTTGGATACTCAAAAGACCCAAGTTCAGACTTGTGATAAAGAGAGGCAATAGAGAGGAAAAATGATATAAGAAGGTGGTCATGAAATAGGAGCCCACCCTCTACTCATGGCTGTCCATATCAGGAAGACAACAGAAGACCGTGAGGTGAATCGAGCCATCATATATTCTATTTGTGCAAAGACAAGATCAAAACAAAATATAACTCGAAAGGTAAATCCTAATTCTTACTTGTAGGATTTCATGCATGTGAAATTTTTTTATAGTTCAATCTATGAGCGTTTTCAATAGACCCTTGGACTTTCGCTCCACAAATTGGTATCAGAGCCCTGTTGATACTGCGTATAGGTTGAATTCAGCCATGTTGTCCAATTAAAATAATCGTATATGTGCATGGATGTTAGGTAGAATGTAGATCTGTGATAACTTTGGTTTTTGTAGCGATCTAATCCCATTATTATGGTCACATTTTATATTTATGTTTCATGTAATTGTATCCTAAGATGGTTTATTTATGGTTACTTTTTATGATGGATTAATGCAATATTGATGTAGAATGCGAACTCCTTTATGGAGTCATAAGAAATATGTAATTTGTTACTGTTTCCATTGTAATTGTCAATGGAGGAGTGTGAAACCAGAGCGGTGATCGAAGGTAATTTTTGGCACAAAAATCAGTTTTGACAGTGGTAACAAGAAGTGTTTGGGCTCAAGGATGACTGTTAAGTTCAAGGATGACTGTTGAGTTTAAGGATGACTCATGAGAACTCCAATTTACGACAGAGTTGTATCGATAGTAACAGTCGGGAATCCTTATGTATCTCTATTTTCTTATTTACATTGAATTATATCTCTATTATTCATGTTTTAATTGTTGGGTTCTTAATATGTGTTAATTTCTCCTTTAGAATTATGGACAACATAGAATACCAACCCAATTTTAATCATGTAGATGCTAAATGTGAATAATTCATAATTATTTTGAATTGTGGGCATTAATACATGTGGTTAGAGAGTAAAGAAAATTGTGTATTCATTTTTTTAATGATCAAGGGTATTTGAATTTTTTTATTTATCACACATTTTGCTTGGTATATTAAAATAAGGATATCTCGATATTTTTGGAAATATATAAAATGTCCTAGATTTTTAAATCAATTAAGAATTGGACACATTTTTTTAACCGTCACAAAAGTTTTTTAAATTACTAAGTGGGAGAGGGAATTTTCCAAGAGAAAATCCCGTGGTCTCCATCAATGATTTGATGACTTTCAATAATAAGTAGGTACTCTAACTAGGAATGCTAATAATTGGGGTAGTCGGTATAAATTTCCTTAAGGGTAATTTTGGGTTCATTATTCATATAGACAGCCCCTAAAGGAGGAGACTATGTGATATGAGATAATACACTTAGACATAAAATAATGGTTAGTTCTCCAAAGAGGAATGTTATGATTTTGTGGGATCAAAGTGTCAGCTATTTACTTTTATTTGACATGGGTTTTGGCTAGATAATAAAATTAAAAGGAATAAGCATGCCAATTTTTTTTCTATATAATAGGTTCTCTAATGAGGAATACTATTCAAATGGCAATCGGGATGCTGACGAATTCTTTTAAAATTGATAGAGGGATAATTAATTTAAATTTAAAATTCAAAAAGTTTTATGCCAAATAATAATTCATTTTATTATTTGATTCTCAGTATTAAGATGAGAAGCTTTTTCAATCCACTTGTTGTCATTCTCAATGAAAACAAATTAACTGGAGCTAATTACATTGACTGGAAAAAGAATTTAAATATTGTGTTGACTGCTGAAGGGTACAAGGTTGTTTTTTTTTAGATCTGTCCTGAGAAACCTGGTGAGGGGCAATCGAAAAGGAAGCCAAGGATTACCATAGATAGATTAAGTCTGATGAGATGGCGTGGTGTTACATTTTGGCATCTATGTCAAATGTGCTGCAACATCAACATCAGTCGATGGACACTGCCTATGGCATGATGCTGAATCTCAAAGATATGTTTGAGGATCATAATCGTGTTACAAGGAAAGTTTCCATGAAAGAAATCATGAACTGACCGAAGGAACCCCAATGAGGGAACAAGTTTTAAGGATGATATCTTTTCCCAATTAGATTAAAATTTGTGGAGCGAAAATCGATGGAGAAACCCAGGTCGATATTATTCTCCAATTACTACATGAGTCCTTTAAGAAGTTCCTCCTAAATTACAATATGAATAAACTTTCTTACTCTTTGGCGGAACTACTTAAAGAACTACAAACAGCTGAGGGTCTCATCAAGAATTCATTAAGTGCTTTTGTTATTGAGAAAGGTTCTACTTCTAAGCCTATGGGAAAGAATACAAAGAAGACGAAGGCTAAAAAATAGGTTATGGTCCCTCAGGCAGTTCGTGGGCCTCAGGGAGGTGTGAAAAAGCTCAAGGGTAAGTGTTTCCACTGTAAGAAGTCAGGATAGTGGAAGAACAGTTGTTCGATTTTTTGCGATAAATAAAACAATGCAGGTAAATTCCATTTATTTGTCATTTCATGTTTTTTGGTTCGTACTACCAGTACCTAGTGTGTAGATATGGGAGCCACTAATCATGTATGCAATTCTTTGTAGGGGTTCCAGGAATCTAAATGACTAGTGATGGAGAGATTTATCTGACTATGGGAGATGCTACAAGAGTAGCGATAGTTGTTGTGGGAGACATTCATTTAAGCTTTAATAATGATAGGAGTTTACTTTTATAAGATTGTCTTTATGCATCTTACATTAAGAGGAATTTGAATTCAGTTTCTTCTTTAGGCTTTTATGGATATTCAAGTTCTTTTAATAAACTCGTTATTAAGAAAAATTAATATTTTATTTATTCTGGTACATTAGTTGATAATCTTTATATTGCAAATCCTATCTCTCCCATAGAACAAATTAATATTATGCATAATTCAATTGGACCAAATTTAAAGAGAAAGGAACCTTCCTTAGAGAACCAAACTTATCTTTGGCACTTACGCCTACGTCATATTAATCTAAAAAGGATTCGTAGACTGGTAGAAAGTGGGTAATTGAACTCACTAAAAGTGGAGGCACTTCCAGTTTGTGAATCTTATTTAGAAGGTAAAATGACCAAGAAGCCTTTCTCGGCCAAGGGCTATATAGCCAAAAAACTGTTAGAATTGGATCATTTTGATATATGTGGACCGATGACAACCCGATAAAGAGGGGGCTTTGAGTATTTTATGACTTTCATAGATGATTACTCAAAGTATGGGTACGTTTAGATAATACACCATAAGTCCGAAGCCTTTGAGAAATTCAAAGTTTATAGGGTAGAAGTGGAGAAGCATCAAGGTAAAAGTATTAAGAGACTACGATCTAATCGTGGTGGCAAGTACCTCTTAGGAGAGTTTAGTCAAGATCTAGAAGATCAAGGGATCACATCCTAATTGTCTGCACGTGGTATGCCTCAGTAAAATGGTGTATAAGAAAGGTGGAACATGAATTTTTTGGATATTATTAGTTTCATGTTGAGTTATACAGATCTCCCAGATTCCTTTTGGGGACATGCTTTAGAAACAGATACTTATTTACTAAACTTGGTTCCTTAAAAGGAGGTTTCTACTACACCCAAGGAATTTTGGATCTGGCACAAGCCCAGTATGAAACATATTCGGATCTGGGGTAATCCAACCCATTTGCTAAAGAGAGATCCCAGTAAGTTGGAATCAAGATCAAAAGTTTGTTTCTTTGTAGGATATCCTAATGAAACTAAGGTTTATTTATCCTATTATACTAAGGATTAGAAAGTCATTGTAAGCACCAATGCTCTATTCTTAGAAGAGGATTACATGATGGATCATAAACCCAGAAGTAAAGTTACTTTGAAGAGTTACGAGGGAACCAATAAGATTCTTCAACATCACCGATACATGATGAAATAACAAAATATGTTGACACTAGTACATTGGCATAGGGACTACCTCATCTAGTGGGAGGGTTATACGTCAACCTGAACGGTTTATGTTCTTAGGAGAGTCTTATGACAAGGTCCCTGATGATCTCGAAATTGATCCTTGTAACTACAACAGGGCTATCCAAGATAATGATGCAGAACTTTGGATTAAAGCTCTGAATTTTGAGATGGAATATATGTATTCTAATCAGGTATTGAGTCTTGAAGATCCACCCTAAGGGATCAAACCCATAGGGTGCAAGTGGGTCTATAAGAGGGAAATGTGGGTGGACGGTAAGGTTGAAACCTTCAAGGCATGACTTGTTACGAAAGGAGTTACTCAAAAAGAGGACATCAATTATGAGGAAACCTTCTGACCGGTAGCTATGATGAAGTTAATCCAAATTCTCTTATCCATTGCGGCTCATTTTGATTATGATATTTGTCTAATGGACGTCAAGATTGCATTTCTTAATAGGAATCTTAATGACTGTAACGATATGGTGCAGCCAGACCGTTTTATTACCTAAGGTCAAGAGAATAATTATGTAACATTAAGAAGTCCATTTATGCACTTAAACAAGCATCTAGAACTTGGAACATTTTTTTTGATCAGGCAATCAAATATTTTGGTTTTGATCAATTTCTAAATGAGTCTTGTGTGTACAAGAAATGCAACGAAAATGTAGTAGTGTTTTTAGTATCATATATTGATGAAATTCTTCTCATTGGAAATGATGTTGGATTGTTATATTTGGTTAAAGTGTGGTTGTCTAGCCAATTAGATATGAAAGACTTAGGAGAAGCTAGTTACTCCCTTACGATCAAGCTTATGCGTAATCAAAAGAGTAGGATGTTGGGTTTATCACAATCAACCTATATCGATTCCATTCTTTCTAGATTTAGCATGAAAGATTCCAAGAAAGGGTTCCTCCCTTTTAGACATGGAATATCTCTTTCAAAGAATTAGTGTCCTAAGAAATCTGTTGAGATAGAGAATATGAAAGGCATCCCTTATGCTTCGATAGTTGGGAGTCATATGTCTGCTATGCTATGCACTAGACCTGGTATTTTCTTTGTTGTTGGAATGGTTTGTAGATACCAGTCTAACCCTGGTCAAGAACACTAGATTGCGATAAAGCATATAGTCAAATACCTGAAAAGCACATGAGACTATATGCTAGTTTACCAGGCTGAGAGTTTAGTACCTATTGGGTACACCAATTCAGGTTTTCAGTCAGATAGAGATCTATAAAGTCTACCTCTGGATTTGTGTTTACCCTAGGAGGTGGAGCCATTAGTTGGAGGAGTATCAAGTAATCTTGCATTACTGATTCCACCATGGATGCTGAATATGTGGCGGCCTTTGAGGCACCCAAGGAAGTAGTATGGCTTAGAAACTTTCTAATGGATCTAAAGTGGTACCTTTAGTTCAGACAATTATTACACTTTATTGTGATAATAGCAGTACAGTTCCTAACTCAAAGGAGCCTAGGATCCATAAGAGTGGTAAACACACTGAGCATAAGTATCAACTCATTCGATAATTTGTGCTATGGGGTGATGTCACAATTATGAAGATTTCATCAGAGAATAACCTAGGAGACCCTTTCAAAAAGATCTTACCCGCCAAGACTTTTGATAGTCACATAGAGGGGATGGGAGTGAGATGCATTTAATCTTGGCTTTTAGTCTAAGTGGGAGATTGTTAGAGAAGTAGACTAAAACCATGCTTTAGGTAATACTTATAGTTATGGATTTATTGTTATAATAAAATAAGTTATTCCTATTTTAATGAGAATCATGTATGGGCATAAAGTTTACAGTATTTTATATATTTTTAATGCCTTTTATTATGCTTAGTAGGTCTATCTTGATTATAGTAAACTGTATAGTTTCAACTTATTATGCTAGTACACTTTGTGTGTATTGAGCAGGACCAATTTTAGGTAATTGTTTTTATACTGATTTTATAAGACAATTCACACCTTGCGATTATTAGGTTTACTTATGGCTCTTAATTCAGATATAATTGATGGACACATGCACTAGTTATTTATTACTTTGACTTATGGGGTGAGATTCATTATTGGATCAATAATCTTGATAAATTTTCTAATGATGATTAATGTATGGTGTAGATCTTTTATGAATGGAATCCATGTCTTGGTACAGACACTGGTGATACCCCCTGAGATGCTTATTAGTTTTGTACATGTCAAACCCTGCAGGTGGATTATGTTAATCCGAAACAATAAATAAGTTATGTTAAACCGCTCAAAGACTTAAAGAAGTTAATCAAATAAATTAACACTAATTTATTTTATTAATGAGTATTTGTAACCTTAATGTGGGGAGAATTAAGTAATTAATAATGAAGAGCTCGAAATATAATTTTGAGTTAAGGAGTGGAGTTATAATTATAATTATTTAGTGGTATTAATTATAATTAAGGGACTGAGATTAAGATCCAGGACGGATTAGGTTTTTGGAGGCCTATTAGGAGCCACATCCTTATCTCTTCTTTGAGTCCCTACTGTAGCCTATATATATGCACCTAAGTCTCATTCTCTCTTAACCTATCTGTCACTCTGGGATAGTGAAAAGACCCAAGTTCAGACTTATGAGAAAGGGAGGCAGCAGAGAAGAAAAATGAGACAAGAAGGTGGTCACGACATAGGAGCCCACCCTCTACTCGTGACTGCCCATATCAGGAATACAATAGAAGACCGTGAGGTGAATCAATCCATCACATATTCTATTCCTAAAAAGACGAGAGAAAATCAAATAGATCTTAAAACGTAAATCCTAATTCTGCCTTGTAGGATTTTATGCATGTGTAATTTTTTTGTAGTTCAATCTATACGCATTTTCAATAGACCCTCGGAGTTTCATTCCAACAAACCTTGCTAGTGTGTCTGCTCTGGAGTTCTTCATCCTCAAGATTCTCATTACCTTTACCCCTGGTAATTTGGTCAACCACCACCTTGTATTGGCTAGTTATTTGATAATAGACTCTTCTCTAGCTTCATAAACCCCGAGTAACTAGTTAACTACCATCTGCGATCACTGTGTGCTAAAATATTCTAGGTACCAAGTGACGATGCCAATTTGAAGCTCTCTATCAGTGCTTCATACTCATCTTCATTGTTGGAGGCTTCAAATTATAAACATAGTTCATACTCCAAATCTATTTCATCCAGAGTAGTGATGAAGAAGCCTGCTCTACTACCCATTATGCAAGATGATTCATCCACAATAGTTTCTAGATTGTATCTTGTTGATTAAACTCTCCCTCTATCAAATTTCAAAATTTGAATGACTTTTTAAAATTTTCTTGGTTGGGTGCGAGGTCTTCATTGCTAACGATAGATCTTGGAACATTCTCCTAAGGATTTGTTATTAAGGCGATCTGACCATTATTTTCATTGTGTGAGCTCTCTCCTAAAGGAGTCTGGTCTCCAGGTTTCTCTTCATATGTGAACTCAACTATAAAGTTTGTCATAGTTTAGTCTTTGATAGACGTTCTAAGGTTGTACTGGATGTCATGTTTTCCCAATTCCACTGCCTAGGCCATCAGCTATCTCAACTTTTTTGGTTTATGTAGAATTTGTTGTAGGGACATAATTGTATAAATAACAATGGTATGTGCCTATAAATATAGTTTTATCCTTCTTAAAGCTTCAATTAGAGTGAGGGCTAGTTTTTCCATCCTAGGATACTAGAATTCTACTCCCTGGTATGCTTTTCTGGTATAGTATATCGGCCTTTATATTCCATCCTCGTGTCTTACCAGAGCTGAGCTAATGGAAGATTTTGATACCGTCAAGTACAAGTAGTGTTTTTCTCCAAATAATAGTCTTAAGAGGAGAGGGACTAAGCCTAAGTACCATTTCAACTCCAGGAATGCACTTTCACATTCCTCGTATAGGAGGGTGATGTAACTAGGGTCTATGAAGAACTAAAACGGGTGAGGCATGACCCACTGTAATGGACTCCATCTTCAAGGCCTTCAAAGTCTCAAAAGCAACTGTATGAGTAAACCTTCTATTTCTGGTTAAAAAATGGAGTAAATTCTATGACCTCCTCCTGCAAGAAGATGAGCTTCATAAATAACAATGATAAATTTAAGAGAAAGATCTCCTGGGAATGATGGATATAATGACGGGGGTGAAGAGGAAAGCACTTATCACTTAGGGGGAGAGAGTAGGGAGATAATACTAGGTCTGGTGTGATTGTGACAGAGTAACGACTTAACTTGAGTTTCTATTTTGACTTAACCTTACCAAAAGGTCATCTTTATAGGTTATTACTAGGGACTATTTGGGACTTATTGGGCACCAAAAATGAGAGGTAATTTGATTGACAAGGTTTGTAATGCACCTTTTGTCCCTACATGTTTGTATCCGCCTATCCCTTCTGATAGGCGACACCTGGTGTAACCAAAGTCAAAAAGTAAATATGTCTTCTAATGATGAAAAAATATGTGATTTGATAAATATAATTTCAAATGGTAACTTGTTGTACAAACTTTGTAAAACTTGAGAGTGACCCTGAGGGCCACCCTCTCTAAAATCATTATGTAATGGTGTTTTTTCTTGTGATCAGCCTCTTGGCTACTCACTTCAGTTATAACTAAGTGTGGATTGTGTAAGTGCTTGAGTGACTTCTAGAGTTTCTCTAGTAATATTTTCTCTATCTTAAAGTGCTAAGTGGTTGAGCTTACTCAACAAACCTTGTCTCTCAGGCACCAAACCAAAATTCTCAGGATATCCCAACTAGCCTTTTTGAGCCCTACTTGCTCAACTAGGCTACCTCTGAAAGAAAATAAATATTAGCACTTTGTTTCTAAAAAGTGACAATTCTTGGGATGAGGGGCCATCCATGGTGGACCCCCTCACCCTCAGTCATTTCATTTTTCTGTCATTACCTTTGGGCAGAGGGGCACTCAAGATGAGTCCCCTCACCTTAATTCATTTTACCTTGTTTCATAATTTATGTAATGAGAGGGAGCCACTAGAGGTGGACCCTCTCATTTCTATATATGTCTTTGGAATAGGGGCCACTTTCTTGGAATCCCTCGCCATAAATATTTTTTAACATTTATTGTGGCAGAGGGTCCACTCGTGGTTCACCCACTTGCCACCAACTGTTACTATTTACATTGATCTTGGTAGAGGGTCCACTCGTGGTGAACTCCTCACCACAACACTATTAATTTTGAATATCTTGGCTGAGGGGCCATTTGTGGTGGACCCATTGCCCTCAGGCCTTTATTTGTACTGGTCTTAGAAGAATGGTAACTTAAAGTAAACCCCCTCACCACAAATGACTTCTTGTACTAAACTTGGAAGAATGGGCCACTCGTGGTGGACCCCCTCGCCCTTAACGTGCTAGTTTTTATTTATGGTGATTCCCCTCTATATTAGTCCCATTATGCAAAGTCCTTTGTTTTGGATAGACTAAAGGGCTTTGTATAAAATCTTTTTTTCTTAGAAATGGAAAGGTTATCGTAGAAACTTCATCATTACTTCTAAAGTCATTAAATGTTTTTGCCTCTTTAACCCAGATTTGTGGTCTCGAGGGGACACGTGTCAACCAGGTAACTGGCATCCCATCATTTAGGTAATGATTTTCTTTTTTTTTCCGCCTTAAGCGTGCATGTCTTTTCTTGTATAAAATGTTCCTTTAAACCTTTCTTCATTTTACCTTTACTATCTTTCAAAGTTTTATAGAGCCTTGAAGAGAGAAAGTTTGAACCACATTACTTATTTGCCTTCCAACCTTCTCAACTCAAACGTCCATGGCTTCTTCTTCTAGAGTCCCCATTTTTTTCCATTGCCACCACCACCAGTGAGGTTTAAATGGGTTCTTTATCCATTTCCATCACTGTTTCAATGATTTTGGCCCCTGGCGTGGCCACCTCTGTTTCGGGCACTGCTTTTGCCACCATGAGTAATTTAGTTTTTGGGGTGGTTATGGCTGGGGGTCCCTCGTCCACCACTACTTATTCAAAATTGCTTTAGGAATATATAGTCAATCGTAAAAAGTGAGAATTTGGGTTATATTGCCTTGGTCCCTACTTTGGTCCCCAGGACACTTTCATTACATCCCTCATGAATTTTGAGGAGAAGTTTGTTGTCAAGATTGTAGAGTGACCCCACGTGGGTTTAGGTGAGTCTACTGACCTTCCCATCATTCTTCCTAATAGTATTATTAGGGTGCGAGTGGAAAAGTGTGATTTTCCTTATTCTAATATTGAACTCAAGGTTCACGGAGGTGATCCTCATGAGTGGTCCCTCTGGGTTGAGCACATCATTGCCACCACCTCGGACAAGGTTGTTATTAAGGGTCTTGGACTTATCAGAACTATTAATAGTTTTAAGACTTGTACAATTTCAAATCATTCCACTTATTTCAATCTATTGGCCTCTTGTTGGAGCATGGAATCGCACACCTTTGTAATTGGGTGTGGTTAGTTACTATAACTTTAGAGGATATCTGCCAGCTGCTTGCCCTCCATACTAAAGAGAGCATGTTTTTACTGACTATGAGGATGCTTGAAAAAAGGTTCTAGTGGAAGATCTTCATTCATCTCTTAGTAATTTCTCCAAGAATATAGCTTTTAATCAGATTGGTACTACAAAGCATTACTTTGCCAAGTGGCATAATTACTAGTTCAAGAATTTAGAGTAGCTCCCCGAGGGTGAGACTTCACCCAGAGTGGACAGGAGTAAAGAGGGTCCAAACATCAATTCCCCCTCACATTTATTAACTTTCTTTGTTACCTTATTAATTAGGTTGGTGATGAGGCTTGCTCGTGGGGGGGCTATTCCCCTCGCAGCCTTGACTCTTGGGTCTATTTATACTTGGATGGACCATGCTCATGTTGATGTTGAGAGGTCTTGTGATCGTCATGATGCCAATAACTTTACCAATACTTGGATGGACCATAACTCTTAGGTATATTTACACTTTGATGGATAGTGTTGATGAATTTTTCTTCCATTCTAACTTCAAATGTGTTGGTGGTGCCTTTACTTGGGCATCCTTCTCAAGAGATGGGGGAACTTTCTACTATCCCTCAAACATATAAGTTTTTCCTTCCTACCAATAAATCACCGTGATGGCCATGTTACTTCTAGGTACTCTGCCTTCCTCTATTTAGCTAGGTCAAGGTGTTGGATTTTATCATTTTGAGAGAGTTAAGAGGCAATTTGGGTATGACCAGGGCGTTCATTCTCCCTCCTATCCTTCGAGCACCGCGCCTTCAAAGTTATACTTTGAGTCTTATGCAAACTTTACTTTCGAAGGGATGCTCCACAGGGTTGAGCATTTGAGTGGTCAATTTGTGCCTCCTTGTGACTACCTTCCTTCCTTCATTCGCTCCTAGTTAACTTTGTGATATAGGCATGTGAATCTCGTTCAAAATTGTGTAAAATATGTCCCTCGAAAACCATCCCTATTAAAATACCCAACACTGATAAGTACTTAGGTAAAAGGACCCAAATAGAGTTATGGCTTCGCAACACCATTGTGAAGACCCCCATGAGTAAGTCCCACCAATCCTAATGAGGCCCCTACTCAATGAATCCATTTATTCCAAGAATCATGAGCCATAACCAATAGGTAAAAGGGAAGGGAAAAGCCAAAGCTCAAGCTACTTCCAAGAGGAATGACATTAATGTGTCCAATTTCATTCCTACTTCTTTTACTACTCCTGCTTCTCTCCTTAACTAGTGAGGAGTAGGGCAAGCGAAAAGAAGAAAAACTTTAGTGGTGAAGATGTTTCTTCTTATCTTACACCAAATAAGGGGTCTGACAATGATGACCTTGGGGCGGAGGATACATATAGAATTATTCTCGAACAAGGCTATAAAGCCTTAGGGTTGTCTTCTTAAGAGACCCCTCTCTCTCCCATTCCCGTTGTTGAAGGTTCTATAGCTAACTTCTCTTTACTTAGTGAAACTGGCTCTCATGAGGTGTTACTTGATGGTTCCCCTTTTGGCTCATTTGAAGAGGAAATAGTTAACTCGGGAAACACTTCTCCATACCAAGATGATAATTCTTCTTCAAATGATATGAATGACATTTACCTTAATGGTGAACATCATCCTGATGATTGTTCTTTACTACTAGTTTCGAAGGAGTATTCTAGAGAAGATACTATGATATATTCTCCTTCAGCCATGCATCCTACCACTGGGCACCTCCCATATGGGAAGAGTGCCCAAATGCTATAAGTCTTTCCTTTATTTTCTTTTCCTGGTTTTTTTATTTCAAGAACTTTCATATTTTTTTTACTAACTTTGTCTTGAGATACTTCACCTGTTTCTTTTTTTGAGACGAGTGATCCCTTGCCTCCTCCTCTTGTCTGAGCACCCTTTCTAAGGGAAATGAATTCTATTCTTGTTTCTTCTCTATGTCTGGCTAGAGAGGTTCATTACTTCCTCCCTATTCAATTATTTCTTTCTTCTTTTTATCTTATAATACTTTATTGACATAGCTTACTTCTTTTTTCCTTTTGCAACTTTCTTCTATGTTTCCTACCTATGGCCATCCCATCCCGGTCGTCACGTATGTGCGGTGGGTCTCACACCCTTCTTCGAGGCTATTCAGTTGCCGTCAATTGGGGAGATGTACAGAGATATATTATCCAACCAATTTTGCATAAAATAGGAAAAAGAAATGTTATCACCTCGAGGTAATGACATCAAAGACATATTGATGTTTGTGAAACCAATTAGTTCAAGGATTCAGGTACTAAGTTACGGAATGGGATGGTGTTAGGCACCCATCCCGCCCTTTCGGTCTCTCATGGGAATGTGTTATTCTTCTCCTTAATAACTATATGAAGTGTGCACATGTATATATACATAGAGAGTGAAATCATTCTACTCGCGTCATGGATAAAGGTAGAGTGAGGTCATACAAAGGAGTCTTCCTAATATAGTAAAAAATATAATGTGTGCATTTTTTGGGTTACCTATCATTTCTAGAAGAACAATGGTATGCATTGGACAAAATGCGAGCATGAATCACAAATATATGATATGAAACTAATATATAAACAAAAATAAGAAAGGGTGACTTGAATTTCAAATTTTATCCGAGACACCTACGTAGCCCAAAGTAAGAATTAAATAGCTAATGAGAAAATATGAGAATTTAAAGAGAGAGTGAAAGGTTTGGACCTTCTTTGGAATCTGTAAGGTTGATCTTTATTATTGAAGGGATACTCTTTCAAGTTGGATAAAGTTGGTAGGAGGATAGGTAATGTAATTTGAGAAATTTGGTAAGGGGAGGATTTAAATGGAATGTGGGGAGAGATTTGAATATGAAAACCGTGTTGACTTTGAGAGAATATTTTGAGATCATAGACAAGGATGTTTTTGAGGTGCATTTCAAAGTGACCACATTATCACCTTATATAGGGTTAAGGAGGGGTGCCGATCTACATTGTCCTTAACATGCCTATCGGTAGGCAACCTTAGACACAATGCCATAGGAAGGAAAATGGGTTTGCCATTCAGCCGTCTCGGGCGAATTTCTTGGAAAGACGGTCGTAAAATGAATTTTGTAAGTCCAAATTGTGCACAGAATGAATCGTTAGAAAGGGTATTAAGATCCCTTTAAGAATCCATTAGGACTCTCCCGGGTTTAGGATTGACTATGGCCAAACGGGGATCGAAAGGACCTGATGGTATTTTAGACAAGAGGAAAATGGATCATTTGTCCAAACTGTAAGGCTGATTTGTGCACGAGATGGACCTTTAGAAATATTATGCATGTCACTTCGATGTTCCAAAGAGCTTACCTTAGTTTGATGAGTTAACCCTAGTCAAACGGGCCTAGAATTACATGATGACCCTTTGGAGTAAAATGAGTTGTTCGTCCATACCTAAAGGTTGATTCGTGTATGAGGCATACCGTTGGAAAGGGTATTCAAAGCCCTTCAAAGATTTAGTCTAGTTTGAACTTAAGAGTTTATGGGAGTCAAATGGAGCTCGAAAGCACCCAGTGACCTTTGTATTAGATTTGTCAAGAAAATGGTTCGTTCGTCCGAATCGTAAGGCTGATTCGTTCATGAGACAGACTATTGGAAAGGGGATTCATTTCCCTTCAAAAATTCATTAAGATTTTTCTCACATGGGTGCTCGTGACATCTAGATCGGTTCCCGAAGTATGACCTAGGGTTTTATGGTGAAGGCAGAAGGACTAGGGACCTAAGGAGATGCTTAGAGTGTACTAGAATATGGTGTCTGTAGAGACCTTCGACGGGTGAGCTTGGAACAAGTGAAGATTATCGAATAGACACCTCATGGATGTTTTGGAAATAGATTAATTTCGTGGACTAAAGGGACGAGGATAACCGATTCATAGGGTCGGGGTCGATTATGCGAACCTAAAGTTATAGAGACTGATTCTGCGAGTTGAGGTCAATTCTGAGGACCCAAAATTGTAGAGACTGATTCTGGGGGTCGAGGTCAATTCTAATGACCTAAAATTTTAGAGACAAATTTTGGAGGTCGAGGTCGATTATGAGGACCTAAAGTTGTAGGGATCGATTCGGCGGGTCGATGTCAATTCTGAGGACCTAAAATTGTAGAGACTGATTCTACGGGTTGAGGTCAATTCTATGGACCTTAATTTATGGCAACTGATTCACGGATCGAGGTCAATTATGAGGATCTAAAGCTGTAGAGACCGTTTTTGCAAGTTGAGGTCAATTCTGGTGACCTAAATTTGTGGCGACCGATTATGTGGGTCGAGGCCAATTCTATGGACCTAAATTGGTGATGACCGATTATATGGGTCGAGTTCAATTTTGAGGACCTAAACTTTTAGAGACCGATTCTGCTGGTCAAGGTCAATTTTAGAACCTAAATTTGTAGAGACCGAGTTTGTGGGTCAAGGTTAATTTTAAGGACCGAACGTTGAGGGGATCGATTCTGCAAGTCGAGGTCAATTTTGAGGACCTAAAGTTATAAAGAGCGATTTTATGGGTAGAGGTCAATTCTGAGGACCTAAATTTATGGTGACCGATTCTATGGGTTGAGGTTAATTATGAGGTCATAAATTTGTAGGGACCGATTCCAGAGGTCGATGTTAATTTGAGGGCCTAAAGTTTGAGATGCGGGGAGCTGTTCTCTTGGGAAATGTTTAAATTATTTTGGGGATGTAGATGAACTTATTGTTCCATGGAGTTTTTTGTTGTTTTGAGACTTTGAAGGTTTTACCCTTTGAGACATCCGGTGTTATTTTGAGAGGGGACAACTTTTGTACGGAAATCGTGAGGGATCTTGATTACAGGTGTTTCCTAAAATTCTAAGGGTGTAATTGATTGGGAGAAAGTTCATGCTAGAAATTCCACTAGGGAAATGGGAAGGTATTATTTTGCAATCCTATTGGGGAAGCATTTGATTTGAGGTTTGAATTTCACTAGGTAAGACTTGAGATTTGGGATTCCGCTAGGGAATTACGGGCACAAAATATATTGAGGGTAGGTTAGGGTTTATGCCGGGGATAAGAGCATAATATTAATCTTTCAGGGGATTTCAGGAGCTTGAGAGGGGCTTAGTAGTCCCAAAAATAGTTTTCCTGATTAAAAATTGTTCAAATATTTGTCTAGTATTTTTAGGATTTTTGGGGTAATTCTTGGATTTGTCTGGCATTTTATGGCATTTTTGTCTCTTGGGTGGATGTTGATCTCTGTTGGGGATTGTAAGCGACCTTCTACCCTTAGGGGATGACTCCGTAGGGGTTATGGGCATGCAGGTGCAGATGAGGAGGTTACGGTCGTCTAAGTTTGGGTACGTCTAGTACCGACGATAGATGGTTATGGGGATGATGAGGTAACCTATAATCCTAGTTCTTTCCCTTTGGGATTTTCTTTCAGATGCATCATTTGACTGGGAAAGCTTGGCATTGACCATGTTGCATGCTGGATGTAGAGGCATTGCACTTGAAAAGATACTCCAACATGGCAAAAAAGAGATGCATACTTTGTTTAATTATCTTAATTTAGTTGCTTAATCTACATGAACTTTAGTTTGTTGTTGATATTTTTCTTTGAGAAAGAGTAGGGAAAGTGCTTTTGTTAAAAAAAAATTTGAATATTTTTGTTGGTATGTTTGAGTAGAAAATTGCCTCGGAGGCTTGATTGAAAAAAGGAGCTTCCCTTTTGAAGGGATTTATTTTGAGAAAAAGTACAAAAATGAGTTCGTTGGAATTTTTTGAATAGAGGAAGGCCTTGGCGGCTTGGTTGGTAAATGGATAAGTGGCTAGAAAGCTTGGTTGTAAAGTGGGACTTGTCGCTTTCATTGGATTGTGATGAATCTAGTGTATTGAATATAGTTTTACTGGAGCTATTTCTTTGGATGAGGCGTCACATTCTACTGCGGTGTTGTACGTTTTGGGAGAGAGGTGGTGGGACACTACCCACACCATTCATTTAGGCTTCAGGGAGATAAATGTTACTCACATTGATGTTCAGTAACTGTAACCTGTCCCAAAATTTTAGTTTAAATTATATGTGGATTATAAATGAGGAGGAGTTAAATATAATTAAGGAAGAATTATGGATAATAATTAATAAAAAAAGAAAGAAAAAATGGTCAGTCAAATGACAAGGGGTTGTTGTTCAAATGACAGTGTGAGGTCGCGAGAAGGATTGCAAGATACAGGGATTCTAATGACATGTTATTAACTTACAATAGCTAGCCACGTGAAGGGTCGCACTATCCAATCAAGGAACGACATGGTAATGTAAGGACACAATTTCCAATTGAGTACGTTGTATGTATTTGACTTATTCGCGGAACAAAATATTATTTTTGAGTCACAGATAGATTTTTTATCATCACGATCCCACATAGTCTATGGCATAAAGTTTATTATAGAATTTACCACCAAACTTCAAATATTTATCACGCCGAGATTACTTTAGTGCATGTTTCACGTCTTCATTGCATTTCTATCTCTCAAGGATGATTGCGTAATGTTTTTGGGACTCAAAAAATGTTTTTAGGATTTTATTTTTATTAAAAAATATTTTTAAAAAGTTTTAAATTCATTTATTCTGAGATAAGGATTGTTTAGAGTAGTATTGAATCTTCACTTGTGTTTAGAAGGATCAAACAACATTTACCGTCATTCGAGCGACATTGCAAGGTCGTTTCAGCGAGATGAACATGTCGTTCGAGCGATATGGTCATTTAGTTCGAGCGACATGCTGATCTCGTTCAAATGATGCGCCGACTTAACTCTTCTACTTAAGGCGTGTTTAACTCAGAATTTCGCAAGTTGCAGAACTAGAAAATTAGTTTACATACAATACACTTTCATCACAAGTTTTTTATGGTTTTCAAAGTCTAAAAACATGCTTAGAGTTTCAAGATCCATTCTTTCATTCACATATGAGATAGAGATCTTGGTTTGCACCACTGGAGTTTGTTCATCACTTTGAACGTTGGGTTTTACGATGAAAAAGTGAAGGAGTTCGTGTTCAACATCGTAGACGTTACCAAGCTGTATCGATGGACACCGAGACATACGTGAACGAATGTGTTATGAACTAGCATCGTAGTAGGACTTCTATGAGGGAACTATGGAGGAGTGGTCAAAGGATGAGAGGAGCGTCAATAATTGTGGGGGATCTAGTCGTTGAGTAAGTCTATCATCTGTACTTTTTAATATCATATCATAATGATTGTCTGGATTGGGTCGTCCGAGGTTTTTTTCCCTTTGTTATTTCCTCGTACGTCTGGCTTCACTTTTGCGAACTTATTTATTTTACTTACTTTAATCACCTAGATGCATGTTTATGATTAAACAAGATGAAATTGGGCTTAACTAAAATTGGTTCTCATACTTGTTGCGGTTTAAAATTTGGAAAAGAATTTTTCAAAAAGAAAGTTGGTTTTGACATCCTTAAAACACATTTGAAAGAAAAAGGGGGATAAAAATTGGCATCAAATCTAGAAGAATATTTTTTGTTGTGTTGATCCCTTGTGTTTTTAGGGATGGATTTTGGAAACAATGAAAGTTTTAGAGCTCCTATTTTTTATGGCACTAAATATGGTTATTGGAAAATGCGAATGAGAAGTGCTTTGAAATCAATTGGTGAGCCTGTGTGGTTAGCGATTGAAAAGGTTTAGACTCCACCAGTTACACGATAGGGTGAGACCACTATTTTAAAACCCATTGAGTCATGGACCGAAGCCCAACATAGACTTGCACTTTACTACTCTAAAGGACTTCACGTTATTTCCTCACATGTCACACCAGAAGAATATAATAAAATCATGGCATGTGAAACTTCGAAAGAGTCTTAGGATATACTTGCACTTACTTACTCATGAGGGCACTAACACAGTTAGGGCATCTAAACTTCAAAATCTTACTACACAGTTTGATATGATTAAGGTGCTAGAGAGTGAGTCATTTGATGAGATTTACGCAAGATTATCAAATATTGTCAACTCGTCGTTTAACATAGGAGAGAAAATTCCAGACAATCGAGTCATAAAGAAAATATTAACGTCATTATCGAGGAGATTTTATGCAAAAGTGATCGTTTTGAACTCCTTGGGTATACTTGACTCGATAAAACTTATTGTAGGTGACCTACAAACCTATGAACTCGATATTTTTACTTCCAAGCAAGTGCCAAAGAAATAAAATGGCATTGCTTTGAAAGCTCGAAAGTAGGAGACTAAAGTTTCGAATAATGACTCCTATTCCGATTTTGAGGATGTAGCCTTATTGGCAAAGAAGTTCAAAAAATTTTGCAAGTTCCAAAAGTAATCAAAGATTCCAAACACATGAGGAATTCAAGAATAACAAGGTAGATACCGCCCCTAAGGATAAGAGTGAGAATGTCAAAAGGGTTGAGTTAGATAGGTGTTTTGGGTGGGAAGGTTACGGTCATAAGGTTTATGAGTGTCCCACTGGACTTAAAAAGGAGGGAAAGAAATCGATAGCATATAACACCACCTTAAGTGATAGTAAACTGGATGAGGGAGAGAGTTCCCCCATTGAGCATAACCTTGTATCATTCGTGGCATGTCATGTGAGAGACAATGATAAATCTTCCCATGAAGATTCTTATGTGCATGACACTTCTGAGGCCGCTGAGTAGGAACCCAAAGAGAGTTAGGGTGAAGTTAGTGAGGACGAAGAGATTGATGTAAGAAAGCTGTAAGTTGCCTGTAGTGTGTTATAAGAGAAAGCAATAAAGGTGAAAAGGTAAACTTGAAATTGCAAGCTAAGTTGAATGAGCGTGCCATAGAAAATAATGATGCTTTGATTGAGGATCTTAGGGCACGGGAGAAGACTCTTAGGTAGAAACTAGAATATTCGAATAAAGAGAGATATAGTCTTCATGGTTTAATGGAGGCTTTTAAGAAAGTGGTTCTAGAGTTTGAGGAGTCTAGGAATTTGCTTGAGTATAGCGTTAATGAGTTCGATGAGAGATTGAAAGACTCGAATAAGATAAAATTTGATTTGGAGGCAAGATTGGAGAAGTTGGATAGGATTTTAGGCACCGTCCAAATCATGGGCGATATGTTTGGTGTAGGCTACGATGATAGAGTTGTTCCCATTCCCAATTCCAATACCAATCTTGCGACAGAGCCCACTAGGAACATGAGGAGAGGTCGACATTTTGGTAATCATTCCTGCTGTGTTTATTCTTGAACTCATTGTGGTATGAAAGGTAACCTTAGATGTTTTTTCTATAACCTTAGGAATGCTCCTAGGCAGTTTAGGAATAAAGTCGTTTCGATTACCAAAACCTCATGCGTCATTTTAAACCTACTTGGGTTAGGAAATCAGACTTAGAGGCTTTAGGAATTAAACTTTATGGACCTTGTTTGGTTGCATTTGATTCTTCCCATGCTAGATCTGAAGGATGATTGTGTTGCCATGTTTGTCATACCCTAGTCTTTGCATCATTATTTATATTTTTCTAGTATTATGACATATGTACCTTTTGTATTATTTTTTTCATTTATTGAGTCTTATTTGAAATATACAAAAATCTAAGTACATGATTTTATAAATGTCCATTATCAATTTAGTATGTCGTATACCGATACACTATCGAAGAGCCTTCGAGATCAAATATTCATCGAGACGAATCCGAATATCAATTCTTCAACAATCATGCCCAATAAGGACGAATTTGGTAAATTTTGTTTGAATTCCAATTTACATTTTACATAAAAAGTGTTGGGATATATTTGTGAAAGTTAAAATATTTTTCTAAATTTGATTTCTAGAAAAACTTTGCTGATCTCGTAAACAGTCTTAACAATTGAGGTTTCTAAGTTTTATAAAATACCGAAGGATTTTGGGAAACGAGTATGATGTCATTCGAACGACATAACATCTCGTTCAAATAACATTGTATGTCGTTCAAATGAGAATAGTTTTTACCTGACACATCACTGCCTTGAATTTTAGTATTTAAAGGGTGTCAGACTACTGCTTTTCGAGTGGAGAAAACACTAGTTTAAACATAATATGCTTTTTAATGTTTTTGTTTATTCTCCATCTTATTTAGGGTTCAAAACTTTATTTTTACAATTCACGAATCCCAAACATTTTTGAGTGAGCTGTTTTGTGGAACCCAAAGCATATTTTCCTAGGAGTTTTTCTTGCTAAATCTAGGTGCCTTGGAAAAGTACATGATTGACTATAGGTGCCACTTGTGGGAGGTACTGAGTTGATTGACTATGTGTCATAGGGAGTGCTACGGTGTTCCTAGACTGATCACTACGAACTGACACTTGTGGGTATTTCAAAAGTCAATTGTATTTTCGCTGTAATTCGATTGTAAACCCTTCCTTTACAAATTATAGTGGAAATATAAGGTTTTTACCCTTTCGGGGATTTTTCCTAAAATTTGTCTTCACCAGCTTATTCATGGCATGATTTAATTTGAGATTCGAATTGTCACGTAGATGCATGTTTAGGGGCTGATTTAATTAGTATTTGGTTTTAGCAAATTTAGACATCCAATTAAATAAGTCTGATTTGGAAATTGCGAATCTATTTGAATCATTATCGTACACGCATTTTCAAAAAGTATTTTTGGTTTTAAATATTTTTGAGAAAAATTAGAGAAGATTTTATTGTTGGGACAAAAATATTTTTTTAGAAAAACACAAAAAGATTTTTGGTGTATTTTTGTATCGTGAGTGTTTCATGTTTGATGTGGCACATTAGTGTGCTTGGACCCCTATCATTTCATTGTCCATGTGGTTGGGCAATTGGTCATAATTGTTGATGCATTGAATGATCTTAACCATTGTCTTAATGGGGTTGCTTCGAAGTTGATACACATTTGAATTCGACTTTGTATATATGCCATCTTTGTACACATTCACGAGTTTATATGAATGTTTGACATCTCATGCATATTTGAGTTTGGTGAGACATTCTTATCGAAATTTTGTCATCTATGCGTAATAAGTCTTAGAAGGAAGTGTGCATGTAAGAACCATTTACCGTGAGGATTGATATTGCTTAAATTGAAAAAATGATGAGTGTTCACGAGAAGGGGCTACGAGTGAATAATAATACTTTTTTCTTTTTTTTATGGAAGAGGGAAAAAGCCCCCCCCCCCCCCCCCCCCCACATTTATTTATTCATGGAGAAAGTGCCTCTTCACAATGGTTTACAGGCAAAAGAGAAATGAAAGCTAAAATTGAGATTTTAACAAAATCCCTAAAGGAGATGCTAAAGAACACCACTGTAAAGAAGAGAAAGAGGATCTAAAGTAATGACAACCCATTTTGTCTATCCTAATAGCTCCCTTAACCATAGGAGGAAGATCAGAAACAGAGGTGAAGACCTGAAGAGATGGAAGGTTGATTCCAGCATTTGCTAATGCATCAGCGACCATGTTAGATTCTCTGTAGCACCATGATAAAGAGTAATTTTCAAGCTTAAGATATTCTTTGATTTCATCCACATAAGTCTTCAACTTCTAGGGAGGTTTTCAGTTTTTATTTATCAAATTAGCCACGAATAAAGAATCTTCCTCAATATGATCTTTTTTGATATTATTTGCAATACACAATTTAAGCCTCGTACTAAGACAAAATAATTCAAAAACTGAATTTGTATCCACCTTTGTAGATTGAGAAAAAGCAAACACAAAATCTCCCTTATCATCTCTGACTAAGCCACCACAACCACTAATACCCGGATTACCTGTAGAAGCACCATCGCTATTCAGCTTATAGCTTTTAGAAGGAGGAAAAGACCACTGAATAAACTTGCAAACATGAGTTGTATTCCTGGATTGAAGGTTGAAAGCATCTTTAATACCACCATCAAACTCTGAAAATGCATTTTTGAAAGTGATACCCTTACATATGTCTGAAATGAGAGAGAGAGATTTGAAAACGACAGATTGAACATCTACATCAACATCTTCAAAAGTAGCAAGATTTCTACTTTTCCAAATCTCCCAACAGACCACAATCGGGATGCACTTACAAAGGAAGATAGAATAATCTTTAGTTCCTAATTTCAACCACCAACTATTCAGGAAAGCAGATATAGAATTTCTATCCAATGAGATTCTCATTAAATCAGCAAAGACGAGCCAAATAGGATGAATAATGAGGCATTGGATAAAGGAGTGACTAATAGTCTCTTCATGAAATTTGTAGGCCTTGCATCTAGAGCATAGTCTAATTCCCACACTTTTTATATAGTCATCAACTGCGACACAATTGTTCAGAATCTTCCACATTAGAATAGAACAGTTTAAAGGGATTTTAGAATCCCAAATCTGATGGAAAGATCTTGAGGAAGGGAATTGAGTTTTAGAAAGATCAAAAGCTGAAGAGAATTTTAAGTCTCATGAAGAATGAGGTTTCCAAATCCATCGACCTTCTAACTCCAACATATTATCCAAACACATATCTTTAACGTACTGAATTTTTTCTAAGTTTGAGATCCACCTAAAGACCCTGAAGTTCTGTTCTTGTACTTGAAATTCATAAAAGTAGACCAAAGAGAATTCTCAATTTTAAGCTTCCAAAAAAACTTCATAGCAGAAGCTTGAGATATAACTTTGAAGTCCTTGCAGCCCAAACCACCTTCAGAAGGATCTCTACATAAAGCATCCCATTTTTTCCATTGATATTTCCCTCCTTTCTCGATGGAACCACTCCAAAAAATTTGTTGAAAAGCTTGTGAATCCTATTGATTATAGATTTTGGAGGAGAAATAGAAGCTAATAGAAATATAGGAATTGAGGAGAAAACATGTTTAATAAGAATAAGCCTTCCACCAGATGAAAGAGTTCTAGCTTACCAACCTGCCAATTTAGATCTTAGAGATTGAATCAAACCATCGTAATATTTAATTTTATTTCTACCTTTAAATACAGGACGACCTAAATATTTAAAAGGGAGACCTTTGAATTTAAGCCCAGAAGCCTCCGCCACCTTTGATTTGAATTGATGAGAGCATTTAGCATCCAGAGTAAATCTGCTCTTATAAAGGTTCACCTTCTGCCCAGAAATTGAGGAACAGGAATCAAGAAAGCCCATGACACATCTTAAGCTTCTTTTATCCCCTCTACAAAATATTATGACATCGTCTGCAAAGGACAAATGGGAGATGATGGGCCTGCCACTAGGTAAATAAAAAGGATTGATTTTCCCCAATTCCATTAGCTTATTCAAACCCCTACTCAAATAATCAGCTGCCAAGATAAACAAACTCGGGGATAAAGGATCCCCCTATCTTCTCTGGTAGATTTAAAAAAATCACAACTCTGACCATTAACAAGAATTGAGAACCAATTTCAAGATATAAGTCTCTAAATAAAGTCAATCCACTGCTCACCAAATCCAAAACTCCGAAGCACCGCAATTAAGAAGTCACAATTGACTCTATCATAAGCCTTTTCCATGTCTAACTTAATAAGAACATATCCTCCATGAATTTTCTTTCCTAAATTTTCCACCATTTCCTTAGCTAGAAGGATATTATCTTGAATGGATCTACCTTGAATGAATCCACTCTGGTTTGGAGAGACACTCAATGGGAGAATTTGAGCCAATGTTTTAGAGAGAACCTTTGAAATAATCTTCATAGAAAAATTACAGAGACTTATAGGTCTAAGATCTCAACAAAATTTTGGGCATCTCATTTTAGGCACAAGAACAACACTATTACTGGTCCAACTTTGGGGAATAGAGCAGCCTGCAAAAACGGAAGTTATAGCAAATAAAAGGTCAGTTTTAATAATGTTCCAACATTTAGAGTAGAAAACTCCTCCAAAACCATCAGGCCCTAGAGATGCGTCATCATTGAGCACATGAATGGCAGTGAGAACCTCCATTTCAGGAGGAAAATCCTCTAAAACCTCATTCATTTCAGGAGATATGATAAATGGAATAAAGTTGGAAACATTCTCTAATTGAACTGAAGAGTTAGGAGACCAAAAATCTTTAAAAAAAGTCACAATATGATTCTTTAAACCTTGAGGATCCTCTATTAAAGAACCATCATTAGCTTTCAAAGAGTGAATAGATAACTTCTGATGCTTAGCTTTCATAGTAGAATGGAAAAATTTTGATCTTGAATCTCCCAATTCAAGCCATTTGATTGAAGACTTTTGTCTCCAATACTCCTCTTAAGTTTTTAAAGCTTCTAAAAGCTTAGCTTGGAACTTATGTAGAAGACACCTGTTAGAATCAGACCTGCCCAATTCATAATTAACCTCTAGTTGAGAAATCTCATCTTCAAGGTTACTTATAGATTGAATAATAATCACATCATGAAAGCCACCGTTTAAAAGATCCTGAGAAAAAAATTAAGGTAATAAAAAGAATCATAAGCTAAAATAGGGCCATTAATATTTCTCTAAGATGAGAAATATAAAAACCTCAAAAATCTTTAAAAGGAGAATATATATTTGAAGGATTTTGGATGGAAAAATTATAACGGGTTTTCACCATGAATCCTTATGTTGAAAAATTATATCATCATACTATTGTTTTTAAAATCGTTAAAATTTCGTATTTGTGTGTGTGATGTTTGTTTAGTTCATTATATTGCTTGTCAAATACGGCTAAAACTAAGTTTGATGACATTTAGCTATCAATTAGAGCTTCTTGACCTATAATGTGTTGGAGTTGTGATTCATTTCTTGTAGTCCCATTCACTCCATATCCACGTTTGATCATATTGATACTATGTTGGCATGAAACTCACATTGTTTTACTTGATTTATTTTTTCTATTTTGAGTTTGTTTTGCTGCTTTTTGATATTTTCGATTACTGTTTTCATGAAAAAAAATTCTCAGGGCGAAACTTCATGATTTTTAGGACTGGAATTGAGAAATTTTGATATTGTTTGAGCGACATCTGGACTTCGTTTGAGCAACAAGTCTATGTCGCGCGACGAATTGATCTCGCGAGCTTCAAGCAAGATGGTGAAAAGTGTCAGGTATCTGTCGTGAGAAGGGTCACATGATGAGTCGCGAGAAGGGGTGTTCGCGCGAGAGCTTACTATTTTGAGATTTTTTATGTCACTTGATGCATGGTTTGAGCGACATGCATTGTCATTTGAACGACAATGCATTGTCATTCGAGATAACTTTGGAGGATTTCTTTTAGATTCTTCTGATTTCATACCTGGTTAGTTTTACCACTGATATCATACTGTTTGGGTACTTCTGGGAAATTTGTATGAAGTATGGGATGATTATGCATGATGGTTTTTACTGCATTGTTTGAGTCATATGAAAGAATAAATATTGGATTTATGCGACTACTATTTGCCAGCTACGATTTAATATTTTTTTTATTATTATTAGTTGGAGTTCCATGTTTATCTAGATATGCTTCATTAATTATCACATGCTAGATATTTGATGTTTGTTTATCTTTGTCACTTATTATCTATTCGAGATAAAAAGGGGGAGAGATGTATGTGATGTAAGGGGAGTTTTGAGCACATAGTTTATTATTGCATTACAAATTGTTATCACATGCTTTCATGCTTATATACTGGTATTAATTAGTTTGCACAATTTGATATCCCGAGTTCTATATTGTTTTCAAATTGGTATCAAAATAATTTGCTCACATGTTTAACAAATGGTTTGTTTTTACATATTGGTATTTTTAGACCATTTGTTCCTCCATACTTCACGGGGTATTTGTCTATTTCATGTGTGTAGGTATTCTTCAGCGAGTCAAGATTTCAAGACTACATCACATTCAGACAACTCATGCTTGTCAAACCATCGTTTACTAGTCTTGTCCTGTAATTTTTGATTTTGGGGTTTATGGGATAGGATTTAGGCTTCATATGGCATAATGACCCGACTTATGCATTTCACTGTTTGTTTTTTGTCCTGAAATAGTCGAAGGGGGAAATTTGTAAGGAAAAAATTTCCAATTGAGTCCATTATACGTATTTGACTTATTCTCGAAACAAAACATTATTTTTGAGTCATAGATAGATTTTTTATTGTCAAGCTCCCGCACAGTCTATAACCTAAAGTTTATTGAAGACTTTGCGGTCAAGTTTCAAATATTTATCATGGCGAGGTTAATTTGGTTCACGTTTCATGTCTTCATTGCATTCTGATCTCTCACGTATGAATGCGTAATGTTTATGAGACTCAAAAAATATTTTTATGATGGTATTTTTATTAAAAAATGTCTTTAAAGAGTTTTAACTGCGTTTATTCTGAGATAAGGATTTTTTAGAGTTGTATTGAACCTTCCCTTGTGTTTAGAAGAATCAAAAGGCACTTGCAGTAGTTCGAGCGACATTGCAAGGTCGTTCAAGTGAGATGAACATGTCATTCGAGCGGCATGTTGATCTCATTCAAATAATGCGCCAACTTAACTTTTAGATTTAAGGAGTATTTAACTCAGAATTTCATAAGTTGCGAAACTAGAAAATTAGTTTACATACGTTTATTTTTTACACAAGTTTTCTAAGGTTTTCAAAGTCTAAAAACATCCTTAGAGTTTCAAGATTAGTGCTTTCATTCACATATGTGATAGAGATCTTGGTTTTCACCGAGTTTGTTAATTACTTTGAAAGTTGGATTTTTCAGTGAAGAAGCAAAGGAGCTTGTGTTCAACATCGTAGTTGTTACCAAGCTATATCGGTGGACATCGAGACATACAAGGACGCATGTGTTATGGATAAGAATCGCAGAAGGACTTTTGTGTTGGCTCTTTAGAGGAGTGGTCGAAGGATGAGAGGAGCGTCAAGATTTATAAAGGATCGAGTCATTGACTAATTCTATCGTTTGTACTTTGTAATACTATATCATAGTGATTGTTTGGCTTAGGGTATCCAAGGTTTTTTTCCCTTAGTGGTTTCCTCGTCTATCCGACGTCACTTTTGTGAAATTATTTATTTTACTTGCTTTAATCATCGAGATGCATGTTCAGTATTAAAAAAGATAAAATTGGGCTTAACTAAAATTGTCTCTCAAACTTGGTGTAGTTTAAAATTTGGAAAAGCGTTTTTCAAAAAGAAAGTTGGTTTTGACATCCTGAAAACACATTCGAAAGAAAAAGGGTCCTAGAGGTAGAAATCGTTCAAATGACATAGGGAAGTCGTTCGAATTTTTAATCTCAATTTCCCTTGTACGCTGTCATAATTCTGGGTGTTGAATCTTTGAGTTGTCGAGCTCAGATCAGCCCAGAAGGGGAAAAACAGAATATTTGATCTTAAGGAGGGTTATTTATCAAGGGTTGTTTGAGGTCATTTTATGTTGGGAGAAATAAAAGAAGGGGATATAGATAGATAGATAGATAGATAGATAGATAGATAGATAGATAGATAGATAGATATGTCGATAAATAGATAGATAGATAGAGAGATAGAGAGAGAGAGAGAGAGAGAGAGAGAGAGAGAGAGAGAGAGAGAGATAGAAGTGGGTGGTCTTGCACCACAATCCACCACCATTTTATATAATATCCCACAATGCTCAAGCCTACAATACACATTTTAACCATTGATAAAGAAGACCTACGAATTTTGGTGTGGGGTTAGGGGGATTTTTGGAGAATATGAAGGTAGATTTTCATGTAGTTGAAGTGGGTATTTCTTAGAAGCTTGGAAGAAGAACATTTTGGAGCAATTTCGAGGATGCATTTTGTTACCTCTCAAGGACACCTTTGGAGGTGGGGTTTCCTCCTACACCAAAATTTCTACCACCATTGGAGCCATTAGAGGGGGGGGGGGGGGGGGGGGGGAAACTTACTCTTAATATAAGATTTATGTATGCATATTGTTTTCTTGGTAGTTATGTTACATGAGTAGGGTTCATTTGATTAAATGATAAAAATTGACGTGTATAAATAATAAACATTTTTATGTAATAAAAACGTTAAAAAATGTTATTTTGTTGAAAATAAAGAATGGATATTTATTTGAAGGTTTTGAATTAGTAAAAGTGGGTGTTTGTGAAAATGGTGTATTTTCTAAAAATATTGATGAAAAATATATTATGAAATAAAATGTTTGTAAATGATGTGATTTTGTTGAAAATTTGGTGACATAATGTTTCTTGCAAAAATGATGGTTTTATGAAAAATAGGCATTTGTTGAGTTTGACGAAATTAAATGTCTTTTATGTCTTGAAAATGCAATTTTTACAAGTGTAATGAATTTCTAGAATGAAAAATGTGTTTCACCCATTGAATAGGATTTTAAGGTTTAAAATCTATCTTCTCATGCATATAAACTTGTAGTATTTTGGTACTAAGTGTATAAACAAGTTTAAAGAAGATTTTATTAGGTTTAAACATGAAATAAGAAAAGTATAAATCCCTGCCGTTAAGGTGTATGGAAGAGGGGTTAGAAAGGTGACAAAGATAAAATGTAAGGCTACATGTAAAATGAAGGAAATAGTTTTTCTTATAAATTAATATTAAGTGTAATTAGATTTCTTGAATGAATAAAGTAAAGAAAGGTGTGTTTTGAGAAAATGTTGATAAATGCATTAATTAAGTGTTATTGGGTAAACATGGAAAAGTTGGTAGCTGTAACTTAGTAATGTTGTAAAATATGAACACTTATGAAATTGAAAAGGACTAAAGAGATAAAGGTGTTTCCAACTAAGTATAATAATACCCTAAGGCTAAAAAGGGTGTTAATGTATCAAGAAGTTGGTATGAATAACTTAATTGTGTTTGCAAGGAATTAACACTTGTGAAAATGGAGTAAAATGCGATTTTGGAAACAAATGGGTAAAATAGTAATTTTACTTAAAGTGGAACCTTTTTATGAAATAAAAATGTTTGAAAAGGTGTTACAAATGGTTGTCCTAAATGAATTTGATTTTTGGAATAAAAATCAGGGTTAAAAGCGTAAAGGACATGAAATGATAAATTTCAAACTGTAACAAAAGTGGGGGTGGTAAAGTCCTGAGTTTGTAGCTTCGGACCGGTAAAAAGGTAAAGTGGGTAATGTGGACATTTGTAAAATATTAAAACACATAGAACTCGGACGATATCGAAAAAGGCAAAAAGGTCTTTAAGATCTTGGGTGAAAATCCCTAAAATACTATCCAGAGCATATGGGGTGCATAGTCGATGGTGTGGAGCCCGAGAAAAGATAAAAGGAATAAGAAAAATGTCAAGAAATTGGTCGTGCGGAAGAATGTGTTATACAACTTAACTTGAATGGATAAATAAGTATTCCTCAAAAGGTTAAAATGAACAAGTAAATGCATAATTGATTAATGTCCATAAAGGAAGTAAAAAGGGTAAAGTGAGTGGGTAAATGGGTGATTAAGCAACATAAGCGATTAAACTCATAATTAACGAAAGCATGTGTTGTAAAAAGGTTTTTCAAAGATTAAATGATTATTTTCTAACATGGTATTCGCGTCTATTGAATGGGTGGGGTTCAATGAAAATACTAAAGTGTATTGAAATAAATAAATGGGTGGTTCCAGTAAGGGAGTGTGTTTGGATTAATCCAATGTAGTGGTTTCAAGTATTAAACTGGGTGTGTTAACTGAAGTGATAAATGTTAAGAATGAGTGAATTAAGTCTTTTACAAGATTAAGGTAAATTAATCTGGACAAGTAAGGTTTAAAACTGTGAATACATTAGAACATGTACTTTTCAAATGTATATGTATGTAGATACATACATATTTTTCCATGCATGTGGTTATAGTGCGTGAGTATTCTTTATGTCGTTCGTTTCTATTCTGATTTTGTATAATCCCACTGGGCATTAAATCACACCCTCACTTTGTTACGACATATTGGGTGCAGTTTTGTATTTTGAGAGCATTATACATGTAAGTACTTTAGTTATTTTTATGTTAGTAGCTCTGTTTACTTGGACTTCAGGGTGCTTCCCATGGATCCCTCACATAGTTTATTTTGAAATTGGAATCGCATGTTCATAAGTGAAATGTTAACTAAAACAAAACTCGACCTAGCAACATTATGTAGGTCATTCCATTGCACTTCACACCTAATGCTCGGGTCGAACCGGATTGACTTACGGGTAGCCCATAAATCCATGTCGGGGCATTGCAAATGGTATCAGAACTCTAGGTTCAAGTTTCATTTCGAGAGTGACATGGTGAGGTCGGAATTAGATCTTTCAATGCCAGTTTGGTTTGGGTCGGTCATGCTAGTTTGATGACAGTTCAGTTCGTGTCCTCGATGGTAAAGTCAAAGAGGTTAGAATGAAAAGTAAGTTAGTGACAATTGGCACACGATCAAATTGATAGTTATTAATTATTTCCACGCTTCAGATTAGAATTGTAGTAATTTACGAGTGTCCATGCAAGCCTGTAGTGGTGACACCGTGGTTATTTGTGTGAGGTGCTTGTGTTAAATTTTGGTGGCATAGGATCACTCGAGATGTTGATAGAATAAAGTGACGCCCAGTGGGCAAGTGGTACAAATTGCATATAATCAACAATAGATATTGATGTTTTGGATGCCTTGACTAGATACTAATGATTGGTGATTAAAAGATATATATAATCCTTAGGTACAACGCTTATGGGTAGTTAACACCGGTGATGTAATTAGGCAAATTCGATCCTTGGGGTAATATCATAATTGATGGTAGTTCGATGAACACATGTGGTTGTGTAGGCTAATAGTTAAAAATGTTGTACCCTTTTGTGTGATATGTCTTGTGAAATGACCTTGGTGATGAGAGTATCCTTGTTAGTGGCAACAGTGAGTAGTGTTCACTACGACCTAGTGGTAAAGGTTGTGTATCTCATGTATGGAGACTAGATAGATGAATGTCATTCATAAGTATTAAATTGTGGTGAGAACATATTAATTCCTTGGTTAAGGACTTAGGTTGGGTGTAACTTAATTATAAGGTGATATTGAGGAATATGATCTCGTGCGGCGTTCGTGGTGTGGACCTTATTATTTATAGGAAGTACCCCATACTAAGATCTATATAGTTATGTTAACTCGTATATTGGCACATGGTGTGTTATTCAAATAGTAAGACAATTTAGTTGCCATAGTTGAACACTCATTGAGGATTTGGATGAGGAAGACCTTGAGGTCTATAGGCTATAGACGACATCCTGTGTCCTGCCATAACCCGCAGTGTCATCGGATGTGGTTTGTACACGGATTATAGTCTCCTGGAAGGAAAATAAGATGATTATCTAGATGTGGACACTCGTTTTATCTACCGAGATAATGGATAGGTGCGAGGTCATCCTTGTGTGAGAGTATTTCATAGGTATTTTGAGGCCCTCATAGGACATAACAGTGTGTGGTATCATTGAGGATAAATATTGAATGTTGCGATGCCTTGAGGTGTTTAAGGATTAAGGAGCACTATAGCTAGAGGCTTGTAGACTAGTGTTTTTGCGATCACCAAGTGATATCATCGTGGGTATTGTAATGTGTGTAGAGTGCACCTATGGTAATAAAGGTATTGAAATAGTGGTCTTACACGAGTGTGTTTCAAATCAAACCAATTTTCATAAAAAATTGTCCAACTTTTAATTAGCCCCAAACCAAGTTGTGAAAAGCCAATTTTTACTTTAAACCAATTTTACGTTGATTAATCCTAAACATTCATCTAGTGATTAGTAAAGTAAATTAAAGAATACCCACAACACAGGATGTACGAGGAAAAACTCAAGACGGGAAAAAATCTCGGACGACCCAAGCCAGACAATCAGTATGAATGTGGAATTACCACGAACAGACAAAAGACTCACTTAAGGACTCGATCCCCGAGGGTCTTGACTCTCTTTTGATCTTCACCACTCCTCTCACAGTGCCTACGCAGAAAGTCCTTCTTCCACGATACTTGTCTATAACACACTCGTACATGTATGTCTTTGTGTCCACCGAATGGCTTTGATACGTATACGATGTCGAACAAGAAGTCCTTAATATTTTTTCACCTCAAAACCCAGTTATTCAAGTATTGAAAAAACCTTCTTCGTGCAGAAAGATCACATAAACATATAGTAATGATAACTCGGATCTTTACAAACTCTAAGGATGTGTTTAAGCTTGGAAACCTTAGAAAAACATGTGCAAAACTCGTACTGGATTGAAAACTGTTTTCCAGATTGCACCACTTTTAAATTCTGACGAAACCACGCTTTAAATAGGAAAAATTAACCGCCTTGAAAACTGTGTCGCTCGAACAAGATTGACCAGTCGTTCGTGCAACATGGCTATCTCGCTCGAACGATTTGAGCTGTCTTTTGAACGACGTGCGTGTCAGTTTGACTTTTTCTTTAAAACCTTTCTTCCAAAATTGATCCAATGAAGTCAAAATATTTTTAGAGCTTATTAGAATAAAACGTAGTGTAAAACATTTAAAACGCTCTTTAAAACATTTTGAAATATTTTCTTTATAAAAATTCATCCTTATCCTTTTATAAAAATTATTTCGAGCTCCATTAATTATACGCATTCATACCCGTGTGATCTCAGAATGCAATAAACTTGAAGACGAATAAACTTGCACCAATTAAACTTCGACATGATTAATTCTTTGAAGCTTTGCAGCAACATCTTCAATTTATTCAATACGTCATAGACCAAGTGGGATCGTGACGAAATAAAATCTCCCTATGACATATTATAAACACAACTTTGTTCACGGAATTAAGTCAAAACAATATAGGGGCTCAATTGGAAATTTATGCCCTTACAAATCTCCCCCTTTGACTATTTCGAGACAAAACTAAAGCAGCGTATTGCCTAGGTCGGTCCGTCAAACCATATGACGCCTAAAGCCCATCCCATAAACCCAAAGTGAAAAATTACAGGACACGGACTAGTTTATGGAGCACCGATAAGCATGAACTATCTGAATGTGATGTAGACTTGGAATCTCGAATCGTTGAAGCATACCTACACACATGAAACACACAGACAAATACCCAGTGAAGTATGGAGGAACGAATGAAACCAATATATATATATATATATATATATATATATATATATATATATATATATCCAAATGATACTAATTTTACAATAGATACCAATATGAATAAACTCTGAAAAATCATTTGTTAAACAATTAAGCAACAAAATGATACCAATTTGTAAAATATGTAATAAAAAACATGCTCAACAAACCTCCCCCTACATCACATACATATCTCCCCCTTTTTGTCTCGAATAAACAATCCGGTGAAAAGATAAACGAATCAACAAGTATCTAGCATGAAGATATACCAAATAAAAATCTCTATATAATCATGAAAAACCCAGCTAAATATGATCAAGTAATGACAAATTAGTAGCTAGTAAACAAAGGAATCACACAAAGAATATAGCGAACTAATCAGGTGTGATAAACGGATTATATGCAAAATTCCAATATGAGACAATAAAGCCTGCATATAAATCAGTTAGTCCAGAAATCTTCCAGCAGTACTAAACATATCACAAAATAAACCAGTGGACTGCAAACAAAAAGAAGCGAATTCCCAGATCGTCGTTCGAACGAGCCAGGAACGTCACTCAAACGAGATGAGGACGTCGCTCGAACGAGGCTTCTCGCGTCATAGTAATGTCGCTCGAATGAGGTCTTCTCACGACATTAGATGTCGTTTGAATGACTTCTTGCGACAGCCAAACTTTCCTAGCTTCCCAAAAATATAATATATTTTTTCCCAGTGAAAAAATTTCCTGAAAGATCACACTGGAAGGGCCTGACAACAGCAAAACAGTGCTAAAACACTAAACTTTTTACCCAAAATGCAAAAATGCATAAAAACTAACAATGCGAGTTACATGCAAACATAGTACTGATGTGCTCAAACATGGGCATGGAATATATGGGCGTGAAACTACAATAAATGAGTCACAATTCCAACACATCGAAAAGATCAAGAAGCTCTAATTAATAGCGATAAATCATCAAACTTTATCAGAGTCATATGACAATTAAAGTGTGAGCTTAATGAACTAAACATACTACATGCACACAAATTCAGAATTTTGACGATTCTACAAAAAATAGCATCAAATTGCAATGTTTCAACATGAGGATTAGTTGTGCAAACTAGTTGAATTTTCTCCAACCAAACTCCCTCTTGTATAGATACTTTTTTCAAGTTTTTTCAAGGTTTCTAGTATTTTCAACTTAGAGAAAATCTTATTGGCCCTTTTTCTTAGCATATTGCTTTTTCTTTTGGGATCTTTTAAACGGTGACTTTCACGACGAGTCAATTGAATTCTCGCAGCCCTTTCCCTTGAATCACTCATCATTTTTTTAATTTTGATATCAATACAAATCCTCGTAGTAAACGATTCTTACCTGCACACTTCTCCTTAAGTCTACTTATGCATAGATGACAAGATTGATATAAGAACGCCTCACATTATTCAAAGATGCAAAAGAAGTCAAACATCAATATAAACTCGTGCATGTGTGCAATGATGGGATATATACAAATTCGAATCAAATACATATCAACTTTGAAACAACCCCATATAAACAATGGTTAAGATCATTCTAAGCATCGATAATAATGACCAAATGTCCTAGCCACATGGATAATGAAACGATGGGGGGGGGGGGGGGGGGGGATCAAGCACACTAATATGCCACATCAAACATGTAAACTAAAAAAAAATTGGCTTTTCAAACATATTTTGACTCAAATAAAATCACAATCTTTTTATTTTTTCAAAAGTTTTCTCAAAAATAATTTTATTTTTTATTTTTTAATAGGACTCCAACAAATGAGAAACTATAATACAAAAATGATACACATGTCATTATACTAGCAATGAATATATCATGAAGCAAACTAGCATATGACAAACATGGAAACACTATCATCCTTTAGATTTAGTATTGGAAGAATCAAGTGCACCCAAACGAGAATCATGAATTTTTATTCCTAAAGCCACTAAATCTGATTTCCTAACCCATGTAAGTGTAAAACGACACATGGGGGTTTGGGGAACCGAGACAACTTTATTCCTAAACTTCCTAGGAGCTTGTCTAAGGTCGTAACAATAATGCCTAAGGGGACCTTTCCTACCACAAAACGTGAAAGTGTAGTGACGGTGGGAATGATTACCTATATGTGGACCTTTTCTAACATTCCTAGTGTTTCTCATACGTGCGGGGGGAATGGGAACAACTCTCTCATCAAAAACTATACCTCCCCAATCTCCCTTAATTTGGACGATGCCTAAGATGTTTTCTAACTTCTCCGACCTAGACTCAAAATCAAACTTAACTCTAGACGAGTCTTTCAACTTCACTTCCAAGTCATTTATCCTAGACTCTAGCAAATGCCTAGACTCCTCAAACTCTAAAATCTCCTTTTTCAAAGACTCCATCAAACCATGGAGATTTTCTCTCTCACCCTCTAATTTCTCACTAAGAGTCTTCTCTCGTGCCCGAAGATCCTCAATCAAACTATCATTATTTTTTATGGAATGCTCATTCAACTTAGCTTGCAATTTTGCATTTTCCTTTTTCACATTAACCGTCTCGGCATACAACTCATTAAATGCAGCTTGCAATTCTTTCACTTCTACCTCCTCTTCGTCACTCTCTTCTCCCTCACTAACATGAGATTTACTTAAAACCTCCTTGGAAGTGTCATTCACATGAGAATCGCCCTTGCTCACATGACATGGCATAAACGCAACAAATTTATCATCAATGGGGGAACTCTCTCCCTCTTCCGGATCACTATCAATTAAGGTGACACTATATACAATGGGTTGCTTGCCCTCTTTCTTAAGTCTTGTGGGACACTCCTTAACTTTGTGACTGTACCCCTCACACCTAAAACACTTATTCGACTTATCTCTCTTAGGCTTCTCAAACTTATCCTTAGAAGTGGGATCAACTTTCTTATTCTTGAATTTTTCAAACTTCTTGGCATCTTTCGATTGCTTTTGAAATTTAATAAATTTTTTAAATTTCTTTGCCAACAAAGCAACATCCTCAAAATCGAAACTGGGATCGGAATCCAAAACTTTAATTTCCTCCATTTAGGTTTTCAAAGAAATACCCTTTTCTTTCTTAGGGACTTTCTTGGAGGTAATCATGTCGATTTCATAAGTTTGTAAGTCACCTACAATCTCTTCTAGTTTTATCGACTCTAACTTACCCAAGGAGTTTAAAATAGTCACTTTCGCGTCAAACCTATTAGGCAATGACCTAAGGATTTTCTTAATGACACGGTTGCCACAAATTTTCTCACCTAGGTTAAACAATGAGTTGATAATATTGGACAATCTATAAAAAAACTCATCAAAAGTCTCACTCTCTAACACCCTAATGGTCTTAAACTGTGTAGTAAGATTTTGAAGTTTCGAAGCCCTAACCACGCTTGTGCCCTCGCGAGTGAGTGACAAAATATCCCAAGCCCCTTTTGATGTTTCCAAAGTCATAATTCTATTATATTCTTCCGGTGTAACATGTGAAGAAATGACATGCAAACCCTTAGAATTATATTGTGAAAGTTTATGTTCAGTTTCGATCCATGACTCGACAAGCTTTAAATTTGTGACCTCACCTAAACTAGTGACATGGGGTGTCCAACCTTTCTCAGCTGCTAGCCACACACGCTCATCAATAGATTTTAATGCACTTTTCATTCTCATCTTTGAAAACACATGGGATCAGAAAACAAATAAATTATGTTTTCTGGCTCTGATACCAATTTGAAAGAGTGTTCCTACATGAATGTGTTTTAAATTAAACCAATTTTCACCAAAAATTATCCAATTTTTAATTAGCACCAAACCAAGTTGTGAAAAACCAATTTTTACTTTAAACCAATTTTATCTTGATTAATCCTAAACATGCACCTAGTGATTAAAGCAAGTAAAGTAAAGTAAATAGTACTCACAACGCAATATATACGAAGAAAAACCCAAGAAGGGAAAAAACCTCGGACGACCCAAGCTAGACAATCACTATGAATGTGGAATTACAACGAACAGATAAAAGACTCACTCAACGACTCGATCCCCATGGGCCTTGACGCTCTTCTGATCTTCAACCACTCTTCTCATAGTGCCCACGCAGAAAGTCCTTCTTCCACGATACCTGTCCATAACACACACGTCCACGTATGTCTTGGTGTCCACCGAATGGCTTTGATACTTCTACGATGTCGAATAATAAGTCCTTCTCTGTTCTTAATCACAAAACCCAGATGTTCAAGTATAGAACAAACCTTCTTGGTGCAGCAAGATCACATAAATGTATAGTAATGATAACTCGAATCTTTGCAAACTCTAAGGATGTGTGTAAGCTTTGAAACCTTAGAAAAATATGTGTAAAATTCGTACTGGATTAAAAACTGTTTTCCATATTGCACCACTTTTAAATTCTGATGAAATGACGCTTTAAATAGGAAAAAATAACCATCTCGAAAACTGTGTCACTTGAACGAGATTCATCAGTCGTTCGTGCGACATGGCTATCTCGCTCGAACGATTTGATTTGTCGTTTGAACAACGAGCATGTCAGTTTGACATTTTCTTTAAAACGTTTCTTCCAAAAGAGATCCAATTAAGTCAAACTCTTTTTTGAGCTTATTAGAATAAAACGTAGTGTACAAAATTTCAAACACTCATTAAAACATTTTAAAATATTTTCCTTATAAAAATTCATCCTTATCCTTTTACAAAAATAATTCCGAGCTCCATTAATTATAAGCATTCATACATGTGTGGTCTCAGAATGCACTAAACTTGAAGATAAATAAACTTGCATCAATTAAACTTAGGCATGATTAATTCTTTGAAGCTTTGCCGCAACGTCTTCAATTTCTTCAATATGTCATAGACCAAGTGGGATCGTGACAAAATAAAATCTCCCTATGATATATTACAAATGCAGTTTTGTTTACGAAATTAAGTCAAAACAATACAGGGACTATATTGAAAATTTATGTCCTTAAAGGTATAGGCAATGAAGCCTTATTGAGTTTTGGGACTTTTACATGAAATGTGTTTGGTGTTCTTGGGAGGCCAATTAAGTTCGATAAAAAGTGGTCGTAGCATTCTAGTAATGATCGATTTGAGGGTCAGATGATGACCTAAGATTACTAGTTGTATAGTATGCATGTTGTGTATGGCCTTCCAATAGGCACAGATGGGTGGTGTAATCCCTAAGGTAGGGTGATAGTTGTGTCTTCATAGGAGTGATGCTCGGATGTCATGGAATGACTCGTATGGATGTGGTGATAACTGGTTTCAGGATACACTTGAGATGTATTCGAGATAAGAGGAGACATGAAAATGGCAAGGTGGGGTAGCATAGAAACATGCTTATTATGTCTAGGTGCCGACTGTATATGTTAAGGTAACCTTGGTAATTAAAGTATTAGTTCTTGGCACGTTTTGCCAAGCTTGTAAGGGTTATGGGATGTATCCCAGTGCGACATTTACTACCCTTAGAATGCCAAAGATAGCGGGTGTGGTCGTCACGTAAATTTTTGTGGGTAGAAACCAAAGGTAAGTTTGGTGGGAATCTAATGTGGTAAAAAGGGACATGGTTAGGTGGGTGTCTCATTTGAACCAAGTAATGGATATAGAAGTTTGATATTTCGATCAAAATATGTTAAGGTGGACAATAACCTAGGTGTAGTAGGTTAGTGACGTCATCATTAATGATTGGATAAGATCAGTGACTAGAGCGTGAGGTGTTCGCTAATAAGAATGATTTATTTATGCCAAAGATGTGAAAGGTAGGGCCCTTCTCCCAAGGAAGTAAGCTGAGCATTGAATTCCTAAGGACTGCCGATTCAAAAATCATGTTCGTATTATGAGAATGAACGGTTGGGATTTGATCCGTCACGGCTAGTGACCCAGGACAGGGTATATGTCCAGAAGTGGTACCCGGTGAGTGTTTTGAGAATGAGTGGCATGACTTTTAGTATACGGCTTAGGTTTGCTTCCATGAGTCAGAGTCGGACGCTTATGGAGAAAATTCTTCAGGACAATTTCTTGTTACCTCTGACTCAAGTGTGTTCCTTTCGATTTTAGTAATCGGGATTCAATGTTCTCACCTATGCGGCGACTCAGATTGGTGTTATATCATGATACAATGCGATTGGGCACAGGAGAGCGTGGTGGACCAGGTTGGTCAATATAGATCGATAACTAGGTGCACCCATCTGAGATACTCTTACTATTGCATAAAGTTTTCGTACGGATGGCTACATTTTTTACCACACATCTTCTCTTAGTGTCAGTCTCCTTTTAGACTATGGGATTGTAGACTGTTTGTCTCCACAGTCAATGGCTTGGGTTGAAAAGAGTGGGATGATGACTTGAGGATACAATATAGAATTGGAAATTGAGAAACTTAGAACATGATGTTTCGTATCCATGGTGAGATAATTAGAGTGAGATTCTAGCAATTTCTCAAGGATGAGACACCTAAGGTAGTACTAAGTTCAACAGAGTGACGCAAAAAAGGTGTAAAATGGGCGTACAGTAATGATTTGATGGGATCATTCCTCCTTGAAGTGAGAGAATATCTTAGTGTGGTTCTTGGCAAGCTCGTGCTAGTTATATAGTTAGAATCAATTGTTAATTTGTGGAATAACAGGATGTAAAATCCTGAGCTAGAATTGACTTTTGGCGATATATGATGGTTGGTTTTATTATGATTTTCTTTGGGTGAGCATTGTCCGCTAATAAGGGTTAGACCATAGAGGCGTCGGTATACCTTAGGTACTAACATATATAGTGCTAGGAATGGTTTTAACTTGATCATAAGGAGAGCGGAGGTTCGGAGTCGTTATGTAAAACTCATGGTGAGTGAAATAGTGAACTTTAAAACATGTCGAGTATCGAGCATTGGTGACTTTAGTGTTGCGAACTTTTATGGTTTAACTTGTAGGATTTTTATAACTTAGCATGGGGATTGGTGGACCCCGTAAGTTTGAGGATTGATGGATCAAGAATTTAGGGGGAGAAATTCTCCAAGGAGGAAAGTTTATAATACCATGTCCTAAAATTTTAATTTCAATTATATGTGGATTATAACTAAGAAGGAGTTAATTATAATTAAGGAAGAATTTTGGATAAAATTGGAGAAAAATAAAAGAAAAAGAAAATGGATCATTCAAATGATAAGGGGTTGTCGTTCGAATGAAAGTGTGATCTCTTAAGAAGGGTAGCAGGTCGTGCAAAGGGTCGCGCGATCCAAGCAAGGAAAAATATGGAAGAAGTCGTTCGAAGGACATAAGGAAGTCATTCGAATGACATATATCATATTTTTAATCTCAGTTTCCCTTTTGCGCTGTCATAATTCTAGCCATTGGATCTTTGATCTACCGAGCTCAGATCGACCCAAAAGTGGAAAAACGGGGTTTTTGACCTTAGGGAGGGTATTATTAAGGGTTATTTGAGGTTTTTATGTGTTGGTAAAAATGGAATAAGGAGAGGAGAGAGAGTGATAGAGAGGTGGTCTTTCGCTAACATTCGATCACCATTTTATGCAATATCCCACCATGCTCAAGCCTAAAATACTCATTTCCACCATTGATAAAGAAGATATACGAATTTTGGTGTGGTGTTAGGGGGATTTTTGGAGAAGATGAAGTGTTTTTTCATGGAGTTGAAGTGAGTCTTTCTTGAAAGGTTTGAAAAAGAACATTTTGGAGCAATTTAGGGGATACATTTGGTAACCCCTTGAGGCCACCTTTGGAGGTGCAGGTTGCTCCTCCTACACCAATATTTTTATCACCATTGGACCCATTAGAGGTGGGAAAAATCTTACTCTTAGTATAAGATTTATATTTGCATATTGTCGCCTTGGTAGTAAGATTACATGAGTAGGGTTCATTTGATTAAATGATAAAAATTGATGTGTAGAATTGATAAACATTTTTATGGAATAAAAATGTTGAAAAATGTTATTTTGTTGAAAATAAAGAGTGGATAATTATTTCAAGGTTTTGAATTAGTAAAAGTGGGTGTTTAAGAAAGTGGTGCATTTTCTAGAGATATTGATGAAAAATATTTTACGAAATAAAATATTTGTAAATAATGTGATTTTGTTGAAAATTTAGTGACATAATGTTTCTTGCAAAAATGATGGTTTTATGAAAAATAGGTATTTGTTGAGTTTGACGAAATTAAATGTCTTTTATGTCTTGAAAATGCAATTTTTGCAAGTGTAATGAATTTCTAGAATGAAAAATGTGTTTCACCCATTGAATAGGATTTTAAGGTTTAAAATCCATCTTCTCATGCATATAAACTTGTAGTATTTTGGTACTAAGTGTATAAATAAGTTTAAAAAAGATTTTATTAGGTCTATACATGAAATAAGGAAAGTATAAATCCTTGTCGTTAAGGTGTATGAAAGAGGGGTTAACGAGGTGATAAGGATATAATGTAAGGCAACATGTAAAATGAAGGAAATGGTTTTTCTTATAAAGTAATCTTAAGTGTAATTGGATTTCTTGAACGATGAAAGTAAAGAAAGGTGTGTTTTGAGAAAAATATTGATAAACATATTCATTAAGTGTTAATGGGTAGACATGGAAAAGTTAGTGGGTGTAACTTATTAATGTTGTTAAATATTAATAATTATGAAATTGAAAAGGACTAAAAAGGTAAAGGTGTTTCGTATTATGTGGAATAATATTCCAAGGATAAAAAGGGTGTTAATGTGTTAAGAAGTTGGTATGAGTAACTTAATTGTGTTTATAAGGAATTAACACTTGTGAAAATGGATTAAAAGGTGATTTTGGAAACAAATGGTTAAAATAGTAACTTTACTTAAAGTGGAACTTTTTTATGAAATAAAAATGTTTGAAAAGGTGTTGAACATAGTGATCCTAAATGTATAAGATTTTTTGAATAAAAATCAGGGTTAAAAGTGTAAAGAACATGAAATGGTAAATTTTAAAGTGTAACACAAGTGGGGGTGGTAAAGTCTCGAGTTTTTAGCGTCGGATGGGTGAAAAGAAAAAGTGAGTAATGTGGACATTTATAAAATTTTAAAACATAAGGAACTCGGATGACATTGGCAAAAGCAAGAAGGACCCGGAGCCCTTGGGTGAAAAGCCTTAAAACACTAGTCATAGTAGATGGTAAACATAGTCGGCGGTGTGTAGCTCGTGGAAGTATGCGATATTGAAAGATTCCGAGAAAAGATAAAAGGAATAAGGAACATGTCCAGAAATGGGTTGTGTGGAAAAATGTATTATACAACCTAACATAAATGGATAAATTAGTTTTCCACTAAAGGTTAAAATGGACGAGTAAATGCATAATTGATTAATGTCCATAAAGGAAGAAAATAGGGTAAAGTTAGTGGGTAAATGGGTCATTAAGCAACCTAAGCGGTTGCACCCATAATTAACGCAAGAGTGTGTTATAAAAGGTTTTCAAAGATTAAATGTGTATTTTCTAACACGGTGTTTACGTGTGTTGAAAGGGTGAGTTTCAACAAAAATACTAAAGTGTATTGAAATAAATAAAAATTGTGTTTCCAATAAGGGAATGTGTTTGGATGAATCAAATGTAGTGGTTTCAAGTGGTTAACCGCGTGTGTTAAATGAAGTGATAAATATTAAGAATGAGTAAAGGAAGTCTTTTACAAGATTAAAGTAAATTAATCTGGACAAGTAAGGTTTCGAAAGCAAAATTGTGAATGTATTGGAACGTGTATTTTTCAAAGGTATACGTATGTAGATACATACATATTTTTGCATGCATGTGGTTGTAGTGTGTAAGTATTATTTTTGTTGTTCGTTTCTATTATGTACTTGTATAATCCCACTAGGAATTGGCTCACACCCTCGCTTTGTTACGGCAGGTTGGGTGCAGTTTTATATTTTGAGAGCGTTATACAAGTAAATACTTTAGTTATTTTTACGTTAGTAACTCTGTTTACTTGGACTTCGGGATGCTCCCCATGGGTCCATCACGTAATTTATTTTAAAACTAGAATCGCATGCTAACATGTGCAATGTTTAACTAAAATAAAATTGGACTGGACACATTATGTAAGTTGTTCCATTGCACTTCACACCTAATGCTCAGGTTGGACCGAGTTATCTCGCGGGTAAACCATAAATCCAGGTCGGGGTGTTACAACAACTGCTTGGGATTGATTATGAAGGGTTTTGTTGATGTTGGCTTTTTTAGAGCCATTGCCTTAGGCCTTACTGTGAGGCTTTTGCAGGTGACGGGGGTCTTAATGGTGGATCCCCAATTGGCTATTATAACAACATGGATGTCTTACCATCGTTGTCCTGGGGTGGTGATACTGCCTGAGACACTGAATGGTATTGATACTTGGAGAGAAGGTCACTCCAATTTTCTAAGGGGGGCCCAGTGATTTTATTCATGTGGCTAATTGAAAGGTTGCATATGTGGTTCCTCATGAGTATCCCTTATCTGGCATGTTGAATTTCTTTTCTCGATACTTTATTAGTTTCAGACCACTTGTAGAGAATTAGGTCAACTTATTTGTGGAGTATGGAGCTTAGTGCCTTCATTGGTCGATGCCATGGTGGGGAGAACTGTATCCAGTCCTGGAGCTGTGAGAGTACCGATATGCATGGTTAGTTAGCATGCGACTGACTTCATTTCATTTCCTTTGGCGGCTTCTGCATCAAGTTGGGTGTGAGTTCATAGTGCCTCCTCGAATAGTAGACTTATTTTTGGTGGAGGACTTGACTGAATCCATGTGCATGAGGTTAGGTTCCCTACAGGGGAGTCATAGATCATCAACCCATCCATCTCAATCCGTAAATAGGATCTAGTATGTGTCCGGGGACTATCTGAAATGGTTGTGAAAGTGATTAATGGAAAAGATACTGGGAGAAGGGAACGACCGAAGGTGGTTTGTCCTTTTTGACACCATAGAAGTGGGAGTAGTGGTTTTTTCTAGGTTGTTCAGGGCATACCGCTCCATGGATCATACCCGAAACATCAACCAGGGAGGGGAAATTTCAGAACCTCTGGCGGATGATAATGATGAGGCTGCGTCTTTTGGTAATTATGGAAAGGATTTTGTGAAACTGGGATTATTTTATGTGAAGATTTTAGTGATTAGGATGTTTTTGCATTTGAGATTTTGCGAATAATTTTGTGAAGTTTGGTACGACTGGTTTAGAAACAGTTTGGTCAGTAAAAAGAGGTGGTTGGTTTGACTCCCTTCGCTGATACTTCGTGTAATAGTACTGAACTCCCCTCTTTTAAAATAAAATACATTTTGATCATATTGTTATGCCTCTTTATGAGTTTTGCATTTGAGTTATCTATACTAATGACTAAGGCATACATAATCCTTTTGTTCATGTAAATGATAAAATAGATCGTCGTTCTTAGAGATTAGAAAAGAATAACATTTTGTGAAAAATAAGGGGACTGTGCCCATGAAAAAGGTGGATGCATAGTTTTAAGGACAACGTCTCCTTCCTGGACACCACGGTCTTTGAATCTTCAATTGAATGATCGCGATATTCGGCGATGGTACACTTATATGTGGTATAGAGACTTCAGCCTCTTTTCAGCCAAGAGTGATAGCTCATCAAAGTGACTATGATGCCAGTCTTCCTTGATGACTCTGCTTTTGAGCATAAAAAGTGGGGAAGGTATTTCTAGATCAACGGGTAGGACTACTTTTAGGCCATATAACAGAGAGTAAGGGATAGCCCCAATAGATATCCTGGCTGAAATGCGGTATACCTAGAGGCCATAAGGTATCTAGTTAGACAAATCTTGATGACTCTTTATCATTCTGCTGATGATGGCTTTGAGGTTTTTATTCGCAACTTCGACTACACTATTGGTTTGGGGTCGATAGAAACAATATTTGTGTCTCTGAATCCCGTATTCGTCGATCAGTCCTGTGACCTTGGATTCAAAGTGGAACTCATTATCTAATACTGTCTTGTAGAGAACCCCATATTGGTATATGGTGTTCTTTCAGATAAACTTGGCTACCTTCTTAGAATTCAATATTGTGTACACTCGACTTCAACTCATTTGGTGAAGTAATAAATTGCGACCAAGATAAAATCATGAAAGTTTAAAGATTTGGGTGTGTCATTCCCTATGATGTCAATGCCCCATGTGGATAATGACCAAAAGGAAGTTATGTTGTATAATTCCAAAGGAAGTAAGTGCTGGAAATAAACAAACTGTTGGTATCAGAGATATCTTCGAACATCCACAATACAATCCCCAACCATGGTTATCCAATAGTATCCTTGACGGATAATATTCTTAGTAATCTTATTACCGTTTATGTGGGGTTCACATTCCCTTGTGTATATTCTCTGCATCATTTCTTCAATATCAACCCCTGAATGTAGTGTAAATTGGCGATCGAAGTTTCTCTTGAACAGTGCTTTATCGCAAATTATATACTAGGCAACCGTTTTGTGAAGGGTCTTATGGTCCTTTTTATTTGTATTTTTTAGATAGCTAGCTGGCTTAAGGAGGCGTCAAATATCATAGTACCAAAACTCGACCATTTCATAATTTTCCTCTTTAACGAGCATAATGTGGTAGCAGTGGGTTGGCATAGATTGTTTTTAGACTAGGAAAAGGGCCATCGTTATTCCCTTGGGCATGTCGACCATTGAGGATAGGGTAAAAAGGGCATCGACTAAGCTATTCTTTATTATTGGGCAAGTAGTGGAAGGTGATTTTTTTGAACTAGGAGGCCATTGCTTCTAGGTGGGCATGGAAAAGTAACATCTTTTCATCCTTAGCTTTCAATCTTCTAAGGACTTGGTCCATGATGAGGGAAAAATTCCCATATACATTTAGGTGTTTGAATCTTTTCTTGAGGGATACTTTGAGGTCTATATTGTATGCCTTGTATTTTGTCATATTGTTGGTGTAGGAAAAATCTAGCTTGATGGCAATAGGAGTGTGATATTCATCAGGGGTGATCAGGAATATCCCAATGCCACATCCTTTCTTTTTGGCAATGCCATCAAATAACGTTTACCATCGAAGGTCTTCCTAAAAGGTGCAGAGGATATCTTCCTTCAGGAATTTAGAGATCTAAACATCAAACTCTTCTATGGGGTAGTCCATGAGGTAGTCGAAGATATCTCTCTTTTTTATGACTTTCTGTGTGATGTACATGATATGAAATTCATCTAATAGAATTAAGCATTGGGTCATTCGGCTAGATAGGACAGGTTTCTCAACCAGGTATTTAATTTGATCAATTCGGGAAGAAGTCTAATGGGAAAAGAGAGCATGTAATGTTGTAAATCTTAAGTGACCTAGACTAAGGTGATGCATGATAAGGTAGTGTAGTTGACTTTGTACTCGGCCAACTTTAAATTAATATAGTATATGGCCCTCTCTTTGCGGTATCGTTTAATGTATGGGGATAGTAAAGCCCCTTCTACAGTATCTATTTCGATCAATTACAAAAGTAGAGGGAGACCTGGCTGCAGAGGCATAAGTAACAGAGGTCGGGTAAGATATTGCTTAATTTTATTAAACGATTCATGACAAGCCTCATTCAAGACTTTGGTAGAATATGTCCGATGGATTTTAAAGATAGGTTCACAAATAAAAGTCAATTGGGTGATGAATGGACACATGTACTATAATTTTCCCAAGAATCCCCGGACTTCCTGCTCCTTTCGGGGTAGTGTCATTTCAAGTATAGCTTTCAGCTTGGCGGGGTCTGCTTCGATTCCTTTTTCACTAACTATGAATCCTAAAATCTTTCCTTTTATGATGTGAAAAATGAATATGTGTGGATTTAATCGAATTTGGTATCGTCGTAGTTGTTCAAAGAACTTTTATAGGGCGAGCACATGAGCTTCCCGAGTCTTAGACTTGACAATCATGTCGTCTTTATAGAGTTTGACCTCTTTATGTATCAAATCATGCAAGATGGTTTTGGTGCCCCTTTGATAGGGAGCCCCTGCATTCTTGAGCACAAATGGCATAATTGTGGAACAAAAGGTTCCAAGCAGTTTTCTCCTGATGGTCAGGGTGCATCTTGATCTGATTGTATCTGAAGAATCCATCTATGAATGACTTGAGGTCATGACTAGCCATGTTTTCCATTATCATGTGAATATTGGGGAATGGGTAATCATCCTTCGGAGATGCTTTGTTCAAATATCTATAGTTGACACACATACAAATTTATAAGGTAGAAGAAGGAGGTCTTATTGGTTTGGTTTCGAGGTGGATTCCTCGTAGTTTCAAGAAGATAAGTGATTGTATTCTTTTCCTCACATGTGTGTATGGTCATACCATGTGTTTTTGGACTCATTAGCTTAGGTGGAAGTTGATGTGGAGAGAAGGAAATCTGAAAATAAGTTTTGTTTAGGTTTAGTCCTTCGTTGAAAGTATATACAATTGTTTGGTTAAAAAAGTGTTATTTTTATAAAGTTTAGGGGTATTTTGTAATTTTAGAAACATATAAGGGCTAAAAATGATATTTTTAGTTAGTTGATATCAAGAGGTTTCATTTGATATAAGGTTGAGTCCTAGGGGTTGAGGATAGGTCAAGTAATGTTTTTGAAAAGCTTGGGGTATTTTCATAATATTTAAAACGTCAAGGTTACTTGGATAATTTAGCAAAGTTGTAGGTTTTGTAGAGTAGTTTTATCCTTCTTTTGGATACTTTCAAGTTTATGTATTCTATAAGGGATACTATTTAAGGAATATTTATTTTAAGTACGGATATTACAATCTACCTACCTTAAAAAATTCATCCTCGAATTTACCTTAGATTATATCAGTATATTGGTCTTTCATAGCGTCTTTTGATTCCCATGTTGCTTCTTGCTGATTTTAATATTCCCAAAGTACTTTGTCTGAGTGGATTTCTTTATTTCTAAGAATTTTTTCTTGGGGACCCAAAATTTGAATAAGGCATACTTAAAATTCATGGTTTGATTGGACAGAAATTTCATACCATGTAATAGTATGGGAGGGATCAAGAATATACTGACGTAACTGGGATACATATAATACATTGTGAATATTGGATAATTCCAATGGTAATTCTAATTGGCAGGCTACTGGTCCAACATGTTTAGAAATAGTGAAAGGTCCAATATATCTAGGGGCTAATTTACCTTTCTTACTGAAGCATAAAATCCCTTTTCGAGGAGAACTTTAAAAAATACTTGGTTATTAACTTGAAATTCTAAGGACTTTCAGTGCGGAGCTGCGTAACTTTTTTGACAATCTTGGGCTATTTTCAATCTCTCTCGAATCTATTGTATTTTCTCAATAGTTCTTGGAATATTTCGGGTCCAAATTGTTTACTATTTCCCGATTCCATTCAACATGCTAGTGAACGACAAGGTCTTCCATATAAAGACTCTAATAGGGCGACTTTGGTACTTGACTGATAACTGTTGTTATAAGAAAATTCAACGAGGAGTAAATTTTCATTCCAGATGTCGGGCATATATAACATACAAGCTCATAACATGTCTTTTAATGTCTGAATTGTACGTTCAGATTGTCCATTTGTTTGAAGGTGCAATGCGGTACTCAAATGAAATTTATTACCCATTAAGATTTGAAGTGCTTGGCAAAACTTCCCTATAAAATGGGAATTTATGTCTGACAAGATGGATAAAGGAATTACGATGTGTTTTATTTCTCTATGGTGGCAGCAATATCATAAGAAATTCAAGTATGGAGTCTTCCTACTGGATTGCGACTTAAAGAATAAGTTACTACATTTTATTTTACTAGATGGTAGTTTAATTTAAATCGGTAATCTTCTAATAATTTATCCAACGTTGTTATCTTAAAATTAAATCATTCTGAGTAAAGATGTATTTCAAACTCTTATGATCAGAAAAGACTTGAAATTCTTCACCATAAAGGTAACAATGCCAGATTTTTCAAAGCAAACACTATAGCTGCTAACTCAAGATATGAGTTTTGAGTTATCGGGATTCATATTGTACTACTTTCCTTCTTTGCATTAAAACACATTGTAAACCTTGTAATGAGGCATCAGTATATACATCATAGCTTATATCACTAGAATGAATAGTGAATACAAGAGCAATAGTTAAATTGTCCTTCAAAATTTATAATGCTTGATTACATTTGTCAGTCCATATAAATGGTAATTCCTTCCTAATTAGCTTTAAGAGGGGAAGAGCAATGAGAGAGAATCCTTCCATAAAATGATGATAATGTCCAGCTAATCCTAGAAAACTTTTTATCTCGATGATATTGGTAGGATTTTTCCATTCTAAAATAGCTGAAATTTTGGCAGGATCGACTTGGTTTCCATTATCAAAAATCACATGTCCTAGAAATTTTCTTTATGTCATTAAAAAATCTCATTTGCTCTTCTTTGTATATAATTTATGGTACCTTAAAGTGCCTAATACTATTTCCAGATGTTGGGCATGCTCTACTGGGTTTTGTGAATAAAAAATAATATTTCCAATGAAAATGATACCAAACTGGTCAAGAAAAGGTCTAAAGATTCTATGCATAAGATCCTTAAAAGTTGTGGGTGCATTGGTAAATCCAAAAGACATTACGGTAAATTCAATATGTCCATTACGAGTTTGAAAAGCATATTTTGGAATATTATCTCCTCTTACTAGAAATTAATGTTAACCAGATCGTAAGTCTATTTTGGAAAAGACCTTTGCTCCTCGAAGATGATCGAATAGATTTCCAATTCGGGGTAGAGGATACTTAATCTTAATTGTCACTGAATTTAGCTTGGAATAATTTATGCGTATTCTAAGGCTTCAATCTTGTTTCTTGACAAATAATACAGGAGCTCCCCAACGAGATGAACTTAGGGGAATTAAACCCTTTTCATGAAGATCATCTAGTTGGCTATGAAGTTCACGAAGTTCTAAAGGAGCCATTCGATACAGAGGTATCTAAATAGGGAAAGTATTTGGATAAAGTTTTATACTGAACTCTGTTTCTCGAGGAGAGGGTATTCGTAGTAATTCTTCGTGAAAACATCTTCAAATTGTTCCAAAATTCTAGGAATTAAGGAATAAGAATTTTGAATTTGGAAAATTGATGGTTCAAACGGACCTGATCCTTGAAATACAAAGGCACATTTATCTTTGTTTTGAAAATAAATTTTCTTAGTATGACAATCAATATAAGCGTGATTTCTAGACAAAACATCCATCCCAATGATAATATCGAAACCGCAAGTATCTAAAACTATCAAATTAACAAAGAGTGCACCTAAACCTATTTGAATTTTACAATTTCTATAACCTTGGATCGATGTATTGATTTCACCTGTTCGTAATTCAATATCCAATGGAAATAGTTAAAGATATAGGTATTAATTGTAACAATTTATCTAGTGGGAGTTTTTTGTAGGTAATATAGGATAATTCTTTCCACTACTAGGGACTCGCATAATTTTCTTAGCAAGATTTTGTTTAGGTTGGTTTTGGATTGGACTAGGGTTTTAATTTCTCGGAGGGTTATCTAACTAATGATGGATTGGAAGAGGTTTCAAGTTAGGACGTTATGGCCTAACATGTATTAGATCTTGACATTCATGACAACAAATCAATGACTAGGTAGTGTTATGGTGAATCTAGGAATAAACTTATCCATTTGGATTTGGATAAGGTTGAGGTCGAGGATAAGGTAAAGTCCTAATAACATGATTATTTCTAGTCATGGGGAGAGAAGATCGTACAATATTGGAAGAATTTCATTTCACAATTGCCCAATGTCGATAAGTTGAGAATAATCTCAAATTTTAAATGACCGATAGATTTCTTGATCCTTATATGTAGTCCCCTTTCAAACTACTTGTATTTCTTTATCTCAGTATCGACTACTCAATGGCGTAGTAAGACAACTCGATAAATTTGGCTTCATACTGGGCTATAGACAAATTTTCTTGGTGTAATCTTAAGGAATCGACAGTTCGTTAATCTTGTTCGGCTTCGGGAAAATACTTTTTGAAGAAAAAATCCTCAAATTATTCCCACGTAAAATTAGCAACATTCTGGTTTCGTGACACAACTTACCACCAAAAACCAGCTTCACATTTGAACATATAGGCAACTAGAATTACTCAAAGATTAGCAGCTATACTTACTCCATTAACAAGTTTCACACTCTGATGCATCCATTTCTCAACTTCTCTAGCACGTGGATTTCCAAGAAATGAAGGAGGTCGTTGTCTAAAAAATTCTTTGAGAGCATTCATCCTACGAATTTATTTTGAGATTTCCTTGGGAGCTGGGGGAGGAATTTGTTGTTGTTGGGATAAAGATTTCAATTGTTGAAGACATCGCATGATTCCTTCAGTGTGAGTCGGTTCAATCTAAGTTCCAGTAGAGGGAATTCGAGTACTAACCACCCTAAAATATGATAGAGCAGTCATAATAATACATAAGAACATAAAGAAAGAATATATCACAAACCTGTTTATATTTTACAAAAGATAGAGTTGTATATTACAATTGGGTAGTATTTTACAATTGTCCCTATCCTACATAAGTTAAATTTAGTCGATTTCCTAAATAGTAGTTGGTCACACTATATACATTACTTTATTTCGTTATGTTACATTAAGAGGGACATTTTTCTTAATTTTAGATTATCCTAAGCAGAAACAACATCATTTATGAATGATACAGAATCTGGATCATCGAAAAAGTCATGAGCTCGGATGGATCATTATCAATAAAATCTCTTGAATCTAAAGCCAAACCAACGATAAGCTCACCATTAGATTTAGCTTAGGGATAGGGTGGTTGAAATAGTGGCGCATTAGCTAGAGAGAGATTGATAACTTCTTGAAGTACAATCGGATCATCCACATAATCATTCATTTTTCTCATAATTGTAGTCGCGTGATTAACATAATCATTTTTCTCATCATTGATTAACATAATCATTGTTAATAGTAGTGGCGTGACATCGTTGCTCGAATCTCTCCAATCCTCATCCATAATGTGGATCATTTTTGAGTTGTGCAAATGCTTCTTCTCTGACCGTAGTCTCCTAAAGATTTGTTTGTAACACATCAAAACTAAATAGAAGAGAATCCCACATATTCATGCTTTAAAAAGAAATTTACTATATAATATTTGATAAAAGAAGTTACGAAAAGATAAAACAACTAATATCTTATCAAATTTTCTCGCATATGATTCTAACCCGATGATATGCTAATTTTAAAACATGTTTTGATACCAACTTATCACACCCTTCTTTTTGGTATGAATGTACTAGAGAGTATAAATAAAGAAATGAATTGAATTTAAAGCGAAAAATAAAACTTTATTCATGAAAACATTACATAAGATAATGTATTACCATTGCAGGGGGTGAATTACATTTTATTGTCAGCACGGAATATAAAGTCGGTAATAAAAAAGTATCGCTCATTGCTCTCATCCGATTTATTCTCATCCCAAGCAGTTACATACGCATATAGGTGGCTAGTGTGTTTCACACAAGGGCTAAAGAGTCTATCTTCTTTTTCCTAAGCCATTTGGAGGAAAAAGAAACTAGCATAAATATTCTAAGCAGCCTTTATCAATTTTATAACAATTATTTATATATATGGAAGGGGAGTGTGTATAGAATTCAGATGTTTGTATACTTTAGTAACAAAGTCAAAGAATTAAAATTGATAATCCCATACTTATCACATTTCAAAGGGGTGTAGAATTTTATAAGCCATTAGTAAAATCAATTATTAAGTAATCCAAAACTTTTGGAAAATAACGAGCTAGACACACAATTAAAGTGACAATCGTACGTATGTAGCTAAATATCATCTCTCAATCATATGAGACCATAGGCCAAGTAGGAAATTTCGTGTGAAAATACGGCAGCCTACTCCCTAGGTAATGCTTTTAAAATAAATAATAATGCACAAAAGTGCAAGGTGAACTAAATCCTTACAACGAATTGTTATGATATCAGTTATTAGATGATAATGGTTCAAATTGGATCCAATGATCATAATTAAAACAATCAATGACATAATAACATATGAGTATGGTAATTTCTAAACATACTTAGAATCAAATAAGGCTATCATAGAACGATATCAATAGAAGTTAAACAAATACGCAAAATTTACTATTAAAGAGGTAAAAAAAACCTACTTGAATGGAGTTTTGAACGGCTTAAAGATCAAAAGAGGATGACGGGAGGAGCTGGTACTTGAGTGTCTGTATATAAATGCTTGTGTGAATAACTATTGATTGAAATTTAGGTTGGTTTTAGCCAATTTTAAAAAAAATGTGTTTATTAAAGTTTAAGGGTTCAAATTGTATTTAATTTGGGGCTTTAAATCTTAGGCTTAGGATAATAAATTTTAAATTTGATGTAAACAAAATTTTGACTCAAAATACGGCGAAGTACTTGTAAAAAAATTTTGCGGTTGAAATTCATAAGTTGAAAAGTTTAGAGGGGTCAATTTGCAATTTAGGGAAAATATTTCTAACCTAAAACCTTATTTTTTTCATAACTTTGACTAGGTTTCACCAAACACAGCCTTACCTTATACATTTCGAAAAAAAATTAATTTTTTTTTATAAAAAAGTCAAGATTTTTTTATTAGCCACGCAGCCGCACGCGCCTAGTCAATGCTCCTGGTTTAAAAGTTCATCTTCAATCTCCCGATGGTTTACTTAAGGTTTGGAAAACTTTTACCTAAGATAACTTCTTCTTTTTTAAACCATTTGAGATGATTTCTAAAATCCAATCTAAATTTTCATAAGGAATCAATGTTTTAGGAGGTTTGTGTGAAGAGAATTCGAAGTTTTTCGTTTTATCAAATTAAAAACACCTTTGTACAATTGAGGCTCAAAAGTTATGATTTTTACAAACGAGTTTGCACTAGAGTTACTAAGATCATAAGAAATCATTTCCTAGCTTCAAAACTAATTTATAGTCAATAAATCAAATTCACCTGTAAAACTCAAGCTTTAATGGAGGTTTTTTCAAATTTCTTCAAACAAGGACTATTTTTCACATAAACTTCCTAGTTTTTTATTCATACAGACATAATATCAACACATAAAATGTTTGGTTTTGAAAGAATGGAATATAATGTATAAAATGATAAGGTACCTGGTTTGGAGGAAATTTTTAGGTTTTGTATAAGCTGAAGTGGTGGGCTTTAGAGGCTCTGGTGGTGGGAATTTTATGAGGTGGAAGAAGGAGGTCTTATTGGTTTTGTTTGGAGGTGGATTCCTCCTAACTTCAAGAAGATAAGTGCATATATTCTTGTTCCTCACATGTGACCATGGTCATACCATGTGTTTTTTCACTCATTAGCTAAGGTGTAAGCTCATGTGGGGAGGGAGAAATGTGAAAATAAGTTTGGTTTAAGTTTTAGTCCTTAGTTGAATGTTTATATACTTATTTTTTTCAAAAAGTGTTACTTTATAATGTTTTGAAGCAATTTTGTAATTTTAAAAACATATAAGGGCTGAAAATAATATTTTTAATTAGTTGATGCCTAGAAGTTTAATTTGATATAAGGTTGAAGTCTAGGGGTTAAGGATAGGTCAAGTGACGTGTCTTTGAAAAGTTCAGGGTTATTTTTATAATATTTGAAACTTTAAGGCTACTTGGATAATTTAGAAAAGTTATAGGTTTTTTAGAGTAGTTTTATCGTTTTTGTATACTTTCGAGTTTATGCATTCTATAAGGGATAAAAATGAGATTTAAGGTATCTTAATTTAAGTATAGATATTACAACTTTGTTCCCCTTGATTGTGCCTACTCCATAATTGGTGGGGAACTTCAAACATTGATGAACTATTAAGGGTACTGCCTCAAATTTCTTTAGACCTACTTTCCCCAAGATGAGTTTATAAGCCGAAATAACATTCTTGTCTAGGATATGAAAATGAACGATTTTTGTTTGGCATACTGGCTAAGCACCTACTATGACCTCCAGTTCTATAGTTCCCAATGGATACAACTTCTCCCATTAGAAACCGATCAAGGGCCGATGATACGATGTTAATATGTTGTCCTAGAGCTTTAGCTTTCAAAAACAATTATAGCACATGATATCTGCAGTGGTGCTATTATCTACTAGCATCCGTTCGACCTTGTTTTCGTCGATTATCATGGTGATGACCAAAGGATTATCGTGGGGTTATAAGACTCCAAAAAAGTAATCCTTAGAAAATCCTATAATGAGGCGGTCTTTACTTACCTTCCTGGGGTGAACATCCACGTTGCCTATAAAGTGGATTTGTCTAATATAAGCAAAAGGATTAGCCTCGTTCAGATAATCCTTTCTTTCTGCCAGCTCTTCTCATTTTTTTGCATCTCAACCAATGATAAAATGACATCCAAATGAGATCATTTTGGCCTCTAGACTGGTTCTTTTACCTTCTTTAGGAGATTTGGATCATCTTTTGAATCTCCGTCTCATCCTACAATATAGCTATCTCTGTTGTGGCTATGATCTTTATGATATTCACAATAATTTCCTTTGTCACATTGGTTTGCGGGTTCCTTGAGCTTGTTAGGCCACATGAGGTCTTTGCTCCCTCTAATGTAGATGCTTATTGTCAGGGGAGTGTATTCATCGTACTTCTTTAGATTTTCAACCTTATTATCTTTCTGATCTTTCTTCTCGTTACCTTTGCTGGATGTAGCTTTCTAATGATCTCATTCCTTATTTTCCACGGCCTATTTGGCATTCATTATCTTAATTGTATTGGCCAAAAGTTATGTCATGGTTTAGGCGGTTCTTTTGCGAGTACCTAAAATAATTATTTCGATCGTAACCCACTCATTTGTGCGGTTTTGGTGATTTATTTGTTGTAATCCACTACTTCAAGTTTCTCGATGTTAAAATGAGTGATGAAATCCCTTGAGGTCTCATCGGCCTTCTACCGCACGGTAAGGAGATGGGAAACCCTCTTGTCAGGATTTGCTCCAAATCAAAATATACTAACGAAGAGGTCAGCCAACTGTTAAAAATTAGAGATCTTCCCCGCGGTAAGCTGTTGTACCAAATTTGGAGATTTAGTGAATGTATTGGAAAAAACAAGATATTTGATTTCATTTGGGACATAATAGATGTCGTCGGCTACCTGGTATTGTTAGACATGCGAAATGGGAACGGTTTTTCCATCGTACTTCAGTGTGATCTCAGGGCGTTTGAAATTGGTGGGAGTTAGATAGCCCTTGATTGATGGGACAAAGGGATATCCCTTCACGAAGTCCTTATGTAGAGGATTTTTGGATCTAGCCATTTCCCCCCATCATTCATCTAAGCGCTGGATGGATCCGTCCTAGGGTTGATCCTCTGGTTAATCTTTTACTGCTGCAGATTTGACTATTCGGCATCGACTTTCAGATAAACTCTTTTCTTGAGAGGTCTACTTGGCCTGGGTCGATGCTCTAGTGCTATAGTCCTAGATTTGCCCAACCGGTGTGATCCTTTAATGACTGATTGAGATGACTCCTATCGTCGAGAATTGTGTTCCCTAGGAGCCACCACAACCTATCCTCTTATACGATGTGGGCCCATTCAATCAAAGGCTAATCTTCTACTTAGCCTTTCTAACATGTTGATCTTTCCTATGAAAAGGATTGCTTATCATCATAACCCGTCGATCGGAGGGAGGAGGTGATATCGAATGGTAAGATCGATCATGGCATGACTTGAATTTTCGGTATGTGCTCATGTTGTCAGGTGATCCCAAGCTTAATATCTTAGGATTCTTAAGATCTTGCGTTCTATACCAATGCTTTTTCTCTCCGTAGGGAGATGGAGGTAGCATTCATCATGTTCCTTCTAACACTGTTTTCTCCATTGGGGTGGCAGGGGTAGCCTGAAGTGTTTGTGTTAGCTACTTAACGCTCTTTTACATAGTCTCTTGGCCTTTCTCCAAGCTCATCAGTATTCGTTTTATATCCCCCATCCCCATCGGAGTGGATGGTGTAAGGCCCTCCGCTATATAGCTAATCTCCCGGTTATTAACCATTCTCAGAAAATTAGAGGATTATAGAAGATAACGTGAATTTAGGAATGGTAAGAGACAATAACTTATCGTATTCCCATAAATGATGCCAATTTAGGATATAACAACCACCGAATCATAGTGGTTGCGAATCCCATACATAACACATAAGCATTTAAAAAAGCCATTGTAAAACAGTGTCTCATTGTAAGACAAAGTGTCTTTGGGAATCCCAAATCCCGTGTTGATGTTCCTCTAAAATCCCTCTTGGTGTCAACATTTTTTATGTGGGTTGAATATTGTACTTCTATCCACTTGGTTAAGTCGTCAATTGTCGCGATTAGAAACTTATAGTCTCTTGGGGCCTTTTAAAATGGGGACTTATAAAGGGATTCACGTCGCTTGCTGAAACGATCCACTTGGAAACTTCAAAAAAGAACTGTATTGTGTAATTTTCCAGGAAGGACCACCAATACCTCTAAAAAATATTCGCATACGCCAATGACCATTCTCTAGTATGAGATCCACAACTTTCTTATTCATTTCTCTTATAATACCTTCCACTTTTAACGTATCCACACATTTGAGTAGAGGTTATGTAAATGATCTCTGATAAAGGAAATCATTTGTCTTAAATCAAAAAAGGGTTAGCATGACCTTAATCTTATCATCTTCTTTGTTATATGACGGAAGATCCATATTTTTAAGATATTTGATGATTAGTTTAATCCAGATAAGATTAGGATCGACCTCTATGATAACTATCTCAGTTTTTGGTTTGTCTATGCTTGGTTGGTCGATGTATTCCCCTCCAATAATTGTTTTCAATCCCGTGCCAATAGCCAAGGCTAAACTATCCACGACATCAGCATGACCATTGCAGTTCCTCAATAACTTTTTAATTGACACTAATTTAGAAATCCTTGAGCATACGTGTTTATTTGTCTTTGTAGGCTAACATCCCAGGGTCTTTGTCTTCATATTCTCCATTCATTTGATTATATATTAGCATGAATCATAATGGATGGTGATGTCTTTCTCCCTCATCATGATCTGCGTAATGAGGTCAAATATTGTTCGAACACGAGACCCCCAATTTTAAAATTCTTTAAAATAAACGAGATGGTTCAATTAAATTTCCAACTAAAATTCAATTCAAATTTTAATTCAAAACAAACTTCAAATTTTAATTTCTTCCAAATTAAGATTAAACTAAACTAGAAAAACTACTGAAGCATTAATTTTCACTTGCACAAATAATTCAACACCACAAGTCCTAAAATCTGCCTAACAATAATTAATTCATTTTTGATATAGGTTAAACCAAACTTATCAAATTAAAGTGTGCCGACTTGAATTAAATTAATTTAAATTCATCCAAAAATATTTTAACACTAAAATAAGCAAGATTGAAAATTAAACCAAATTTTATCGTTTTAACCTAAGCATGAATTTTAGGTGAGTTAAACAAGATAAAAAAAACAATCTCACTATGTGACGATGTACGAGGAAAACCCACAACAGGAAAAATCTCGAACGGCTCTGGCCTAACAAATTCACTAGATACGATTTTACAATTACAAGATAAAAAGACTTATAACACGTGACTTGACGCCCTTCAAGTCTTGACGCTTATTCTTGCAAATACATATGCCTAGTTGATAACCACGAAGTCCATCACAGTCTTAGATTCCACCAATGGAGGCACAATCCACCATCAATCACACATGGTGCCTTTCACCATGTGATAAAGCCGCAACATAAACTTCTTCTCCTTTGTGGGTAGAGAATGAACCCAAATTATTTTCTTGTTGGTGTAGAGAAAGCCCGGTGCCAAATAAACTCTCCAAGAAAATTATATATATGAAAGAACTTGGATTTAAATAAACTTTGGGTGTGAAAGTGTGTTTTGGAATTGATGAAGTCATTAATGAAGGATACAAAAACATGAACTTTTGTTGGGAGTATTTTTTCTCTCAAAAGATTTGGAAATCTCACAAAAGTTACCTCCAAAAATGTGTTTCCCACACTAAGTAAAACTGGTAGAAAGTTAGTGGAAAAAGTAGAATAGTGGGGAAAAACTGGCAAAATAACTGCTTCCACTGAAATATCGTTTGAAGTTCGTTCGAACGAGTTGGTTCGAATGAGTTAGTTCGAACAAAACTTCTAACGAGAAAACAGAAAAAAAATGAAATCTCGATTGAAGTTCATTCGAAATAGTCGTTCGAATTAATTTTCTAACAAGATTTTAGACCTTAATTGTAGATATTTTTTATACGAACACGTGGCCACCAGTTTCGTATTTTTCTGATTTTATTTGGATTTGATATGATTATTCTACGAAAAGGTGCCCGAGAACAAAATCTTTAGAACTATGAATTCAAGAAAAATTTAACAAAAAAATACTAACACCCAAATTAAATTTCCAAGCTCCTATATATATATATATATATATATATATATATATATATATATATATATATATATATATATATATATATATATATTAATGCATTCATACCTTTAAGAGACATTGGAATCCACATGTTGATAATGTGAAACTTGGAACGAAAATCTGCAATGGTGTAAATTTCATTCTGTAGGCCGCTATGTCTTCAACTCTTTAAACGTCATAGGCTTGATAGGTACATACTTCTATCTTATGACTCAATAAGTTTTGTCCAAAATTAAGCCAATAGTATAAATTGACTCGATTGAAAATTTTCCCTTACAAATCTCCCCCTTTGGATATTCCGGGACAAAACCCAACCAAAAATCCTAAAGGGACGTCAATATCATCTAGACATAAGATCCCACCCAAAAAAAAAATATATAGACGGGATGACTGAACCACTTTGCCACTTTAAAGATACCGCTAAAAGAAATTTCCTACACACTTAAGCAAACCATTAAACGCATAGGGAATATAAAAAATATAAAGTGCATAAAATTAAATTCTCCCATTTTATCTAACAATAATCTTCCTAAAAGTATAGAGCTCTCCCCCTAAGTTAGATCATCTAAACTAAAGGTTTAAATACCATTTCTCCCCTTTTTTGTTCAGGAATAGACAAAGGTTAAAGAATAAATAAATAACTTATTTATCCCATAATTTAATGAAAATGCCATTTCTTCCCCTTAAATCGACACAAGGGATATGGATTCAGGAAAAACAAGTTAAACATGCAATGGTGACTAAGGTGATAAGAACAATTAAGCATATGGGAAACAAATAATAAGCAACTAATCCACAATCAAGGAAAAATAAATACCAATCATGATGTGATGGAAAAAAATGATACCAACTAAAATGTATTACACATAAGCATGGGATATCAACCAAAACTCACAACAATATAGGTATCAATTATGACTTCAAATCATATATGGACTAACAAGAAAGAAAAGATTCAAAAACAAAAAATATACCATATATATGTATACATAATCAATATTACTAATGCACACGCACATATAAATAGGTATAAACACCACACATGACACAATATACATTAAGTTTTTCACACTCGTATGGAAAAATTGTGTCCAAATACATATGGTAAATGTAAGTATAAGGGTGTAAACTAGTAACAATTAAATTTCGACCCAATCCCATAAAACATGCTCACGGAGTTCTCATTTGATTGCAAAAGTTTATCACAATTAGATATAGCCTCATGTGACAATATAAATTGAACTCAATGAACAAACATACAAAATCCACACAAGCCTAGAATTTTGATGATTCTACAAACTAATAGAGTCATGCTAATAAAAGCTTAACAAGGATACAAAGTCATTGTGCAAACCCATTCATACATCCAACCAAACTCCTAATAATTTTTCTTTTTCTTTTGAACATATTAACTAAACTATTTTTGGCCTTGGCAAATATTCTTTTTAATGCCACATTTTTTTAAAGCCAAATAATCAATGGTGGCTTTTCACGCAAAGTTATTTTGTCTTTCGCAGCCCCATTCCATTGATAAACAACTATACCGGATAAACATATTTTTCTATATTTTTTTTAAATCCGGGAAATGGTTATTACATTCACAAATCCTCCATAGTCATAACAAAATGTAGATGACTAAATTGATAGGAAAACATCTCACTTAGCTCAAATATACATGTGACATTTAAATTACAAATGATCTCGTGAATGTGTGAATAGAAGCAAATAAAAATAGAGTCCATTAAGCAACACAAAATCCAACTACTCCATGCATGCATGACAAAGAACATTTTCAGGAATGACAATCATAACCAAAAGTTCTAGCCACATGGAGGTGGAAAAGGAAAGGATTCAAATACAAGTATATGCCACATAAAGTGTGTCAAACTAAAATACAAAAAAAAATCTTTTTTAGTTTTTTAACAAAAATTCAACAAACAAAAATTCAACTAAAAAAAATCTTTTTGTATTTTTCTCAATAAGGCACAAACAAATAAACTAAATACAAAAGATATACACACATAATAATTCTAACATGTGATTAAGCATGGATTATATACTAGAAAAGGACAAAAAAATCATACAACTAGCAAAAGAATATATCATGATGCACGTAAGCTAGAGTATGAAAATAAAACTAACACATTTAACCTTTCAATTTAGCATGGGAGGTTTCACGTGATAGCAAATGAGAATCATAAATCCTATCTTGTAAGGTCACCAAATCGGATTTCCTTACCCAAACTAGTGAAACTTGACGCTCTCGGGATTTGAGAATCGTGGTGACTCTACCCTTAGATTTCCTAGGGTCCTTTTTCAGATCAAAACAGAATTTTCTAAGATGACCTTTTCGACCACAATGTGAGCAAGTAAAGACTCGGCGAAAGGTAGAAGCTGAGGATTGATCTTTGGAAGTGTACCTAGGTGATTCTCTCAAAATAGTGGTTTTGTCTTTATTAGCGAAAGCATTATAAGAATCGAAGCCTATACCACAAGTGTTATTTTTCATTTGGACCGGGCCTAAGATTTTATCTAGTTTTTGGGACCTACAATCCAAATCAAACTTGACCTAACTAGAGTCTCTCAATTTTTATTTTAATTCAAAGACCCTAGACTCTAGCACAACCTTCCTCTCTTCAAACATGAGAAGCTCTTTCTTTATTCTTTACATCAAACCTCTAAGGCTATCACTCTCGGCTTCAACATACTCAAGCTTCTCTTGAATATATCTCTCACATGTCCTAAGGTCTTCCACTAAATGACTCTCATCAATGACCTTATAATGCTCTCTCAAACTAGCTTTTAACGTCAAATTAGACCTTTTTAATTTAATTCATTCTTCATATAACTCTCTAAAGTCAATTTAAAGTTCACTCTCATAAACCTCTTCTTCACTTTCACTCTCTCTATCTTCTCCACTCTCACAACCATAAAAAATAAGGGAATCATAAATTTTGTCCTCGGAAGTATTATGTATTTTAGTGTCATCATTGGACGAGCTCTCACTATCACTCACATGACTTGCCATAAACGTGGTAAAATTTCACTCAATGGGTGAATCGGGTCCTTCTTCCTTATCACTATCACTAAGGGTAGCATTGTATGAAATTGGTTGCTTTCCCTCTCTCCTTACTTAAGTGGTACATTCAAAAGCCCTATGGCCATACCCTTTATAACCAAAACACCGATTTGACTCGTCCCTATTTAGATCTTCATTTTGTCTTTTGGGGAATTTTTCATCTTTGTCATACTTAGATTTATCAAATTTCTTGAAATCATTTTTAAGATTGTCTTTGTTAAACTTAAGAAGATTTTTAACTTTTCTAGCAAACATAGCCATATCTTCTGAGTCAAAATCACTCTCATCATTCGAAACTTATTTTTCCCATTTTCGAGCTTTCAATGTAATGCCCTTATCTTTCTTCTTTTCGATCTTAGAGGAAAACATGTCAAGTTAGTAGGTTTTTAAATCACCTACAAGCTCTTCTAGTTTCGTAGAGGCTAAAGTGGATAAATAATTCAACACGAACACTTTAGGAATATATCTATCGGGTAGGGACCTTAAAAAAAATTTACTACTCAATCTTCGGGTATCTTTTCTCCCAAATAAAAAGGTGAATTAACAATTTCAGAAAGTCTATCATAAAATTTATCAAAAGTTTTATTTTCAAGAATTTTTATGGTCTCGAATTGAGTGGTGAGGTTTCGGAGTTTCGATGCTTTTACGACACTAGTTCCCTCATGGGTGAGTTGCAAAATATCCCAAGCTTCTTTATCGGTTTCACATGTCATGATACATCGGAATTCATCTGGTGTGACCGCACTAAATAAAGCATTCAAGCCTCGGGAATTAAAATTTACTAATTTTAGTTCATTCTCAGTCCATCTCTCTACGGGTTTGGGGACACGTTCATTTTCTTCTAAACATGTAGGCGGAGAACACCAGGTAATGACAGACATCTAAACCCTATCTTCTATCTACTTTAGTGATGGTTTCATACCTGCTTTCCAGTACGCGTAATTAGAACCATCAAACACTAGCAATTTTGAAAATGGGAAAAATTACATGTTTAAACAAAAAAAATTAAGAATCTTAATGCAATAAATTAGCGCTCCCGCTCTGATACCAATTGTTGGAACACGAGGCCCCCCATTTTAAAATTCTTTAAAATAATTAAGATGGTTCAATTCAATTTTCAACTAAAATTCAATTCCAATTTGAATTCAAAACAAACTTCAATTTTTAATTCCTTCCAAATTAAGATTAAACTAAACTAGAAAAACTACTCAAACATTAATTTTCACTTGCACGCAAATAATTCAACACAAGTCCTAAAATTTGCCTAACAATAATTAATTCATTTTTGATATAGGTTAAACAAAATTTTATCAAATTAAATTGTGCCGACTTGAATTAAATTAGTTTAAATTCACCCAAATATATTTTAACACCAAAATAAGCAAGATTGAAAATTAAACCAAAATTTATCTTTTTAACCTAAGCATGCATTCTAGGTGAGTTAAATAAGATAAACGAAACAATCTCACTATGGGACGATGTCCCACAACGGGAAAAACCTCGGACAGCCCTGGCCTAACAAATCTACAAGATACGGTTTTATAATTACAAGATAAAAAGTCTTACAACACTCTACTTGACTCCCTTAAAGCCCTGATGCTTCTTCTTGTAAATACCTATGTCTAGTTGATAACCACGAAGTCCATCGTAGTCTTGGAGTAAACCAATGGAGGCATAACCCACCATCAACCACACATGTTGCCTTTAACCATGTGAGAAAGCCACAGCACAAACATCTTCTCCTTTGTGGGTAGAGAATGAACCCAAACTCTCTTCTTGTTGATGTAGAGAAAGCTCGGTGCCAAAGAAACTCTCCAATAAAATTATATATATGAAATAACTTTGGTTTAAACAAATTTTGGGTGTGAAAGTGTGTTTTGGAATTGATTAAGTCATTAATGAAGGACACATAAACATGAACTTTTGTTGGGAGTATTTTTTCTCTCAAAAGCTTTGGAAATCTCACAGAAGCTACCTCCAAAAATATGTTTCCCCCACTAAGTAAAGCTGGTAGAAAGTTAGTGGGAAAAGTGGAAAAGTGGGAAAAACTGGAAAAATAACTGCTCCCGCTGAAATCTTGATCGAAGTTCTTTCAAACGAGTTTGTTCGAGCCAAACTTCTAACGAGAAAACAAATTAAAAATCTAAAATCTCGTTTGAAGTTCGTTCGAACGAGGTCGTTCAAATGATTTTTCTAATGATATTTCAGGCCTTAATTGTAGATAATTTCGATACACATGCTTTACTGCTAGTTTCATATTTTTCTGATTTTTTTTTTGGATTTGAAATGATTTTTCAATGGAAAGGTGTCGGAGAACAAACTCTTTAGAACTATGAATTAAACAAATACTAACAACCAAATTAAATTTCTGAGCTTATATATATATATATATATATATATATATGCATTCATACCTTTAGGAGACATTGGAATTCACATGTTGATGACGTGAAACTTGGCACGAAAATTGGCAATAATGTAAACTTCATTCTCTAGGCTGCTACGTTTTCGAATGTTCAAACATCATTAGCTTGATAAGTACATACTTCTATCCTATAACTTAATAAGTTTTGTTTGGAATTAAGTCAATACTATAAATTGACTCGATTGAAAATTTTCCCTTACAAATATTATTCGTAAGAATATTTTTTTATTATTGGAACCCTTAAATACAAGTCGACCATTTTACTCGATCATGGCCCCTCATGGTTTAATGAATATGACACTAATACCAGTGCCTAGAGAATGAGAGGATCCATCCATGAATAATTTTCATTTGGATAAATGCTCAACTGAATTGCGAAGGACCTGACCCCCAAGTTAATGTTGGAGATTTTTAGTCATGGGCTAGGCTTGAAGCCTTGTCCTTCGAAAACCTCTATGAAATTTTTCAACACATGTTCTTCGATGCGAACTCTTGGACCATTTCGTCATTCCTCTAATGATTTTGTCCTTCTTAATTTCTTTCTTATATGGAAAGGAAGTGATAACTACTATGGAGTGATCATAAAAATACTTTAACTTCAAGATGACTTGGCTAGGGCCAAGGCGAGCTTCTCTATGGAAACATATCTTTTTCCAAAATCAAAGAGAGTATAATTAATGTAATGTAAAGGATGTTGATCCCCATATTCTAATCAGTCCAATGTCCTTCTGGTGGCAGGTTGTCAAATAGCCAAGTGTGAACCTTCTTACCACTAACCAATGTTGACAATAAATGTGGTGAGCCCAAGTACTTCTTGATTTAGTCTAATGCTTCATCGTATTCTAGTTAAAATAAGGGATGGAAATTATCCTATTACCTGTATATAAATTGATTGAGCTCTACAAGCATCTTAATGAGAAATTGAATATCCCTAATTGTGATCGGCCATTTGATATCTTGAAAGTGATTGATTTGATTAAGGTTTCTCTCTATACCCTATTAGGTGATTAGATAACTTAGAAACTTCCTATAGATAACCCTCAAAGTTTATTTTGATGCACTGAGCTTCATCTTGTAATTTTTACAGATGTTGACAGTGCTGGAGATATTTTTGACGTGGTCGGTGGAAGTTCACTCTTTATAAATATATTGTTGATGTAAACTTCCCTGGTTGAGCTAACTTGATCCTTGAACATCTTTGTTGCTAACCTATGATAGGTTACCCTTCCATTCTTGAGTAAGAAATACATCACCCTCTATAATTAGAATCCTAGTGAGGTGATGAATGGCGTCTTCTTCAAGTCGGGGATGGATATCGGTATCCAATGATACCTAAATTAGGACTCCATAAAGTTCATCTGGTGATGTTCGACCCTTGATTTCATAACTGATCATGCCTAGAAAATAAAAAGGTTATCCTTCACACAAGATTTGTTCAGGTCAGTGAAATGTACACATATCCTCCACTTTCCACTCTTCTTTTAAATGTCATTGTGTGTGTGTGTGTGTGTGTGTGTGTGTGTGTGTGTGTGTGTGTGTGTGAGAGAGAGAGAGAGAGAGAGAGAGAGAGAGAGAGAGAGATAAAGTTTAAAAAATTGATCGCCTTGATGAATTTGACATGAAAAATCTTCTCATGTTTATCCTCCACCGGTTTTACTTTATTTGATGATGATTTCCTGGTCTTTTTCTTATGTCCCATAAAATCTATAAATATATTGATCAGGTCTAATACAAAAATCACGGGGATCAAAAATATTTGTTAGCATTATTATGATAAGAAAAAAAAATAAAGAGATACAAGTGAGTACAATACGAGGTAATAAAAATGCCAAATAAAATAAATCATCTTTGATACCATCTCACTGACAATAGAAGTAAACTCCAACTTTGGAATATACAATCTCAATAATCCAATAACCAAACCTGAATAAAAGAACATCTCAATATCAACAATGTGCCACATTCAAATTACTTACTCGAGAAATTCAAAATAATACAACCGACTAATGAATGAATACATATATATAAAGGAGTTATAATGGTCGAATCCTACAACCTAGGAATAATGAGTATAATGATGCCGGAGTAACTCCTCCACCTAATAGCTCAAGTATGTGGCAGCAATTGTGGGTTAATACCTAAAAAAAGTAATTCAACAATGAGGATTAAACCTAGCAAGTCTATAGTGAGTAAGAATGTAACTAAATTTGGGCCACAATAATAATGTATCTTCCTCCCATATTAAGTTGATTTTATGTTACCTCAATCCAAACAACATAAATAATCATTCGATTCCACACCCATTTGTTATATTTTCATCTTTTAATCAAGTAGCTCTACATTAACGTTCTTGAGTTCATTTCTTCTATTAAAAATCTCGTACTATATGGAAATTTCTCACAACGTAATTCACTTGGAAAAAATTGTTTTCTTACATTACGATCTCTCGTTATGATTCTAAAAAAATGTCTCTAGTATAACAGTCTTTAATATTCTCCAGTCACAGTTTAACATATACATCTCAAGATTTTCCTTACAATATTATTCTCGAGCCATAATCTTATAACTTCACATCACTAGAAAAATGAGAATCCTATACAATCATCTCAAAGATATAATTGATACAAATATCACATAATCCAAAATGTTTGTGGGTATACTAAACTCATATAAAAGCAAAGGGGTAGTGATAAATCCCCAAAACAAGCAAATGAAGAACTATCCCAAATGCCTTCGGGGATTACTGGTGCATACTAGGTACGATTATAGGTGGTCCCATACCTATAACATAAAAATTGAAATCACTATGCCTTCTTTTCTATCGTATAGTCTCTATAACCAATACAATATTAAGAACAACCATGTTGAAGCCCTTGGGAACATGGATACGTCAATAGTAGTATTGAGGTAAATTGGACCTAGGTAGATCTCATCTCAATCATCGGTAATACCACGCATAGTCAATGTTGTGAGCGCCTCATAAAATCCCTTCTAGTACGTTCGCCATGAGCACAAACACAACTTCAGTATGATTACACATAATTCAAGAAAAAAGTATGACCCCTCTCAATCAGGTTAAACAAATAAGAACAAATCCTACTCAATTGGGGTACACATAATGTCTCTTTTATTAAAAGTTAATACATATTTAAACTATAATCGTTATCGTATAAAACTAGCCTTATCTCTTAGGGCTCAAGAGTCTATGTATCATCTCACACCTAAACATGCAAAAGAATCATTTTAAAATAACTGCGACCTTACACGATGCGTTACAAACATATTCTAGATTATCATGGGTTCTACATAATCGCTTAGTGTCACCTAAAATATTAAATATCATAATTCTAAACCTGAAACTCGAGGTCACAAACTTAATAACTATTTTACTTGATGTATGATAATAACGTTATCATCTTTAATTGTATTAAGTCTATCACTAATCTCTACCCCACATTAGAAAATTTGACTTATATACGTAAGTATCTAAACTAGGAATCAAACTCCAACCCTACCCGTAGGGTTTCTAGTAAAAGGGTTATTTACGGTTTATATAATTTTTCTCATTTAACTAACAAATTACCAAATCGAATCAGCCCAAAAGTAAAAAAACACGCAATCCAACATCACTAGGCCTATCCACAACATCTGGTCGATTCGGACCCCGATCAGATCGATCCGATAGGCATTGGGCAATCTTCTTCCTTAATTCAATTTTGAAGGCCATAACCACTTCCAACCCAAACCTAAAGCCTCTAAGTCGTGAAATTATCCATTCTTATTCTAATCTAACCAAAATACAAACCTTAATAACATATATCAACAAGTTTTTGATGATTTACAACAATATATTGGATTCGGATAATCTAAACCTAGGTTCAATATTAAAACAAGACTTATTAAATTAACTTACGAATTGAGTAAAAGAATCATTCAAAAATGAGGGCTTTACATATAAATGATATTAGAATACATATCTAAAGTTTTCAGGTTCAGATTATTTGATTTTGCGATTTTATTCTAAGAATTCAACATCAAATAAACTAGTTATTTATTATGTGATTAAAGCTTAATCATGTGATTAATCTAATTATGAATTTAGATTAACTAAGATTACAAAAATCATATTTCATTACATAATTACAGATTCCAATGAACTACCATTACTCTAACACAAAATTAATTAATTTCTTCATCAAAATTGACTTGCCTTGGAGTCATTGAAGAATCAACTCCCAATTCCCTCAATTTTCTAATCCCATAATCTCCATCTTTAAGCTAGGGTTTCTCAACATCTTCCTTATCATCAAGAATTATCCCAAAAGTGTATTATGCTTATTGGGTTCCAGTAGGAGATATTGTGATACTAACCACGAAATTAAGCATAGGCCAAAAGTAAATCCCACTAAAAAGCCTAAAATATGCTCCAAATGGCCTAAAACTTTGCACAATCCATATATAAAATCCCTCTAAAATTTGTTCAAAATGGACTTTCTAACCATCATATGAGCCTACTCGTATCCTAACATCATAAACATGTCAATCATCTTATTTTATTAAGTAATTGTCTTATTAAATTATATACATAGCCAGAACACATACCTTAACTTAAATCTTGGTTAATAACTAATTTGGTTGTGACTCAGTATTATAAGAACCTAATTTATGATTGGTGGGACCCGATGTTGAGTCACCTAGCCCATGATCATTCCATAGGCACCCATGATATTATGTCAGTAGTTATTTATCTTAAAGAATTAATAGCTTGCGAACATTTAGAGCAAAACAATCACATCAATACGTAACTTAATTCCATAATCAATGATATGTAACATCTCAAAGTTATATATCAATGTACTAAACAGCATATCAAAAGTCTGAAAGAGTATTCATTATACTCAAAGTGCCCCATAAGATTAGGTTGTCTTATTCCATTGATCAAAACCAACTTCGTGTCTCTAGTCCAAGCAGTCATTCCGGAAAGCTTTAAGTCAAGACATTCACCAATATTCATCAACCTCATCCCGAAATCATTCACTTCCGCATTAATGAGAATTCCACTCTAGGATGAGGTAAAGTGACATAGATGAAATAGAACACCCATCTTTTAATACTACTGAAATTGGATTTTATTAACTTGCAAAATGTGTTAAACTAGTCTCTGTGTGTTTGATGCGGTGTTTTGAGTTTTTCAATATAGACATGTCATAAAGTTTTCTTATATAAACATACTTTGAAAAGGAAATATTTTTTATTTAAAAAACTGCACTGAAATTTTAAAATATCTTAAAAACTTGTCTGGGTCGTTGTAGAGAATTTTTGCTTCGCTGGAGCGATATGTTCAAATAACTTAGTCGGTGAAAAATCTAGTCATCGGCACGACCTAGTAAGGAATTTCGTCACTATGATGAGGAATCTGTCGTAGACCATGGATATGACCAACGATAAATCTGACTAAAATTTTATGCCTTTTTATAGAACTTTTTGGCTTCGAACTTTGTGCAATCACCTTTTCAACCATATAATTTTTTCTTATTTTATAGATTTTATTTTGACTATTTTTTGTTGATAAGATGCATCCAAACCTTTGAAATATTGTATCCATAAATTAGCTTATATTTTGTTGGCTACCTAATGTGGTCTTCTTCTCCTACACAAAAAAAAAGAGGTTGGTTTTATGAAAGCTTAAGTTTTTTTTAGAGAGAACAACATATGCTAAAAATCATTATTCACTAGAGTTTTTCTTCAAGATTCTTTATGTTTTCTTGAGATATACATTACTATTACTTATATTTAAATTCATTTGAAGTTTTATTACTTCTTCTTAAGACTTGAATACACTTTTGACAAATTTGTTCTTAATAGTCTTTAATATTTTTGGTATCTCAAAAATACTTGTAAGTTAATTTTTTATTAGCCAAACACTTTAAAACTTCAATCAAGATTTATCAATATCACATCATAGCAAGTAGAAATATATTGTGGATTCTCCTCTTTGTATCAATACTTGGAGCACAAAAAGTTTTCTTTAAACTTTAAATAAAGATTTTGGTGGCGTATGGAGTTTACGCCATCGATTACGGATCAAAACCGATCGCGGTTATGTAGCATTCTCTAGATGTTGGTTCCCTCTATGGAGGAATTGGTGGGAAAGAGTGTCTAGTAGGTTATATCATCGCGAGTTTGTATGTTTATTTCTTATAATTCTAAAACTCTACCATAGTACATTTGTCGTTATGTCAGCTCAATATTTTTTTCGTTGTGGGTTTTTTCTGTACGCCTTGGTATTGTGTTATATTTTTATCTTTACGCATTTAGATCAAGTCACCTAAATACTAAGTATAATATTTAGTATAATCTACTCAGTAAAAAACTATCACAAAAACCTTAGGCATTGTATTTTGTTACCCTAACTTTAACTTAAAGGGAAAACCCTGTAACAACTTGATAGGAGATTTTATTTGGGCATCTTTCATCCATCTCGAATTTGAGAACACGCACTCTCAAATGGTATAACATTTATACCTCACTTTTATAGGTTTAATCACCTAGAGGTAGATTGTGTGTGTGTTGAAATGTATTGTACATTTGAGTTTTTTGAAGATTCGTCGTTATTGCAAATTTATAGTGATATTGGACTTGTTACTTCGTCCGATTTCACTAGTAAATGTCTTTTTAAACATAAAAATCATATATTTTAAGACGCTTATATGAGTAATATTTATTTTGATTTTACCAGATTTGTTTCCCCATTCGATTTTGTTAGTTTTCTTTCCATGATAATGAATATGAATTTCGTGATGAAGAATTTGACGATCGAATCTCTTCGAATCTTGAAACTAAATATGGTAAGAGTATTAAAATAAAATTTATTTTTTCCACCAAATTAAAAGCTTATAAAAAGGAGAATAACATTTTACAACTTAAATATACCCTTGTTGATCAACTTTAAATTGACCGTACTAAAATATATGAGAATGTTAAGTTGTTGGAAAAGAGGTTTTCAAAATTTGATTTGAGTTCAATAAATTTTTTGAAAGATGAAAATGAAACTCCTTTGCAAAAGGTCAAAACTCTTGAATAAGAAAAAATAGAGTTTTAAATGAGCTAGCGCTTGTGAAATATAAAAATAAATCTTTATGTACTTTGGAAGCTCAAGGACCTATCCTTTTCGAACGATTAAAGTTATTGATGTCTCATTTTAGGATCTTTTAGGCTTTCTTGATGAATTAAAAGGTAATAGCATTGTTTCTAAAGAAGAGGATGAAAGTTTTTCTAACTTTCAAGAGGAAAGAAAATGTAAAATGTTTTATTTTATTTTTTGAAAAAGATAAAAATGATCTTTTGTTTAAAGAGTCCAAAGTTGTTTTGGAGAAAAAAATTGAAAGACTTCAAAATGATTTGATCTCGGCTAAAAATGAAAAAGTGAATCTAGCGCGTGAGATCACAAAAACTTGGAGATGTTACTTTGATATCAACCCAAATAGGAAATGATACAAAAGGGTTGGATTTTAACAAATTTGATGTTTCATCTTTCGAATAAAATATTATGGTAAAAGATTCTTCTCAAAATGAGACAACAAACATTGAAAAATATTCCTTAACATTTCAAGGTAAAGGAAAAAATGTTGCAAATCATTTTAAAAATAAGAAAGGTTATGTAAACTTCAAGTTTAATTGAAAAATCATGTTCTTAATCAAAAGATACCTAAGAAGGACTAGTTTGTTCTTATTGCCATAATAAAGGTAACCTTAAATAATTTTAATTGATGTTCAATTATGTTCAATATTTTGAAAAGATTGTTCCTAAATTAAAAACCTAATTGTTTAGACCAAAAAGTTTCAAATGTGATCATTGTCACAAATTTGGTCATTTCAAGCAGTTTTTCTTTTTATTCAAACCAATCATACCTTTACATCATGGTAATAATGGTAAGATTTTTATTAGTAATAAACATAAAAAGTTATTTTTTTCTATGAAATTTGTACCCCGTGTTAAAAGAAAAATGAGGGTTAATGAGAATCAAAATATTTTTTTATAAAAGAGACCTTAGAAAGGGAGGTAAAGTGAAGAAAAATGCCCCTCAAGTCTCACCTAAGTTCAAAACCCATTATTTAAATCATGTATAGATTAGGAAATATAGTTCGAAAGAAATCAAAATTGAGAATAAGAATATTCTGAAATTGGTCCCGTCCACCACTAAACGCTAGAGGTTGTTTAATTTTTGGTCATTATCTTTGTTACTATTTCTTTTTATATATCTTATGATAGGGTATGTACTTTTGTTTCTTGTTTGAGCTTCTATATCATTTATGTCATCCTTGATAGCTCATATGTGAATTTTTCTTGACTTTTTCTTGCTTAATATCTTGAATAATTCAAAAAGATTATGTTTTTTAGAATACTTTGCTTTAGTTTTCCAAAAGTAGTTTTATGATTTTCACATTTAGTTGATATTTTGGTGATTCGTGTGTATTTATTCCTATGTATATTAAAAGTGTTTTCATTTTACCTTGGATATATATTTATTGCTTATATTTATTTTCCTTGGTTTGCCTATTTTTGTACTTAGGTTTTAAATACTCTTTTAGTCTTAACTTTTTTATTTCTCTCGATTGATTGATTATCTTAGTACTTCATTAGCTATTTTCATGATTAATTGAGTTTGTTGGAACATGTATATTTAAATCCATGTCATGCTCCTTCGTGGTTGTACATGTCTTTTCACAAAAAATTGAAAAAGAAATTTTTTGGTAAAATCACATTTTTGCCTCTTATATGATATACTCCATGGTATATTTTCATATATCAAAATGGCTTATTTGACCATTTTTCTATTAATTTGGGAATACGACATGTGCTTCATGAGATGAATTCATTTTTCTTTTAAATCTTATAAACTTCAAGAAAATTTATGCTTTGGGAATACATGATCATATCATCTTGCACTTTACACCGCACTATATATTGCATAGATGCCACTTTATGACGAACGACAAAGTTTTACAATATTTTATAAGAAGTTCAAAGCTTTGAATCTTTATGAGAGAAAATCTATTGTCCTCAAATGTGTATATGTGAGATTTATTAATAATTTGAAGGAGTTAAAAAGGTAGGTGGTGTTGTTTGTTTATTTTTTCACGTCAAGATACGATCTTATGTTCTTGGTTAATGCCATCATCATATTTGTATCCATTTATGGATAATCTTTTCTTAATTTTGAACATTGGATGTGGTACTCAAATTATATAAGTGAGACAATACTGTCTAAATTCTTTTCTTATCAAAATGTATTTTAGAAAAGTTGCTAGAATCTCTTTATATATCACTTTCTTTTCATATCATTATCGTTTTCCCCATGTAGTGTATCTTGCATGTTTCTTAAAAGATTTTTTTTTAAAATACATGTTTTGGGATATTGCTCTTTGTTGAGTGATAAAATTTTAGTGTACACTTGCTCTTGTGTAGTCTTAATTGACTTTAGACTTGACTTTTTTCCATTAATGTTCTTAGAGTATTTTATATTAAATTTGACTTTGATATTGATACAAAAGTTCCATATACGTTGATATCATAGTTTTTAAATTTGGGATTAATATGCTACATGCAAATGTTATTTTGATCATTCTTTGTTTTGATCATATCTGATAGGATGCTAGGATACATTGTTATATCTTACTTTGGAGCATCCTATTTCCATGGTGGTTGCTAATCATTATTTTTCCCATGCTTTACCTTTGGATGTTTTGTGAACGAAGGCTTTATCTTGTTCATAATATTGGGCATATTTAATAGATGCTTGGTTTATCATACTTTATCAACTAGTTTCTACTAATATGATTTATATGATTATGTTTCATTATTTAGGATTATAAACTTTGATTTCTCATTTGGTATCTCTGATTCGTCCCGAATCATAACGCTTATTACCCCCGAACCTATGCATTTTAGACCCCTCGGGTACTTTAATGCCTATATTTATGCTCATTTATCAAACAGCCTCTATTTTATATGCTAACATGTTATTTGAGGTATAATTGAGCTTTTATAGGGATGAAATTGCTTAGTATGAAGTTTGGGCGCCTTTCGATAAAGTTGTGTCGCGATTCGCACGTTCAGGGGCATTTTTGTAATTTCACACTTTGAGATTTTTGCCCTTAGTATTCACAGAAGTTTTATACCTCGGGTCAAGCTTCGTGTGGCCATAAACGGTGCGCGAATCAGAGTCCGGACGAAGGAAACACAGACCTTTAATCGGGGAAGATTTATAAGAAGAATTTATTTATTATTATTTTATTTATTCATTAACAATATATTTAATGACCTTCGTGTCCTTTTCTCTTTCATTTTGCAGCACACTCCAATTCAGCCATGGGTGATTTTGGCCAAGCTCGGGTTTTGGGTTCGTCCGAAATTGGGGGCTTTCGTCTGAAATTGAAGCACGATCTTTGATCGCATACGCAAATGGGTCTTTTTGGCCTCTTTTATGGCGCTTGAGTTTAAGCCATTAATGGAGATGGAGGTTGTGCAGCATGGAAATGGGTCTTTTTCATGGATCTTTGGTTCTCAATTTTGGCTTGGGTTCTAGCATGGGAGGTGGGTCATTGGCATTTTTTCGATATGGATCATGGTTTTTGGGTCTCGATTTGTGTCGCTTATGGTAGTTCGTGGCTTGGAGTTGGTGTGTGATATGGGTCTCTCAATTGTTGGTTTGTTGCTATGCGACATGAGAAATTTTGGGGCTGAATTGAGTAGACCGGTTGACCGGCTGCCATCACGCGGTCGACCGGGATTTGGAAATTATGCTTGCGTCCATTCCAGCGTGCCCTTCAACTGTTCACATATTCGATCGGCCTTAGGACCTCGGTCGACTGGTCCTTTATTTTTGTTCGAGATATTTTGGCTTGTTGTTGCCAACTCCTTTTTTATTTCTTTTATTATTTAATTACAACTTAAACCCTTTTTTGTTATTTATTTTTCTTTTCTTTCCTTTTTCCCACTTAGTATAAATACCAGACTTAGTTATTTTTATCTACTCTCTTCATTTTACTTAGTTTTCAGGTTAGGGTTTGAGAAGTATTATTGGGGATTTTGTGGAGACACCCCTCTCCTCCATTTTCTTTGTTTAATTCCTCCATTAATGTAAGTTTACTATTCATTATCACTTTTGTCTACTTTTCTTATCTTTCATTTTTATTCCATGCTTTATTTATTATTTCTTGCCTAGATTAATTGTGTAGTTAACATAATTAGTGTTAATTTAATAATGTGCTTTAATTAATTAGTTGATTTTATTTTTGTCATTAATTATGTGTAGCGGCTAATTTAGATTAGGGTGCGATTAATGAAACTCACTTCGGGTTGATGTGTTGCTTCGCTTTGGTGACGGTGTTTACGTATTTATTTCGAGTGTGTTGTCCTAATTATTACATGTAGTAGATTTAACGACGTATATCATGTATGCGCCGTATTTACGACCTTGCGTACGTAATTTTCGGGGTATTTATTGACACGCCAAAATCATATTAGTTTTTTATGCGAATTTAGAGGTGTGGCAACCCATAATTTAATTAATTGATAAAATGAGACACAATCTTAATATTTCGTAGTCCCGTGTTACCATTTATACTCATTAACTCAGGGTGAGGGATATCCGACGCAACCTATAGTTTTTATTCTCTTGATTAATTTAGCTTAAATACATTCTCACCTAGTATAATCTTTTGTTTTATTTATCTTTTATTTTGTTAGCAATTATCTTTTACACTTTTATTTTAGAAGTATTAAATCCATTAAACTCTAAAAACTTGTCTCTGAGGATTTTTTGATACCCAGACTTGGCCACTATACTCCCTTAAAAGAGTGTAGTCATAAGTTTAGGTTTTTGTATCGAGGAGGTGAACATAAAACAACGATTAGTGTCTTAAGACACGCTACTTTTCAACCTTAATTAATCTCATTTATATCCTATCCTCTTTACTTTTTGTGCTCAACTTTATGTTTAGTACATTTTGAGTACTTGTGCTAAAATCTTGATGATGGTTCTTATATATTTGGCTTGTTATACCATTATTAATCATTTGTGCCTTTATACATGTGATTTATATCCCATATTTCTATCATCTCCATGTCATTATCATGTTATATAACATTTTTTTTCATATTCTAAACTTATGTTCTCTAATAATTCTATATATTTATATTCCTTGTGTTCTATTTGATTTGGTTTCTTAATTTTTCATCTTTCCTAAAGTAGCGAGAAGGTTCCTTTGGGGGAGAAGTCTTGATTAAGGGGAGAAATCAATTTGTGGCAAAAGAAATCGAACTATAGGACAAAAGGAGAGAAAAATTATATTCTTATATTACATTACATTTATTGCTTTAACATATTGGGGAGTGTTTAGTTATGGATAATAGGGTTTTTAGCATTTTGGTGATATATTTTGGGCAATAGTTATCATTGCTATCATAGTTGACTTATATGTTGTTGCCTTGCGTTCACATTCGATTTTAACTTTTGTCTTAATTGTATATTTATTTTAATCATTTTGATTATTCCTTTTGTAAGGAGATAAATTTCCAATTGATTCCTTTGTAGTTTTGGCTCAATTCATGACAAAAACGTTTGAGTCATAGGAAAGAGTTCTTGACCATCCTTCAAGTCTATGACATTCTAAAGTTGAAGACGTAGCGGCCAAGATATTAAAGCTTCATCAAATTTCGTGTGTATCATGCCTCATTTCAACGTCATCAACATGGTTCCATTGCTCGTAAGGTATGAATGCATTATATATTTATATATGAGCTTGTAACAAGTTTTATTCGGTGTAATTTATAATTTCTCTAAACGACTTTGTTTTACTCAAAAAAATATTTTTTAGAACTTTCCATAAAAGTTTTGGGCTTAAAATTAATATTTCATTTTTCTGACACGTCGTTCGATCCACACTGGAATTTCGTTCGAACGAGATTGCCAGGTCGTTCGAGCAAACTGACATCTCGTTCGAACGAGATGCCAGGTCGTTCGAACGAGATTCTTGAAAATTTTCCTTTTTTTTCATTATGGAACCTCGTTAGTAAATCCGTTCGAACGAAAAGTCGTTCTAACGAAAAAGTTATTCGAACGAGTTTTGGCTGGATTTTTTTTGGGAAGTTTTTTACGGTTTTCCCACTACTTTTTCCCACTATCTTTTGCCAGATTTGATAAGGTGCAGGAACCAACTTTTAGAACCAACTTTTTCATAACTTTTCATCTCCTAGAGAGAGTTTTCGAGAGATTCAATTTACAAAGAAAAAGTTCAATTTTGAGTGTTTATTTTTCAAGAAAATTTCTTAAAACACTTGTGTTACACCCATTTGTTTAGTTTATCCAAGTTCCTATATATATATATATACATTGCTTGGAAGTTTGTCACCGGTTTCTATCTCTACCATTGGAAGAGTGTTTGGGTTTACTTCTAAATCCCTCAAATAAGAAGAAGTTTGTTTTGGCTGCGGCATTCTCACATGGTGAAAGGCACTATGTGTGGTTGGCGGTTTCTTCCTAGTTCCTCATTGGTGGATTCCAAGGTTTAGGTGGATTCCGGGAACGTCAACTAAGCGGAGGTCGGTATAAGAAGGTGCATCGGGTCTTGAAAGGAGTCGAGTCGAGTGTTGTAAGTCTTTTTGCTTGTATTTGTAAAATACCATACTTAGTGGACTTAAGGCTAGGTCCGTCCGAGGTATTTTTCAGTTGCGGGTTTTTCCTCGTACATCGCGGCGTAGTGGTTTATTTCTGTATTTTATCTTTTGCAAAACTCACCTAGAACGCATGCTTAGGTAAAAAGATAAAATTTGGTTTAAATCACTACTTACTTAATTTGGTGCTAAATTAATTTTGGGTATATATTAATTTAATTCAAGTCATAGTTTAATTTGATAAAATTGGTTTGGCCTAATTTGGTAATATTGAAAACATGACTTAGGCAAATATCTTGGACTTGGGTTAAGTTGTTTTAAGTGAAATATCATATGTGTCATTTGATTTAATTTCACTTTGGTTTAATTTTAATTCGAAAAAAATTAAAATTTTGTGTTTGTATTGAACCATCTCGCTTTTTCATCTTTAAAAGGAAGTTGAAAATTGACTTTTTGTTTATAGATTTAAAAATTGGGGGACTCATGTTCCAACAAGTGGTATCAGAGTCGGAGCGCTAATTTATCGCGTCAAAGATCCGTTTTTCGGCGTATACAATTTTTGTGCTCCTTGCATTTTTAGGTGGTTCATTTTTTTACTCACTCTCATTTTTTTATATCTCTCGATGGGACGTCTTAATGATAATTTGTCCATTTCTAATGATAATGAAGTTTTTGCTATTCGAGAGGAATTTAATGGGCTTAATAAGTGTAATGAAAAATTAAGAGAATTAAATTTGAGATTTGCAAAAAGAATTAAATTTCTTGAAGATGAAAATTCTTATTTTAAAGCTAAAGTTGAGTTTTTGCCAAACTCCCTATCTCAAAAAGATATTTTTCGTGAAAATCTTATGGACATAAATTACAATTTTAATAATTTTAAAAAGTCCAAGAAAGAGAGTGATTGTCGAGAAAAGACTCTTAGGGACATGTTTGCTCACATTGAGGGGGAGCATGATAACCTTCTAGGAGTTATAGAAAATTTAAAGAAGGAGTCCCGTAATATTGAGGAGTCTAATTTATTACTTGAGTCCAAAATTTTAAAAAATGAAAAAATTATTTACAAGACTCGAGTAGTAATTGTAATGGTTGTAGCTCATCTAGTTCAAATATTTCCGTTGGTAAAGCTAAAACCATTGTTTGTTTTAGAGGGTCAACTTTATCTAATGACTTTAGAAAAGGTCACACCTTTGGTTTCATTCCTCGTGTTTTCACATGCTTGCATTGTGGTAGGAAAGGTCACCTTAGGTCAATTTGTTTTGATCTTAAAAGAAGTATGAGGAAGTCTATGTCTAGCATTTCATTAGTTTCCAAATCCCATCATTTTAAATATACATTTATATGGGTTCGGAAATCATTTTTAGACGCACTAGATATTACATTTGTTGATTCTCATTTTCTTTCACATGAAACATCCCTTACTAAATTTAAAAATTGAATGTGTTAGTTCTGTTTGCATACTCTAGCTTTTTGTGCTTCATATTATATATCATTGCTAGGTGTATGAATGTTTGATCATTTTCTAGTATACGCTTCATGCTTAATCGCATGCTAGAATAATTATTGTTTTATCTTTTATATTATCCTTCTTTCATTTTAGTTTGCATTAAATGAAAAATAAAAAAAGATTTTTGTTTATCATTTGGGTTTTTATCTCTTGGTTATTTAAGCTTAATGAAACATTCAAATGATTTTTGTTTGTCTTTTGAGTATATATTTTTATTTTTGGTTAAAAATTTCAAAAACTCAAAAATATTTTTTTTTTTGTGTATTTTAGTTTCACACACTTTATGTGGCATATACTTGTGTTTGAATCCCATCTTTTACGCTCCCATGTGGCTAGAACTTTTGGTTAAGATTGTCAATCCATAAAATGTTCTTTATCATGCTTATATGGAGTAGTTGGATTTTGTGTTGATTAAATGGATTCTAGTTTTTATATGCCTTTATTCACACATGCACGAGCTCATTTGAAATTTTAACTTCATGTTTATATTTGAGCTTTGTGAGGTGTTCTCCTACTAATCTTGTCATCTACATATTTGTGACCTAGGAGGACTAGTACATGTCAAAATCCGTTGCACGTGAGATTTGTGAGAAATAAAAATATTATATATAATAGTGCATGGGGAAGGGCTCCGAAAGGAATTATTATCCTTTGCGAATAGTAAGCCACCGTTTGAAATGGACCTAAAAGAAATACGTGGTCCAAAGGCCTAAAAATAGAATTATGGCATTAGAAAGAAAAATAATTTCCAAGGCCTATTTTTGTTTGATATATTCATTCAAATATATATATGGTTATTGAGGGAGATTGGATGGTATATCAACGGTTTGCACAATGTCCGTTTATCCTAGTTGTACGCTCAATGTCATGACTCTATTGGTTTGTAGAATCATCAAGAGTCTAGGCTTGTATGAACTGTGTATGTTTGTTCATTGAGTTCAATCTATATTGTCACATGATGTTATATTCAAATGTGATGAAGGTTTCAATCAATTGAGACTCCGTGAACATGTTTTAAGTTATTGGGTCTAAGTTTAATTGTTACTAGTTCACACCCAAACACTTCCGTTTCCATATGACACATTTTTTCCATACGAGTGTGGAAGACTCATATTATATTTTGTGTGTGTCATTTTGGTGTTTATATCTATATATGTGTACTTGAGTCTATTAGGTATATATTATGTATACATATATTTGATATTGTTTGTTTTATTGGTCTTTGCCTTGATTTCTAGTCCATCTATGCCATAATTCATAATTGGTATCTATCTTGTTGCACTCTTTGTTGATATCACATGCTTAATACTTTATGTACCATATTGGTATCATTTTCTTGCATCTTAGTTGGTATCCGTTATTATTTGTTGGATTAGTTATGATTTTTTGCCCATGCGCTTTAATGATTCTCATCACTTTATGCGTTATTGCATGTTTAGCTTGTTATCTCATTATTTTTATCCCTTGTTTAGTTTAGGGGGAGTATATTCTTTAATTGGGGGAGATAAGTTATTTTTTGATTCTTTAGCCTTTGTCTATTCCTGAACAAAAAGGGGGAGAATGATAGGGGAGGAAATGGTATCTAATCCTATTGTATTCATATCTTAGTTTGGGAGATTTAACTTAGGGGGATTCACTATCTTCTTAGCTTGATCATAGTTGATAAAGTGGAGAATTAATTTAGGGGGATTATTTAATTTATATGCATTTAATATTCATGATATTCCCTATGCATTTTATAGTTTGCTTAAGTGTGCAGACATTCTTCTAAGTGGCAACTTTCTTCGTCGACAAAGATATTGATCCTTGGGTTGTTTGAGTCAAGCTGTGTATTTTATTTTGAGTGGGATATTTTTTAGTTTAGTAGAGCTTGACGGCCCTTTAGAATTTTTGCTGGTTTGTATTCCAGAATAGCCAAAGGGGGAGATTTGTAAGGACACAAATTTCCAATTGAGTCCTTTCTAGTTTTGGCTCAATTCCGGACAAAAATGTTTGAGTCATAGGATAGAGTTCTTGACCATCCTTCAAGCCTATGACATTATAAAGTTGAAGATGTAGAGGTTAAGATATTAATGATTCATAAAATTTCGTGTGTATCGTTCCTCGTTTCTACGTCATCAACATGGTTCCATTGCTCCTAAGGTATGAATGCATTATATATTTATAAACGAGCTTGGAACAAGTTTTATTGGGTGTAATTTATAATTTCTCTAAACGACTTTGTTTTACTCAGAAAAATATTTTTTAGGACTTTCCATAAAAGTTTTGGGCTTAAAATTAATATTTCATTTTTCTGACACGTCATTCGATCCACACCGGAATCTCGTTCGAATGAGATTGCCAGGTCGTTCGAACGAACTTACATCTCGTTCGAACGAGATGCCAGGTCGTTAGAAAGAGATTCCTGATGATTTTTCTTTTTTTCATTTTGGAATCTCGTTAGTAAATCCGTTCAAACGAAAATTCATTCGAACGAGAAAGTCATTCGAACGAGTTTTGACGGGAAATTTTTTTGGGCAGTTTTTGATGGTTTTCCCACTAATTTTCCCCACTATCTTTTGCCAGATTTGAAAGGTGCGGGAACCAACTTTTAGAACCAACTTTTTCATAACTTTTCATCTCCTAGAGAGAGTTTTAGAGAGCTTCAATTTACAAAGAAAAAGTTCATGTTTGAGTGTTTATTTTTCAAGAAAAATCCTTAAAACACTTATGTTACACCCATTTGTTTAGTTTATCCAAGTTCATATATATATATACATTGTTTGAAAGTTTGGCACCAGTTTCTATCTCTACCATTGGAAGAGTGTTTGGGTTTACTTCTAAATCCCTCAAAGAAGAAGAAGTTTGTTTTGTCTGCGGCATTCTCGCATGGTGAAAGGCACTATGTGTGATTGACGATTGCTTCCTAGTTCCTCATTGGTGGATTCCAAGGTTTCGGTGGAGTCCCGGATTGTCAACTAAGCGGAGGTCGGTACAAGAAGGAGCATCAGGGCTTGAAAGGAGTCGAGTCGAGTGTTGCAAGTCTTTTTGCTTGTACTTGTAAAATACCATACTTAGTGGACTTAAGGCTAGGGCCATCCGAGTTTTTTTTTCCAGTTGTGGGTTTTTCCTCCTACATCGCGGCATAGTGGTTTCTTTGTGTGTTTTATCTTTTGCAAAACTCACATAGAACGCATGCTTAGGTAAAAAGATAAAATTTGATTTAAATCACTACTTACTTAATTTGGTGCTAAATTAATTTGAGTATATATTAATTTAATTCAAGTCATAGTTTAATTTGATAAAATTGGTTTGGCCTAAGTTGGTAATATTGAAAACATGACTTAGGCAAATTTCTTGGAGTTGGATTAAATTGGTTTAAGTGAAATATCCATGTGTCATTTAATTTAATTTCACTTTGGTTTAATTTTAATTTGAAAGAAATTAAAATTTGGTGTTTGTATTGAACAATCTCTCTTCCGCATCTTTAAAAGGAAATTGAAAATTGACTTTTTGTTTTAAGATTTTAAAATTGGGGACCTTGTGTTAATGCCTTTAATAATTCATTTCTTTATAAAAATTTTCATTATATTCTTGATGACAATATGTTTTGATTCTATCACTTTTCCTTTGTTAATTTTATGACGAAAATGGCAAGAGAATGAATCAAGGGGGGTATCATTGTGATATATTGTGGAACAATTTATAAGGAATAAGAGAAAGTTTTGTAATTGCTCAATTTATATTTTATTTGTCTTACCCCACTACACCTTCATAAATACTTTCACGTATTCAAAGACAAAAAGTTGATGATATTTTTAAAAAATTGAAGATTGTTCATCTCTACATCATTAGGAAGTGATATGATGTAGTTTGGTAAAGTCTTTATTTTTCCAAGGGATTTTTATAGTTACAGTTTGCATTAAAAGTTTTTAAAATGTTTAAAATGATTTTTTTTTAATTTTGATGGCTCGTTTGAAAGAGTTTGATGGTCGCTCGAACGAGTTTACACAATGTCGTTAGAACGAGATTCCATCCTTCGAAAGAAATCTGGGACGCCGCCTTTTGGTCAGTTCTGAAATTTCGTTCAAAGTTTTATGGGATGTCATTCAAGTGAGGTTGGACACATCGTTAGAACTAGTCTCCCACATTCGAATGAGATCTTAAGAAATGCCTTTTGGCAAGCACTAGAATGTCGTTCGAAGTTCTATTAAAAATCTATTCGAACAAAAAAGGGTACACTGTTCGAACGAGGTATCCGGTTATTCAAACGAGAACATGAGTTTTTGTTTTTAAATAAAATCGAATCCAAATCCATAATGCTTGTCCTTTTTCATCAAACTTCCTTATAAATAGAGATGCGGGATAAGAGTTTAGTACAACTCATTTTAACACTTTTTCAAGCCCTTTTAGAGTTCCTTTTGTGATCAAACTCTAAGTTTGTTTGCCAAACACCTTGGAAATTTATAAATCGCTTGACCAAATCAAGAAGAGCACAATCCATGTTCAAGAATACTTGTAGAGTTCATCTCTACTGTTGATTTGTGGAGTTGAGGCTCTATTGCTAAAGAAGGAGGATGATCAGTGGATACCGAGCGAAGAACACTTCGTGTGGATGGCACTAGACTCTGCCATATCTGTAGAATACTTGAAAAACTGCACATTATACTTGGTGGTCTAAGTAGTTTGTAAGTTGTATAGTGTCTGTTAATTATGATATAGTACTGAAATAGAGGTTTTGTCCAAAAGGGATTTTTCCTTACTTCTTCGCATGCTTGGTTTGTTTATGTGACTTGACTTATTTAAATTTTGACTTCATCATTGCTTGCACTCTAAATTAAATTAAGATAAAATTTGTTAAAATTTGAATTTGTGTGTGTTTGACCTAATATATGAATAAATCCATAGAATTTTCATTCTCAAATTAGTATCAGAGCGGGTTGAACTAAAATATCGCGTGATCATGAGCTTTTACGTATTTTTTTATACTAATTTTCTCAAATTGGTATCAGATTAAGTGCACTAAAATATCGTGTGATCCTGTTGTTTACGATTTTTTTGGGATACCAATTTTTTGAAATTAGTATCAGAGCCTGTTGCACTAACTTTTCTGTGTTTCTTTAAAATATGGATTTTATTGATAATTTATATAATAGGCTACCTATTTTCGATGTGTCTAATTATGCATACTAGAAATCTTGGATGAGGTATACATTAAATCTATTAATGAAAGAGTATGGATTACTTGTGAAAAAGGGTGGACACCGCACACTGTGACCAACGACAATGTTAAAAGTATTAAACTTGTATATTCTTAGTCGGAAGATTCATTTAAGTGGAGTAATTTTAACTGACGCGATTTAAGTTACATTTGTGGAGACATCACCCCTGACGAGTTCCCGCGCACCATGACATGAACCACATCAAAGGAAGATTGGGATACCCTACATCTCACTCAATAATGGACCAATGCCATGAAGGCTTCTAAGCTTCAAAACCTCACCATACAATTTGAGACTATTATACCTTGCTAGACTTTGAGTCACTCGATGAATTTTATGCACTATTATCTGATATCATTAACTCTGGTGTTAATTTAGGTGAGAAAATTCCTGAGACACATATAGTTAAAAAGATTTTGAGATCACTTCCGACCCGTTTTATTCCAAGGGTTACTGTGCTCGATTCTATAGGGATATTAGATATGCTTAGGATAGACAAACTCGTCGGAGACCTTCAAACGTATGAGATATACATGTTTTCCAAAACGAAAAAGAAAAAGGAAATTAAGATTTCTTTAAAAATCTAGTCCAAAAAGAAAAAGGAATTTTTTTTACTCTAACTCGGAGGTTGATTTTGAGCTTGATGATCTTGCCATATTGGATGAAATAATTCAAAAATAAGTCTCAAATTTAACAAAGAAAATTCTTCCAAAGAAAAGGTTTCTCAGAAAAATAAAAATGGTAATGAGGACAAGAATGTTTATGAGAAAGATGAAGTGAAATGACATTAATGTGAGGGAAAATACATAAGGAACATGAGTATCCCACTAGGCTATGAGACAGAGCAAGAAATTCACACATAAGGCCACTCTTAGCAATAATGATGTCGAGTCGGTGGATTCCGGGGATGAATCACCACATGAGCCATGTCTCGTGTTTATGAATAGTCACATGATTACTTCTAGTTTGACCCATGCCAATGAAGAAATTCTAAATGTGAGTGCCTCGACGATGTTTCAAATCATTCTGGAGAGAGTGAGAGTGAAGATTTAAGTGAGGGAGAAAGTGGACTCCAAATATCCTTTCGTGAACTTTACACCGAGATTTTAAAAATAAAAAATATTAATAAAGATTTGTCTCTTAGGGAGTGTGATTTAGAGAAGGATATAAAAGTTCTGAGAGAGTGTTAGGCATCGGTAAGTCAGCTCGAGAAGGTGATAGTTTCTTTGTGTGGGAAGTTGATTGTTGTAGGTAGGGAAAAGAACAGTTTGACCAGCACTCTGGATAGTCTTATGGGGGATCTTCAAGCTTTATTAAAGGCTTTTGAGAAACTTTAAGGCCATATATCTGAACTCAAGATTGATCTAGAAGTTGCTCGGGAGGTCATGGTCACTTTAGAGGACACATCTAAAAAGGTTGGAAAGATACTCCTCAGTTCCATGCTAGGTAACATTGAGAGGCAAGGAATAGGTTATAACGGGGCCTCCTCTTCGAAAGTCACATTCGATCAGGTTCCCAAGTTTTTGATGGACCCTTATGGCCCTCGTCCTAATCTACCTAGGAGACAGAACCTACTAAGGAGATCACGTCTTAGACGTTTTGAGCAAGGTGGACCCAATCCTGTTTATGTTTCTTCCCATTGAAAAATACAAGGTCATCTTAGGGAGATTTTTTTAAGCTAGGTTTAGTTTCTCATATGCGTGTTCCCCAGTATACTCCCGTAAGAGTTTCTACATATGTTCCCGTACAAACTCCCACACGTGTTAATCTACATACTCCTGCACATCACCATAAATATTTTATGAGTTTTCAAGAGCAAGAAAAGTATTTAGTTAAGACTTCACAATATGTGATGGAGGAATTTCATAGGATGTCTTCTCCTTTTGACAACTCCTCTAGGATTACGATTGAGGTTGAGACTTCTTTCTAGAATAGGGTTATTATCATGTTTATATCTTATATCCCTATTTCTAAATTGAATTATCATTGTATTAGTATATTTTTCTTTTTGATATATTTTTTAAAATTCCAAAAATATTTTTAGCAATAGGTTGAAAAAATAAAAAAGATTTCTGGTTTTTAAGAAAATGTTTGAAAAATTGAAAATATTTTATTTTGATATTTTTTTTTGAAAAAGACAAAGTTTTTGTATTTTCATTTTTCACCGTATATGGGTGAACATTTATGATATTCGGATCACCCTACATTCCACCCATTCACGTGACTTTTTCATAGTGCTTTGAGACATGACTTTGTTTCATTAATGTGTTTAATAATGTGTGAATACCATTACGTTGATAATTGATGATTACTTCCTAAATGTTAGACTCTTTGTCTCCTTTATTGCTCGCGTGCATGTACTTTTTGAACATTGTACTGTGACACCCCGACTAATTAAATACCGGGTAGCTACTCCTTTATTAAATTAATTCAAAATGCCAAGTTGGTCCAGTTAATAGCATCACTGTCGAAAATGTTTTATTATTTCTAACCACCTAGTATTTAAAAAGTAAGTTGCCAAATTTTAATTTAAGTCTGATTAACATGCAACAAGTGTAATGAAGGATAATAACACCATTCACCATAAAGAAGTAAATAGAATAACCATCACATAATGTAAGTAAAATCTGGAGGAAAAACTCCTCACTACAAAACCACAACTGAAATAAATAAAGGAATACTAAAACAATACATGCCAAAGTCTGAAAACTGTAATGGAAAGATGTCTCTAATAGAAATGGGCAACATGCCCTACAACTGATAGATAATGAATCTGGAATCCAAGTGATAGAAGCGTCTACAAGAAAATCCCTGTAGCATCCACAAACAGCTACAGCTCGTCACCAGAATGAGTATCCTATGCATGGTGTCCTTGTGGCTGGGCACCTAAAATGGTTTTACAAGAAAAATAGATTTGAAAGCAAACGGGTCAGATCCCGAATGTGGAGATATTTTAAAAACCTGCAAGTGCTCTAAAAACATTTAAAATATTAAATGCAAAGTACATGTTAGGACGTGCACTCACATGATATTCTCACCTCTCGTCTAACTGTGCACTCCTAACGTAAGTACCCATCTACAACGACACAAACTACTAGCTAAGTGACATCATATCTAGCTAGACTGTCATAGGTCCTACCCTTATTACTCGGTTCTATTAACATTATAACGCTCATAGTTAAATAGGGGTTTAACGTAAACTCAGATGCTCAAAATGCAATATATTTCACTATCAGCTAACCCGTTATGTTTTTCTCGAAATAATACCGTAATTATATTCACAACATTAACATGAAGGTTCCCATTAATTAAGTGTATATTATTCACATCATAAATATACAATACAAGCACCCCGAGAACTAAGATGCGGTTCACACATACTCTGCTATCCATCCCGGTACATCACGTACATAAGGATTACATATTCCGAATCTCTCAGGAATAGTTCACAGATAACAACATCACAAATAATGGAGGCGAACACAGTCACATCACATGGGTCACGCACACACCTACGCTCCCACGATCAGCGGACTTATTAATATCCCAATAAGTCTTTCTATGACCTATGTTCATCAAGGTAACCAGTCTAAATCCGGGAAACACAAGGATTAGAGGGCCCTAAGCGAACGCAAACCTCCTGTGATAGCAAGTATGGTAGGTATGTCATACACACAATTCATATACCAATACTAAGTAAACACACGTCTTAGTAATCCCGTAGTTTAATTGTAGTACTATTCTCATTCTAGTACCAATATATAATTTACACACTTTATACGATTCCGATTTATAATCATACGCGCCCTAAATTTATTCTCACGTCGTAGTAGACACTCACGTCTCAACCCAAACGGTTCATTGGTTTAAATCACTCGTATATAATTTACTCCTCATAATAACCCAAAAGTCCCAAATCTTTCAATACATCATCAACGGAATGTTAACTCTACCCTCGAACAAGTTTACGGGACTCCCAAAATCAAAACAGGCCAAAAAGGCCCAAACTGCCAGCTCGTTAGAAGTCTCGTTCGAACGAGGCTGTTCGAACGAGATCAAACTGTCAGCTCGTTAGAAGTCTCGTTCGAACGAGATCCAGTTCGTTCGAACGAAGTATCGAACGAAATTCCTTTTCGTTAGAAGAGACTGGTCAACTCGTTAGAAGCTCGTTCGAACGAGGCTCGTTCGAACGACCTGGGGAGGCTCTTCTAACGAACGACCAGTTCGAGCCCAGATTTTTCCTTCTTCGTTTTTCATTAATTTTACTCCTCAAATCTCCTCTAAAATTAGTCCCAATGATTGTTTTAAGGTCTCTAATCAATCCTAAACATATTATAGTCACCTCCTAACACGTTTTAAAGGATTAAATCACTCTAACATCAATCAATATACAAATCTCTACACTTTTTCCCCCAATTTTTCAAGAACATGAACCCTAAACTTTTAAGTCCTCAATTAGTCAAATCTAAATCCGTTTTTCTTACATCCAACGTATGCTAATACTAGAATAATCATCTCTATATGATTCTACATGCAATTTGTCCTCAATATTCAAGTTCTAAGTCCAAACAACATGGGTTTTCATTTATCTTTCAAGAACAATTGTAAATCTTCAAATTATCTAACATGGAGGAAACATTCTCTGAATTAAAAGAATTTAAATCACTTGCCTTGATTGTCTCTGAATTTGGTGTTGATTTTTGTAAAGATTTCTGCAGAATTCCTTCTCTTTCTCTCCCTCTCCAAGCTTTCTTCTCCAAAGGTGGCTATGGTGGCTAGGGTTTTCTTTGGGAAAGTTGGAAACCTAAATGATAACCTCCGTAGCTTATTGGGTCATTAAGGGTTGGTTAGTGGGTTTATTCCCAATCAGATTTACTTCTCTAATTTTCGTCATTTTTAATTCCTAAAAATACGAAATTACTAAAATACCCTTTATATTGCCGGTATGGCCTAAAAATACCCCAAAACCCAAACTACACCCCCGGCTAGTGTTTTCTGACTATCTCGACCCTTCCGGACGCGTTGGCGCACTCAAAATGACCATACGGTTTATAGAATTTAAATTCACTTTTATAAATAAAATAATTATATCCTGACGCGACTGTCACACGCGTCCCAATAAAATTACCAAATTGCCGTATATCAATCTCACGACAAATTTCATAATTCAATATTCATATAACATCATATATACTCAATATAGTCAAATACCAACTCACAACTCGCTAGTATTTTACCCGGATTAATTTCCAAATAATTCACATTTAATTAATTAATCCCAAAAATAAATATAGCCAAAAGTACGGGGTATTACATGTACTTAGTTATCATATGTCAAATACGATGTTGTCATCTCAATCCTGCTTAATAACAAACCAAATAAAAAAAAAGATAATTTGTGATTGTAAGAACCATTGCCCGAATTTTGTTATCCAAAAAATATTGATATATATTAAGCAATGGAAAGGGGACTCGAAAGAGAAAAATTATCTTTGCGTTAAAAGCCACCATTTGTAAAAAGAGCCTAAAAACATTAACAATACACAAAAACAGAAGTGCCAAGGCCATTTATTTTATAATCATTAATACTTATCTATGTATGAGAATTATGATTTCTTTAAAATATTTGAGAGTGAATTTTTGTATATGTGAGATTTTAAAGGAGTTAAAAAGTTGAAGATCAATGGGTTTGTACAACGGACTCTCTTTGAAAACATTTAATAGTTTGACGTCATTGTTTTGAGAACCATTAAAATTCATGACATTTTGTATAAGTATAGAAAATTTCACTTAAGTTCAAAATTTTACAACTAAGGTAGAAATTGAGTTCATTCTTAAGAAGTATATCATGGCTTCGTACACCTATTAATGCTTATATTGATTTGCCTTTTAAAAATGTTCACACAATTACATTTCGGCTTCATGATTCGGATATTTTAGTGTTATTCCACGGTGACTACATGATTTTGTGCATGAATGGACTTTGTATATTTTATACTTGAAAAACTGAAAAATTCAAAAATAGTTTTTTGATAAGAGGAGAACACATTATGCCTTTTGTATTATCGTTACTTGTTCTTATTGATTCTCTTTATGATGATATCTTTGTTTCTTCATGCGATTCTTATTATAGATGTTTAGATTCTACTCCTTTTATATATTACTGACAAAAAGTGGGAGAGCAAATTGATGGGAAGTTCTATTTTTTTTAAACTCGTATGCGTCACGGTATTTCTTTTATCTCATGTGTGCAGGTCACTCTGCCTTGATGATGATTTCTTAGACCGCACAAGATAAAGGTGTTTTGGTTGAAGACTTACACATTTATGCATTTCCGTTTCCTTATTTGGGTGGGTATTAGTTGTATTAGTCGTAGGAGTTAATTTTTCTTCGGTTTGTGTTTTGTACCAGAATAGCCAAATTGGGAGATTCGTAAGAGAAAGTTTTATAATTTCTCAATTTAGTTTTTATTTATCTTGTCCCGTTACACACCACTACAACTTCATAAGTACTTATGTGTATTTGAAGATAAGAAGTTGATGGCATTTTTATAAAATTAAGGATTATTCATCTCAACATCATTCTGAAGTGGTATGATCTAGTTTGGTAAAGTCTTTATTTATCCTAGGGATTTTTGTAATTAGAGTTTGCATTAAAAGTTTTCAAAATGTTTAAAATTAATTTTAAAAGTTTTTTGGAATTTTCAACGGATCATTAGAACAAGTTTGATAAGTCATTCGAACGAGTTTACACAGTGTGGTTGGAAAGAGATTTCATCCTTCGAATGAAATATGGGACGACGTCTTTTAGTTAGTTCTAGAATGTCGTTCGAAGTTTCGTTAGATGGAGTTCAAATGAGATTGGTTACATTGTTAGAACGAGTTTCCCACATTCAAACGATATCTTAAGTGACTATTTTTGGCAAGCACTAGAATGTCGTTCCAAGTTCTGTTGGAAACCTGTTCGAACGAAAAAGGTTACGCTATTCGAATGAGGTAACTTGTCAATTGATAGAGGGGGAATGTTTTTATTTTTCAATAAAATGTGATCCAAATCTCTAATGCATATCCTTTTGTAACAAACTTCCATATAAATATAGATGAGAAATTAGAGTTTAGTACAACTCATGTTAACCCTTTTCCAAGCCATTTTAGTGTTAGTTTTGTGATCAAACTCTCATGTTTTTCATCAAAAAATCTTGAAAATTTATAGATCGCTTTACTAAATCAAGAAGAACACAATCCAGTTTCAAGAACCCTTATAGAGTTGATCTCTACTACTAATTTGTGGAGTTAAGGCTTTATTGCCGAAGAAGGAGGTTGATCGGTGCATACCGAGGGAAGAATGCTTCCTGTGGACGGTGATGGACTCGGATGTATCTGTAGAATACTTGTAGAAATGCGCATAATACTTAGTGATCTAAGTAGCCTGTAAGTCGTATAGTACCTGTCAATTATGATATAGTGTTGAAATAGAGGTTTTGCCCGAAATGTATTTTCCATTACTTCTTCGTATGCTTGGTTTGTTTGTGTGATCTGAATTTTTTAAATTTGGACTTCATCATTGCTTGCAAACTAAGTTAAATCGAGATAAAAATTATTAAAATTTGAATTTGTATGTGTTTGACCTTAGATATGAATAAATCCATAGAATCTGCATTGTCATATGGAAATGAAATTGTATGAGAATAATATTAAGGATGAAGTTTCTATATCATATCTCGTTGAGATATAAGATAAAATTGATATTCCTTTTAGTTATTAGTTGAATTGCTTGAATATTCTTCCATAAATTATTTAATCTTATTACACATTGGAATTTTCACATATTTTCTAAGTGTTTGACATGAAGTAGGTACAATATTTTCAAATGGTTGTTGAATATCTTCATATTGATTTGAGTGTGTCTTTCTATCTTTTTATGTCTTTGTCCGGGCGAGTTGCGCCAGTGGTGATAGATTTGATTCATTCGATTGTAATATTTATTTATTTGCATTTTGTCATGGAATAGATAAAGGAGGAGATTGGAAGAGTTTCATTATACTCAAAGTACCCCATAGAATTTGGTTGTATTATTCCATTTATCAAAACCCACTATGTATCTCTAGTCCAATAGGTCGTTCTAGGAAGCTTCAGGACAAGAAATATATATCGGACATCAAAAACCTCATCCTGGCATCATTCACTTAAACATCACTGAGAATGCCATTTTAGGAGAAATTAAATGGACTTAGATAATATAAAACACCCATGGTTTAACTCTACTAAAATTGGATTTTCTTAACTTGCAACATGTGTTAAACTAGTTTTTATGTCTGAGGTGGTGTTTTGAGTTTTTCCATATACATATGCCATACAATTTTCTTATATCAACATACTTTGAAAAAGGGAATATTTTATATTTAAAAGACTTGATTTAAAATTTTAAATATCTTAAGAAACCTATCTTGGGTCGCTGCAGTGAAGGGAGCAATGTGTGTAAAAAACTCATTCGGTGAAAAAACTAGTCATCGATGCAACCTCTGTCACGAGTGCATTGTTATAGCAAGGAATTTCATCGTTGTAGCAAGGAATCTCCCGCAGGCCACGAGAATGATCGACGATAAATCTGACAAAAATCTAATGTCTTTTTAGACCACTTTTGGCCTTAAATTTTGTGCAAATCAACTTTCCAACCATATCTTTTGTATAAATTTTCTTTTGGCTATTTGTTGTGGACAATAAGCCTCCAAGACTTTGAAAGATTGTGTGCACAAGTTCATTTAGATATTGTTGGCTACTTATTATGGTCTTCTTTTCCAACACAAAATAAAGGTTGTATTTATGATAGCTTAAGTTTTTTAGTGAGAAAAAATGTATTGAAAATCATTATTCACCAGAGTTTTTCTTTAAGATTGTGTAGGTGTTCTTTACATATCCATTGATATTAAAATTCATTTGAAGTTTTATTAGTTCTTCTCATGACTTGAACAAACTTTTAACAAAATTGTTCTTGAGAGGCTTTAATTTTTTGATATCTCAAAAATACTTGTGAGAATAGTTTTGATTAGCCAAACACTTTAAAACATCCATCAACCTTTAGTAATCTCACATACTGAGAATTAGAAATAAATTTGTGGCTTCTCATATTTTTTCCAAAACTTGGAACACAAAAAGTTTCCTTCAAACTTTAAATGAATTTTTTTTTGGCATGAGGATTTTATGACATTGGTTGCTGACCAAAACAAGTCGCGGTTGGGTAGCATTCTTCAATTGTTGGCACTCTCTATGGAGGATATGGTGGGAAAGAGTTTCTAGTTGGCTATAGCATCTTAATGTTTGAATTCTATTTTTTTAGTTATAAAATTCTACTAGAGTACAGTTTTTGTTCTATCGGTCCGAATTTTTTTCCATTGTAAGTTTTTCCTCACACATCTTTGTGTTGTGCTATATTTTTTTATCTTTTCGCATTTAAAAGTCACCTAAATATTAAGGATGAAGTATAGTGTAATCTATTTGGCTGCCAATTTGTCACATAGATCTTAGGCACTGTATTTTGTTACCCTAACTTGAACTTCAAAGAAAAACCTTGTCATAACTTAACAAATGATTTTATTTGGGAATCTTTCATCCATCTTGATTTCAAGTACATGCACTCTTAAAATCCATAATATCAAATCGTGAAATGACATACCACGTTTCATATGTAAATAACAAGTCATCAAAAACCAAAAATTAATATAACATGTAATATAATTACTATAAAATATTGGGTACTACATTCCTCCACCTTTAAAGAAGGAATTTCATCCTCAAAATTTGATTCTTTAATACCTATTCAAAAGTTAAAGAATATCTCACTCATATAATTTCCTCTCACTGCTAAACATAATCTGCTATGTCTTTAAGCTAATACGCATTACGCTCTCTCGTCGTAACTCGAGTTCGGCTATAACTCAACTAAAAAAGTCTAACGAGTGAAACATCAACTTTTCCCTTCAAAATTTCCTCTTTCATGTAAATGTGGAAGACGTTATGTACATGTTGAAGATGATCGTGTAAGGTAACATCACACCGGCATCACCCAATCCAAGATCAAGGAGGCACCAATTTACCCTTGGAAATACGTTTTACCATTACCTTCATGTGGGAGACCTTTAAAAGAACTTGGCCTAACTCCCGGGAATCCGAACTATGCTTCCTCTTATCATCAAATTTTTTTGCATGCTTCGAAAATCTTCATATATGATATAATTTCTTTTTTTCCCTTTGTTTTCAATTTAAATCCCGCAATAATGAAGTAGAGTATGAAGCTTTGGTGCTCATCCTAGGCTTGATCATCCATTTAAAAGTAAAACATATTGGGACTATCATTCTATTACAAATAATTTTTTAACCCTCGTCTCTAATCAAGTTTGGTCATTTTGCTACCAATGACTCGAATGAGGAATAATTTCACTAGTTTTGTTGGATTAAGAGGAATAGTTCTCAAGTAATTTATAGCTCGGATGACATGGGATGCTCTACTTTTTTCGAACCTTGGCCGAGAACCCTTTTACCGATCTTTGGATTGTTAGGCCTCAGAGTCATCCTCCTTTAGGCCTTTGTTGTACAAAACTTGTTTCCATTTGATGGTGGTGAAAATAAAACTTCTAGATATTGTCTAATCGCCCCTGATTTCCACTATCCTATGATCGGTCAAAAACTTTAGCTTCTGGCAGAATTGATGGCCAACCCCAAGTATATAGACATCTTCTCCCAATGGTGGTGTTATTAGGAGATTCAAAACCTTCCACGTGGAATTATACTTCGCAGTCAATACGACCAACTGTAATTGGAAGCTTGATATTCCATAAAGGAGTTTCCATGAATAAGTTAAAGTCGATTAATAATTTAACTCTTGTGTCCAGTTTATGAGTATTATATCCCGTCTTGTTGAGAAGACTTACGTACATGATCGTTAAGGATCTTACATGATCAACCAGAGTAGGGTATACTCGATGTGCTCTATATGATAGATTGTCTAAATTCCTTGACCAAAACATATTTGTGTCTCTATCTAAGAGGTCACTATAAAGCTTTATCAACGAACTAGATTCACTCAATACCAAACCTCAAGAACACCATAAGGGAAAAGTTATAAGACTTAGTGGACTTAGATTCACCTTGGATAATATGTTTTTATAAATGAAAAATTCTTTTTAACTAACCTTGGTTTTGCAATATCTCAAATACACATGCAAATATACTTTTCAGATAGACAAATATATTTTATAAAGAATGGCTTCTCCTTGTGTATTTTAAACGTGAATGTTCATGCGAGAAACAAACATACTTGAAGTTTACCTAAAAAACTATATTGAAAATATTCTAAGGCAAAGTGGACAAAAACCCTGGACACGCGCAACCGACATTACCTCAATTTCACCGCATCGAGGGTTGTCCTCGCTGTAGCAAAATTTGTTACTGACATTTTTTGTCCCTATTTTAAATCTCTGCACAAAGGCACAACTCGCATTACCGCAGTTTCTCCATAGCGATGGTCTGAGACTATCTCGTTGGTTGCTTGTATCCCCATATAAGTCTAAACACTTCAGGTTCTCTACACTGATTAAATAACTCATTGTAGTGACCCTGTGGCAACACACGTCTGACAGCACCGAAAGACACTTTTACACAAAATCTTTCTTTAATATCTTCTTGGTTAATACGTCAATAATAATATTTTGGGTGACTCAGAGAATAATGTGACTAGTAACACATTAAGAGTGTGATAACTAGAATTTAGGCACTTAAACATTTTTTAAATCAAAAGTTTATAAGTTATGGTGTTGTCTTCTCTTCTAAACCAAGAGTGAGAGATTTGAAAAAAATATTTTTGTTGATCAAAACATTTTGATACATTTGAGATCACATTTTTTACTCCTCCTCTTTATGTTCTTTCAAGCCATTATTTCTAATAGAGCTATATTTGATGACCTTGGCTCAAAAAATTTAATCTTCATTGGTGAGTAAATATTTTCTCTTCCTTGTCTTTAAAAAACTCATTTTGAGATTTAAATCACCACAACCCTTTTACAAACACCCCAACGCACATATCTATAAGATCCCCTAAAAGATACTAAGTGTATCATTTTAGTCGTTTGAAGGTTCTGCCCCAGAATAACAAAGTTTTTCTTCAAAATCTAAACGAAGAAAGTTTCTTCTACTTTGAAGAAGAACATTTTGACTTGAGGATTCAAAGGCATTGGTTGCAGACCAAAATCGATCACAATTGTGCAACATTTTCAGTTATTGGCCCAATAATTCTTCTGCAGTTATTTTTTAGTGACAATGGAAATTTTTTCCACTAATTATTATATTTTATGGAAAAAAATTATTTTTCCCCCAAATAAACTGCCACTAATTAGCAAGTTTCTTGCCGTGCTTTCACTCTCTTCATTTGATAGTCTCTTCCCCTATAATGGAGCACCCACTCAATGTTTTCTCCCCTATTTCCTCTCCTTCATCAAAAGCTACCAAAATCATAGAGAAGTTACCAAAGTTTATGGGATTATGAAAAGACTTGTGAATTTAATTTTTTTTTGTCATATATTTACATCTTAATTTGATATTTGTTCTTTATATATATGGGTTTTATATTTAGGGCTTGGAAAGATGAGTTTTTTTTTTGTTTTCACTACAAATATCTAGTAACTCTTCTACCAAATGGACACCATGGATGTTGATTTTGGTTGAAGAAGCATTTTAAGCGAGTGAAGTAAAGAATATTGGAACCGTGATATCGTGGATGAGAATCATGTCAATAAGCCTCAACTCCCATGTGTTTCTAGGCAACCCAATAAGATCCAAAATAACTAGAAAAGGGATCCATTATCGCCCACCTCTGCCTTTTAAACCTTAAAAACCATGCTGCTGGAATCAGGATCAGAATCAACTAATTTTAAGGTTCTGGCCTTGAGGAAAGGCAGACCGTTAGCCAGTTCGAGCGATGAGATGTGGCATATGGGTTGATTGGGTTTGGGTGATTGTAATCTTTACGCGGAACAAGATCTAGAGGTCAAGGAAATATGAGTTTTCTATATTATAATTAAGAGTAGTGCTATGCGTACAAAACAACTCCATAAAGTCTTCCCCAAAAGTCATAATTTTTTGTGTCCTGACGGGACCCATACCACAAGACAATGTTTAATAGGTAGGTGAGAGTATATGTGGAATCCACATTAGATTTGGGGGAGATTTTGGGAGAGTTTTTTGTACTCATAGCATTATTCTATAATTAATGGTTCATGTATATGTATTTCTTATTTTGGTAAGGACTCTTGAAGTACATATGGTTAGGATAGAAATAAATTCTTTAGGCGTGATGAGATCCTAGATGAAAATATTAAAGTGAATGTTTTTAAGATTTTGGAAACCCCGATATTATGATAACCATGTACACTATGTATTTATCAGAATATTCTACAACCGAATAACACATTACATTGACTATAGACTACCTCTTAAATTTTGATAAGTTATGGGGCCTATATCCTTAGGTCGTGTTTGAAATAGAGGGAGTTGTCCTCTTTTGTTCAGTTCATCATATTTTAATTTTTTTCATGGGAATGTCAATTGAAAATAGGTTGTTGTTTCTTGGGTACCGTATTCCATTTTGTTTGTTACATAAATAGTGGTTAATGATATTTGTTTTATAAATTTGGCACTGGTAGAAGTTTCAGTAGAGAACGATTGTTAAATGGTAAAGATGGATTTTAATGGTTGGACCATGACACATGTTGAAGTAAAGATGTTTGGATTCCTTTCAAATCTGAATTTGAACAACATTATTGTGCACATGCGTTGGTGGAGAAAGGTTTCTCTGTATACCTTTGGTCCTTTGGGAATGAGGGATCATATTAATTTCGCTTGGGTGATTTGTTTTTTTTAAAAATGAAATTGGGTGATGATTTTGATTTTATACAAAAGTAGCGCATTCATAGTCATCATGGATGGAACATATGTTTTTAGATCAAGCTTTGGGTAGGAGTTTAGGAAGTGTAATGTTTTTATCTATAATTATTTTATTATGAACTCATTTATATGCCATTTTGGACTTTATTTTCCCAACTATCTATCATAGTAATGTTTTTCCTAACTAGGTATCTTAACCCAAGATTCTTCATGATATTGGGTAGGAGTTTAGGAAGTGTAATGTTTTTATCTATAATTCTTTTATTATGAACTCATTTATATGCCATTTTGGACTTTATTTTCCCAACTATCTATCATAGTAATGTTTTTCCTAACTAGGTATCTTAACCCAAGATTCTTCATGATATTTGGTTTGGTTTTTATTTTATATTGTAAGTTAAAAAATTTTGTTTAAAATTTTACCAAAGTGAAAATTTTCTTTTTATGCGATTGATTGAAATTGCAAAAAAGGTTAAAAATAATGAGTTTATATAGTCCTAAGCAACAAAAATTTTCCAATTTTTTTTTCAAGGGGAGTTGAGAAAATAAAAGTTAAACAATGCAAATTTTCATGCTTTGATAGGTTATTCATTCTTATGGGTTGATCAAATTTGTGAGACAAAACCCCCCAAACTTGGACAATTCTAAATTTTAACACATTGGACGTGACAAATATTCTCAATCATGCACACCTTTAATAGAAATTTTTGGCTATGATAAATGTGAAAGATTTCATATACTTTGGAAGTATTTGATTGCATAAGTTTGACTTGAAATTTTAACCCAGTAAGAATGTACAAGTAAAAGTTCTTCCTTTTTCAAATTTTATTTTCTTACTTCCAACCCAAATAAAAACATTTCAAGGTAAAATTTTATTGTACACTATTTTTCATATTTTTACTCAACTACTATAAAACACATAAAATATAATATTCTAACTTTGCAATATTCATGATTTCTTTTATCTTTTATATTTTGTCCATATTTTCCATTTAACATGCATTAAGTTCTTATTGTTACTAAAAATAATTTTAGTCACTCTCTTTACTATCCCTTTAAAGCAGTGACTGATTGTTAAGTTGAAGTGGATGCTTAATAATGGATGGGGATATATCTAATTTCATTGTCTTACCTTTTGCTCCACCATTAATGTGAAGTGTGATGGTTGCTGTAATTGGTAAATTATTGTGCCACATGGTTGGTTGCAGAGGAATATGAAAAGTTTAAAAGTCTTTTATGTTCTTTTATATTTAATACTTCCATAAATTGGTGTCCTTTTAAGTGTATTTTTTGGCTCATATTTTGATACCGATAAAAAGTATCATGAAGTTAGTGCATATTTGTTTGGCATTTCTCCTAATATAAAGATAATATTTTTATATACATATGTGTATGTCCTTATTAGTGTTAATTATGAACACGTACTGCAATTAGTGCATCATATTTTTCTTCTTGATCGCGTGTTAGAGGTACTCTAAATGATATAATGTTTTTTAACAGTGCTATTATGGAGTTCCTTAGAATATTTTAATGAATAATATTTCCACATAATATATAGTTATTTGTGTTGCTAAAACCAAAAAACCCATGTTCCTCATTTTTGGTGAAAGTATGTATATAATAAAATTTGTTATAATTTAAAAGTATGTTACCTTGCTTATGTAATCGCCTAGCTCACGCATCGAGCGGGTTTACACCTAGTCCTATTTAATATACTTAACAAAAAGAAGATCATTGATAATATATATGTTTCAAATTGATTAGTAAAGATCTCATTACTTTTGGCATAAGAAATAACATGATTGTTTATGATCCATTGAGTAACACATGACCATCTAAAAAAAGGGCTATTCAACGAAAAGTCCTCTGATATTTTTATAATTACCGTTTAATCTAAGCTTTTTATTTTTTTCTAAAAAGTCTCTCATCATATAAAACAGTCGTAGACATTATTTTTACTCTTATCCTAAAACCTAAGAAAAATTTGTCGAAAAATAGACGAGAGACTCTTTGTAACATAAAAAAATAAGACGAACTAAGTGTAAAATATACTTAGCTCCTAGGGACTAAGCATTAATTATTTTTTAAATGAATATCAATGTAATTTGTTAGAAGATACGAAAATTAACGACATTATAAATTATAATCTTAAACAAATGAATGGGTTACTTATATAATTAGTTTATAAAATTTTAAATTAAAAGATATTGTAGAAAGAGAAAATTGTTATTTTCATTTTGGGTACAACACTTTTACATATTTATAGCTTCAGCTATAATACCTTATGATTTTATTGGGATATGCTTGGGGGTTTAATTACGAGATTAGGCTAATTAGTAATTTAGATTGTTTATTTGAAGTTGGTCTTATTTGAGATTCGGAATTGTCAAAGCTTCATTAAGTTGATGATTTATTTAAGATAGACACCCTCATGGAATTTTTATTATTTTGTTTAGCTTGGTAGGTAAGCCAAGATTTGGAAGAGACCAAAAATGTAGAAATTAGTTGGCTATGAGTACGATTAAATCGAAAAAAATATGAAATTGTAGGATTAAATGTTTTTTTCTCTTTTTCTAATGAGAGAAGGCTCATTTGGATGAGGTTTGTAAGGACAAAATTTTCAATTGAGTCCATTGTATGTATTTGACTTATTCCTGGAACAAAATATTTTTTTTAGTCATAGATAGCTTTTTATTATCACGATCCCACACAATTGATGACATAAAGTTTGTTGAAAATGTTGCGGCCAAGCTTCAAATATAAATCATATCGAGATTTTATTAGTGCACGTTTCACGTCTTTATTGCATTCCAAGATCGCTCAGGTTTGAATGCATAATATTTATGGGACTCGAAAAATATTTTTAGGATGTTATTTTTGTTGGAAAATATTTTTAAAATGTTAAACTTAGTTTATTCTGAGATAACGATGGTTTAGAGTTGTGTAAATCACAAACTCTTGTTTTCAGTGGTTCAAACGAATTTAAAAGTTGTTCAAGAGAAATACCAATGTCGTTCAAGAGACATGTTCATCTCGTTCGAGCGACATGTTCGAACGATGTGCCGACTAAATTTTATTATTTAAGGCGTGTTTCTCTCTAAATTTCAGAAGTTGCAGAACCAGAAAATCAGTTTCCATGCAGTAAGTTTTCTGCACAAGTTTTCTAAGGTTTTCAAATACTAAAAAAATCCTTAGAGTTTCAAAGATCCAAGCTTTCATTCACATATGCTAAAGTGATCTTTGTTTGCACTATGGTGGAGTTGTTCTACACTTTGACTTCTGTTTGCTAGCTACGGACTTCTGTTTGATCATTCATCTCATGTGACTTCTGTTTGCTAGCTACGAATTTGGTATCGTTTGATCATTATTAGATGGTTGTTTCATGGTTATCTGGATATACTCATTGTTTATTATTATTCTAGTTATATTGATCAATTGTTTTTCTTTTTCACTTATTGTCTATTCGAGACAAAAAGGGGGAGAGGTGTATGTTATGTAGGGGGAGAGTTTATTTGATGAGCATATATGTTTGTTACATTACACATTGATATCATTTTTGTTATCATATGAATCATGATTAGTCTATACATATTGGTATCATGTTATCCAATCTTGATCACAGGTCTAACAAATGATTTGATTTTGATTTTTCAAATTGGTATTGATATTTCATATTGGTATCATAATGGTTATATAATTTGTTCCTTCATACTTCACATGGTATTTGTCTGTTTCATGTGTGTAGGTATGCCTCAGAGATTTGAGATTTCAAGTCTATATCACATTCAGACAACTCATGTTTGTCGGACCATCATTTACTAGTCCTATCCTGTAATTTTTTATTTTGGGTTTTATGGGATGAGATTTAGGCATCGTATGGCTTGACGACTCGGATTAGGAATTTCACTATTTGGGTTTTGTCCAAGAATAGTCAAAGGGGGAGATTTGTATGGACAAAATTTCCAATTGAGTCCGTTGTATGTATATGACTTATTCCCAGAACAAAATATGTTTTTGAGTCATAAATAGATTTTTATTTTCATGATCCCACACATTCTATGACATAAAGTTTATTGAAGATGTTGTGGCCAAGATTCAAAGATAAATCATGGCGAGATTTTATTGGTGCACGTTATACGTCTTCATTGCATTTCGAGATCGATCAGGTATGAATGCATAATGTTTATAGGACTCGAAAAATGTTTTTAGGATGTTATTTTTGTTAAAAAAATGTTTTTAAAATGTTAAACTTTGCTTATTATGAGATAAAGATGGTTTAGAGTTGTATAAATCACAAAGACTTGTTTTTAGTGGTTCAAATGAATTTACAAGTCGTTTAAGTGAGATACCAATGTCGTTCAAGAGATATGTGCATCTCATTCGAGCGACATCCAATTTTTGTTCGAATGATGTGCCGACTTAATTTTATTATGTAAGGCGTGTTTCTCTCAGAATTTCGGAAGTTTCAGAACCAAAAAAATCAGTTTCCATACAGTATATTTTCTATACAAGTTTTCTAAGGTTTTCAAAAACTAAAAACATCCTTATAGTTTCAAAGATCTGAGCTTTCATTAACATATGTTATATTGATCTTTGTTTGCACCATTGTGGAGTTGTTTAACACTTTGAACATCGTTGGGTTTTGTGGTGAAGAAGAGAAGGAGTTCGTGTTCGGAATTCGTAGACATTTCCATACTACATCGATAGACACCGAGTCATTCATGGACGCGCGAGCTATGGACATGTATCACGGAAGGATATTCACGTGGGCATTGTGGGGGAATAGTTGAAGATCAGAGAAGCTTCAAGACTTGTGGGGATCGATTTGTTGAGTAAGTTTATCTTCTGTACTTTGTAATACCATATCATAGTTATTGTCTCGCTTGGGTTGTCCAAGGTTTTTTTCCGTTAGTTGTTTCCTCGTACATCCGGCGTCTCCTTATTGAAATTATTTATTTTACTTGCTTTAATCGCCTAGATGCATGTTTAGGATTAAACACGATAAAATTGGTTCACATATTTGGTGCGATAAAAATTTGGAAAAATGTTTTTCGAAAAGAAAGTTTGGTTTGACATCCTTAAAACACATTCGAGAGAAAAAGGGGCCTACAAGGTTTCATTCTAGTAAGAAGGTCCCTCATTGAAACCAAGGACCCTTCTTTAAAATCCCTATATAGTCACCAAATGATGCCTAACATTTTATTTTAGCTCCGAAATCATTCTAATAGCTCCAAAATCCGGAAAAAAAATCCCTAAAACCCTAATTTTACCTATCCAAACCCATTAAAATAACAATTCATGGGAAAGTGAAGAGGGAATTGTAACAACTCGAGACTTTAGAGACGGTAATTTATTTATTTTGGGAGAAATAAATATTATTTTATTGGAGAAAAAATTAATTTGGCACTTGAGGTCAAAATTTAAAGTTGTTAGGAAGTGTTTCAAATGGAAACTCTGAGTGTGTAGTTGTTTTCGGAAGGGTCGAGAAAGTCAAAATGACTGTACTTGGAGTCTATTTAGGTTTCGAAATATTTTAGGTACGTTTGACTCGAATTAAATTTACCGAGTCATTTAAAGTGTGTATTATCGTTTAAAGTTGTGTATCTTGGGAGTTAGGGGTTAAAAGCCTAAGGGATATTTATTTCTCCAAAGAGAGAAAGAGAAATAGAAAGAATGAAAGAGAGAAGAAGAAAGAAGAAGACAAAGAAGGAGAAAAGAGAGAGAAAGTGGAGATTTCCGGTCAATACGCGATCTCGAGGACGAATTAGACCCTACGAACCCGAGGCAAGTGATTAAACTTGCTAAATAATTGTTGTGTACCATTCATTGCATGATTTGTGGATGAAATCTTTGGGTTTTGGGTTTAGTTTATCAAAACCTAACTTTTTGGTATAATCTTAGATCTGATATGTAGATATTTGATTTTAGGATATAAATTAGTTTATATGTATTCTAGGATGAATATTAATGATATATATGTGATTGGATTGAAGAGAAATGGAGAGAAGATGAGTAAAATGAATTTTGGGATTTTTGGCTTACTAAAAAGTAGCCATTTTCGAGCCTTCTGATAGGCCGAATCGATTCAGCCTCCTACCAAATCGATTTCGAAATTTGCAGGTGCCCAGGTCTGAGTGACTGAATCGATTCGGACCCCAGCCTAATCGATTCGTCCTGAGACAGAGCCCCAGGTCTGATGACTCGAATTGATTCGCCTTGGAGGCCGAATCGATTCGCTGGGCTGAATCGATTCGGAATTTGCCTGAATCGATTCGGAAACAGGGATTTTCGAGGGATGTTTTTCTAGGGAGAATTTCATTCCGTTTTGGTCGAGGTAATCGATTGGGAACCTCTATAGGGATCGTGCGTAGTACATTTTGGAGACTTTTAGGGAGTTTCCCTTATAAGAAATTATTGGAGTTACGTGTATCACTCATCATAGTTAGATGTATATATTATCCTCTCCTTGTTGGTATCAGAGCCATGATTGGCTAATTTGTAGGTTAGTGTTTAGAAGGTAGTCTTGGTCTGATGTATTATCACGGAACAGTAAACGTTATGATCTTCCAGGCATCGGAACAGTAAAAAATATGTAGTTCTCGATGTACGGAAGTAATGACTGTTACTTTTGTCCGGAATAATACACGTTTGAACAGTAAATCACTGTTCACCGGCGTGAATAGTATTTTACTATTCACATCAGAATACTATCACTCATCATAGTTAGACGTAGTATTGTAGTTTGTTTGTTGTATGGTTTATTTTACTCGGTGTTAAATAAAAATTTTAATTTTTTTGACAATCCACTTTTAATGATTTCGGATAGTTAGCCTTATATTATTTAGTATTGTCAGTTGATGTTGAGACTGGGCCATTTGAGATACCTGATTTAAAGTAGTATAGGGTTGGCCACCCGTTATTATTTTGAGCGGGTTGTCACAGGAATTAGAATTTAGATTACAAAAAATAAAGCAACTGAATTACCAAATCTTCCCCCATTGATGTTAGTGGTAGATAAAAACTAAACAAGAGTAATATTTAGGGTGTTTGTAATTTAAATTGAGGTAAAACTATGAAGATGCATGTTTAATTATTGAATAACTTTAATTAGTGATGTTCTTGCTAATTGAGTGTAATACCTCGTATTTTTTTTATAGTTATTTAATGAGTATTAATAGTGAGTATAAATTAGCAAATTAGAATTAATTATTATTTTAGTGAATTGGTAATAATAAAACACATATTTTGGATTATGACTAAATTTGCATGTTCTATGATTTATTTATGTCCTATGGTATATTTAATCAATCGTGTAATTAATTAAGTTGTACTATAAAGCAAAAATAAAATTTGTACGTATTTTATTTTACGTTGTGAGGTATTAACGTTAGTTATGAGGCACTATTATGTAATTTTATTGTTTTAAGTTGGGCCCAGGGGGTAGATATAACCTTAGGCTAAGTTTTGGACTATTCCGGGAAGTGTTTGGGATTATTGGGAGGCCCAAAAATAGACCTAATATAGACATGCGGGATTAAGGTTTAAGTAAGATAATTTGACCTCATTATTCACACACTTTACATTAAAGAATTAAACCCCAACATCTTTAATCCTTTGGGAGTGCCTACGGTGATTTTGGGAGAAGAAGGAACAAGGATTGCACGTAGAGATTCATCCTTCCTACTTTCAGGCAAGAAATCCCTTGCTATATAACATATATAATTTATAATTTGTTTATGATTTATCTTATGCTTTAATTATGAGATTTATTATGGATTTTTAGGATTTGAATATTATGTCAATTAATTCTGATTTAGAAAGACTAGTTTTTTTTTTAATGAAAAACCTTAAATTGGATAATTGTCATATATTATTATGTGATTATACCTCATACTTTAGGATTTAATTTTGTGTATAAGTTGAATCCCCTTGTTAGCCTGATGTTTGGATATTAATTTGTAGATATATTTATACTTCATTCATGTAAAAGAGGAACTAGTTTTAAATGTGTAAACTTTGAGGAACTAAACCTTCTATGATGTTTTGGATCTTAAATAGTTATTGGAAATCATTTAGGATCATAAACCCATACTTGTTATGGAATATGGTGATGCTTTGATTGCTAGAGAAAACCTTATTACTCATTAATGGAGGTTTTAATTCGGATTTATATTTTCTCGGACAAATGAGATGCACAGCGTTAATCTCATTTGAACGAGATTGTTGTCTTATTCTAATGACATGAGCATTCTCGTTTGAACGAGTTAGGTCGATAGCGACAATTTAGGTTGTAAATATGGTTTTTAGGTTTTAGTGGTATAATTAATTTTTGGATACTTATTATACACTTAATTGAAGTTTAATATGATATTTAAAGTATAAGAGATTTCAGTACAAGTTTCGAGTGGAATAAACCTTATTTTAGGTAGTACAATTTAGTGTTGGAGATAGCGGCGATTTCGGGTATGCGCATGAGTGAAGCGACATCATGTAGTTGTGTGTGTGTGTGTGTATATATATATATATATATATATATATATATATATATATTGATTTATGTTAACAAATCTTTACTCGGGGGGAATCTATCAACCAAAGTTTCTATAAAGGTTGGGACGATATACTTCACACGATGTTGTTGACATAGCTCGTTGTGGAGGTCGTTATGTTTGATCATACGTTTCGGATGGTCAAAACTTCACGACGAGGGAATGTGAATAGACTCTAACCATCGAGGGGGTTTGGGTATAGAACCATTGATGGTGTTATTGCATAGTGATCTCCCCGTTATTATATTTTTATGTTTACACTACACAAAAATAGGCAGATGGTCATAGTTTGGTCCCGTGACCAAGGCATATGGTCACTGTTTTGGTCCATGAACATATTGAGGGTGATAAAATTATGGGTCATGGTTCAAAACCGTGATTCCAAATGGTGGTCACGGTCTAGTGGGTGACATCTATGTTACATGACTAGTCACCGTTCAAAATCGTGCCCCCTAGTTTGACAATTTAAGAATGTAAATTATTTCATCACGGCTTTGAACCGTGACTAAATATTTTATTTTCTTAAATTGTCACACTATGTGTCACGATTTTGGACTTTGACCAACACTAGCACCAAATTAAATATATATATTTGGTCACAGTTCTTAGCCGTGACCAAATATTATATTTATAATTTTGTCACAGTTTTGGTCATGGTCCAAAATCAAGCCCAAATTGAAAAAATTGAAAAAAGTTTAATTTTTTGCATAAAAAAACTATGTACATTTTTCAAACCTGTTTACATTTCCAAAAATAAATATTTAGCCACTATGACATCCATAAATCAAAAAATAACAATACAACATAAATTAGCTAACTAAACCCATCAAATTGTTCAACACAAATAATAATACAACGCATGCTTGCATGAATATGATAATCAGATCGCAATATCATAATCGAAATCCAATGCCGTGATTGTTTCCTTCCATGAAACAAGAATTCAAAATATTTCTTCTCCAATTAGGCCTGCAAACAATACTTCAAAATTTCTAAAATGATAAGACATAAAAGACTTGAATCCTAAAATAACTTTGGGATGCCTACGTAGACAAAAATGAAACCAAAGTCCACATAGTTCATAAGATGAACAAGGTAGGAGTCTAAATCATAATGCGAATCTTGGGTGTCTCTTTTGATTTATGAAAATATATGTGAAATGTGTTGAAAGTGTAGAAAATTGTGAGAACACTCTAAATCAGGAATTGTGGTATAAGCCCCCTTTTTTGGATTTTTTTATTTATAAAAATATACGTGAATGTATATATGCTAATAAAAAGAGTGGGATTAGTGATACAAGCTAAAAATGGAAAATTATAAGGAAATGAAATTAGTGTTTCCAATATTTTACAAAATGTGATAGATGTGGAAGCAAGTGTAAGAGAACTAAACATATGAGTACACGATACACAAATGTAATTAAATATGAGGGTTGTTCCAATACATACGATACAAATAGGGTTGCCATATAAGAGTTAATTAAATGATAATAATTTAATATTTCGAATATAAATCAACTAAAAGAAGGACCAAATTAGGATTGTCATCAATTGAAGACTAGAACTCTTTCAGGGCCTTTAATATGTCTACTTGAGTAGTCAAACCCTTTGGTCCATCCATAACAGAAACCAATTATCGCCGGTTATGCACTTGCAGTACACTGCCTTCTGGACATTTTGAAAGGCACAAATAAAAGGCTCGTCGATTAAGCGATCTTTACTATTCATCTTAAATAAATCTATCGTTACAAGTTTTAAGGAAGTATCAACTTTATAACCATTCGTAGTGTCATCCACCTTCACCCATTCATAATAGAAGATGATTTGTTTGAAATCAAACTAATATAGTTCTAGGATTTGTTGGATAATCCCATAATAGGTCAACATTAGTAAATGCAATTCAACATTTTTCAAAGACATAAAATTTCCATATGTACAATAGTTGCAGGGACATGGAATCTTATCACTATTAATATTTATATCTGCATATTTCATAAATTTTTAAATTCCCTTTACATGATTATCAGATACTCTATGACTCTCTCACATTCATTCTTTGTATTGTGGGAAAGCCATTAAGTAGCCTTCAAAATTCAAGTCACGTATATAAATAGGTTGAAACAAAAGCCATGTTCGATATAAGACTCTCAGTTTATAATTCAAGAAAATCATTCAACCCAAACAAATTCAAAGAAAATCAATTCGAATCCAATATTAATTAAATATGGAATAAAACCAAACAATTTTCCCAAATAATTAAAATATTATAAATTTCTTCGAAAATAAAATTATTGTTCAATGTATAGACTTGCACAACAAATGAATTGGTTAGGTAATAAAATAATTTTGGTAGTTTCTTAATAAAGTCCCTTCGCTAATGTTAACATATACAGGCTCACCTCCGCACCCATCGTAAATTGTATCAACCAATATATGAACGTCACCCATCGCTAAATGGCTATTTTGCACATTTGTTTCAACAGTCATGGAAATGAGAGTTCATACGCCAGTAACCATACCATTAGAAAAGTCCCATATATAATACGACTCGCCAAAGTCACCGTGCATGGATGAAGATGATCCACAAAATGTTGGAGGAGGCATTTGAGGGGGACATAAGATAGTGGAATGTTTGATGAGGCATCTGAGTAGGAGTAACCCCGTTATCGAGTAAAGATTCGTACCAACCCGTGGATTTCATTTGTCATAAGGGTTGCACTTGGATTGACTGCTCGATATTTCTTCTATCATTTCCTGTAGCATAATATTATATTTTGGACAATGATTTTAACAATATTTTATTATAATATGTATATATATGATAACTAAATTCAAACTCACTAGAGTCGGAGCCAATTTGTCTAGGAATTTATTGGTCCCCTGTTTTCCATCGGTCATACAAGTACAGGATGACCCGATTAGCTTATTTTTATTTTCTTTCGGAGCCCTCTTGGTCCATTTTGTACATTTATCCTTCATATCATCATAAGATTTTGCCACAAGTTCTTAGACATCAACCTTTTTTGACTTGTTTAGTTTATTTCTCTCATTCTCAGTCACTTTTCCCTATTTGACCTCATTCTTCAAGAAGTCGTTCCATTGGTTAGTGGGCATTTTAATGTTATGAGAAATTCTGCCTTTGAACCCTCATATATCAGAAATTGCTACCCCTTCAGAAAAAAAAAATTTGAAGGTCCTTTCGATAGGCTTTTAATTAATCATCTACTCGGAAAAGAACCTTTGCTTTCGAACCGGCTGGGAATGAAAAATCCTTATCAATTTGCTTCCACACATGATCCTTTAGGGCATGATCAAGCTTCTTCCAATTGTCAGCATCCTCGATGCCCACAATCATCTTTTTTGAGATAGCAATGAATTTTAAAAAGCTAAAGGTAGGCTTTATTTCCAGTTGGATGATTCCCGACTAAGGATAATCCAGTGGTCTTCTTAGGGATAGCTTTGGATTCCTCGGTAAAAGGAGGCGGGCTGTTATATTAATAAGGATTCTTGAGTTTAATGACTCGGAGATGGAGTGGTAGATTGATCTCCGACAGATTAGATTATTGATAATTCGGAGGAGATGAGAATTGATGTTGGGATGTAGGAGAGTGACCAATTAGTAGTGTTCCTCTAGTTGGTTGACTATTTTCATTTTTGTTCGACATTTCCTAGAATTCAAAAATATAGTGACGTATGTAAGAAAGTACGACTTATGACTCTATATATGTGTATACCGTTTCAACGGCTTTAAAAATATGGTCGATGTGTCTGATTTCCATCCAATTAGTATTATTTCTATTAAATCTACGAAATTTTACAAGAGTCCAACTGGGCGGAAGCGCATCTTTGATTAATGTATAGAGATCCTTAACATGAACTCGGAGTCCTTTCTTATTCAACTTATTTTCAAGCTCATTTTTAATAAGCATATGCCGCGAGACGTCACAATCTAGGTGAATGCTCTATTTATGGAGTTGTATCCAAAATGGATTAATATTTTTTTGGCCTTTTTCTAACAGTGTCACCGACGTCAGTGCCCTACCACTTTATCCAGGTGAAATATATTTTGTACTGCCTCAACCCAATACTCTGGAAAGAAAACCAATGCAATCGAACAGGTACTCTTGCGAGAGATAAACTCCATAATTTCTATGGTAATTAAATTATTCATTTTTTGTATTCTATACTAATAAATAAGAGTTTCATCTATATTTTGCGCACTAGTGAAAGATGTTTTAGTGTAGTAAAATTACACCCTCCCTTACTCTTATTGAAAGTAATTACTATCGTAATTCATTTTTCTGAGAATATAAATATAAGGGTGTGAATATGAGTCATAGACGTAATGGATATAATTAATCCTAAACTAATTATTGTTTTCCATCTGATCAATCATACCCAACAAGTGAAATTTAAGTTAATTTTAATTTAGTTAAATATAAAATTACTGTCTGTCAACCAATTGTGCAAGCTATTCCACCAATTTTTGTTCACCCAAATAATAACCATTTAAGGAAGGGGTGAACACGACCATAACAAGTTAACCAAATGCCTCTATTATAAACATTTAATGTGTATATAGGCGCGTGTGAGTCTGTGTATATGCGTATGAGTGTATGGGTGTGTATGTGTATGTGTGCATTTGTGCATGTGTGTGTGTGTGTGAGTGTGTGAGTGTGTGTGTGTGTGTGTGTGTGTGTGTGTGTGTGTGTGTGTGTGTGTGTGAGAGAGAGAGAGAGAGAGAGAGAGAGAGAGAGAGAGAGTGTGTCTATATGTGTAGTCTTTAAGATAGGTAGTCATTAAGATAAATAATTAGTTAAATGTTTATTATGAAAAATACACAGAGTGAGAATTTTAAGTATCTATCTATCATTCGTATTCAACCATCATCATTCAACATAAGCCACAATAAGCATTAATCCAACAACCAAACACAGGTTTATCCCGTACTCCATCTAAATCGTCTACTTGATTGGTTCCCTGAAGGAAGAAAGTGCCTTACATAATCAGTCAATTTCTTAATTCTATGAACATAATTTAACAAGAATATAATTCTAGGAACATAATTTAAGAAGAACGTAATATCATGGGGTATTCAAACATAAAATCTTCTTATGTTAGTAATTTTACATTTTCATACTTAGAGTTTCGTCAATCAAGTATTTGGTATCAAGGTTATTACTCCTCAAGTTATAGAAATAACTATAGCTAACATGAAGTTTCTCATATTTTAATTAAACTTTTAACTATATCTTAATTACTCACTATACATTCCAATTATCATAAATTCAAAAACAAGTCTAAAACCTTTCTACACTAAATATTTCAGGTACAATTTATAATAATAAATTGGGCCATATTTCAATATAAAACATATGAGAGTAATCTCACACACACACACACACACACACAAATATATATATATTAAAAATCATTATGTACATTGATAAGAATTTATATATTTAAAATTTTTGATCTTTAACTGTGCATATATAATATTTTTAACTAACTTGAGGATTTTTTAAAATTATTTTTCGTTGGTTTCAAATTTCGACTCAATTTGAGTTTTTATATTTGATAAGATATTTTGGGATCCAAACAATTTTGTTCATTTCAATTTCGCCAATATATATATATATATATATATATATATATATATATAGATAGATAGATAGATAGATAGATAGATAGAGAGAGAGAGAGAGAGAGAGAGAGAGAGAGAATGCATTGTGATAGCGATTTAAACACTTTCACTAATTTCTAATTTAAACTTATTTAATTGGAGTCATTTTTTAAACCAAATTAATTCATCCCTAAAACATACATCTACGTGTCCAAATCATGTCATCATTGAGAATTTCTAATTCATAGATTTCAGGAAAAAACCCTAAAGGGAAAACCTTTTAGTTCCCTTAATAATCCTCACAATGATTACAAGCGAAATCTGCAATGAAAATCCGCAGATACCCACAAGAATACACAGTTACAAATCAGCATTGGAATTTCGCAACAACTCCACAAGTACTCCTGAATGACACACTGTTATAGTCAGCCCAGTACCTTCCTCAAGAGCTACCTAGATCAGCAGTAGAAAATCTATCCTACAAGAGAAACTCCAGCAAAGATGTATCTTGGGTTCCAAAATAATTTACTAAACTACTGGGAATTCTGTGAATTGAAACACAAACGGATGAACCCTAAATTGAAGAAGACAGAAGTTTTCTGTTGTTTTGTGTTTTTTGAAGAATTAAAAATGACAAGTATTCTTGACAAAAAAAGACTCATTTAACACGCTATATATATAAAATTTGAGTCGGTAGATCGCTCAAACGAAATCAATATGGCGCTCGAACGATGACACATGTCGCTCGAACGAGGCTTCACGCGAGATACATATGTCCTTTGAACGACATTAGTAGGTCGGTCAAACGACCTTCAGCGAAAAATAATTTTTTATTTTAAACGTCCGCCTCAACACTTAGAAAAAAATATTTTGACAAAAAACAATGCCTCAAGTGTTTAAAAACATTTTAGAAAAATTATCCCAACACTTATAATGAACTATTAAGGGACTAAAACACATCGTTACCAAAATGCATCTCGCAGAGGCTTATATGTTGAAGAATGTTGATATTCGGATCCGTCTCGATGAATGATTGATCTTGAATAAATCTTTGACGGTTGTAGCGCTATACGACATACGCTAATGTAAACATGACTATGTAAAATATGTCCTTACAAATTACTCCAAATTAAATAAGTTTAAATTGAAAATTTATGAAATTATTTAAGTCGATATCACACTGCATTATCAGATTAGTATCAGAGCAGGGTTTACTAATTTATTGTGCTTTCCTTTTTTGCAAAATTTTATGATATATATTTTTTTGGAACTATTTTTGAAAAATCAAAACGTTTTCGAATGAAAAAATATATAATCGGTTGCCAATTTTTAATGGGTACTGGAAAGTCCGTATGAAATTGCATTTAAAATCAATCGATGAGCGTATTTAGGTTATTTAAGAAAGAGGTTGGACTCCTTCCACTGTCACTGCTAATAATGTTACTAATTTAAAACCCATGGCAGACTAGACTGAGGATGAGTTTAGGTGGAGTACTTTTAATTATCGTGAAGCCAAATTTTTGGTGCCATCATGCCTGAATAGTTCTGATTAATCATGACTTGGACCACGTCGAAAGAAGCATGGGACATTTTACAACTTACCCATGAAGGAACTAATGCGGTCAAAAAGTCTAAACTTCAAAATTTAACTACTCAATTTGAAACAAGAACCATGCTTGAATCTGAGTGTTTTGATGATTTTTATACACGTTTATCTGATATATTCAATACTAGTTTAAATATTGGTGAGCACATATCTGATGCATGAGTGATTAAAAAGATTTTGAGATCGCTGCCAAAACATTTTATCCCTAAAGTGGCTGTTTTGAATTCCTTAGGTAATTTGAGCAATTTAAAATTAGAAGAGCTGGTAGGAGACATCCAGATATATGAGATTGACATGTTTTGCTGGCGCTGTCAAGCCAAAGGATAGAGGGATAGAACTTAGAGCCCAGCCTAGGAAGTGAGAGGAAGTTTCCAAGAGAGATAAGAAAAATAAGGTGAAAGTTTATGAGTCCGAGGGAAAATTTGATTTTGATATAGCCTTGCTTGCGAAACTTTTTAAAAAGATTCTCAAAATTTCCAATGAAAATTCTTCCTATAAATAGTTTTTGATAAAAATAAAAAGAAAGATGAGGCAAAAGAAAGCGATGACAAAGAGAGTGAGAAGGAGAGAGAAAAAGAGGATAGATGTTTTAAATGTGATGGTAAGGGGATTAAGGTGTTTCAGTGTCCCACTAGGCTAAAGAGAAAGGGCAAAAAGATTGTCATGCCAGCCATTCTTAGCGATAGTGAGGAAGACGTGAAGGATTTCGAGGATGAATCTTCACATGGGATGTGTGTAGACTTTTTAGCTAGTCACGTGAGCACACCTAGTTCATCCCACGACGATGAGGATACTTATGCACGTGATACCCCCGAGGAGGAGGATAGGAGTGTTTCGAGTGAGGTAAAAAGTGATTGTGGAAGCGAAGATGATAGTGAGATCCAAATTATGTTTAAAGATTTGTACGCCGAGACCTTAAAGACTAAGAAGTTGAATAAAAGTTAGGTCTTAGGATGAGATTTTTGGAGAGAGAGAGAGATAGATGATTTGAGAGTGTTCGAGGCGACGGCGAGTCAACTCGAGAAGGTGGAGATTACTTTGAGTGAGCAGTTGATTACCGTAGGTCAGGAAAAGAGTGATTTAACCAATTCGATGTCTAGTATGACAACATGTGTATCCCAACTCTAGAGTAATATCGAACGTGCCCACGAGGTCAAAGTCCCTTTAGAGAACTTATCTAAGAAGGTTGGAAAGATGGTTGATATGCCCAAAGTGCACCTGCCAGCTCAGCGGCATTAACCTCGGCATGTATGGTGGCCAAGGTAACAATAGCTTAGGATTACCCATCAGTGATGTCGTCCTTCACCAGGTCAACCACAACATATGTTGCAAGTACCACCATAATTGGGCCTCAACCGAGGTCTACATGACTCATGGGTTCAGTTATCCATCAGGTCGGCCACAATCGACGTTACAAGTATCACCTCGGTGAGGGCATCATCGGAGGTAAGTATGGATATGGGTTATCCATCAGCATCACCATCAACATCGTCCATAACCAAATTTATAAGTTTCACCTAAGATCAGCAAGGCCTTGCAGGCTCAGCATCAAGTGTCAAGACAACATCGGTCAGGACTGACGTTCCAGATATCTAACCTCAGTTGGCATCCCAGCCAAGGACATCATATAATCCCCAGCTAAGGCTGGGGTTGTACTTCACCATCCTCGTACTCATCCAGTCTGAGGTTGGTACTAAGCAAAGGCATTCGAGCATCTACGCGCACATGTATGGCTCGAAACACGTGGACAAATCCGTTATAACTCAATTATTCCCTCCACGTGAGGGAATATTGAGGTCATCATTAATTAGTTGAGATCAGCCAGATGTCATCCTTGCACTTTATAGGTCTCCATGCACACGCACATTGCATGCTTGGGGGTACATTACACCCCCCCAGGCACTATATATTGAGGTCATTCTCAACATTGTAAAGGATCGAGAATTATAACACTAGATAAAACTCTGTTAATTTATACGGGAGAGAGAGAGCTTGAGAGATTGTATCCATGACCGTTAGTGCCTTATTTCAGTGACATTACTCACTCACTTGCATAGTGGACATAGGCCTAATTGGATGAACCACTTACATATTGGTGTTCATCCTCTTAACCTCACCTCCTTCTACATATATATATATATATATATATATATATATTTATGTTCTGCCATTGTTATCACTTGATTGAGCTTGTACCGCATCATCATTTTGGCACCGTCGGTGGGAACGAGAAGACATAACTCTTTCTTTTCTATCTTAAACTCACCGGAGACTCTGGTGGTGAACCAGTCCTCACCCTTTGCGTGGAGCTGTTTGACCATTGAAAGAGGTCCTTTAAGGTATTAAGCTCACCTTATTTACAAGCTCTTTAGTTTTAACATATGTCACCAGAGTTACCACTACATCCACCACCATCTGGTACTGGAGGACCCAATTCCAGCCAGGCACCACCCCAGTCCGAAATGCCTGAGGTGGAAGCAGCCTTGAAGTCATTGGTCGTAACTCAACATGCAATGAAGGAACAATTTGCACAACTCAGTCAAAATATGATGAGGCCACCAGGGGTATCACCGGAGATGATTACTTTGGCAGCTGTTCAACCCCACCCTGAAGCCAAGGGACCACCCTAGGCACCACAAAAGTACCAACCTACTCCTCAGCGGAGGAGGGATGTTGGTGATCCTAGGTGTTTACGTTTGGGAAGGCAAGGAAACCCTTGCCCTGAGGATAGGTACAATGATATGGAGGTAGAAGATTCTCCAGAGGACTGGTGGGAATTGTATGATATTTTGAATAACACGGTACGTCCTATCCAGCAGAGAAGAGGTTGTGGGGGAAGAAGAGATGGTGGTACCCAACAAATAAGGGTTGACTTTTGATCGCTTGAGTAGAGAGTCAACCTTTGAAAGGCTCGGACCAGTCAAGGACCTAAGATAAAGGCTATCCAGGTCTAGAAGTGTAGCAAGCTCATAAAGGGAAGACGGGTAACATCGACCTCATCATGGCCGAGGCAGGGATCAAGAGGAGGTCAATATACGTTGTTGTGAAGCAGTTGGGGAACCCTCAGTCCACCCCTTGGAGGTGACTGGGGACAACCTTGGACAGGTCAATGTTGTAAGTCCATGGAATGACACCATCCAATGCCTGGAAGAGAAGATAGGGAACCTCATCAAAAGCCGAGACCCACTGCAAAAAGGGTTCTCAGAGGGTTCCTTTTTCGTGGAAAGGGTAGTGAACTTCCCTACCCCTACCAAATTCAAACCACCTACGTTGTCTCCCAAGTACGATGGTAGTACTAACCCTGTGCATCATATTGAGATGTACCCATCTGCGACGAACATTTATTCAATCCCAGATGAGATAAAGTGCTGGGCCTTCTCTGGGACTTTGACAGGAGCTGCACACATCTGGTTTACCTCTCTTCCGAAGAACTCTATTGAGAAATTTAAGGGATTGGCTGAACGGTTCATTCACAATTTCTGTTTTAGGGTGAGACCTCAAAAGAAGACCACCCATCTGTTATACGTCAAGCAAGGCAAGAACGAGAGCTTAAGAGACTAAATTGCTAGATTCAATAAAGAAAAATTGGAGGTTGAAGATTATGAAGAGAATATAGGTATGACTACCCTCATTGGAGGACTCCATAAAGGTAAGTTGTTGTGGAAGCTTGCAGAAGACCCTCCTAAGTCTATGGCAGAGCTGTTGGCAACTGCAGAAAAGGTCATGAACGCTGAAGAGGCTATGGCCACAAAGTAAGGATGAGAACGGAGGTGGCAGCGGGAAGTTCCAAAGGAAGAAAGATGGAAAAAAGGTCTGCAGACGACAAGTTTCCACATTATACTCCTCTAACTGTGAGCTGTGAACACAACCTCAACAAAAAAAAATGATCGATCCCTGAGATGGCCGGAGAAGCTGAAGGCTCCTCTGCATAAGAGGAATAATAACATATGGTGTGAGTTCCACCAAGACAATGACCATGTGACAGACAAGTGCTTCACCTTGAAGGATGAAATTGAGAAGATGTTGAAGTCCAGAAACCTCAGGAAGTATGTCGACGGTAAAGCTCCTAAGAGGGGAAGAGATGACCCTAAAAAGAAGAGAAACAACAGATGTCGAGATGATCCCCCAGCGAGAACACATGATGACTCAGATGGTGATGATAAGGACGATCTTGACCTCCCACTAAAATATGACAATGTCCTTATGAAGAGGCTTGGTATGATCTCCTTTGGTGTCAACACCATCTGTGGAGGACTAGCAGGGGGTGGCTTAAAAGTAGCCGACCGTAAAGCTCATGTGGTAGAGGCTAAGTTAGTGACCAAAGTAGAGGTTGCGAATTTGGCATCTTCAGAGGCTAAGTAAAAAAGAAAGAAGGTGGATACGAATACTCTTATAGTTGGGTTCTCCCGACTTGATTTCAAAGGTATCTTACCTCCACACGATGACCCTTTGGTAATCACCACGAGGGTGCATGGGTGTAAGGTTCAGAGGATCCTTGTTGATGTCGGAAGCTCCGCGGATGTTATGTTCTGGCCCTGCTTTAAGAGCCTAGGCCTCAACAAAGCAAGGCATATACCCTATCATCATCCGTTGATTGGCTTCAGCGGAGAGAAGGTCCATCCCTTTGGCATGTATGAGAGGGATGTACGAATGGGCGATGAGTGGCCTAAGAGGTTGACCGGGAGGATCAATTTTTTCGTGATGGATGAAAATGTCTTTTTGACCTGCAACCTCATCATAAGAAGAGTTTCCCTCAAGGAATTTGAGGCCGTTCCATCAACCATCCACCAAATGCTAAAATTTCTGACCCCCTATGGGGTAGGGGAAGTGCAAGGTGACCAGACCATGGCACGAGAATGCTACTTTAATTTAGCGGAAGAGAGAGAGGCACATAAGGGGGCAACAACCACATATAATATTGATACACTTGATCCTAGGGATGAAATAAAATTGAAGAAAGGAGAGGACATGGAAGAGGTAGAATCCATCGTCCTCAATGGGGACGAACCGAAAAAACCCCAGGCATCGTCCTCAAGAAATATCTGATAAGATTTTTGAAGAAGAGGCATATGATCTTCGCTTGGAGCCTCGTAGGCATGCCTGGCATCCACCCAGAGGTTATGTGCCACAAACTCAATGTGGTAGAAGATGTTAAGCCAATCAAACAAAGACAAAGAGTTTACGCTAGGGAAATTATGATGTCATCAGGGAAGAGGTCAGAAAGTTGGAAGAGGCTGAATTCATCAGGGAGGTCATATAAAGCTAATGGGAAATGGAAGATGTGCTTAGACTTCACTGATTTGAACAAGTATTCCCCTAAAGACAGCTTCCCCTTGCCTCGGATTGATCAGATGGTAGATGCCATGACAGGACATGAACTTATGAGCTTCATGGATGCGTATTCAGGTTATAATCAGATCTTCATGGATGTTGAAGACTCGGAGAAGACAACATTCATCACCAATAAGGGACCTATTATTACAAGGTCATGCCCTTCAGATTGAAGAATATAGGGGCCACGTATCAACGTCTTGTAAATAAGATGTTTGAAGATAAAATTGGCAGGGCCATGGCGGTATATTTAGATGACATGTTGACGAAGATCTTGAAGGCTCAAACTCACATGGCCGACTTGAAAAGAACTTTCGACACCATGGACTTATACAAGATGAAGCTCAACCCTGCCAAGTGTGTCTTCGGAGTAGGAGATGTAAAGTTTCTTGGATTCATCGACAATCAGAGAGGAATAGAGGCCAACCCTGAGAAGATCAAGGCTTTGCTTGATATGAAGATACTAAGAAGTATAAAAGACGTTTAGAGGCTCACTAGAAGAGTTACTGCACTCAACAGATTTGTTTCCAGAGATACCGAAAAGTGTCTTCCAATTTGTAAGGTGCTTAGAAAGGCCTTTAAATGGAACGAGGAGTGTAACAAAGCTTTTAAGGAGATCAAATCCTACCTTGGATCCCCACAACTCTTATCTTAGCCCATTCTGGGAGAGAAGCTATATGTCTATCTGGCAGTTTCAGAATCATCCATCAGTGCGACCATAGTAAGAGAAGACGATGGAGTGCAGAGGCCGATATACTTCAATAGTAAGGCCCTTCAAGGGTCTGAACAGAAATATCCTCGAATGGAAAAGTTGGCCTATGCCTTAATACACGGTTCCAGGAAGATGAAGCCCAATTTCCAAGCCCACTCTGTGGTCATCCTCGCAGACTCTCCACTAAGGCAAGTCCTCCACAAGCCTGAGAAGTCAGGCAGATTGATGACCTGGGCCATCGAGTTCAGAGAGTATGACATTATTTATCAACCCAGGGTGGCCATCAAAGGGCAGTCACTCATAGACTTTGTTGTTTAGTTCACATGGGAGGAGGCTGGGATTGAGAATAGCCTAGAGATTGTAAAGGGATTAAATATTAATGTCTTCTAAAACTCGGAAGAGGTTATGTCCAGCAGAGCCAGAAAAGGAGTAGCTGAGAATAAGGAAGACAGGTACCTCTTCAAGCAAGGGACCCTGTCAGAGGGGAACTTCTCTTCAAATGAAGATATTTGGAACCTATTCATTGATGGGTATTCTTTCGAAAGTGGAAGAAGCGCAGGGCTGATACTGTCAGCTCCGAATGGTACCAACGTTGAGTATGAGTTAAGGTTCAACTTCAAGGCTTCAAACAACGAGTTTGAGTATGAGTCTCTGATGGCGGGGATCTCCTTGGAAAAATCCCATAGAATTGGCCGACTCCTACTACATAGTGACTCGAGGTTAGTTGACAACCAAGTACTTAGAGTATACGAGGCCAAGGATTAAAGGATGTCCAAATACCCGAAGAGGGTAAGAACAATGTTAGAAGGCTTAGAAGAGGTGAAGATGAAGAGGGTACCTCAGTAAGACAACAGTCGTGCCGATGCACTAATAAGTTAGATTCAGCAATAAGGATAGGCATCAGAAAGACAGTATCAGTCAAGATCTTACTCAAAACGACCATTGAGGAAGAAGAGATTGACAGATCTTGCCTCGACTTGAACCTAGGGAACTCATGGATGGACCCGGTTATCAGATATATCAGATAGGGAGAGCTTCCAGAATTGCATTTAGAAAGGAGGAAATTGAGAAACAGAGCTACCAAGTTCTCAATAATAGGAGATGTCCTGTATAAAAAAGGATTCCTACTACCTCTCCTCAGATGTGTCCATCCCATAGAGGTCCCCCACGTCCTGTAGGATATATACGAGGGTTCTTTCTCTAGTCATATAGGAGGAAGACCTTTAGCCAAGAGGATAATTATGAAGGGATACTAGTGGACGACCTTGGCCAAAGATGCTACTTCCTATGTGAATAGGTGTGATGAATGCCAGAGATTCTCCACTATTTCTCATAAACCTCATCAACCTATGACGTCAATCAGTTCTCCTTGGCCATTTACATTATGGGGGATTGACTTGATGGGACCATTGCTAAGAGCTGCTAATAACTATCGATTTCTGATAGTAGCAATTGATTACTTCTCCAAGTGGGTAAAGGCTGAGCCCATGATCACGATTACAAAGAAGAAGACCTTCCAATTCATCTGGAAGAGAATCATATGCAGACATGGCTTTCCAATCACCCTCATCTCAAATAATGGAACCCAGTTCAAGAATTCTTCCTTAGAAAAATATTGTGAAAGAGTGGGGATTAAGCCGTTCTTCTCCTCTCCTACCCCAGGAAAATGGGAAGACTGAAGTCACGAACTGAAAAATCCTTGGTAGGATTAAGAAGAGTTGGAAGAATCCAAGGGGAGATGGATAGAAGAGGTTTATGCAGTGTTATGGGCCTATATAACAACGGTAAGGACACCAATGGAGGAGACCCCATTTATATTGGCCCATGGATCAGAAGCCGTCATACCTACAGAAGTAGGACTCCCCACCGACAGAGTTCAGACCCTTAGAGGAATGAGGAATAAAGAAGACTTAATTTAGATCTAATTGAGGAGAGAAGAGAATACACTAAGATCAAATAGGTAGACTACCAATAGAGACCAACAAAGTGCTAAAATCAAAGGGTGAAGTCAAGACCTATAGCTATAGGAGACCTAGTGCTGAAGAAGACATTGCAGAAGACAAACAAGCTCCACCCAAACTGGCATGGTCCTTACAAAGTAGTCGATGAGGTTGTACCCAGTACCTACCGACTAGGAAATCTTGAAGGGGAACCTTTCTCCAACCCTTGGAATGCTGACCACTTGAAGAAATATTACATATGATGTTGCAGTTATTTTCTTGTAATATATGTATCATTTTATGAAGAGAATGTTAATGAAAAGAGCAATTCCTATGTCAATACTTTCTTTCATCATGCTTTAGTGGTAAATTTATGAGGTGAAACATCATAATTTGGTGACCTCGGACCTTAAACATCATTAATTTGGTGAAATTTATGAGGTGAAACATCATAATTTGGTGACCTCAAACCTTAAACATTATTAATTTGGTGAAGTGTGAAGTGAAACATCATAGTATGATGACCTTGGACCTTAAACATAATATTGTGGTGAAATTTATGAGGTGAAACATCATACAATGGTGACATCAGACCTTAAGCATCATATTTTGATGATGTATGATGTGAAACATCATAGTATGATGACCCCAGCCCTTAAACATCATTAATTTGGTGAAATTTATGAGGTGAAACATCATATTTTGGTGACATCAGACCTTAAACATCATTAATTTGGTGGAGTATGAGGTGAAATATCATAGTATGATGACCTCAGACCTTAAACATCATTAATTGGGTGAAATTTATGAGGTGAAACATCATAATTTGGTGACCTCAGACCTTAAACATCATTAATTTGGTGGAGTATGAGGTGAAATATCATAGTATGATGACCTCAGACCTTAAACATCATTAATTGGGTGAAATTTATGAGGTGAAACATCATAATTTGGTGACCTCAGACCTTAAACATCATTAATTTGGTGAAGTATGAGGTGAAACATCATAGTATGATGACCTCAGACCTTAAACATCATTTGTTTAGTGAAAGGTATGAGGTACACGTCATATTATAATGACTTCAGACCTTGAACACCATTAGTTTGGTGAAATTTATGAGGCGAAACATCATAATTTGGTGACCTCAGAACTTAAACATCATTAATTTGGTGAAATTTATGAGGTGGAACATCATATAATGGTGACCTCAGACCTTAAACATCATTAATTTGGTGAAATTGATGAGGTAAAACATCATAGTTTGATGACCTCAGACCTTAAACATCATTAGTTTGGTGATAGGTATGAGGTAAACATCATAATCTGATGACCTTAGACCTTTAAGACAACATGCAAGAAAAGGCATTCATTGAAAAAAGCAAAATCCACTAAAGAAGATAATATTACATGAAACACTCAGAGTTGCAAATACAATGTACCAAAACATGCTGTTAGAGTTTACAAAAGTTATAGATGAAAAGAAACAAACTACAACTTCAAGGTCCACAAATCAAGATCTAAGTATCTGCAATAACATTAGTCTGCTCTTGGCCGACATTGGTCACCTCCATTATATCATCCTGAAGATTGGCCCCTTCGATTTCAGTAACCTCCAATGGTGAGCATCATCTGACGTAGATCTCACCATCTCGGCCATCAAAGGCCCTCTGACCCCTCAGAGGTCTCCTAAGCTTGATGGAAGTACCTATATAATAGAGGTGCCTAAAGGCTAAGAGGTCATACTCGATGATAGATTTGTCTATCTTGGCCACCTCTGAGGTGTTAATATCACTTTCATGACCATCATCTTCATCCTTGGCAATGTCGGCCTGGGAAGATATTAGGGAACCATCGGTAAATCTATGATTGAACTCAGCCCCTGTGGCGGACGACAAGGGGATAACATCGATGGGTGGGGGAATAGACACACTTGGCCCCTCAATATCAACATCAGAAGAAGTTTGTGAGGTTCTTTCACCATTATGAGACGAGTCACGACTTTGGACCTCAGCATGATCAGGGACCTGATCTTGCCTAATAGAGAAGTCCATGGCCCCTTGGAAAGAATCTATGGACATAGGGTCTGAGGTAGACGACTCAAACTCAGACAGACATGGGAGTGGGATCAATTAGATCCTCTGCTGGCTTAGCAATCTCGGCCGGCTCAGGGCATATCACCTTCAGAGGTGGAGGGAAGATAAGTCTGAGGGGGAAGGCCTCAACCCTGCGAGCTTCCTCTTGGTTTAGCTTTATCTGCCTAATTTTTGCAAAGGTCTTCTCTCTAAGAGAAGGTAAATCTTTTATGAGCCTATACAGAGGTCTAAGCATAAGTCAGACGACCCTGCACTTTGGGACCCTAACCATAAATAAACAACTGGGCACAACCTAAACTAAGGATCAAACTTGGTTTTTAAAAAATTTCAAACCAAGAACAGTCAATAACAGGTTCACCAGAAAACTTAAGGGTACACCAGAAAACTCAAAGGATCACCGAAAAACTTAAATGACATCAGAAAATGTAAGAAATGGAAATATAGGGCTGAAAAATGGCAAAGGAAAGGTAACAATCAATACATGATAGAGTACGAGATGAAGAGTAGGAATATTGAGCAAAAAAATCCACAAATAGCCTCGATCAAGTTCTTGTTGAGAGAGATAAAATGCAAAAAGCTCGGGCGAGAAAAATAAGAGAAATGAAGAAGAAAGAGAAAGGAAAGGGCTTAAACCGTCAAATCTGACTGCACGCATCCCAAGGCCCATCATTGCCTTGGGAACCCAAAAGACAATAAGCATCATCACACCTTATCACGCACACTACCCACTTCAGAAGTTATCACATGTCAAAAAAATATTAGTGCATAAGGAAATACAGCCTCGGACATACATACCCCTTATTCACCTACTTACATAGGTAACTAAGGGCTAGGTGGTGATTGATATGCCCAAAGTGCACCTGCCAGATCAGAGGCAATAACCTCGACCTGTATGATGTCCGAGATAACAATAGTTAAGGATTACTCATCAGTGATGTTGTCCTTTACAATGTCGTCCACAATCGACGTTGTAAGTACCACCATGATTGGGCATCAGCCGAGGTCTACATGACTCATGGGGTCCGTTATCCATCAGGTCGGTCACAACTGACGTTATAAGTATCAACTTGGTGAGGGCATCATCCGACATAAGTATGAATATGTCTTATCCATCAGCATCACCATAAACATCGGCCATAGTCGACATTACAAGTTTAACCTAAGATCAGCAAGGCCTTGTAGGCTCAGCATCAAGTGTCAAGAAAACATCAGCAAGGGCCGATGTTCTAGATATCTAACCTCGGCTGGCATCCCATCCAAGGTCATCATATAATCCCCAGCCAAGGCAAGGGTCATACTTCACCAACCTCGTACTCATCCAAGCCGAGGTTGGTACCAAGAAAAGATAGCCGAGCATATACGCACACATGTATGGCTCGAAAGACATGTACAAATCCGTTATAATTGAATCATTCCCTCCACGTGAGGGAATATTGAGGTCATCATTACTTAGTTGAGATCAGCTAGATGTCATCCTTGCACTGGTTGGGTCTCCATGCACATGCACATTGCATGCTTGGGGGTATATTACACCCCATAGGCACTATATATTGAGGTCATCCTCAACATTGTAAAGGATCGAGAATTACAACCCTATCTAAAACTTCGTCAATTTACACAGTAGAGAGAGAGAGAGCTTGAGAGATTTTATCCATTGTCGTTAGTGCCTTATTTTAGTGACATTACTCACTCACTTGCAGAGTGGACATATGCCTAATTGGCTGAACCACATATATATTGGTGTTCATACTCTTAACCTCACCTCCTTTTATATATATATATATATATATATTCTTATATTGCCATTGTTATCACTTGATTGAGCTTGTCAACACCTTATCTGGTGGCGCTAATTACCGCATCATCAATGGTTCTCAATACCGCTTTGGGTAGTGTTGAGATACTAGGAATACGTAATGGCGATGCGTACACATCTCAAGTTGAACCCGAGTCAGTTCTCGAGTTTGTGATTGATCCATATTGCTCTCAACCTAACCCACCTAGGCATCCCACTCCTGAGAGGATAGTGTGTAGTAGACATTTTGAGAGAGGTGTTCCTAGGCCCATGTATGTTTACACCCTTTGAAAGAAGAGAGGAGACCTTAAGGAATTTCTCTTTAAGTTGGGTAATGTGTCACGTTTTGCGACTACACGTGTTACTACGACACATGCATCCACACATGATACTTTGATCGCTCCAGATGATGACATGAGAGAGTTTGCACATATTAGGGAGCAGGTAAAATTTTTGGTCAAAACTTCACATGATTTGATGGATTTTTTGATAGGATGTCACCATCTTTGGAAAACTCGACCGCACCTAACGGTTGAGGTTTAGACATGTTTTCTATCATAGGATGATTTTCATGATAATATTTTATGCCTACTGTTAGTGTGTCTCATTGTTGTATTCATATATTTCGTTTTTTTATATAATTTTTGAAAAACCAAGAAGATTTTTGTTTTTGAAAAAATATAAAAAGATTTTCTTATTTTTAGAAAAAAATTAAAAAAGCCAAAAATATTTTATTTTGATAAATTTTTTGGAAAAAGACAAAAAGAATTATGTAGTTTGTTTATACCATATATGAATGGACACTTAGGATGATCGAGTCACAATTTCATTCCATATCCATGTGACTATTTGATAGTGTTTTGATATGCGTCATCATTTTATTTTTATGCTTTATAATGTTTGGAGTCATTAAATTTAATTTGAGATTACTACCTGCATGTTTGGCTCTTAGTCTCCTTTAATGCACACTTGAACGAATTTATTTGACTATTGTACTTGTCTATCGAATGTTCGTCAAAGTGTTTCCATCTCAATCCCTTCTTTAAAACGAACCAAATTCGATAAAACTTGACAATGAAAGTAGTGCATGCAATAACCATTGCCCATGAGGAATTTGTTTGATTTGAAAAAATGATGAGTGAACATGGTAAAGGGCTGTGAGAGTACAAAATTAACTCGTCGTGAAAGCCACCATTTAAAAAAGCCCTAAAAATTTTAAGGCAATAAAAAGATAAATGCCAAAAAGGGTCCACCTCAAAAGAAAAATAAATGCAATATTATTTATGAGGGAGTTTGTATGGAAAGTAATCAACGGGTTTGCATGTCCTGACAAAGTCTTGAAAAACCATTATATAATTTTAGACGTTATTGGTGTGGAAATCATTTTAGTATTTAATATGTCGATTAGATTGAGTCGATGTCATATAAATTCACATTTTTGACACATAGTAGAAGATTTTGAGTTCATTCGTTAGGAGTATCGGTATTCATCGTGCACATATGTTATGTTTGATTGCGTTGATTTTTTGTTTTCATCATGCCCATTCATTCCATTTTCACGATTTGGTTATCTTAGTGTAAATTCATGGTGTGTGATTTTTGTAAAATTGTTTTTGCATTTTTGTTTGAAAAAATTGAAAAATAAAAAATAGTTGGTAATTATTTTAGAGGATATAATTGATGACCGTCCTTAATGATCGTAGTTGTTTTCTTTGCTTATCATGACACTCTATGTTTATTTTTATTTATTCTTTTCCTTGTCTATTTCGGACAAATAAAAAGGGGGAGAACGAATTATGATTTTATGGGGGAGTTTTAATTATGGGGTGTAAGGACATTTTTGTCCATTAATAATTTATTATGTCGCACGCCGTTACACCGTTGAAGAAATTCAAGATTCATACATTCATCAACGGATCCGAATATCAAAAAGAAGAAGAGGAATCAAAGTCTGACAGAACCGGACCGGTCCGCCTGGAATAAAAGAACCGATCCGGTCAATCGGATCGGTCCGCTTCAGACCCGGACCGATCCGATTGCTGAAGGCCAGTATACCCCGGACCGCAAGAGAACCGATGAAGCCTGCAAAAGAACCGATCCGATCATCAACGGACCAATCCGGCTCAGAATAAAAGAATCGATCCGGTCAATCAGACCGATCCGCCTCAGACCCGGACCGGTCCGCCTGGGATAAACTCAAACAGATTGTGTTCAGATCGTGTTCAGATTTTTAAGGCCCGAGACTTCTTATATAATCCCACTACGGAAAGTGGTTTTCTAAGACTCATACACACGATTTTCAGAGTACAGAAAGCCTTAAGTCTTCACCTATTGAGCATCTAGACTCTAGGTATTTGATTCACACAAATTGCCAATCCTTTGTGAATCACTTTGCAACCTAGGAACACACTTTTGCTGTTCACACCCTTGTGGAGAAGACCGTTCTTCTTCTCCATTGCAGCCCTACTGGAAAGGGATATTTCCAGCCGCCGACTACAGAATTCGACACCTGTGGGTAATTCTTAGTCACTTGTATTTTCATTATAATCCGAAATTGTACAGCCTACAATATTATAATGAAAATAAATGGTTTTGCCCCTTTGGGGGATTTTTTCTCACAAGCATGTGTTTATATGTTCTTGCTTTGTTCATTATCATATTCAATCACATATTGTTGCATGTTTAGGGTTTGTTTGGGTTAAAAGGTGTTTAATATATAATTTGCTCAGTTGAACGCGAGCACATACGTTCTCAAATTGGTATCAGAGCAGGTAACGCTAATCTATCGCGTATTCCTATTTTCCGCAAAATTTTTCTAAGATATCAATTTTCTAAAAAAATTGATTTTTGAAAAAAGTGCGTGTTCAAATGGAGAAGTTACATAATAAAATGCCTGTTTTTGACGGGACAAATTATGCTTATTGAAAATCCCGAATGAGGTCGGCTTTAAAAGCCATTGATGAACTTGTCTGGATCTTAGTTGAAAGAGGGTGGACTCCTCCCTCCGTGACTGTTGATAATGTGATCAACTTGAAACCTGACACTTCTTGGATTGATGAAGAATTTAAATGGTCATCTTTTAATTCTAAGGGTCTAAGTGCTATTTCTAGGTCTGCCACACCTGATGAGTTCAATCGCATAATGACGTGCACCACGTCAAAAGAGGCATGGGATGTTTTACAACTCACCCATGAACGAACTAATGCTGTGAAAGAATCTATGTTGCAAAATTTGGCCACCCAATTTGAGACTATTACCATGTCCGAGTCTGAATGCTTTGATAATTTTTATGCTCGTCTGTCTGACATCGTTAACACAAGTTTTAACTTGGGTGAAGTGATTGATAACACGCGTGTCGTTAAAAAGATTTTGAGATCTCACCCAAAACGCTTTATTTCTAAAGTCACTGTTTTGAACTCGTTGGGAAACTTGAAATCACTTAAGTTGGAAGAACTTATAGGAGATCTTCAGACCTATGAGATTGACATGTTTCCAAAAACCATTAAGGCTAAGGATAATGGCATTGCTTTAAAGACTCATTTTAAGAAAAAGAAAGGAAAAATTTTTGAGTCCGATTCGGAGTGTGATTTGGACTTAGATGACTTGGCTCTGTTTGCAAAAAATTTCAAAAGAATTCTCAAATTCAAGAAAAGTGGAAATTTCAATGATAAAGGGAATTTTGAGAAAAAGAATGAAAACGATTTTAAAGATCCTCCTAAGACAGACAATGAGAGATGCTTTGAATGCGATGGTAGGGGTCATAGATCCTTTGAGTGTGCTACTTGTCTGAATAGAGAGAAAGGGAAAGCTGTCCTAAATGCTACCCGTAGTGACGACAGTGAGGTTGAGTCGGTGGACTGTGGAGATGAGTCACCGCATGAGCATAACATCATCGCACTCATGGCAAGTCATGTGAGTACCTCCAATGCTTCTCACGACGATGAGGATGCTACGTCACAAGGACACCTCGACAATGAGAGTGATGAGAGTGAGGGGGAGGATGAGGCAAGTGAGAGCGAGTGTGATCTCCCACGCGCTTACACCGAGTTATATTCTGAGTTTTTTGAAACCAAGAAGCGTTATAAAGCGTTAGCTCTTAGGACCACCGCCTTAATGAGAAATTTAAGATTGTTTGGAGAAAGAGAGAGTTGTGATGAGAGTGGAAAAGAAAGAAAGAAAGAACTTGAGAAGATAAGATGCTTTGAGTGCGATGGGACAGGGCACAAGAAATTTGAGTGTCCCACTAAACTTAGAAGAAAGCGTAAGAAAGATGCCATGCACACTTCTCCGAGTGATAGTGAGGATGAGGATGGTGATGAAAGTGTGATCCAAAAAGCTTTTAGAAAGTTGTTTATCGAGACCATGGAAATAAAAAGGTCAAATAGGATCCTAGGTCTTCGAATTCGTGAGTTGAAGGGAGAGAATTATGAGCTAAAAAGGGAAAAAGGTGACTTGACCAACACGGTGTCTAGTCTGACGACACGTGTATCCCATCTCGAGGATGATCTCAAACAAGCACGAGAGGTCCAAGTCACATTAGAGAATGCATCTGAGAAGGTTGATAAGATGGTTTCCTATCCCATTTTGAATGATGTTGGAAAAGGTAATGATGGTACATTCACTATTTTTAATGCACCCGAGCCTATATCCACCTTGGTGAGTGAGTCCCATGGGATCCCGTCTAGGAATGTTCTTTCCAAAATTGTTGACAAATTACTTCCTAGACCGGTTTATGTTTGCTCCCACTGCAAGAAGAGAGGACATATTAGGGAGTTTTGTTCCAAGTTAGGTTTAGTACCATAACATGCCACTTCACACATTCATGCACATACACCCACTCATGACACTTTGCCTGCACATTATGATGGAGAGTTTGCACACATTCGCGAGCTAGTGAAGTTTTTGATCAAGACAACACATGATTTAGTGGAGTTTGTTCAAAAGATGTCACCATCTTTGGAAAACTCCACCGTTACTCCCGGTTGAGAATCTTGTCTTGGTTGCTAGCATAGGTTGATTTCCATGCTGCTTCTTCATTTGCCTATTGCTAGCACGTACCATTAGTTTGTTTATTTTTGTTTATTTTTTTTCGTTAAAACAAAAATACAAAAAGATTTTCCTTTAAGAAAAATTTTAAGAAAAGCACAAAAAGATTTTATTTTGATAAAATTTTTGAAAAATCCAAAAAGATTTCTGTTTTTGCTTCTTTTATGGATGAGCATTTAAGATAGCCAAGTCACAACTTCATTCCATATTTCCATGTGACTGTTTGATAGAGATTTGAGACGCTACATCATTTCATCCATGTGCTTTACTTAGTATGGAGTCTTTCAGATGTATTTAGTGATATCTTCCTACATGTTTGACTCCTATATCCTTTATTGCACACATGCACGGATATATTTGATTATGGAACTTGTCTATCTCATATTGGCTTGAGTGTTTCCATCTCAATTCTGTCTATACAATGTACAATATACGATAAAACTTGACAAGATTGGATTGCATGTAAAAACCGTTTTAGGTGAGACTGTGTGTTTTTGTATAACGGGGAGGGGCTGCGAAAGGTAATCATCTATCCTTTGCGCAAAAGCCACCGTTAAAAAGGACCTAAAAAATGGAGGAATTTTAATATTCGAGGTCTAAATAGGTTAAAAGAGCCCGAAAAAATTTAAAGGCAATAAAAAGCAATTCATGCCAAATATGGGCCACTTAGGTTTCACCTTCAATTCTCAAAAGTTTGAGAATTTAGAATGCCTCTATTCAAAATTATATCTGAGGGAGTTTGGTTGGAGAATCTCTAAACGGGTTTGCACTTCCTTGAAAGTCCTGAAAAATCATAAAATCATTTTGGACATTATTGGTGTGAAAATCACTTTGAGCTTTGATTTGTTGATTTGATTGAGTCAATATCTTATATTGTCATTATTTTACACCAAAGGAAGAATTTGAGTTCATTCCCTAGGAATATCCAATATTCATCGTGCACATATGTCATGTTTGTATGCATTGATTTTCCTATCGAATTTAATCACACCACCTCGTTTACGCTATCATCGACTTGGTTGGTTTGTGTTCATTCATGGTGTGATTTTATCCTAGTGACACCCCGCACTTGCTTATTTGATTTATTTCTCTCATTTGTCTATTTTGGGACATCATAAAAAGGGTGAGAATGAATTATCTTATTATGGGGGAGTTTTGAAAGTTTGAGTTTGCTCATAAATTGGTATATATGTTTATCTCATTTCAAACTCGATATGTCACTTGGTATTTTGCTTTTTCTCATGTGTATAGGTACTACATGGATTATCATTGGATTGCACACCCTGATGAGAAAAGTGTTAAGATTCCTGAAGAATTGAAGAGCAAACGCTGTAGTCTTATTCAATTGTATCTTTCCAGTTTTGGGTTCATGGAAGGGTAGATTTGTATAGGCATTTTTAGTTGTTTTGATAATTCGGATGTTTGTTTTTATGTATGTACCGGCATAGACATAGGGGGAGATTTGTAAGGACATTTTTGTCCATTAACAATTTATTATGTCGCACACCGTTACACCGTTGAAGAAATTCAAGATTCATACATTCATCAACGGATCCGAATATCAAAAAGAAGAAGAGGACTCAAAGTCTGACAGAACCGGACCGATCCGCCTGGAATAAAAGAACTGATCCGGTCAACCGAACCGGTCCGCCTCAGACCCGGACCGATCCGATTGCTGAAGGCCAGTATACCCCGGACCGTAAGCGAACCGATGAAGCCTGGAAAAGAACCGATCCGATCATCAATGGACCGATCCGCCTTAGACCCGGACCGGTCCACCTGGGATAAACTCAAACAAATCATGTTCAGATCGTGTTCAGATTTTTAAGGCCCGAGACTTCTTATTTAATCCCACTAAGGGAAGTGGTTTTCTAAGACTCATACACACGATTTTTAGAGTACAGAAAGCCCTAAGTCTTCACCGATTTAGCATCTAGACTCTAGGTATTTGATTCACACAAATTGCCAATCCTTTGTGAATCAATTTGCAACCCAGGAACGCACTTTTGCTGTTCACACCCTTGTGGAGAAGACCGTTCTTCTTATCCATTGCATCCCTAGTGGAAAGGGATATTTCCAGCTGCCGACTACAGAATCCGACACCTGAGGGTAATTCTTAGTCACTTATATTTTCATTGTAATCCGAAATTGTACAGCCTACAATATTATAATGAAAATAAATGGTTTTGCCCCTTTGGGAGATTTTTCCTCACAAGCAAGTGTTTGAATGTTCTTGCTTTGTTCATTATCGTATTCAATCACATATTGCTGCATGTTTAGGGTTTGTTTGGGTTAAAAGGTGTTTAATATATAATTTGCTCATTTGAACGCGAGCACATGCGTTCTCATGGGGGATAATTGAGAGTCGATATTTGTTTATGTTTATCTCATTTCAAACTTGATATGTCACGAAGGTATTTTCTTTGTCTCATGTGTGTAGGAACAAAATTTAAGATCATGTTTTGCACACCCTGATGATGACAAAGAAAAAGATTTGAATATTTCAAGTTGAAGATTGTTGAATAAAGTTTATAGACTTGCATTTTTAGTACCTCTTCAGTTTTGGGTTCATGGGAGGGTATTATATTTTTATAGGCAATTCATTAGATAATTTGGATGTTTTAGTTTGTACCGGCATAGGCATAGGGGGAGATTTGTAAGGACATATTTTACATAGTCCAGTTTACATTAGCATATATAATTAACTGCTACAAACGCCCAAGATTTATTCAAGATAAATCATGCATCGAGATGGATCCGAATATCAACGTTCTTCAATAAAGAAGCCTATGTGAGATAAATTTTGATAAGGATGTGTTTAAGTCCCTTAATGGTTCATTATAGGTGATGGGATAATTTTTTTAAAATGTTTTTAAACACTTGAGGCGTTGTTTTTCGTCAAAATATTTTTTTCTCTAAGTGTTGAGGCGGACTTTTAAAATAAAAAATTATTTTTCGCTGAAGGTCATTCGAGCGACCTGCTAATGTCACTCAAAGGAAATATGTATCTCGTGCGAAGCCTCGTTTGAGAAACATGTGTCATTGTTCGAGCGATATATTAATTTCGTTCGAGCGATCTGCCGATTCAAGTTTTTTTTTTATATATAGCGTCTTAAATGATTCCTTTTTCGTCAAGAAGACCTGATGATTTTCATTCTACAAAACAGCAGAGCACTTTTGTCTTCTTCAATTTAGGCTTCAAACCTTTGTTTTTCAATTCACATAAATCCCAATAGTTTAGTGAATTATGTAAAATAGGGGGAGATTTCCTACTGATGATTTGCATAGTCTCAAGATTCATCTTTGCTGGAGTTTCTCTTGTAGGGAAGATTTCCTACTACTGATCTAGCTAGCTCCTGAGGGAGGTACTAGGCTAACTACAAATGCGTGTCATTTGAGAGTACTAGCAGGTGATCCTTCCTATCTAGTGGAATTGCTGCAGAATTCCATTGTTGATTTAGAACTTCATGTTCTTGTGGGTATTTGTGGATATTCATTAATGATTTCTCTTGTAATCATTGTGAGTATTATTAAGTGAAATAAAAGGTTTTCCCTCTGGGTTTTTTTCCTGAAATATGTGAATTAGCAACTCTTTATTATGGAATGCTTTGGACACCTTAATGTATGTTTTAGGGCTGAATTAATTTGTTTTAAAAATTGATTACAAATTAAATAAGTTTAAATTGGAAATTTGTGAAATTGTTTAAATTGATATCACACTGCAATCTCAAAGAGAGATGGGGAAATCGCAGTGGAGAGAGGTGTCTTGAAATATTTTATGGAGAGAGAGAGAGAGTTATGTGTGTTGGTGAAATTAATAAAGCCCTTGCTTCTTGAATTTATACCCAAAACTTGGTCATGATTTTGAACCGCGAACCCTCATATGACCAATCAATCACTTAACACTGGTCACGAGTTTACACCATGACAACCACTGTGACCAATTAAATCTAAAAAATGGCCTTGGTTTTAGACTGTGACCAACCTAACATGGAAATTTTGGACTAGATATGGGGGTCACAATTCCGAAGCATGACCATAATTTAATGGTATTGGTCAAGGGGTCATGATTCAGGGTCGTGATCATCACGGTGACCATAATGGTAGGAACTTTGGTACCTAAAAGAGTTATGGTTGACTAATAATTTTTTACCATGACCCCTCTAGTCACTGCTCCATACCGTGACCATATCCTAATTGTGGTCACCCTTTTACCTGGTCACGATATTTTGGGAGGGTTCATAGTTTTAAACTGTGAAAATCTACCTATTTGGTGTAGTGTCGCTTAAGCTCGTTAGGTGAGGGAATCCGATAAACTTACCAATAGAAGCACGAGATGGTCACTGAAGGTAGTTACCTTCATGTGATATATTCGAGAACTATAAAAGAATTATATTAGTCCAACAATGAATGATTAATTAAATTAACTCTATTTGATTTGTATGTTATTTATTCATAAGTCTGTGTATGTCGTACTTGTGGGTGAAATTGTGAAGGATGGAAATTGGGTTGTACTATTACACCTATAGTTAGTTACATCCCTAATTTATAATCATTACCATTTATTCTATTATTAGTCTAAAGATAGAGACTTTCATTATAGTTTATGCCTTGGGTTTAGACATGCTCGTATTATTTTACGTAGGTGAGGGGAGAGGTATTTATTACATGTGAGAACCGATGAGTTATTAAGTTTTTGTGAGTGAATAGAATAATTATTTTACGTTGATTTGAATGATATTTATTGAACGTTTAGGGCACTGACCCAAATTGTATCAAAACTTTTTTAGGCGTTCGTAGGCAGTAACCGCAGGGCTGAGGAGATTTAGACTTGTAGCTCTATTTGATTTCCATCTTTCGGCTCTTTTAAATCTAGCATAGGTCACTAATCAGTTTCAGTTTTAGTCTCAAGGGCCTTAGTCTGGAGAGAAAAATCAAAAGAATCATAAGATATTCGATGACCATAGGGACCACCAGGTCTAATGGAAGTAGTCTCATGAGGGCCATAAATGTCAGGGATAGCAAGCTAAAGGCCAGGAAGGCTAGTTACAAAAGGATCATGCCAACAGGGTAGACTCTAGTTCGATGATTCTTATTTCACTTACGGAGAGTCGGGACATGTATATTAGAGGTTCCCATAGGGAAATTAAGGTGCATAGGAGCAGTGAGCTCAGCGTGGGTATCAGACACCACAGGGGCAACATCAGCAGTTTTCAGCCCCACCAGCGATTGGGGTGTTTGCATTGCCAATATTACCAACCTAGCCTTAGGGGAATAAGACATTGTACTATGGGCATGCGTATCACATCGCACCTAAAGAGGCATCAACACCAGCTCATGCAGTAGAAGGTATGTTTCCTATATCTGGGTATGTAGGACACATTTTATTTTCTAATGGTGCATATTATTCATTAATTAGTAGTGTATTTGGTCGATCTTATGGGATGGTACATTTAGCTTTGGATATTTTATCACCTATTCATTTACCCAGGGTTAGAGGGTCATCTATTCATTTTTTATATAGAGGGATATAGGTGGACATTAGTAGACTTGCAATTGTACCCGACCTTTTCATTTTATATATGTATGAGTATGACATCATCCTTGGGATCGATTGGTTACTTCGTATCACACTTGTGTTGATTATTTTGGGAGGTCCATCCTCTTTTCCATTTATGGGAAGGATATGTACTTATTGGCAATGTCGCGTTTAGAGGGAGGGTTGACCACACATTGGTATTGCATTGAGGATGACATTTTTGAGGGAGTCATAGTGTCATTTGACTCTATTTCGATCGTGGGCATTTTTCCAATGAATTTTAAGAAATTCTAAGGTTACCACTGAGTGGGGAGAATGAGTTTGTGATTGACTTAGCTCTGGGCACAAAACCGATAGCTCGATCACCTTATCGTTTAGATCCTTTAGAGATGGGAGAGTTGAGAGATCATATTCAACAGCTAATGGGACATGGATTTATTGAGAGGAGTACTTCACCTTAGGGAGCTCTGTTCCTCTTCTTTAATAACAAGGATGGATTATTGCGATTTTGTACTGATTATCAAGAGTTGAACAAAGTCGCCTTACGAAACAAATATTTGTTACCATAGATTTCTAAGGATAAATTTCCAATTGAGTTAATTTGTATCTGTTGGCTTAATTTTAGATAAAAATCTTTAAGTCGTTGAATAAAAGTAGTGTTCATGACCTTTCCAACCTATAACCTTTTTATTGAAGACATAGTAACCAAATCAAAGATATTACATCCCATAATGTGTTTCGTGCCTCGTTTTTATCATTAACAGACTAAGGATCTCTCACGTATGAATGCATATTTTATCTGAGCCTTGGATATTAAATTGTTGGGTGCTAGGATTTTTTAAGATATTTTAAAATGCCTTTATATTTTTAAAATAAAAATATTTTATTTTGTGCCTCGTTCAAAGACATCTAACAATATCACGAGGTTCATTTTTGGTCTGCACTGACATGTCGTTAGAATTGTCATTCGAAGGAGCCTATATGAAGTTGAAACGACCGAAAAAGTTTAGTTTTTAAAGCAGTTTTTTCTCATAACTTCCCTCTACTTTTTCCTAACCATTTATATAGTGTGGGAGATAAGGTTTTGTAGAGACTTTCCATCTTCCAAGTGTGAGAAACCTTTTGAAAATTCCAAGAAAGTTTTGTTTTTAATTGATGGTTAATCGTTCAAACAAAACAAAAGTTTTACACCAATTCTTTTATGATCGAAGCTTCAACGTGATATATGTTTGAGATCAAGTTTTGACAACGAGGTTATCATTCTCTACATCATTGAGGATTATTTATTGCGGAGGATTGCGTGTTCATTGGTGTACATATGGTGGACTCCATATGATTGGCGGTAGCAGTGTCCCATCGGTGGACTCCGATATGCAGGTGTACTGTTGCATTATCACTAGGCAGAAGTTGAAGGAGAGAAGAGCATCAAGGCTTACGAGGAAGTAGAGTCATTATGTAAGTCTTGTGTCATGTCCTTGTATTAATTCCATACTTAGTGGACTTGTGGGTGGTCTGTCCGAAGTTTTTTTCATTATGGGTTTTCCTCGTACATCGTGGGGTTGTGGTTGTGTATTTTATCTTGCAAATTCTGACCTAGATGCATGCCTGACATTAAAAAGATAAAATTGGTTTAATTACAAAAATGGTGTAATTGGTGTTTAAATAATTTGGGCTACATTAATTTAAGAAAAAAATTAATTTGGAAAAATTCATGTTCAGTTTGGTTTATGTTAATTTGAATACTGAAGAAGAGATAATTTAATTTGGAAGAAATTTAAAATTTAAATTTTCAAGAACCATCCATATTTCCATACACATAGGGGGTATTTTCCACTCTAGGTTTTACAATTGGAATCAAAGCCGGTGCACTAAATTATCATATCGAATCCTTTTTAGGTTTGAATATGAAAAAAATATCATTTTTGAAGTTTCCTATTTTTTATAGTTCTAACTATGGGTATTGGAAAAAGGGTTATGACGTGTGAAACGTCTAAAGGGGCTTGGGGCATATTCCAACTCACCCATACAGGTACTAGTGCAGTTAAGGCCTCTAAACTTCAAAACCTCACCACTCAATTTGAAACCATTAAAATGGAAGAGAATGAATCCTTCTATGATTTCTATGCTAGATTGTAGGATATTTTGAATTCGTCTTTTAATTTGGGAGAGAAGGTACCCCGACAATAGTGTCATAAAGAAACTTTTGAGGTCATTACTCGATATGTTTAATCCAAAAGTAACCATTTCGAATTCTTTAAGAACTTTAAACTCTACGAAACTTGAAGAGCCTGTAGGTGACTTGAAAACTCATGAACTTGACATGTTTACCTCTAAGGATATGAAGAAGGATAAGGGCATAACTTTGACAACCCAGAAGGATGAAACGTCTATTTTGGATGATGAGTCTGACTTCCACTCGAATGATGTGGCTATGTTTGTTAAGAAGATTAGAAAATTTCTTAATTTAAATAAAGTGAAATTTATAAATGAATACAAGAAATTTGAGAAATATAAGTATAACAAAACCAAGAAACTCCCTAAAAATCATAATGATGATCTTAAGGGGGGACGAGTCGAATAATTGTTTTGGTTGTGAGGGTTATGTCCATAGGGCATTCGAGTGTCCCACTAAACTAAGGAAGAAGGGAAAGAAACCTATTGCATACATTTCCACCCTTAGTGATAGTGAACCGGAAGAGGTACCGAATTTCTTCATTGAGCGCAACTTCACCACATTCATGGCTAGTCATGCTAGTTTTGATGATGAATCTTCCCATGAATACATTTCTTTGCATGATACTTTCAAGGCCATTATTTGTGAATCTGAAATGTTTGATGGCAAAGTGAATGGATAAGAAAGTGATGAAAAAAAGGAGGATGAGAGTGAACTCTGAGTTGCCTTACGTGAGTTGTATGCGGAATCGTTGAAATTGAAAAGGGCAAACTTGAAGTTGGAAGCTAGGATAAAATAGTGTGTCGTAGGTAATGATGCGAGTATTTTAATTGAAGATGTTAGGGAACCTGAGAGGACCTTTTGAGAGAAGCTAGATTATGTTGAAGGTGAGAAAAATTATCTTCGAGGTTTAATTGAGGCTATGAAGAAAGATCTTCTTGAGTTTAAAGAGATTAGGAATTTTTTTTAGTCTAGGATAGTGAAGCTTGAAGGTAAATTGAGAGACTCGAGTCGGGTTAAATTTGGTTTGGAGTCTATGTTCAAAAAATTGGATAAGATTTCAGGCACTGTCCAAATAAAAAATGACAAGTGTGTAATTGGCTTTGATACTCAAAATGCTTCTTCTAATAAAGACAAAACCATGATTTTGAGAGGATCGTCTATGAATGCTAGAAAAGGTTAACCCCAAGGTAATATTTCGCATCATATTTTCACTTCAACATATTGTGGCAGGCAGGGTCACCTTAGGAGGTTTTGTTTCGATCTAAGAAATGGTCCAAGGAAGTCCAAGGGTAGATTCACCAAGGTCACCAAAACCCAAAAGAATCACGATACACCTATGTGGGTTAGGAGATCCGATTTGAAGGCTTTAAATGATAGACTTTATGATTCTTGATACTTTTCATGCTAGATCTAAGGGTTAATTGTCTTATATCTGCTTACATACACTAGTTGTGCTTCATGTTATATTCTTGCTAGTTATATGTTTGTTTTTGTATTCTAGTCTATGCTTTATCTCATATGTTTTCCTATGATCATGACAAGTGTATCTTTTATATTGTATTTTTGCATTTATTGATTCTTATTGAAAAATACGAAAAAGATTTTATTTGTTAATTGATTTATCATTGTTTCAATTTTTTTATAAAAATTTGAAAACTGAAAAAGATTTTTTTTACTATGGTTTACTTTAGTTTTACGCATTTTGTGTGGCATATCCTTGTGTTGGAATCCTATATCTCTTTCTATTTCCATGTGACTAAAACTTTTGGTTATGAATTTAAATGCTTAAATTGTTCTTTGTCATGCTCGCATGGAGTATCTTGACTTTAATTTCTTAATGGATTCACTTTTTATATGCCTATTCACACGCATGCATGAGCTCTTTTAAATGTTAACTTCACATGTATATTTGAGATTTGTAAGATGTTCTCCCATCAATTTATTCATCTACTTTTTTGTGACTATGTGGGATTTATGCATGTAAAAACGTTTGCCTGCGATGTTTATTTAAATAGTATCGAAAAGAGAAAAGAGTGCACGATAATGGGCTAAGAAAGGAGAAAACATCCTTTACGGGAAAGACAACGCTGGCAAGAGCCTAATAAAAAGATTAAAGGCAATAAAAATAGAAAAATTGCCAAAGGCTAACTTAATTTTGTTTGTTTGATCTTTTAAAAGAAATTATTTCAAAATAATTGAGAAAAGGAAAAAAATGTAATTTGTTTATCTTTTAAGGATGTTTAGTTGAAGATCAATGGGTTTGCACAATGAATCCTAGTTATGTTTATTATGTCCTGACTCTATTAATTTGTAAAATCATCAAAATTCTAGGCTTGAGTACATTGTGCTTGTTTGTTATTTGAGTTCATGTTATCTTGTCACATGAGGCTAAATCTTACTTGATAAATTTTTGCGATCAAATAGAACTCCTTGAACATGTTTAAGTGATTGGGTCATAATTTGTTTTTGTCTCTAGTTCACACCCATTCACTTTGTTTACCACATTTAGTTTAGACACATTTATGCCACATGAGTGTGAAAACCCCATTGTGCTTAGTGTCTTGTGTGGTCTTTATATCTATATATGTGTGTGATTATGCTTCATTGATATATTTAAAGCTTATATATTTGGAATAATTTTCTTTGAGTCTTTGCTTTTACATCTAGTCCTTTTATGTTGTTGTTTCATATTGATATCTATCTTGTTGTGATTTTGCATTGACATCTCATGCTTATCCCAATGCATTCTAGTTGGTATCATTTCGTCATCGCATTATAGTTTGTATCTATTATGTTTTATGTGGATTAGTTACTCTTGTGTTTCCATGTTGCTTTGTTGTTCTTATATCACTAAACACCACTGCATTATATAGTTAGTTTTCCTTCATGCTAATCCCCTTTTTCATTTAGGGGGGAAATTTGTTTAAATTGGGGATGAATTTTATCCAAATAATCTTTGTCTATTCTAGAGCAAAAATCATGAGAAATTATATCTAACTCTTTTCATTTGTGGAGATTTAACTTGGGGGATATGTCCTTTCTTAGGTAGACATTGTTAGACAAAAGGAGGAGGATTTAATTACGCAATTTATTTTGTTATATTCCCAATGCATTTTATGGTGTGTTTAAGTGTGTAGGTTTTCATCCACGTGGTAAAGTTTTTAATGCAAAGCTTCTCAGTATATGTGTCGGTCAAGCGTCTGTATTTATTTTCTTTTGGGTAAGGATATAGTCTTTTAGATGAAATTGATGGCCCACAAGATTTTATTGGTTTGTCCCTGAATAGACAAAGGGGAAGATTTGTAAGGACAAATTTTCAATTGAGTCAATTTGTATGTGTTGGCTTAATTCTAGACAAAACTCTCTGAGTAATAGGATAGAAGTTGTGTTTGTGGCATTTTAAGCCTATGACATTTTTGTGACATCCTGAATAATTAAATACCGGGTAGATACTCCTTTATTCAAATTAATACAAAAAATCAAGTTGGCTCAGTTCATTGCATCACTGTCAAAAATATTTTTTTTAAACAATTACTAGCCACCTAATATTTAAAAAGTGAGTTGCCAAATTTTATTAAATTAAATTGACATGCAACCAATTAAATTATAAGTTTACTATACCACATCCACATCACAATCACAATTGAATAATAATGGAATAAATAAAATGCGTCTGGAGTAACACTCCCCTGAATAATCCAAATACTGAATAAATCCCAATATAAAGTCTGAATAAATAAATACATCCAAAACTGAAATGAAACAGAAAGTCTGAGAATGCTATCTCTAAATGGAAAGGGGCGACATGCCCTATCTGATGAATGACCCAGAATAGAATCAAATGCAGGATGTGGAGGCGTCTGATATCGAGATCCTGTAACTTCCACAACAGCTACAACACGTCAATGTAATGAAACTCCTATGCTTGGTGTCCCGGTGGCTGGGCACCTAAAAAGGTTTTACAAAAAAATAGATTTGAAAGAAAATGGTTCAGAGATCGAGGTGAAAATAGTTTAAAAATATAGCAAGTGTTTAATTGCATTAAATAGTAAATATTATATACATGTTAGTTACGTGCTCTCACATGAGTTCCTCACCCCTCAACTAATGTGCACGCCTAATGTATATCCTTAACCTGTATTAGTTATGTCGTTAACTAACTAGTCCGCACCACTTACTGTCCTCACATTATAATATAGGTGTTTATTCATATCATTCTAATATATCATACGCGTAACTTACCTTTTAATTGAGCAGATTATTTTATAACAATTACGATAGGAAATTCTCATTTTTAATCCCATTCAAAATGTATCAATTATTCATAATCACACTTTAACAAAGAGTCTGAAATAAATACAAGTATATTATTCTTAGCACAAATATACAAATAGGGCACTCCTAAGCTAAGCTGCGGTGCACACATACTCTGCTATCGAATCCCGGTACATCACGTACATAAGGACTACGTGTTCCGAATCACTTAGGAATCATTGCTATAAACAAAACCACACATATTGGAGGCGAACATAGTTCACATACCCATGGATCACGAACATACCTACGCTCCCACGGTCAGCTGACTTATCAACTAACAAATAATCCATTCACATCCCTATGTCCTTAAGCTACTAATCTAAATCCCCCCGTAGGCACACAAAGAATAGATTGTCCTATTCTGAAAGCCAACCTCCCTTGATAGCAAGTATGGTAGGTATGGCATACACATAATAATCCATATACTAAGTATTCACACAGCTTAAATAACTGTTATATCATTAAAGGTATATTCTCATCCATATACCGTTAGTCTAATACGTACACTATTATTGTTCCTGATTATACATAATATATTATGTTGATAAGTCTCACGTCGTATATTTTCGAGTAATTAAAACCTATTTGAAGAGGTTACTAAGTCTCCTAAGTATACCACATATCAATTTAGTACTCTGAGGTCCTTATTTATGTCTCAAATCCTAACTTATGACTCCTAGAATTTAAATCATGTTCTCGCATCATAAAATAGGAAATTACTCGTCGGACACCTGTAAATTCAACACTACATTCCATCCAATTTCTAACATGTTTCGGGATTCAACTATATCCCTATTGGTCTCCCTACAGTCCTAATGTATTCACATAATCCCCACCTACAACGTTCGATGACCGAAATCACCTCAATTTAAAAAAGGAAACAAGTTACAGTTTCTGGGGAGATCGATCGATCGACATATGGGTGTCAATCGATCGTCCTATGAATGTTAATCGATCGATCCAGCAGGTGCATGTTACGGGTTTCTGCATTTTCAGCCCTAGTTTTGTCCGAAATTCACATTACAAGATGTTAAATCCTAAAGTAAACCTATTGGTTCAACATACAACATAAACACATGAATCTTAACGTTCCAGAATTCCTAAATCATCATCAATTAGCCTTTTCTTGAATCAAATCATCCTATTATCAGGAAAACCATATTTATTTTATTTTCTTCAAGAATCATCATATACCTCTTCATAAATCCGTTTTTAACTAAGCATGATTTCTAATTTCGTTATTAGAATACTTCCAGAATCAAACTACATACAATTCCTACCCATAATTAAGGTTTCATCTCCAACATTCATTAGTTTTCAATATTATCGTGGATATCAACAAGTCCTAAACTATCATGGATAAATTATTCGCTGAAACTTAATGAATCAAATCACTTTCTTGGGAATTGATGTTCTGATCCGTTGATGACGTTAAGGGTTTGTTCTCTTCCTCTCTCTAGTCACAAATTCGGCGATAGTGGTGGTGCGTGGTGTTTATGGCCTTCCAACCTTCCTTGGAACTTCTTATCTCTTCTCACACGTTGCCCACTACTTGATTTTGACAGATAATGGCTGTAATGGACCTAATATTGGCTGATAAATAAAGCCTCAATTTCGTGGGTCAAAATCCCTTAAAAATTAAAATGACTAAAATACCCTACCAGGTTGCCGGTTTGGCCTGAAAATTCCCCGGGACCCAAACTAAACCCCCGGCTAGTATTTTTTTACTATTTCGACCCTTTCGGATACGGTGACACACTCAAAATGACCATTTAGATGCTAAAATTATAATTTACCTTTAAATTCATTTAAAATGATTCCTGAAGCGACTGACACGCGCGTCCCAACTAAATTTACCGAATTGTCGTATTTATGACTCACAAATTTTTTAATAAATTCCATAATAATATATTTCTATATTCACCCAGTAATATTCAATATTATTATGATAATAAAATACCAACTCTCGTCTTGCTAGTATTTAAATCCGAATTAATTTATAATTAATTATCTCATTTAATTCAATTAATCCCATTAATTAAAATCAATAAAATTACGGGGAATTACACTTTTCGTTGAAGAAATACTGGACATGTAAAAGATATTACATCCTTTACCCTGTTTCACGCGTCATTTTCGTCATCAACATTCCAAGGATCTCTCAGGCATGAATGCATATTTTATGTGAGCCTTAGATATTTAATTGTTGGGTGTTAGGATTTTTGTTAAGCTATGTTTTAAAATGCCTTTATATTTTTAAAAGAAAAATAGTTTATTCTGTACCTTATTCAAATGATATAGTTCAAATGACCTCTAATGATATTCTCATGACGTTCATTTTTGGTCTGCACGAACATGTTGTTAGAATTATTGTTTGAATGAGACCATATGTCATTCGAATGACCAAAGTTGTTTTTTCAAAAAGGTTAGTTTTTGAAGTAATTTTTTCATATAAGTTCCCTCTACTTTTTATCAACCATTTATGTAGTGTGGGAGATCAATTTTTGTAGAGACGTTTCCATCTTCCAAGTGTGAGAATCCTTTTGAGAAGTCTAAGAAAGTTTTGTTCTTAATTCATGGTTTAATCTTTCAAACAAAACACAAGTTTTACACCCAATTGTTTTATGATCCAAGCTTGAACATGATATATGTTTGAGATCAAGTTTTGGAACCTATGTAATCATTGTCAACATCATTGAGAATTGTTTATTGTGGAGGATTTTGTGTTCATTGGTGTACATACAGTGGACTTTTTATACTTGACGGTAGCATTTCCCATCGATGCACTCCGAGACATAGGTCGACTCCTGAATTCTCACTAGGAAGAGGTTGAAAGCACAAAGAGTGTAAAGGATTACGAGGGAATCGATTTCTTAAGTAGGTCTTCTGTCATGTCCTTGTATTAATTCCATACTTAGTGGACTTGTGGTTGGTTCGTTCGAGATTTTTTTTCGTTGTAGATTTTCCTTGTACATTACCGCGTTATGGTTGTGTATTTTGTCTTGCAAATTCGCTCTTAAATGCATGCCTAGGTTTAATAAGATAACATTGATTTAATAAAAAATGGTGTAATTGGTGCTTAATTAATTTGGGTTACGTTGGTTTAAGAAAAAGTTTAATTTGGCAAAATTCATGTTGAATATGACTTTTATTTAAGAAGAGATGACTTAATTTGGAAGAAATTTAAAATTTGAATTTTCGGGAACCATCCTGATTTCCATATGCATAGGGGGTATTTTGTAATCTAGGTTTTACAATACTGGTTATTTGTTTTACCAGTTGATGAATGTTTTGTACTTCTTGAAGATTGATTTGAGGTGGGGGTACCAATCAGTTTATAATTTGGGCGCAGGATTTTTCAAAGATCCTTTTTTAAGAGATATGGTTTATAAGATTGTATGGTTATGCCATTTAGGCTAACTAATGCACCGACAAGGCCTATGGACTTGATGAAAAAGGTTTTTAGGGAGTTCTTGGACCAATTTGTTATTGTGTTTATTGATGACATCTTGATTTTTTCCCAGACTGCAGAGGAGTACACTCGGCATTTACGGATAGTCTCATAGATGCTATGAGACCATAAGCTCTATGCTAATTTTGAGAAGTGTGATTTTTTGTTGAGAAAGGTTCAGTTCTTTGGTCACATCATATCCAAGCAGGTATTTAAGTGGACAACAGTAAGGTATAAATGTTAATGGAGTGGTTATAACCCACAACACCTATGAAAGTTTACAATTTTCTAGGTTTGGTGGGCTACTATTCTCTATTCATTTAGGGCTTCTCGAAGATAGTTGGCCACTGACAAACTTGATGAAGAATGGAGTTTCATTTGTTTAGGATGAGTTTTTCCAACAAACTTTTGACGATTTGAAGGTCAAGTTGACTTCATCTTCGATGCTCTCTTTACCTCATAGTGGGATGGAGTGCATTGTGTTTATTGATGTGTCTTTATAGAGACTTTGGGGTGTATTCATGCAGGATGGGAGGCTGATAACTTATGCTTCCTAAAAGCTTAAGACTCACGAAAGGAATCACCCTACCCATGCTATGGAGTTGGCAACAATGTTTTTTGTTCATTAGATTTGGGGACATTATCTTTTGAGGGAGATATTCCACCTTTTCATGGAAGATAAGAGTTTATAGTACTTTTTCATGCAGAGGGAGTTTAATATGAGGAAGCATAGGTGTATTTAGTTCATAAAGGACTACCAGTTTGATATTCATTATTGCCAGGTCAAAGCGAGTGTCGTGGAAGAGGCCTTGAGTTATAGTCCAATAGTTAAACTTTTGGCAAATTAGAAGGAAATAGGGGTTCACTAAGCATCGAGGATGATTTATCTCATAAGTTAATGGCAATTCATATCATCACACCCAAGATCATTATTAGGGTTTTGAAGGTATAAGTAGGAAACCTTTTTTGAGAGGATAAGGTCAAGTTGTTGGTTAAGGAAGCAGAGCCATACTCGATCCGGTCTGATGGGGGTTTATGATTCCACGATAGACTAGTAACTCCCAATGATGACGAAATGACTGAGAAACATGTCTCATATTTTGCAGTATCTCTCTATAGGGATAAAATGTACTTGAATATTAGGCATCAGTATTAGTGGGTAGGTATTATTAGTGGGAAGGTATGAAGAAGAACATCGTGGTGTTTGTGTCCAAGTATGCTACATGCCAGTTAGTATAGGTAGATCATCATAAATAGGCGGGTGTTCTACAACCTCTTGACATTTTGTTGTGGAAATAGAATATAATTTATATGGACTTCATTACAGGGTTGTCTACATCTTAATGGTGACATGATGCCAAATGGATGATCGTGGAATATTTGACTAGGTGGGCCATTTTTTTTCACTTTGGACGAATTTTACTTTGTTAGAGTATGCTAGGATTTTCGTTACTGGGATTATAAAGTTGCATGGTGTTCGACTCAATATCATATAATATGGGGACAAGACATTTGTGTCCCACTTTTGGAGGATTTTCTTGAAGGAATATGAGATAGAGTTAAAGTTGAGTACCTTGTATCCCCTAAAACACTACACCAAATCTGCCCATTTGTCAAGGTCATTGACCTTGACAAATTCACCTTGTCAAGGTCAATGACCGTGACATTTCGAGGCGAGACAACTTTTTTTGTCACGGTCGTGTCACGGTCATTGACCTTGACATAAAACTCGCATTTTGTGTCACGGTCGTGTCAAGGTCAATGACCGTGACACGTTTGTCACGGTCATTGACCGTGACAAAGCCGTGACCCTTAGTAAAAAAATTGTCACGGTCATTGACCGTGACAAGGCCGTGACAAAATTGTCAGGGACTTGTCACGGTCAATGACCGTGACAATTCTGGGCAGAATTAAAAAAAAACTGCTAGGCAGTATGGCCACTGCCACTGCCCAGCAGTATATTTGTACCTGTTATAGCAACGTTGTACCTGTTCCACACATCATATATCCGAACAAACTAAAGATAATGCAAATATATATTCAAATAAGAAACTATTTAAAAAGAAACAACATCACCATCATTTTATCTCAAATCTACAAACTATTTGCATGGAAAAGAGATTTTGTACCGCGACGCTCGGGATCACCTCCTTATCCTTCCCTTCTCGTCCGAGTAGCCACATAAGTATAGAGCATATGTGGCCTACCCTTAGGGCCACTCCCTGTCCCCTGAATTGAAATAAAGTAAAATTAGTATCTGCCCCTCAAATATAGATAAATATAAATTGTAATTGAAATCGAAATCGAAATTGACATATAAATATAAATACATTACCTGTAGTGTCACTCAAACAGCTAACTTGAGCTCATATGGCACCTCCTTCCAACTAATGTACCCCGGGCAATCGTGTCAATTATAATTCTCTTCATATCTAAACACTAAGAAATACCATAATCCTATGGAGGTATGCGTTGCAAATTCCTTCCAACCGTTGTGTAGCCTAAAATCAGCAGTTGAAGTTGTCAACTCCACCTTTGAATGGGGTATGGAAAGTGGTGGGGTATGGAAAGTGGAATTGACAACTTCAACCGGTGATGTTTGGCTACGTAACGGTTGGGAGGAATTTGCAGAGCATCGCTCCATAGGATTATGGCATTTCTTAGTGTTCGGATAGATGAAGAGATTCAGTTTCCTCTCCACAAATAGGACACCCCAAATAACTATGTACTAATCACCTATTAAAGGTAAGAAGCGTATATTCATGGATTAGTATAAACAAAACTTAGATGTAGTTGGAATATTTATGTATTAATCTCCTCTCCACACACGCACACTACACAAGAGTGAAAATGATAAAGTGCAGATCAAGTAAAAGCATTAAAAATGGATGTTTCGGTACAAATTGAAATAATTATTACAAATTGAAAAATTGTTTCAAATTCGGGTTATCATCAAAAATGGATTGATATTCGGTAGGAGCAGCCAAGTCATCCACACTACTATTTAGACGCCTTGGCGCGTGTTGGACAATTGACCACGGCTCGTTGTTGATATACTCCGAGTAAAACACTTGCTTAACCTTTTGAAATGCACAAACAAACGGCTCATCGCTCACGTGGTCGTTGCTCTTCAACTTGGACAAGTCAACCATGATCAAATTGGTGACAGGATCAACTTTAGAAGCATTTTTATCCTCAACTCTTACCCATTCACAGTAAAATACAACCTCTTTGAAGCTTATATAATCCAATTCAAATATATTTTGAATTACACCATAGTAAGTCATTTCAGCTTCAACGAGGTTTTTATCTTTTGCGCTTGCTCGAAAGAAAGTAAGAGCCTTGTATGAAATACCTGAGTTCTGTACATTTGTACTTTCCTCGTACACTTTAGCGCCGAAAATGTAACCGTTCAATCGATATTTTTTGTACTCTTGTGCCACGAACAAGGGTCCAGTGGCTAGACGAGCAAGCCTTGATGTCGCATCACCCATCTTTAGGAGCTGAGAATATAGATAAATTAACTTTCATCAATCGAGGAATTCATCAGTGTCATCAACGCTGGTAGAGTCAGTCATATATTCCCGAGTATATATTGATGACTCCACGGTGATGTATTCCTCTGCAATTGATCCTGCAATGTATCGCGTATTCTTGACGTAATCTTTAAAAACTTTCATCAATCTTTCAAACGGATAGATCCACCGATATCTAACTGGACCACAAAGAAGTGCCTCGTCGCATAGGTGTACCAACAAGTGAACACTTATGTCAAAGAATGCTGGGGGAAAGTACTTCTCCAATACACAAATAGCTTCGTTCACAGCCAATTTTGCGGCCACTATGTGTTCTCGATTCACTACCTTCTCACACAAGAGGGAGAAGGTAATACTAATTTGCATAATAGCCCTACGCAAATCCTTGTGCTTGGAGAAACAGTGCTTAAACAATAGAGGAACCAATTGCATGATCACATGCCAATCGTGGGACTTACACTTATGTAAATCATGAGTAGCATAATTCACAATCCTTTGCAAGTTGGACGAAAAAGTAGATGGGCCCTTCAAATTATATATTGTGTCTAGAAGCACCTTCCTTTCCTCACTCGTCAAAGTAAACGCACCAGGGGGAATTATTGTCCTTCCCCTACTATCTTCTTTCAACCATAGTTGTGGTTTAAGTTTTAACGTTTTAAGGTCTTTTCGTGCATTTTCTCCATCCTTCGAATGACTCCCCCCAAGGCAAGTACCCACAATATGTTCAGCGAAGTTCTTCTCTGCATGCATCACATCCAATACATGGCGCACCGGGTTTTTCTTCCAATAAGGCAAGTCAAATAAAATTGACCTCCGAGACCATGCCTTTCTTATCTCAGTTTCATTCCCAGTTGGGGTCTTCTTATGCTCGACATTCTTAAATTTGGGATTCTTACCTGGCATATTTGGGCCACATTGAGAAGATTTACTTTCAATTTCTGAACCCGAAAGTTGTCTCGGCGGTAGCCTATGTTCAACTTCGCCCAATAAAAAATTGGAAGCTTTCTCAAATCTGAAACTATGAGCTGGGGGTAAAAACCTCCCGTGGCAATGGTATACATTTTTTAAGCTGGAGGATAGACGAAGAGATTCAGTCTCCTCTCCACAAATAGGACACCCCAAATAACCATGTACTACACATCCGGATAATGTCCCATAAGCTGGAAAATCATGAATTGCCCACATCAACATAGCTTTCAGCGTAAACTCTTCTTTTCTAAAAGAGTCAAATGATTGCACACCATCTTCCCACAACTCATTTAATTCTTCTACCAAAGGAGCCAGGTAGATATCAATGTCTTCACTTGGTGCCTTTGGCCCAGGTATCAATAAAGCCATCATCGAAAATTCAGGTCTCATACACTGTGAAGGAGGGAGGTTGAGTGGGGCTAGGATCACTGGCCATACACTCTGATTGGTGCTTAGATTTCCAAATGGATTGAAACCATCTGTTGATATAGCCAAACGAATGTTGCGTTGTTCTCGAGCAAAATCGGGATACTCATAATTCATCCTCCGCCAGGCAGTAGAATCAATAGGATGACGCATGATATTACCCCCTACTTCTGCCCTAGCATGCCAAGTCATTGCCTCTGCAATCCATGGTACTGTGAAAAATCGCTTTAATCTAGGCCCAACGGAAAAATATTTCAATACTTTTTGAGGCACTTTTGAGCTTGTGCCTTCCTTACTAGTAGATTGGACATATCTAGGTTCATCGCATACCGGACAACAATCGAGATTTTCATACTCCTTTCGGTATAGTATGCAGTCATACACACAAGCATGAATCGATTTATACTTCATTCCCAAACCTTTCAAACTGTTCTTCATAACAGGATAGCTATTTGGAAGTGTATTCACCTTGGGTAATAAGCCCTTCACCCATTTCAGAATTCCCGTCACGCTATTGCCAGACAAACCGTACTGCGTCTTCAAACTGTGCAAACCAACCATGGCATGTAAAGTTGTTTGATCTTTCTCACAGCCAGAGTATAACGGTTGGGTCGCCTTAAATTTTAAACTTTGGTAGTCATCGTCAAGTTTTATCGTGTTATCTTCACGAGCACTTGAATCTTCTACATCATCAGTAACCTCATTCTCCTCAGCTTCATAAACTCCGTACGCATCATCAACTAAATCCTCTAACATATTATGATCTACGTCGTCCCCTTCTTCATCTATTCTACTTGTTGAAGGATGTTGTGAAGGTTGGTCGGGGACAAAAGGAACTTTCAATTCACCGTGAAAACTCCAAAATCGATAACTATCTTGCATACCCGATCTTAACAAATGTAGTTCAACTGTTTTCCACTCAAACACCTTACCATTCTTACACCTAGCACACGGACACGGAAACTCTTCATCATTACGACATCTCTTTGCATATTTCACAAATTCGTTAGCACCTCTGCGAAACACATCCCCCATTCTATTAGTCTCACCCATCCACTCTTTGTATTTCGGATATCCCATCACAGCTACCACAACTAAACACCTATTAAAGGTAAACAAAACTTAGATTTATAGTATGTTTTTTTAATTATCCCATCATTTAATTATCCTATTAAAGGGTATGTGGTCCTATCCCATTCAAGAATGCATTTTTCTGTAATATACTTAACAGCTCATGCACATTGTTACGATTTGAAAAAAATTCGACAGCATATCCCCTTAGTTCTCCAAGTACACGACGTAGATTGGCAGGTGTGAGTGTTATTTCAATTGGTCAATTAAAATAACAGTCACACTTGTCAATCTAGTATGTACCCAGAGATAATTAAGATACGACTGCAGAACTTCCTCCAAAAGTAACAACTTTAAGCCAATAAGAATATTATACAAAAATTATACAGTCTGAAACTGTCCAAACGGGACAATTCGAGAGATCTCATTACAGGGGTAATGACTCTCGAACGGGTCTAAGGGTTATTGAATGCGTACGCATAAGAACTAGAATGCTAGTATCTATGCGCACTATATTAAATTTCAAGTATGTTTCATATAATGGGTTAATTCAAATACACAAATAAATTCATGGGATAATTCAAATACAAAAATAAATTCATGGGATAATTCAAATACAAAAAGAAATTCATGTATTGACCACATACACACACACACACACTATCTAAGTTGTTCTATAGGTATAAAAACAATTATTATCCAATTATTATCCAACTATTATCAATTATTTATTTTGAATGTAAATAATATTCAAATATTCTAATATTCAAGCCTAGGTGCGTAGGTGTGCGTGTGTGGGGCGTAGGTGTGCGTGTGTGCGTAGGGGCGTAGGTGTGCGTGTGTGTGTGGCGTAGGTGTGCGTAGGTGTGCCCACCCCACCCCACCCCTCCCCCCCTCCACTACCCCCTCCCCCACCCTGCCCCATCCCGCCCCACCCCCACCACACACCACCACACACACCACCACACACACACACACACACACCCCACCCCACCCCACCCCCTCCCCCTGCCCCCCTCCACCACCCCCTCCCCCACCACACACCACCACACACACACACACACCACTCTACCCCACCCCCTGCCCCCCTCCACCACCCCTCCCCCCCTCCCCCAAAACACACCACCACACACACACACACACTGCACCCATTTTGGTGTAGTGAAAATTGATGGACATATTGAATGGGTTAATCGGATATTGGAGGACATATTGAGGATATCCATTTTGGAATTCAAAGGAAGTTGGGAGAATTACTTACGATTGATAGAGTTTCCTTACAATAACGGTTACCATATCATAATTGGCATGGCCATTTGAGGAATTGTATGGTAGGCTTTGTTGTTCACCCAGGTGTTGGTTATAAGTGGGGGAGAAAAAGATTCTCTGGCCCAAGTTTGTGTAGGACATCTCCAAAAAGGTGGATATGATCAGAGATGGGAATTTGATTGTCTAGGATTGGTACAAGAATCATGCAGATGCGAATATAAGGAACCTAGAGTTTTCTATTAGAGACCGGGTGTAACTTAAAGTGTTTCCCATGAAGAGAGTTATAAGGTTTGAGAAGAAGGTAAAGTTGGCTCCTCGATATGTGGGGCCATTTACCATTATTAATCAGAGCAAACCTATCACATACCATTTACCCTTTTTGAATCACTTACATATGGTGCATAATATTTTCATGTTTTGATTTTACTGAGGGTCCTTAAAGATGCATTATCATATCACCACATTCATCTCGATGAGATAGAGCTTCAACCCGATATGATTTACGAATAGAAATTAATTTCCATTTTGGATCAAAAGGAGCAGAAACATCGCTCTAAGGTGATTTATTTAGTGACTTTCCATAAGGGACATCACAATGATGATGAGTCGATGTGGGATAAGGGGGATGACATGGGAGATAAGTATCCATAACTCTTTTAGTCAGGTACATAATATTTTTGTATTTATTTAATGAGTATTAATTGTGCTAATAAATTAATAAATTAGAATTAATTATTACATAATAAAACATATATTTTTGTGATGATTAAATTTGAATTTTTTGTGACTTATTTGTGTTGCATTATATATTTTAATAATTGTGTAATTAATTATGTTGGACAATATGCGATTGCACGAAATATAAATATGAATGTGTTTTATTTTATGTTATGATCTATTGTCATTAGTTATGAGTCACTACCATTTGGAGAGGACTATAACTTGATACGGAGGTCTATTTATGTATTTTTATTATTTTAAGTTAGGCCCATGTGTAAATATAGCATTAAGCTAAGTTTTGAACTATTGTGGGTAGTGTTTTGGAATCATTTGGAGGCCCAAAAATAGGCCTAATATAGACTTGCAGGATTATGGTTTAATTAAGAGAATTAAACCTCGTTATTTACACACTTTACATCTCATAGTTACCCCAAAATCTTTAAACCTTTAAGAGCGCCTAAGGAGATTTTGGAGAATAAGGAACAAGGATCGTTCATAGAGATTCATTGTTCATATTATTAGGCACGAAATCTCTTGCTATATGACATATATAATTTGTAATTTGTTTATAACCCATGTTATGCTTTAATTCTAGGATTTAGACCGCATATTTAGGATTTGAATTTGATGTCTTAATCATGTTATCACTGGGTTAATTGGAATTATTTTAATTAATTTTAATTTTGAAAGTCTTAAGCTTTTTCATGAAAAACATTTAAATTGGAACATTGTGGTATGTGATTTTCTTATTAGAACTCATGTTTTACAATTTACTATGTTAATTTGATGTTTGATATGAATTTATAGATGTATTTAGACTTCATTCACGTAAAAGAGGAACTAGGTTTAATGTTTTAAACTTTGAAGAATTAAACCTTATTTGATGTTTTAAATCTTAAATAGTTGTTGAAGTAGTTTAGGATCATAAATTTATACTTGATTTGGAATATGGTGATGTTTTAATTGTTTGAGAAAAGTTGATTACTCATTAATGGAGGTTTTAATTCGGATTTACTTTTTCGGGGACGATGGAAATGAAAAAGGTTAATCTCATTTGAATGAGATTGTTGTCTCGTTAGAATGAGGTGGGAATTGTCATTTGAACAAGTCAGGAGGTTATTCGAACGAGTTGGGTGGACATCATTAGTTTAGGCTTGAAATATGGTTTTGGGGTTTCAGTGGAATAATTAATTTGTGGATAATCATTATACACTTAATTGTAGCTTCATATGAGATTTAAATAGAAAGATATTTCAATAAAGGTTTTGAGTGGAGTAAGCCTTATTTTGGGTAGTGAAATCCGGCATTGGGGATTGGGGTGATTTTAGGTATACGCGTGAGTGAAGAAACAGTCGATAGTTGTATACATATATTGTGTGTTATATGTATATATACGTATTTTGATTTTTTTTTTAACATACCACTGCTCGTGGGGAATCTATCATCCGAGGTTGTGATATATGTTGGAACCGTGTATTGGACACCTGGTTATTGATGCAGGATATTGTGGAGGTCGTTTTGTTTTATCATGTGTTCCGATTGGTCACTTCGTAATGAGAGAATGCAGATATACTTGATCCATAGAGGGGGTTGGGTATGGACCCATTAATGGTGCTAATGCATAGTGGTACCCCGTTGTTATATTTGCGTGTTTATTTAAGCCGTTAGGTGCAGTACTCCTATGAACTTACCGATTGAAGTGCAAGATGGTCCTTCAAATTAATTGTCTTCACATGATATATTTGAGAAAAATGATAGTGTTATATTGGTCCAACGATAACCATATTTCATGTTTATGTTGCATTTTAAAGATAGTGTATGTCATATTTATGGGTGACATTGTTGGGTTTGGTATTTGGGTTGTACTCTTACAAGTATAGTTAGCTATATCCATATTGCATATTAATTCTCATATATTCGCGTATTATTCTAGAGATAGATACTTTTAGTATAGTTTACGCCTTTGGTTGGTACATGCATGTATTATTTCACTTACTTTAAGGGTGAGGTATTTATTGCATGTGAGAGACGTAGGTGTGGCATGATTTTATAAATGAATCACATGATTATTTACTGTTGATTTGCAAGATATTTCTTGTAACTTTAGGGAGCTGACCCAAATCGTATAAAATATATTTTTCAAGCATTCCTAAACAACATCCGTAGGGCTGAGGAGATTCAGATATGGATCTCCATTTGGTTTCTAGCTTTCAGTTCGTTTGATTATAACATAGGTTGCTACTCAGTTTCAGTTTCCATTTAGTTATTTATTTTCTGATATTGTATGGACCTTGAGTCCCAGTTATTTGTTTTAATCAGTTGGTTTTGAGTCAAGATTTATTCATACTATTTATTGTTGGATGTTTTGAGACTTTATTTATTCAGAGTTATATCGCTTTAGTTTATCGCATGTTGTGGATGGATTTAATTCACTGGAAGTCTTTTACTTATACTTTGATGATGAGGATGATATAGATTACTTATCGTTCCCGATCTTCGATACTTTGAAATGGCCAACTCGTATGTGGAAAATAAGGGGTTGTCAAATTGATCTTGTTATTTGAGGAATCCATGATAATGGAAATTACTATTTAGGGAATCCATGGTAATTTAAATTATATTTGAGGAATTATGTTAATTAGGATTGTTATTTAGGAAATTCATGATAATAGGGTTTGTTATTTGGGAGAGTATGATTTTTTAAATGGATAATTGTGGGACGTCGTGATAATTAGGAGTTGTAGTTTAGTGAAATATAAAATTTTATGTAATAGTATTGAATATAAAATATATTGATGGAATTTTATGATTGAAAGAGACAATGACCTATAATTTGTGATTAAGATTGCTTCGAATTTATTTCCTAATTTGAGATTATTCGTGCATGTTAGTAAGATAATTTCGTATCATTTGATATTGAGTTATGAGATTCCTAATAATAATAATAATAATAATAATAATAATAATAATAATAATAATAATAATAATAATAATAATAATAATAATAATAATAATAATAATAATAATAATAATAATAATAATAATAATAATGATGATGATGATGATGATGATGATGATGATGATGATGATGACGATGACGATGACGACGACGATGATGATAATAATAATAATAATAATAATAATAATAATAATAATAATAATAATAATAATAATAATAATAATAATAATAATAATAATAATAATAATAATAATATAATTTTTGGTTATTTGGTAATAATAAAAGAGAATATGGTAAAAAGAGGGTTTTAGTGGATTTCACACTATAACGAATATTAAAATTCGATTATTAATATGCTTGACCTTTTTTAAAGTACGAAATCAATGAGATTCAACATATTATGATTAGGGTACTAAGGAGGATTATTGGTTTAACTCATAGCTTCAAGTTGGAATGAGACCCTTAAGTTATAGTTTGAATTCGTGAGAATTATTGAAATTGTGTTATTATGGTTCAAAATGATATCTTAGAGAATAGTGTGGTTGATAATAAATGGTGCAATAATTTATATAAAGAGTAAGAAATCTTGCAACATAAATCTCTTGAATGTGTGAATGAATAAGTTAATAATAGTAAGTTTTCCCAAAAGTCTATATATATATATATATATATATATATATATATATGTGTGTGTGTGTGTGTGTGTGTGTGTGCGTGTGTGTGTGTGATGGCATATAATTCCTATTATTGGTCAGAGACGAGAGCCTAGGTAATTAGTAGGTAAGGTGTTAGAAGTGATAACTACTATATGTACATTGAGATGAGCGCGTGTGAGGCGCTAGTATGTTATGTACTATGTGTGGATAATTTTGGATCCTTGTTATCCTTAGTTATATTGTACATTTTATGTGCATTATATTTGGGTGTATATGATTATATGGAACCCTAGATGTGACATCCAATATTATTATGCAAGTTGTATATATTATGATGAGGTTGAGCATGTGTGAGCCCTACATTTCCTTGTATAATATGTTGACATGGGGCATGCGTGAGCCCTAGATAGGTATATTAAGTATGTAAACAATGTGATTAGGTGTATGGGCGCCCCATATGTGACATATGTTGATTATATATGAGTGTTATGTATATTGTGGGTGTATGTTAACCCTAGAGGTGTGATATATTATGTATGTATTCATTTGGTTGTACGTGATTGTATGTAACGCTAGGTATATATTGTGTTGGGTGTATGTGGGCTTTAAATATAATATTACATATGTATAGATGTGTGGGATCATATTAGGTAACAATTAGTATTTAATAAGCATGAACCTATAGAATATAGTATAAAGTGATTGGATGTGGGTGACTATAAGCGCTTCAATAAGAGAGGATAAGTCAATATCTGCGTTCTAGAATTTAGTCACACATGTTAGGCTTGGGCGAGTTTATGTCCATCCTAGTAGTAGGGTTTGGGATGGCAAAGACTTTACTATGATAGAATAGTAGATTATTTGGATAGTTAGTGTAGTTGTGACATATGGTTATATTAGGATGATTGTACATTATTTAATAAATGAACAAGGATACATATATTTTGTGTGATATGTGTTATGGGTAGCAACCCCTAGATGTGGTAGTTGTAAGTTAATTATAAGTGCCTTAACAATTGTAATATTTATTTTCCTTAAATTATTGTTTGAGATTGTATATCCCTATTTAGGATTACGTAGTAATTGTCTTGGAGTGGGCTTGACCCTATTTTCATTGCAATAATTTCAAGGTTCATTATAGTTAGCTTGCAGAATCAATCATGTAAGATTGATCTTAGGATGGAGATCTAGATAGAAAATGAAGCCTTAGTTTAAGTTCATAATTCCAGTTTTGATTACATGTCCCTTATTTTGGGTATTCCAAAGTTGTACTTGTCATTCCATTTCAGTTGATTTAGCGAAGTATGGATATTCTAGTTTTTATTTATTGGCGTGCTTATGACTTGATTTTTTCATATTTGTTTTTGAAAGTATTTTTGTTATCCTAATTAATAGAATGCATATTAGTTGTTTGACACTCATAAATTACTTGTTTAGGCATGATCTCGAATCTATGAGTTACCACAGTTGGTATCCAAACATATTCTAGAGGCTTTAAGGTGTGTGTGAGTCTGTTCTGTTTTCCACTAAGATTTTTGATATATGTATAGAGACTGTCTTAGGATTTTTTATTTTTATGTCGTGATGTTGTACGTATTGACGTTGATTGTTTCCATCTTGACAAATGGTGAACACGAGAAACATTGGATCGTAGAAAAATTAAGGTGACGCGTATCCATTGATGAAGCAAGTTTCAAGTATAAATAAAATGGATGGGTAAGGATTTCCACCAAATGTAGTGGACATGATTATGAAACCTATTTTTTAGGGGTTACAAATATGGCTCAAGTATTTCTGCTAGCACCACTAATGTATGTGGCTCATGTTGAATTGATGTTAGGATGGGGAGAAGATCCGAAGTGAGTTTCTAATGGGGAAACCACAATAATTTTTAGTTTTATGGATATTATGATTGTTTTGAAGTGGATAAGAGACATACAAATAAACATTTTTATTATTGAATGCACTGAGGTGAAAAGGCATTGCTTGATACTTTTCAACTTATGGGAGATGCGATTATATGGTGGGAGAATGGCCACTTATGATGAGAGGATGAATTTGACATATGCTCCATTTTGAGATAGGCTTGATTCTAGATATATACCATATGCAATCCGATTATCAAAGAGTAAATAATTTATGACTTTGGAGCAAGGCCACTGTATAGTTACATAGTATCAAATCGATTTTTCAAGGTTGTCTTTATTTTCATCAGCAGAGGTGGATGCCGAGGAGAAAAAATATAGATGATTATGTTCTCGGGTTTAGTTGACCCATTAAGTGAATGTTATTGGGGAATCCTACTTAAACATCTTTTGTTCAAGTGGTCAGTGTGGAACTTATGTATTGTCAGGATATGAAAGAATTTTAGAGATATTGAGGAGTGAATCATTTATACCTAGTTGATGGGGAAATGAGTATCCACACGAGAGTCAGTAAATGAGTCATAAGAGGGGTAAGATGAGGCAACTAAATGAGAAAATGGGGAATAACCCACATGGAGGGTTCAAAGTGAATTGTTATATATGTGAGGCATTTGGACACATAGTCAGGAGGTGACTACTAGTTGATTCATGATCATATGGTAAGGAGTTAATTATTTATCATCTGTAGCATTAGATTGTACCACCGTTCGCACCTGTAGCGGCATAAAGGGGAAATTCAAAGTATCAACAAGGCTATGATGGTCACGTGCCTTGGTAGGATCAGATGTAGTCTTGAGTGAATGACGGTATATTAAATTTATATCTAGATTGTCACAATCATTTCTAGTTTTCATTTACTAACATCACTCCAGAGTGTCGATCCCATTTCTACCAAGGTTAATGAGATGAAATAGGGTAATATATATTACTTTTGTGACTAGATAATATTGTTGGATATAAGGTGCAGAAGTGCATGTCAACTCATATCCTAATGATTCTAAGTGGATATGACTACCTACTATTTCATAAGTAGAGATATGAGCCTATGGTATATATATGCGCATATATATGGTGACAGTGAATGGATATGATTTGGCTTGCTAAGTAAGATATGTGGGAAGCACTACCAAAAATACCACACGGTTAAGTTAGTCAAAGCTCAGACACAACCAATCATGCTTGGAATCTTTCAATACACTTGGATAAATCCAAACCATGATCTTATTCAAAGCAGTCTTACTCCATATCAACCATATCAAAGATGATCAAATAAAAAGATATTGACTATAATTAAACACAATCCCCTTAACCTTGAATCTTGATATGACTCAGTGTTTGTATAAAAAAAAATAATCTTAACTGTGACAAAGGCACATGTTGACAGTTAGTCATAACTCAGACCCTTGTATACTCGACTTGAAGTCTTAGCTAGCTACCTTGGAACTCTAATTTGATTCTTTGATAATGAAAAAAAAACTCTCCCATCTTCCCCTATTGAGATTAGTAAGGTCAATTTGGTGGACCACATATGTAATTTGTCATTTAATCTTCCTAAACAAACACTTTAAGCATAGTTTGGCCAAAACGTTTATTTTTTTAGAGGAAATAATCCTCCATGCGTGGGAAAGAAGCGTGTGGCTCACTTATACGGTCATATATTTACTAGTTCCTCCTACAAATATGAACCTTACCTCTAGGGAAGAGAGAATGAAATCACGTATGTTGTGAAAATACCCAACTAAGTTATTTAACACACGTTAAAGCAGTCTAGTAGGTTTCGAATTTGTTTCTTGAAGAAAATCTTTTAGAAAACAAACCAGAAAGAACACTAGATGTGTTTAAAAGATATTGAACGACTTATTTCAGATACTAGAGAATAAATTTTTAAAAAATATAACAAATTTTAGTTATATCAGCAGTATAGAAGTAGGTATTAGAGAATTAACAATCAAGCACATTACATAAGGATTTTAACGTGGTAAAACCGACCCAAATGGGGAAACATCCATGGAGGTCTCTATACCTCAAAATAAAAAATCCATTAGAATGAGTTTAGGTTACTAGCAAGCAACGGATATTAAACACACAATACATACCTAAATCTAAGTTAAAAAGTTAAACCATCTCCATTAGTTAACTCCAACTATTAAAGGCTCTGATTTGGTTCCTTCTCGTTCTTTAGCTTGTTTCCTTAAGCTCATTCTTTACGTTGACTCTGAAGTTGAAATCTCTCAGTCAATAGACTCATTTAACTATTGTAGTGTGATAAATGTTCTGAGTGATGTGCCTACTCATGCATGTACTCACACATGATTATACAAACAGTTCCTATCAATTACAAATATATCTATAATGAAATGCAAAACTTCATACCACTGAAAATAGATTTGATCTTTAATACTTTGAAATTTTCAATTTTGTTTTCTTGAGAGTCTTTAAAAATAAAATACCCTACGAATATTATTTATACATATGTTTTTCAAAATGAAAAACTTAGATCTGAAAACTTTGCAACTCCCTTTTTAGTTTTGTAAAACAGAGAAGAGATTTGTTGGATAAAGTTTGATTAAAAAAACAATTTTAAACCAGATCCAACAAGAGAGGTTAATTTCTAACCTAAAGAAATCAAGTCTTAAAAAATTACGTGACTGTATCACCTTACATCAGTCCTAAAATTTTCTATATGAAGAAACAGGTTCTGATATGAGTGAGGGTCTTAAGAAGAGAGATGACAACCAAAGAGGGGTTGAAATAAAATAATAGAAAACCCTCAAACTCCCAAACTCTTAAAACTATTTTTTGGAAAATTTTAAAAGAGTTTTGTTCGGATTTCTCAATTTCTCTATCTCTTTTTTCTCTCAAACATTAAGTTTCCAAAGATCGTAATTGAAGGGACAAAGTCTCCTATTTATAACAATGCTGGAAGGATCTGTAAGCACATCTCAAATCAATGGCTGAGATTTCATCGAAATTTGAATTTAAATCTTACGGCTGTTTATGCACCGCAATTAAACAAGCGTTGATTGGTTCAAACGAATGGTATTGGGATGAAGCTTAAAAGCATGCAACCCATTTAAAAGGATTGATCAAACGATGATAAATGAATCTCAGGTATGTGAGAGTAAACAAACACAAATCTAGCCTCTCTAAGTGCAACAAGTGTATGGCTTAGATTACTCAAAGAACTCGTGTTTTTTTATGTTTTTCAAAATCTTATTTACTACCCCAATATTCTTTGCCGCTTTGGATTTCTATCCAAACCATATTTTAGGAAGTTTTGAATATACAAATTTTGCCCCAAACTGTGACATCCCAGTATCCGAAATAAGGGGTGGCCAGCCCGATACTCCAATAATACAGGAATCATGGATGGAAATCATTCTCACCATCGTAACAACATAAAGAGTATACGAGATAACCACTCAATAATTCAGACAACGGGTTGTCAAAAATTTTATTTTATAATTTAAAGAAAGCATTTTAAATAACCCATACATGAAAAAGAAAGTTGAAACCCCAAAATAATATACATTAACCACAAGTGTACAATAAGGGAACCGACTAAAATACCGCACCAAATAATTCATACAACGTACCACAAGTTCAATCAATTTCATATTACGCATTACATTTACAAAGGTTGGGCCACACGCCCGAATAAGAACCCGAACATAACTAGAAAATGACAAAGGAGGCATCTATACAAAAATATCCCGTGAAATCCGCAAAATGTCACGGCTCCTCAACAGTCACTCGAATGGGGAAGTCATCGCAGGCGTATATATATATATATATATATATATATATACACAACAAGAAAGAAGAACGGGTCAGGGCCCGGTTTTTATGTGATTACCAGATAAATGACAAGTATGACAATAATGAATGATTAAGCATGGATGATAAAGATGCCATTTTAGCATGATAACATCATATAATGAACTAATTTAGTTGAATGATTATAAAGTGAAATTCAATTATATAAGAGAATAAAAATAATCATAAACCTTTTTCATCTTTCACCATTTCATCTTATTTTTCTATTCCTTATCAGGAATACAAGTTTTATCACGTGCTCTTTGTGGCACTTATCTCAATTGTATGCTCTTTGTGGCATATATTATGCTCTTTATGGCATTGCTTTATGCTCTTTATGGCATTAATATCCATCAAGTCCAACTTGATGATTAGAATAGTTATAAGTATATATATATATAATGATTCTAAGACCGCCCGTCCGGGTTTCCCCACTGTGTGCGCCCCTAAATAACCATCATCTTCCAGAGCCTATCATAAGACAACCTGGGATCCTATCGAAAATGTCGGGAAGCGGCCATATGCCTGCGGGATAGTCAAAACCACACCCGGAATCTCCTACCCATCGCAGAAAAATATAAAACAAGCACTCATATGGCCTAGGACTATATCCACCCTGCATTCAATAGCCAGGGGGCTTCACCTTACGCACGAACTTCCCTTAAGATGGTATTTAGAGAGGTGTGTTTAACCATTTCATTAATTTCCATTTCATGATTTAGTAAATTATCATTTACTTTGTCTGTTTTACATTTTATCAAATGCATTATGATTATCCGGAACTATACGTGCTTAACATCATTCTAAATACCTCGAAGAACATTTAAACTCCCAAGTTATTTTCCCAAGTCTCTTTTTGGGCTTTATAATAAACCATCATTGATTACTTTAATTTCTAAAGTCTCCAAACACACCCTAAAAATCTCCTAGACTCTTACTAGTTGAAAATAAAAGTGATGCCTAAACATCACTTCACTTACCCTCGAATTAAGTCCCATATATACCAATTTTAATCTAGGGTACTAAACTAACCCACCTAGAACTCTAGGACCCTAAATTTACTTCATACAAGAAGGTTCCTAGACCTAAATCCTAAAGAAAGTGAGTTAAAATTGAATTTAAAATTAACTCAAAACAGCAAGAAAACGAATCGATTCTCCCTGAAAGCGAATCGATTCGGACAAGGGAAACTGACTTTTGGTAAACTGCGGAATCGATTCGGATTGGCCGAATCGATTCGGTCTAAGCTGACCTAAAAATTGGACCTAGGCGAATCGATTCGCCCTTAGGGCCAAATCGATTCGGTCCTGCGAAAATGCCAATAATGGCTATGGAGTCTTGGACTCCAATTTCTACCCCAACTCAAAACCTTTCAAACCAAACTCATTTATTTCACCCAATACACCATAAATACTACCAACTACTACTATAACCATCAATAATCATCCAAATCATTCTTTAATGATTTAAGACCCACAAATACACAAAAACCCTAAACTAGTTAAACCAAAATCAATACACCATTATCACAACAAATCATTTATCTTAAACCACATATATCAAGTAGAAAACTTGTCTCAATCTAGAAAATGAAGATTTTCTTTGTGTAGAAGAAAGAATCCCTCCTCAATCTTCAATCTCTTCTCTTCTCTCTACTCTTTCTCTTCCTCTCTCTTACTCTTTAGGTTTAGGAATACAATTAGGTGAATAGAAGACTTCGTAAGACTAAGTTGTGCCATCAGTCAATAATCCCAACTTAATTGATCAATACCGCGATAAAATAACACGCAACTACATATTTAAGGTATAATCAGTCAAAAGTGCCAAAAACCTCAAAATACAATATGGCACATAATTTGACTATCTCGCACGTTCCGAAATGAACTACGGCCTCCAAATTATCATTTGGATCTTTTATATTTTATTTTAAGTTCCGGTTCCATTTTAAACCATAGGGTCATTTTAAATTCTTATGACACAATAAAGCTCATCATGAGGATATGTACATGCTCATACAGTAAATATACAACAAGTCAGTAAATATTAATTCTTCTTCATTAAATTAATACTTACTCCAAATTATAACATTTTATATATAATTACTTCCCATCATAAGTAAATATAAAAATATGCTCTCATAAGCGAGGGTTGTTACACAAACATTTTCAAAACCCGTAAATTATTTTCAAAAAATGATTTTTAAATGTTTTTAAAAATTCCAATTAAATGTAGAAATATGTTTTTAATTCAATTTTTACACACACGCCTCATAAATGTAGTATGAAACTCAAAATATGCAATCCTAGAGTATTGTGTGTTGGCTTTATACCTGTAGGACCATCTCCTTGTTGAAGTAGATTTATCTTTGAATATTATGACATGTCAATGAGGTTTAGGAAAAGATAAGGATGACACAAATTATGTCTCTATTTCCTAACTAGATAAGCTCATATATATGAGACTCAAGAAGTCACATATATAATGTGCTTCAATCTTCCCCTTTGGAAATATGAGACAAAATCTCCTTTGAGTCATCTAGGACTCGTAGGGATATAAAAAAAATAAGAAAAACTTATTCATATACGAAAATTCTATCTACCCCATATCCTAGAAATGAAGAAGTACATTATTCAACTATTTACGAACCAATACCTTAACAATATTTGATGGAAATAATAGTACTGGATCCTAAAAATAAAAAAGCTAAGATCATTAAATTTAGTTGAATTGTACAATATAAATCCGAGATGGACTCAAACATTTCTCTCCCATTTTGTCTCAAATGGACAAAGGGTGAAACAATCACAAATAAGCATATATAGAGAGAATAAATGGAATATATATCTATAAAATCACAATAATGAATGGGTCACATCATGGATCTCCAACGTAAAATAGATGTAGGAGGCGTCTTTTGTCATTATTGAAACGGTCGTGCCCTATACCCTCAAAGATCAATTATAAGCATGAGTATGATTGGAGGATATATTAAAAGAAGATAGATATTATTCAGGTAAAACCATCACAATAGATTTCCTAAGAGATTCAAATCGCAAGTTATTTAGAGTCTTAGTGAACAAATCTGCTAATTGAAGTTCTGTAGGTAAATAATTGATTTCTAATTCCTTAAATTCTACTAATTTACGTATAAAATGATGTCTTATTTTTTGTATTTGGTATGCGAGTGTTGAACAAGATTTTTGAAAATCTTAATCACACTTTGATTATCACAGTAGAGATATAATTTGTCTTTGGTAATGCCATAATCACTTAACATCTCTTTTATCCACAATAATTGAGCACAACAGCTGCCAACGAGTATGTATTCAGATTTGGCTATGGATAGCAAAGTGTAGTTTTGCTTTTTACTACTCCATCTTACCAAGTTATTACCTATGTAATAACAAGCGCCTGAAGTCATTTTATTTCCATCAAAACAGCCAACCCAATCAGGCTCTATGTATCCTACAATAGTGCTAGATGTTTTATTTTTGTACCATATTCCTAGATTTATAGTGCCTTTGACGTATTTGATAATCCGTTTGACACATAATAAGTGACTCTCTATAGGAGCACTTTGATAGCAGGCACACACACATACAACACATATGATATCTGGACACGAGGAAGTGAGGTATAATAGTTTCCTAACATACTTTTATAGAGGGTAGGATCGATTGGAGTCCCATGTTCATCTTTGGATAATTTGATTGTCGTGCTCATGGGCGTCCTAGCATATTTGGCATTTTCTGGTCTAAACTTTCTGACTATCTCTAAAGCGTATTTGGATTGCGAAATGAACAACCCATCAGACTTTTATTTGACTTGGAGACCTAAAAAGAATTGTATCTCCCCCAATTATGACATTTGGAACTACCCATACATAATATTTGAAAAGTTTTTAACTTCAGTAGGGGATGTTAATCCAAAATTAATGTCATCAATGTAAACCTGGGTGATTAACACATGTTTGTTAAAGAAATTCACGAATAATGTCTGGTCATTTCCACCTCGTCGAAAACCTTTATCGATAAGAAAAGTCGATAGACGTTCCTACTAGGCTCCAGGGGTTTGCTTTAAAACATATAACGCCTTTTTCAATCTATAGACGTGGTTCGGGAAATGAGGATCAGTGAATCCTTTCAGTTGTTCAACATAGGTTTCCTCTGTCAAAATACGATTAAGAGAAGGGGGTTCACATTCATTTGAAAAAGTGTGAAATGTAAATGACATGTTATTTCTAAAAGTAATCGAACAAACCCGAGATGAGTTACGGGGGCAAAAGTTTCCTCGAAGTCTATTCCTTCAATGTGAGAGTAAACTTGAGCTACTAATCTGGCTTTATATCTAACTATCATCCCATATTCATCTGATTTATTTTTAAAAATCCATTTAGTGTCGATAACCTTTTTATTCTCTAGATGAGGTACTAGATACCACATGCCATGACTCTTGAATTAAGCAAGCTCCTCTTGCATAGCATCAATCCAAAAAGAGTCATTCAGAGCTTCATTCAAATTATTTGGTTTCGCCAAGGATACAAAGCAAGCAAAATGAGTAATATTTCGTAATTAGGATCTTGTACGAACAAGCTCTTTAGGGTTACCAACTATTTTATCTAAGATATGATCCTTAGAAACCCAGTTAAGTACTTCTAGTGTCTCATTTGGTAAAGAATCAACTATCTCCGGTGAGTTATAATTTGAGATAGTTTTAGACTCATCTACTATAGTTGGCTCTTGTTTATTAATTTCAATATTAGTGTCACTAACAATCACATTTATAGATTACATTAAACTTTTGGTACGGATATTATAAGCACGTTAAGCCCTATTGTTAAGGGAGTAACCCAAAAAGATAGTTTTGTTGCCACGAGTTTCAAATTTAAATAGGTGTTCTTTGTCTTTGCAAACATAGCATATACTCCCAAATGTTCGAAAATATTTTAAGTTGGGATTTTTGCCATACCAAAATTCATATGGAGTCTGTTTAGTATTTTTCATAAGATAAACCCTGTTGATTATGTGACATGCTGTCTGAACGGCCTCAACCCAAAATTATTTTGGCAAGTTCTTTGCATGTACCATTAACCTATCCAATTCTTGGGATTGTGCGATTAGTTACATTAGGTTATACCGTTTTGTTGTGGAATTTTAGGAGCATTGAATTCATGTTTGAAACCATTATAGTCACAATATTCTGCTACACCCAAGTCATTAAATTCACCTCCTCTGTCATTATGAATTCGATTTACTTGGGTATCCTTTTCATTTTCAACACGTAAAAGGATTTTCAAAAATTCACGAAAAGTGTCAGATTTTTGTTTTAAGAAAGATACCCACATAAAACGAGTGAAATCATTCACCATGACTAGAATATAACGGTTACCACAAAGGATCACAGTTTTAGAAGCACCAATAAGATCCATGTGGATAAGCTCTAAAGGTTTTATGGTTTAAATTTCTTTAATTTTCTTGTGATCATCTTTAACTATTTTTCCTTTTTGGCCAGGCCCACAAACAACGTTTGAAATAGATTTTATTTTGGGCAGACCTCTAACTATTTCTTGGGATATTAAGTTGATAAGGATGTCATAATTTATATGACCCAACCTATTATTCCATACTTCATTATCTTCCATCCTAGTTATATTACAAATCTCAGTACTTGAATTTACGGTGTAATGGTTATCAGGAGTTCTGAGGCCTGTAATGATGCAGTCTCCATTCTCATTTAAAATTTTACTGTTTGTTTTTTAGAATATGACTGTGTAGTTGGAGTCACAAAATTACGATATACTTAGCAGGTTAGCTTTAAGACCTTTTACTAAAAGGACGTCTTCGAGAATAAGTAGTCCCTTTTCTTAGAGTGTCCCCTTACCTATGATCTGAGCTTATAATCCATCTCTAAACAAAACTTTTCTTCCTAAGAAGTCAGTTCAGTTGGTTAGTTTAGTATCATCTCCGATCATATGTCTGGAACAACTCGAGTCTAAAGGCCATCCAGAAGAAGTGTGTTTATCTTTTAAAGCACTAGTCACAATGTTACACTTCATTTGGGACATTAGATCATCTTTCCTAACCCAAATTGCTCTAGTTTTAAGATATTTGCACGAATTTGCTCGAATATTATAAAATTTGTAAGAGCATTAGATTTTACTTCAAAATATTTGTGTGCCTTCACTTTAATTTTGTCAAATCTTTGAGGATTTGGTCTAGTCATGTAACTAGGACTCTTCCTCTTGGACTTTCTTTTAGTATTATATTGTTTCTTCCTATTATGATAGTTAGAATTCTTATCAGGTTTCCTAGGAAGGACATAGTTATTTCTGTTCTGTTTATAGTAGTTAAAGTTTTTATAGATAGGTGAATTGAAGATGGGATTATATAGACATCTTTGAAAACATTCCTCAAGACAACGTCCGTATGTTTGTTTTGAAAAATAGTTTTAAAAACATAGGATCTAAAAGATTATTTAAAAACTAATTTCCAAGCCCTGATACCAATTGAAAATACCTAACTAAGTTTTTGACCCAAGTTAAAGCAGGCTAGTAGGTTCTGAATCTGTTTATTGAGGAAACTCTTTTAAAAAAATGAACCAGAAAGAACACTAGATGTGTTTAAAAGATAGTGAACCAGTTATTTCATGTATTAGAGAATAATTTTTGGAAAATAAAAATAATTTTAGTTATAGATGCAGTAGAGATGTAGGTATGATAGAATTAACAATCAAGCACATTACACAAGGATTTTGAAGTTTTAAAACACCACCCAAATAGGGAAACATCCACGGAGGTCTCTACACCTCAAAATAAAAAAATTCACTAGAATGAGTTTAGGTTACAAGCAAGCAACAAATATTAAACACACAATGCATACCTAAATCTAAGTCAAGAAGTTATACTAGATCCATTAGGTAACTCCAACTATTTAAGGCTCTGATTTGGTTCCCTATCGTGCTTCAGCTTGTTTCCTTAACCTCCTTCTTTATGTTGACTCTGATGTTGAAATCTCTCAACCAGCACACTAATTTAAGTGTTGTAGTGGGATAAGTGTTGTGGGTGATGTACCTATACATTCATGTACTCACACACGCTTATACAAATAGTTCTTATGAATTACAAATATCTCAAAGTATGAAATGCAAAAATTTCACACTACCAAAAATAGATTTGATCTTTAATACTTTGAAATGTGAATATTATTTATACCAAGTTTTTCATAATGAAAAACTTAGATCTGAAAACTTTGCAACTCCTTTTTCAGCTTTTTAAAATAGATAAGAGATTTGTTGGATAAAGTTTGATAAAAAACAATTTTAAACCATATCCAACAAGAAAGGTTGATTTCTAACCTAAAGAAATCAAGTCCAACAAGAGAGGTTGATTTCTGAAAACAATTTTTATGTTTTTAAAATCTCATTTAGTACCCCAGTATTCTCTGTCGCTTTCGATTTCTACCCAACCCATATTTTAGGAGCTTTTGAATATACAAATTCAGCCCCAAACATTTTTAATAACCCTAAAATTATTTTTAGAAAATGATTTTTAAATATTTTTAAAAATTCCAATTAAGTGTAGAAAAATGTTTTTAATTCAATTTTAACACACACACCTCATAAATGTAGTATGCAACTCATAATATGCAATCCTGGAGTGTTTTTTGTTGCCTTTCTACCTGTAGGACCATATCCTTGTTGATGTAGATTTATCTTTGAAGATTATGACAAGGCAATGAGGTTTAGGAAAAGATAAGGATGACACAAATTTTGTCTCTATTTGCAAACTACATAAGCTCCTATATATTAGACTAAGTAAGTCATATATATAGTGTGATTCATATCGAAACTTGGTCAATAAAAAAGAACCACCAATGAACGGAGGCACAATGTCAAATCATATACATATTATTTTGTGTGTACGTGTGCCTGATTTTTTTATTTCCTTGGTTGGTTTGTATTGAATATTTTGGATAAGAAAATTGACGAACTCTATAACAAAATTCAAAGAAAAAGGAGCATAATGAGAGTAACATGAATTAATAGCCTAAACCTACAACATGCAAAAGAAGAGAAGTTCAGAACTTAGGAGAAAAAGCGCCTAGGAAGCGTACATGGTCAACCTTTCTCAGGTTATCCCAACAACTAATGTTTGTTTGTTAGGTAGTTGAGATTCCCTCAAAATACTAAAATCCAACTATTGTTGATTGGAAACTGATCCATCGTCAATGACATTGACCTTGTCGAGAAAGATTTACCCCACCCTAAAAGATAGGGGATGAATGATAATTATTCTTCTTCGTAGGTTGGGCAAGCACCTTGTTTGGAGAATCCTCCATGACAACGAGGTCTGAGGATTCCCCGACCTACTTTCTTTTCATCGAGAGAGCGATAAGAGAAGTGGGTCAAATATAATCACCCATAAGGTTAGGGATCTTCATTATTGGAGCCATGTTGTCTTAGAGGATGTCAGGTCCACGACAGTAATGTAAAAAAATTCTAGGGGCTTAAAATAATCATATCCCCCAGAAGCATAAACAAACAGAGCATTTAGTTGGCATAATTAATCCTTTGGGATATCATGCTCCTTACCAATTAGCCAATCCGTAAATCACATTATTGAGAAGGTGTATGAGATAAGTAAAAATTTTGACCTAGGATGATCATAATCCCCAAATATTAGTTTAATCGCCAGATTTTCTTGAGGGCAACAAAGTTCACTTCGTCCGGTGTAGGCTTCTTTTTTCAAAATATTATATAATCAATAAGAGAAACGCATTAAAATAGCGCCCATATCTAGAAAGTAAAGTGAATATTAAATGTCTATAAAACAATTTAAAATAAATATCAAGAAATAATTTATGGTCACGAAATTTTATTTAAAATCCCCTTTTGGGCATCTGGGGCCATTATAGGGTTCGTCGTTATTGGAAATGGGAAAATTTTCCTATTTCTTTATCGTAAAATCATGAGACCTGTATTAGAATAAGCTAAATTAACAACGATGGCCCTCTCTTGTCTCCTTGCCTTCAGCTAATAAACTTTCTTGGAGGTTAAAACCCACGTATAGTAATAACAGATCTCTGGAATTCCCAAACTGGTCCCATAGCTCATTTCAATGTTTGACACCAATGATAACCGTATATGTGTTGGGAGAACATTGAGGAGGAACCAATTTAAAATACTCACAAAACTCTAGAAAATGACGCTTGGGGGGAAAGTGATCCAAACATCCCACACGAATTCAAAAAACATCTAGTGGCCTTCCATCAATATTATAGTAGTCCGTTCATCTAGACTCCAAGTTAACTATTATCTAATTAGTAATATAACATTGTTTGAAGACCTTAATGGTGTTCTCACCTATGATATACGCCATGGTTTATTGTGATCGTAGGGAAAGGAAAGAAGAAATTTAATAGAAAACAAAGAGCGGGAGTAAAAAGACGACTTATATGGAATAATGATCCATCATAAAGGAAATACTCATGAAGGCTCACTTTTTTTTGAAAAATAATGGGAGGTAAAGGTTTAGTGGCTTGGATCAATTCCTTATGAAAATCCCATCATTAGGAACACGATACACAAAATGACATCTTGAAAAGAAGGCATCCTTTCAGCCCAGTTGGACAAATGATCAGTGTACCCATTAGGTAAGCAGGTCAAAAGGTTAGTGTGACCCTAAGTTCCAACGAGAAAAATGAATCTCCGTTGCGAAGGAAAATTACCCCTCATGTTCTCCAACCAAATCATAATCAATCGATCAAAATCATCCACAACCTTACATAGGTTCTTTCAAGATCAGAGAAAACCTTCACAACTTCAGTTAGCAACGGAGCTTTAAGGGAAATTATGTGGGGAAATAATCCGCCACATGTGATCTTGAAGAGTATCGCCTACAGACCCGATCAACTAATTTCATCACTAGGATAATGATGAATAAATATAACTGACCTACGAAAATCAAGAGAAAGATAGAGTCGATTACCAAGGTATAAATATGGAAGTGATTAAGGTCCTAAGGACTCTAGTATTTTCTCCAATAAATATGAACCTTTACCCTTGGGAAAAGGGGGGGTTTAATTACGAGTATTGAATCTATGTCAATAATAAAGAATAGCCACTTTTGGACATAGGCACATTGTCATATTTTTATTCTTTGGTTCATTTATATTGAATCTTGAACAATAGGATTTTACAACCTATTATTGTAGATATGATTCCCTTACAATTTGTCACCTTTTATGGGAAGTTGAAGAGCTCCCACCATAAGATTTTTCCAACTTATCACCTCGAGTGTTTAATAGTCGTTCTATTCCCAAGGAGGAGGGTGTAATTGGTTTGAAATCCGAATTGAAAATAGAACCATTATCCACCTAGGTCCCCTATTTATCCTAGAGGCACCAGATTTAATTGGCTATCAACCCTCCATTCTGGTCCTAGTAAGATAAATAATTGTTACAACACTCTATCAAAGTCACGTTCTAGAAATTAAACATCATGGCTCGTTAATCAATACAAGGAGAGATTGCATGAGCATGAGGTAAAGATCAAATAATTAATCAAACAATTAACTAAACAAAGAGAGGCGTATAAATTAAGTTATCGTAGACCAGATCATCATCTTGAAAGGATAATTTTTTACCCATGATTCCTCCTTATCGCAACAATGCAAAGATCTATAAATCTAAGAGTTCTTGTGAAGATTTCTTTAGCTACAATGAAGAGGCATACACATCCATTCACTAAATTACAAACGGTGTAGATAGGCCCATTGAGAGATCTCATGATAGCCATCATGACGTCCTAGTGGACATAATTATAACATTATTAATTTTGCACGAATAAGATGGACAACCTTATATGCTGAGAACATGAAGCATTAAGAAATTCATATAATTATAAGAATTAATAAATATCTGATAATCTCATAATACTATCAATAGAAAATGTAGAATGCGACTAATAATAAAATTATGAATGCAACGGGAAAAGTAAATAAGATAAATCTCCCCAATACGTCTCAAAAAATTCCAATGAATAAAGAACAGTTCTAGAACCCCCACGACCTATAAAAGAATAACTAAAATATACAAGTCAACCTTATAATGAATACAATAAGGATAATTATACATTTCCTACTCTTATAATTGTGTGATGTTGAATCTCCAATTGGTACACTTATGCCTTCTCCTACAACTACCAAAAACTTGAAAATATATTTAAGAAAATATGTGGGTCAAACCCTAAATTCACAAGAAATATCTATCTTAACTTGAGACATTATTAGTTGCGACTATTTATATTTCATGTCATCTCTGCCGACACTCACTACCAAGGTACCTCACCTCACATTTATTTATAAAAAAATCCTAGTCATGCATCTCTATTTACACTAGGTATAACTAAATGCATAAGTACCCAAGTCCTAAGACTAATCGTGTACCCTACCACCTCTTACTATAATACAATCACTGATAATAATATATTAAAGTTAATTACAACTCTTATTCTTATACCACACAATGCCTAGATAGATTAAATCCCTCAATACGGATTATTTACTATCCTGCACAGTCCCCACGTAAGCTCTACTCATCGCTAGACTAAGTACAATACAACTCAATACACTAGCAGATCATACCCATCACTAGTCTAATTACTATACGATAAAAAAATCGTACGATTTATCCCATCACTGACCTAGATACTATACTCATTAATCTTGAAATGGGTTGTGCCCATCATTGGATAACTATCCTATTATACACAATACAAGTAACTATTAACCTCCACAAAACTAGATATATTATCTCTACCTAGTTTTATAGCATATTATCATAATCACTAATCATACGATAAGTGTTATATGTTTAGGTAGTACCCATACACTACACCATATCATATAAAGTAACAACATCATAGTAAAATTAATAAAACCTTCCAATATGTTTGTATAAATATTTGTATCTCGGAACCATCTATACATATAAGTACAACATGAAGGAAACAATCCTTCGGGGATATCTCACGCCTCTATTGATTCAATCCGTATGATAACCTTCTCCTACTAGATTGCAAACAAACACATATATAAATGGGAAAATCACTATGTCATCACACCATCGTGTAATCACATACTAAGGTTACATAACAAATCAAGCCTCCTATGTCTCCCTCTCATGAGACGGTTGACCAAGTCATATAGGATCGGAATATACACCTATACGCATCCTGCATCACCAGTCAAGGGCGTAGTACTCATTCTCATGAATAATCCTATCAAATATCCATTGATAGATTCCTCACGAATTACTTACACGTTCTTGGTATGTCCACAAATAGCACAGAAAACATATAATCAACTAATATTCATATGCAAATACGGTTTATATTCCTAACTTAATATACCAAATAAACGTCCCCCTAACTAATCCTTATTCTCATATGTGCGTGTATATATATATATATATATATATATATATATACTCCAAATAATTACATAAGAACATATAACTTATATCTTAACCAAAATGCTCTAGAATATCTCGTTCACACCAATTTTACCCTCGTCCGAATGAGAGATATATGGGCCCTACCCAACGAACACATAACAATATCGTATTATATCATTTAGCCCAAAACTCAATTATCTCGATTTCTTCATCTCATATCACAACCAAATGCTTCCCTAACCTATAATCAACCTTCAAGATATACTAACATGGTTTCTAAGGTGACTTCATCATGTATCTAACATTATAAATCCATTAACAAGGTTAAATCACACATTATAAAGGCGTATCCATCTATCCTTATGTTCGTCATATGGGTTCAACTTAATTTCAAGTTAAATCATTAAACAACATATTTATATGAAAATCTTCAACCTAGTCATGTGACTCGTTATTATATTTACATTCTTCCAATGAATTCAAATAGGTTTAATCATTAACTAATGAATATCTAATTATCCATAATTTATAATAAGATTTTATCCCTAATATGTGATTAAACATAACTTAAATTGCCATAAGGAATTGATCATAGATAAGTTACAAGTAATATGTAAGAAATCTAGTTATTTCTTACCTAAAATTATTTGTTGGATCTATTATTGAATCTATTGCTATCTAATTCTCTCCTTTACATCTAGGGTTTGGTCTTTTGTTATGTTAAGTTAATTATAAGAGTTAAACATGTATATAATTTCTTAAATTTTTATGGATTTACTATGGGCTTAATTTACAACCCCCAAATAAGCCAAAACATTAATCATACACTTCAAAAACTTATCCCAAAGGAACTTAACACTTTTTAACAGTATTTCAAGCCTCTAGACTCCTCTCAATACCGATCCAATGCTACACATCCTGAAATACAAAAACTTCCCAAATTTAAATTTATTCATAAATATAAAACTCCCTTAACCAAATTAATTCCAAATTATTTAATCATTTAAAATTAGGAGTATAACATTAACACCCCCACGCCCCACCCAACGAGTAGGATTTTTGGTTTAAACGGCCTATGTGACTTCATAAGAAAAAATTTAGATAGCCACCTACATCAAAATTGCATCCTCACACTAAGGGTGAAACCAAGAAAGCACTCAACCATGGCTTAATATCCTTATGCATTCAAATAATAGAGATGCTTAGTCTGCAAAAGAATATTTATGTGCCACAAATTAGCACGTATAATGGTAAGACCGACCCTTCCCATTATAACTGTCACTTTAGACACTCCATGTGTCCATTATGTCACAAGTATGCCTCATGTGTAGATTCTTTCCATCAAATATGGGCAAGATCATCTTTAACTTGTTTGAGTTGTCCCCTGGGTCGGTCTCCACCTTCTGAGAATTGGAAAATCAGTTCCTTACCCGTTTCATCACTAGCAATAAGTAAGTGGATTCCCTAATTACCCTTTATAAGAAGTAAAGGGATTTACCTTGGGAAATATGGCCAACGGTATTGGGAGTTGTTCAGTAATATTGATAATTGCAATGAATAGTTTATTTGCCTCAACTTCGTCCATGAATGAACTCATGGCTCATATTGAAAAATATATTAAGGTAGAAGATGAAATCCTCAATTCAGATAATTAAGATGACTGTATTGTGAAAGAAAAGAATAATGGAGTTCACAAGAATGGATGAAAATATGAAACTTTGTCGTCCCCCACCAAGAAAGAGGGCAAGCAATAGGCTCCTATTTTACAATAAGGATCTTGACCAATGAGAATACATATATGGCGGTCGAGCTCCTTCTTCAAGGAGCCAATTTGCATGATCATACCTCAGATCAAGGATAGACCAAACTACAAGAATCCACAAAAAATAATGGGTGGTCCCAATGACAGAGATAACAACTAGCGATGCATTTGTCACTAGGATCATGACCAAGATTCTAAAGTGACACCTAAAGGACCTTGTCCAGGTTAAGCACTTTAAGTAATATATTGACACGAAGAAGACAAAGGCCATATATTTAGTTAACTTTTCTCAGAAGAAAGATGATAATGATCGACCACTTTTAAAGATCGTGATCGTTATCAATGCATACACTGACTCTTCTTAGTGTATTAGTAAGAAGCTTTGTGAGCGAATCAGAATCACATATATCATTTAATAAGCCTTACAAGTTAAGGTTTGCAATATAATCCTTAGAAAAATGGATCCTAAGTAGATTAATCTCAAGCAAATAATTATGTTCTCCGAGGAGAATTTGGTTGGGTTTAACTTGCATAAGGAAGATTTGGTATTCACTCTGAGGAACTCTAACTTTGACATGGAGAGGATTCTGGTTTGAGAGTCTGCCTGTTGATGGTAGCTACCCAAATAATAATTAATTCAAGAAAAAGGTTTGTTAATTTATTATTATATATACTCATTACTCTATTTATTATATATACTCACCTAATTCACCTAATTCACCTAATTTATAATATATATATATATATATATATATATATATATATATATATATATATATATATATATACACTCATTACTCTATTTATGGTTGTGTGAACTTCGACTTATTTAATGTAAAATGGATGTAGAATCTTTATTATAGATGAGATAGTTTTTTTTAATAGGTGAAACAATTTTTTTTAGCTGAAATAATTTTTTTAATAGCTGAAATAGGAGTTCTTTTTTTACAACTGAAATAGTTTTTTCTTAACAGCCGAAATAATTTTTTTTAGCAGAAACAGTTTTTTTAATAGCTGAAACAATTTTTATTTTTTTCTATAGTTGAAACAACTTTATTTTTATTTTATTTTTATAGCTGGAAATATTTTTTATGGTTGGTTCGATATAGTTGTTTTTGTTTGGTAGTATTTATTATGCTTGTGAGATATGGATTCCATTGTCCATTATGGGTTTATACCCAGATTGGATATATGGTCCCCAATCGTAATTCCAACCAAAAGTTATTTTTTGTTTTTTATTTCGAGTTTTCGTTTCTATCTTTTATTTTTATTTTTATTTTTAATATAAAATTTAAAGAACAATGGAAGCACATTCATTTGTTAGAAATAAACCATTATTTTTAAAATGTGATTTATAGATATTTAGAAAGATGAGATATAACTAACATAAAGTTTGACGTCTAAAATGTAATTTATCGATAGTGTAATGGCTAAAATTTAATTTATAGAAAGTTTAGGGACAATAATATTACCACAAAAATTTCAAGGGCCAAATCGTATTTTACAGATACTTTTGGACTTGTTATTTTTTTCCTCATATTTAGGCATAAAATGATTTTTTTTTTATTTTAAGGGTGAAAATGTAATTTGCAAAAAATCAGGGGTGTAAATGCAATTTGGAATATTTCAAAAATTTGTTGAAAAGGTGTTAAAGTAGTTTATGGAAATTTGAAAAATCAAAAAACTATTTTTCAGCTTTTTCTGGAAAATAACTTTGAACGGATTTTCATTTTTATGAAAAAAAATTAGAATATTCTTTTGGAAAACAACCTTATTTTATACAACTTAACAAGCCCTTAGTGTTGTAAGATATTGGTTTGCATTTTTAAAGGCTTAAAAAAGGGGAAAATGAAAAAAATAACAAAACGACGTAGTTTTGTAATTGGTGCATTAAAATGCCTTATGCCCGAATCGCTCCCAAATAGCGTTAAATAGCGTCAATCACACAAATAGCATGAAAAGGCGTCAAAATTGCGTTTCACGTCATCAATCACACACTATTTGGGCTTGTCGCAAAATAAGAATGAGAAATGTTGCGTTATCGCGCATAAAAGTTCAATCGAGCACTATATCGGTCGCAATTGTGTGCTTTTTCAAACATTGAATAATCTAATGTCCACCATATCCAATAATATTAACAATAATATTAAGGGGAATATAGGAAATAGTCCCTCGAACATTTTTTAATACACGTTTAGTCCAAGCCTTTTTATTTTGTTTCAAAAAGTCCCTCACCACATAAAAACATTAAAAAAGGAGCTCCTATGAGGATCGTCGGAGCTTCGATAGTGGGGGGTGGGGTGGGGGGGGGGGGGGAGAGGTGGGGTTGGAATGCCACTCTTATTGGTTAAATATGTATTTGATGGACTTTTTGTAACAAAATAAAAAGACTTGGACTAAATGTGTATTAAAAAATATTTGAAGGACTTTTTAGTAATTGATCTTTATATTGATGGAGATGGTGGGGATTGCATTATTCAATGTAGTTGGCTTAACGCTTCATTCTTGTCTTTATTTTTTTCTAGTGAAACGAATCACTATTCAAAATTATAAAAGAGACCTTCGAATGACTATATATATATATATATATATATATATATATAGGGAGAGGATCACAAGTGGACCGAAAAAGCAGACTTTTTAATGGACTTTAACAAAAAACACCTAACAACCCATTAATTTTAATTCTTATATTGTAATTGGTCCGTGCCAACGACAACGAACACGTGTTGATCAAATAGTTTTTTTTACAACCCCCACCCCCCACCCACCATGGCAGCCCTTACCCCTAAGTAAACATTAGCAACTTGATTTTTTTTAACTAGTGGTCTGCCATGGTTGGAGTAGGGTGGGGGTGGGTAGGGGTAGGGAGTAAGGGGATCTCGGGTCACATGTGTGTCCGTTGCCATTGGCGTGAACCATTTACACAATAGGAATTAAAATTAATGGGTTGTTAGGTGTTTTTTTGTTAAGATCCATTAAAAAGTGCGCTTTTTAGGTCCACTTGTAATCCTCTCCCTATATATATATATCACATGCACACGCACACAGAGAAGGGTATCACCCACAGTATTGATTGAAACAAAATTGGTTTGCTTAAATAAAAATATATGAATGTATGGCCCTAATATGAGTTGTTGAGTATGCAATATTACTAAGTGCCAACATGTTGTTCGACTCTTTTTATATATAACTACTATTCATTTATTTCTAAATATTTCATGAATCTATTGTTATTTGTTTATCATTAATATTTTTTAATGCTCTTTCAAGTTATAGGGTTTTGAAATGGATAAGAATTGGATGCATCATCCAAATAGAATTAGTAGTACATATCGAGATGGGGTTAAAAAAATTCTTGATTTTTCATTTGCTAATGTTAAGAAAAATGGTACGATTAAGTGCCCGTGCAAGAAATGTAATAACTTCTATTGAAAAATCATCAAGATGTTCAAAGTCATTTGCTTATACATGGCATAGTGAAGAGTTATACTTGGTGGATATATCACGGTGAACCATTGGAATCATAGAATGATAATGCTTATGATTACAATGAGTATGAATTTGAAGTTGGAGATGATGATATTATAAGGCAAGAAGAACACACTACAAATGAGTTTGAGCAAGATGATATGGAGGGAATGTTCCATGATATATTTTGCCAGACCTTACAACAATGATATTTTAGGGAATGAATCTGATAGCCATGATACTCAAGTGCCTTAGGCTGAAGGAGAAAAGGTTTTCTATATTAGCTAGGGATACGCAACAACAACTGCATTCGGGTTGTATGAAGTTATCTAAATTATCTTTCATTGTTGAGCTAATGCATTTAAAGTCGATGAACAACTGGAGTGAGAAATCTGTTGACTCACTTCTTGAACATTTTAAGAAATCACTTCCAGATGATGTTGACATTCCAAAGTCATTTTATGAGGCGAAGAAAATAGTTCGTGACCTCGGGTTGGACTATGCAAAGATTGAAGTTTGCATAACTGACTATGTTCTCTTATGGGTACCAAATGAGGACAAAACTAAGTGTCCAACATGTGAAGAATCTAGAGGAAAATCGAAAAAGCTAATGGTTTGAAGATCCCTCAGAAATTCTTTCGTTACTTTCCACTTAAATCGAGGCTACAACGTCTATTTATAAATAAGGATATAGATTCAGATAAAGATAAGTGTGTTGAAGAGGCTAATGTGTTGAGACATCCAGCATATGGGGAAGCATGGAAATAATTTGATAAGGTTCATGAGTCATTTTCTAGGGATGCTCGCAATGTTAGTCTTGGACTCTCTAGTGATGGATTTAATCCATTTTTAAACCTGAGTAGCAAGCATAGTACATGGCCAGTTGTTCTGGTGATATATAATTTACCTCCATAGATGTGTATGAAGCAACCATTTTTCATCTTATCAATGATTATACCGGGTCCTATGGCTCCTAGAACTGTCATAAACGTGTTTCTTCAACCATTGATAAAAGAGTTGAAAGAGTTATAGGATGTTGGGGTGCAAACATATGATATCATCATAGGGAATACCTTTATATTACATGCAACAGTGATGTGGACTATTAATGATTTTCCACCTTATGTTAACTTGTCAGGTTGGAGCACAAAGGTGAAGTTGGATTGCCCTGTATATAATAAGGAGACATATTCCATGTATCTGAAGAATGGACATAGGACATGATATATGGGGCGTCGTCATTTTCTACCGATGAATCATAAATGGGGAGAAAATATGTTTTCCTCTGATGGTAAGAAAGAGCGTTGAGAACGACCAAAAGAGCTTAGTAATGATGACATACGTGCTCAACTTGATAGAGTTCGACCTAAAGTATTTGGGAAAGCATGCGAAAAGATGATCCGTGAGGCGTATGAGTTGTAATGGTACAAAATAAGTATATTCTATGATTTGCCATACTGGAAAGATAATAAATTGCCTCACAATTTAGATGTCATGCATACTGAGAAAAATGTATGTGAAAGCATTTTAGGAACATTGTTAAACATTGATGGGAAAACAAAAGACACTGTCAAGTCTCGATTAGATTTAAAAGAAATATGTATACACAAATACTTGCATCCATATAAAAGGGGATACAAATGGGTGGTTCCTCTTGCGTGCTACACTTTGTCAAAAGAAGAGAAGATGGTTTTATGTGAATTTTGGCAATCACTGAAGTTACCCGATGGGCATGCATCTAACATTTCTCAATGTGTGAGTTCTACTTATGGAAATATTTTAGGGATGAAAAGTTATGACTACCACATTTTTTACAACGTTTACTATGGCTTGCAATCCGTGGTCATCTTTCGAAGGAAGTGTGTCAACCGTTAATTGAACTTGGGTTATTCTTTAAGGAGTTATGTTCAAAAACATTGAGAGAGTATATATTGCAAAGACTTGAGGATAAACTTTCTATATCTATGTGTAAAGTTGAAAGGATATTTCCACCGTCATTCTTCGTTGTTATGGTTCACTTATCAATTCACCTCGTGCGAGAAGCCATTCTCGGTGCACCAGTGCATTATAGATGGATGTATCCATTTCAAAGGTAAATGTAATAAGTAATATCTTATTTTAGTAATAATTTAAGGTTATCATTGCATTTCTTGACCATCTTACTTCTTGACAGATATATGCACACCTTAAAACTTATTGTGGGAAATAAAAAACGTTCAGAAGGCTCAATAGACGAGGCTTACGTCCTTAATGAATGCCTAACATTTGCTCAATTTATCTACGTGGTGTTGAGGAAAAATTCAATCAACTTGAACAAAATTATGATGGTGTTGATTTTCAAGAAGGTTTATCTTTTTTTTTATACAATGGTCGTTTGCTTGGAAAAGCAGATTATCGATACCTCACACAAAGTGAATGGAAAAATGCACGTTTATATGTGTTGAATAACTATGATGAGATACATGAATTTGTGAAGTATATTAAGCTATACTACTTCTTGTCCTCAGACACACACACAGATATACATTATTGTTTCTTACTAAATTCATTTATATATGTTTAGTGAGCACAGGATTCGTTAAATGCCGAAAGAAACACAAATATTGAACGAAGACATTCAGAGAGATTTCCCAAATGGTTTGAAGACTGCATAAGTAGTTGAATATAATATTTATTGGTTTAAATAGATTAGGCTTATCATTTCTTACTAAACATTTATATATATAAAAAAAAACATGTTAGTATATTAGAGCGCAAGTCCCCCGACCATTCTAGTAAGCAACTTCGCTCTTTCTCTTAGGGTCCCGAGCGAAAAGTGAATCACTATAAGGCTTGTTTAATAGATGGTTATAGGTTTCACACCCAAGATCATGGCAAGAACAAAAAAACTCAAAATAGTGAAATCGTCGTAATGGGCGAGCATAAACAAAAAGATACTAATTTTTATGCTAAGTTGGTTGACATTATCAAGTTGGAATACCCAAACAATAATCGTGTTATTCTATTCAAATGTGACTGGTAGGACCTTGGAAAAAAAGGGGGTGTGGGGATTACGTAAAGATGAGTATGATTTCATTAGTTTGAATACCACTAGTACATGGTACAAATACGAACCATTTGTGTTAGCTCATCAAGCAGAGGAAGTCTTCTATGTGCCAAACATCAAGTTGAGAAATGATTGGAAGTTGTAATGCAGAATACTTCACGAGATAAGTATAATTTTCTTGAAACTGTAGTAGAGGAGGAGGAGGAGGAGGAGGAGGAGGAGGAGGAGATGGGTGATGAGGAACAATACCAAGAACTTGAGACTACTATTGTAGATGATGAAAAAGTGGAAATAGACGATGACTGTCTTGCATTATGAAGGGATGATATCCCAGAAATAGAGTTTAGTATGGCTAATGTGGAAGGAAAAAATCGGATACATGATACATATGATAATATCTTGTCGTTTGAGGATGAAAATGACGATATTAACGAGGATAATGGAGATGAAGATGATGAGGACTTTTAACGGTTTGTGTTAGTTATTTTTTCTTCTTAGTAAATGTTTTAATTTATTTTAATTTTTAAACTTTGATCTATAGTAACGTTTTAATAAATTACAATTGTGAAATGTTCTTACTTTACTAAATTACATGTTTATCTATATCTTTAATGGTATAATAGTGACGATGGAAAATAATGAGAAACAAAGGATGAATAGGATTCAAGATAACATAGCAACAATGAAGGCAATGGGGTTGCATAGAGGGGCTAAATTCTACATGGGTTCTTATAAGATAAATAATAATAAGATTGATACAAAGGGGAAAAAAGGAGGTTGACAAGGATGAAGAGTATATACCGTCGAAAAGAGAGGAGAGGTTAAGTTATTTGAGTGAAAGTGAAGATGATGACGACGACTATTTCCTAGCTTTGTTAATTATCCTTATCACTTTTTATAAACTACTTTGAATGATATGAGCTACTGATGTTATCTCGGTTATTTGATATGATATCATGCTTGATCATTTCCACCACTGATGTGATTTTTCCCCATGTTTTCTTTGGAATTATGCTAAAATGTTAAAAGTGTATTGATGTTTTAGATAATTTCTGCATACATATCTCCTCAACTAATGTTGTTGGTTTCTTGTTTAGTTATGCCTACTTCCAATCGTGCTCGTGTCCCAAAATTGTTTACTTGTCAAAGATTCATGGGAGAATCCACACGACCACCTTCTTCTTAAACAAAGGACATAAATGTTGACTACTCTAGCAAAACTATTGCATATGATGATAACAATAATGAGGGTGTGATCTTTGTATTCTAAATCAATTTACTTGACAATATACAAAGATTTAATCAAGTAGGAAATATACTAATGTATTGTTAAGTCTAATTACAATAGTATTGTGTTAATCCATTTCATACCTGTTATAGGTCATAAAGCAGCTCCCGTGCAACGATTTATGGTAGAAATAAATCATCATTCTTCAGGACGTAATCATCGAAATGTAGCTGAATCTCCGAACATTATTTCGTCGGGTTTTAATACCAAAGAGGGTGTTATTTACTTCTAACTAGTTTTTAAATCTTTTATATATCACGTTGTATGATTTTATTTTTGTATTAGTTTATATATATATATATATATATATATATATATATATAAAGAAGAGATTAAGGGTAATGTCGTTAATTGAAACTAATACGAGAAATGTTTTTATATCAATCAAATGAATTGTATACACAAACCATAACATATAACACATTGTAATCAAAATTGAATGAACCTAATATGAAAGAACATAGGTTATACCAAGTGATGTCATACAAATTTACATTAACAGTTCATTAAACATAGACAACCGAACTAATAATTTTAACCTAGAAGCATATGAAACTCGTACTAAAACATAAACTTCATAACTTGTAAGAAAATTTAAACATATTGCCTTTTGCCCGAGTTGTAAAAATCAGTAAGCATACCCTATTGTCCGTCTTTAGTGTATTATATAAACATCAAATGTATAAAGCTGACCATAAGCAAATTGAATTACTGATCATTCATACCACTCTGATAAGATTTGAGTATATGATCACTTGACATGGGAGAAAATGACAGTTGTTAATAATTCAACATATGATACTTATTAAAGAAAAATATAATCCCAGTGGAAAATTTTAGAAGAAAATGGGCATATGTAAAAAGCAGAGAAAGGTAAGCAGTAGATTTAGTATCATTTGATGAGAGCCGGCTTTCACTCCACTTTCACTTTAATATCAGGAACGTCACTTGCACTTGAAATATGGAATTTATTTTTCCAAAATCCTTTCTTTTGGATCATATTCACATAGTCCACTCATAAACATAAGACGTTCTGCTTGGCGAGCTCCTCTTTACTCCTGTAAACTACTAGACATATTGTCTACTCTAGTTTTATGGGTCCAAGGAGGGTTCTCCAAAGTAAATTATTATAGCTTTCGAACTCGCATTGAACTCTAACCATGAAGCCTTGTTAGAAAAGGGATCCTTTGCTTATCCAACGGGAACAGTGGCAGTGGAAGCATACTTTGCCTATTTTTTCTCTCTCTACCCGACTTTTAATAGTCTTTGCCTTCCACTATCAGATGCACATGGTTTCATTGTTAGATTCGATGATTAATTATGCCATAATATAACTGTTATAACAAAATTATCGCAAGGGAGAAGAGCATTTTGTCCCTTGTACAAAAAATTTATAGCATCCGATCCCATGCATGAATTTTTTTGGTGTTAATCCTACCATATGCCGGTTAAAAGTAACGTGGAACAACTGCCATCGCAAAAGATATAAAGGCCCTAGTTAAGAAATCAAATGGTTGACAGTTAAAAAGCAATGTTAATTTTTAAAACTAACCGTTGGTTTATACACCATAATACCCAACAATCATTAACTATCATTGAAAAGGAAATGTAATGAATGAAGAGTAAAAGTCAATTTATAGAAAAACAAGTCTTAAGAATGCTCAGTAATCTGTATATAAGAAACTTATCATTTACTAACTTGTACTGCGGCCACTCTCATACAAAAGTAGAGAGATGAGGCATTTTAGCATGAAATTATGACCAGGGTTATTAAGATTTGAAACCAATGGAAATAAGCATAAAATATTATATAAGTTGTTTACATATTTTTCTGTACAACCTCCCATACCATAACTGCTCAATTAAAGAAAAAATGAAGGTCAACGCCTCAATGGGACTACATACAAAATGTGAAAATGAATGGGATCGGAGGCTACTAAATGTCTTTGTATAGGATGGACGACAAAATATCTATTATCGTAATATGATAATCTCAAATAGTGAACCCCATCCTATAAAACAAAATGCTCAAGTGCGAGGGACTAACATCAAAATTCCTCAAACTTCAAGATCGATTTCAAACTTCAAGATAAATTTAAAACTTATGTGATAATAGAACTAATATAACCGCATTTTCGTAATATGGCATTCTCTCTCACAACATTAAGTAATGAACTGCATCATAAAACATCATATCATGCTCAAGTGCAAGTGTTTTAACTAACGTCCAAATTTCAAAATTAAAGATCAATTTGAAATTCTCATCTATATTAACATATATTCAAATTCTAAAAATTCAAAATACCCAACCAATATTCAAAATCTCAAATATCAACTCAGTTGATATTGAAAGAAATTATCGCGGCATTTTTAACAATAAACGATAAATATTAGGACTTTTTTTTTTAGAGAAAACTGGATAAAAGAGGTTGTAGCTGTTTGTTAGTCCCTAACACTTAAAAGATCAATTTCAAACTTACTATCTTAATGTTAGTCCCTAGCACTTTGTCCCATATTCTGTTACAACAACTCACTAGTTTTAAGTCTCTATCACTTAAAGATCAATTTCAAACTTAAAGATCAAATCCAATTTGTCCTCCAAATTCACATTATAAAAACAAATCCCAGATATGCTAAAAGAGCAAAAATTCAAAACTCTTAATGATGTAATTGCAAGTTTACAAGGCACATGCTAAGGTCATGTTAAGTGGAAATGTTATAACTAACATCCTAAGTCCTCAAAATTCAAGATCAAATTTAAATTCTCATCTAAATTCACATAATATACTCAAATTCAAGAGATGCTAAAAGAATAAAAAGCCAAACCTCTTATTGATGTAATTGCAAGGTTTATAAAGAACTTGCTTATAATCATTCAATATATCATGCTTAAGTGAAAATGTTCCAACTAACATCCTAAATCCTCATCCAAAAGTTAGTGACCACATCCTATAAAACATATGTTTCAAGTGTTAGGGACTAAAATAAAAAAACCTCAAATTCTCGAGAGACTCTGAAAGAACAAAAGGCCAAAACCTCTTAATGATGTAATTGTAAGGTTTATAGAGCACTTGGTTAGGATCACTAAATATATCATGTTTAGACTAGTAGCTCTAGATTTTAAGGTTTATTGTCTTCTTGCTCGAGTCATTACAGTCTGCCCGTGGACACAATAATTTAAGGAAAATGAAGGCCAATACGAGGAAGGCCCCTGCATTATTTGAAGGGTGCTCTCTCTCGTATTAAACGATGACAAGTCATCATTCTCTTGTGAGATATTTGATTCCGTCAAGCTTGATTTTAACTTGACTTGTTTTATATGCCTGGATACAGTATTTGATCCAGTATACCTCACCTGTGGTCATATCTTTTGCTGCATTTATGCTTGTAAGGCTAGATCAGTGACCATTGCGGATAGATTAAAGACAGCAAACCACGAGGAAAAATATGCTCTCTGTCTGAGTTTATGAAGGTGCTGTGCACTTGGAAGGGCTAAATGTTTTATAAGCCAAATTTGTTCGCAATATGAGGAGGAATGACTTCAAACTGAGAGAGCAGAGAGGCCCCTTAATTTATTTAGATACAAATTTTATATCTTGTTATGTTATCTCTCCCTCTATGTCTGTAGCAATTCGTGTATTTTGGATAGTTTTGTTGGTAATTATTACATTCAACTTTCTGTATTTTCATTTCCTATCAATATAAATAAATTTCAGTTTGTGGTAAAAAATGAAAGTTATACTCAAGGTATTTGTGCATAACTCTTTACATTTTTTATGAGTATATCTACTCGTAGATTTGATATACTGGTTGACATCTGATCTTTTTAATTTATTGATTTATTTATTACTTTTAAGTTTGTTGATGTGATCTGATGTGGTATTTGAGTAGTCAACTTTGTTATTTTGGTTGTGAATTTGAGTTTTTTAGTATCCACCTGTCTTCCCTTTTGATTTTAATTTAGGTTGGAAAGGTTAGTACCGTGAAAAGACCCATTGGATGTCTTAGTTACATTTCATTTGATCTCTTTTTCATGTTGCTCCAATGGCAAACCATCTTCCTGGTTATTTTTAAAATAGAATAAGAAGTTAGCAATCACATATGACAATCTATATTATGTACTTGATTAAGTGATGATATAAATTCCTGAATGGACAATGTGGTGTTCCCATCACATGACTGGATCGTTTAAAACCCAAAGTTGCTTTAAATTTACCAATTCCAATGAACAACCAATTGAGCCTAATTCTCTTAAATGTAAGCCCAAAAATTCAAGGAAAACTTCATATGGCTGAAAATTATATAAATTCATAATTGACATTCTTTGATAAATTAGATACTTTAATTTGATGATGTTATGAAACATATAAGCACCATGCATAACCTTGAATACTCGAATGGAAAAGTTGCAAAAAATGTTAACAGTTTAGCATTTCTTAATTTTTCATAAATTAAATCTCACAATAGTCTTCATAACCACACTAGATGATATATTACGATTGAGATATAAATTCTATTTGTATATCTCGATAAAATACTATGTAATTTATTTATCATGTTTGGCATAATAAGGGTTTGGAAGAGAGATGTATCCATTCTAGAGAGAAGAGATCTAGTCAACCCGATGACTTTTCACTCTCTTTGAACTAATATCATTCATTATAGGAAAATTCAGTGTTACAAAAGCTTTGATATTCCATTGATTAATTTTCAAATCAATTTTTTCATATCTAAAGCAGTTGGTGATTTGTGTAGATCTTTGGTTTTGTTGACTTAAGTCCCAAAGCATGGAATGAGATTCTAAATGTGTTAGATTCTCACAAAATCTATTTATGTTAGTATTCATGGGTATTGTGGATTATCTTGATGCTCAATATCATATTGGTTCACATTTATTGTCAAATAAAAGTCAATGATTGCGTGTGGCATTTGTTTCTGATGTTGAATTAAAGGAGGTATAATCTGCTATCAAGATGAAAATGTACTTGCAATGTTGGTTCTAGAATCTGTAAGATTTAGATGTTTTCCTGGGTCTATCAAGATTAAGGAAAATGATATGAAATGCATATATTAAAATTGTTTATAGCAACAGTTTACTATTGTCGGTTGTCAATGAGCACTGATTAGAGTCAAATAAGTGATGTATTGACCAAGGCGTGGAATGTATGGATGGATATTGTTCTATTTTTGGGAAAAAGGTTTATTTTGATGCTTTAGAGGTAATTTTTTAAACGTCATTACTAGATCTTTAATCAAGATTTCTTTGTTAGTTTAGATTATATAAAATTTTAGTGTTAGTGAGATTGGTTTAGCATATCCATCGATGTAATTCAATAGATACTTTTTTACTGCAATTTTATATATACTTTATAAAGTATAGTTCATGTCATGTGGACTATTGGGTGTTCTTTTTGGCATTGGTTTGGAATTTTATTTTTCATGTTCATATGTTATTCTTTGGGTATGATTTGGTTACTACATAGATATCTTGTTCTTGTTAGATTTTAAACTTATGAATGGTTGGTCGACTTCATCACTATTGACTCATTTGGCTTCTCCACTTAAATGCATTTTAGGTCTAATTTTGTCCCATTGACGATGCTCAACCAATGCAAACACATACGTGTTTGGGAGTTCTTTACCTCCATCAAACTTCTTTTTTGAAAGTAGTAACATATCATTGTTAGTGTGGGGACCTTGAATTTAGCACCATAGGCCTGGACGAGTAGCCTCTCCCTAGCGGCCCAAAGTCCAGGCCCATCACCTTCATATCAATCCAATTACCCCACGATCCCATGAAGGGAAGTTGTGGGGAAACACGATTCCATGTAGGGGAGATGGCTAATAAGAAGGAACCCATCACCCCCACTACTCCAACATACACATGTATAAATTAAACCCTAAGTCCGGGGCAAAGGACAAGTTGTATTCTCTGTACTTATTCCTCAGAATATAGAGAAATAACACTGACTGAACCACCGTGGACGTAGGCACTTTTTTGCTGAACCACGTACCCCCGTTGTTGTGTGATTGGCCTTTTATTTATCTTTTCTTGGTTGTTACCTCTTTCATATTTATTTGTGTTGCATAATAATTGTCACCACAATTGGCGCCGTCTGTGGGAAACGTTTATCTTTCCTTGAGAAGAGCCCACGCCAAGAAAAAATCTAAGATGTCTGGTTACAGCAGCAACGCTCCTCAAGCAGGAGATATTCAGGAGCCACCCGCTCCTCGCAGGATTAGGTCTGAAGTCCGACGTTCAAATCACGGGGCTCGCTTAGAAAGGCCAGCCTCAGAAGAAAGTCAAGGACCAGCAAGGTCCACTCAGATATCCAGATTGATCGATGCATACGAAGCAAGGCTCCACGAGCAGAGGGAGTCTTCTCGCAGGTATGAGGCTGAGAATGCTCGCCTGAAAAGAAGACTGGAAAAACTGGAAAAAGAACTACGCCCTGATACCAGGAGACGCCCCTATCGCACTCCTAGCCCTCAGGCAAGCAAATCTCGCAGCCGAGGAAGGAGCCCTAGGCGACAATATCAAGGGTTCGAAGGTGGCGACTCAGACGACGACCTCCGCGAGCAACTGAGAAAAGCTCGCCGCTATCAGAGCCCTGCTCGCAGCGACGACAACATACGGAACCTAGTCCGCAGAGAGATGGACCAACATCCAGCTCACCGCGGCACCGGGTCAACCAGAGAACTCGCCAGGAGAGCCCTCAAGACCCAGATGAAATCGCCCTTCACGAGGGAAATTGAAGAAGAAGAAGCTCCCAAAAAGTTTGCTATTCCAAGGTTCAAGATTTACGACGGAAAGACTGATCCCATTGATCATGTCAGGCAGTACCGGCAGGCTATGACCCTCTGGAATCACCGAGATGCACTGATGTGCCGTATTTTTCCCTCGTGCCTTCATGACGTGGCCCAAAAATGGTTCGAGAAACTCCCTCACCGATCCATCAGAAATTTCAAATCCCTAGCTGAGCTCTTTACGGCCCGGTTCATCACCAGCAGCTCCCATCCCAAAAGGATGGATGCTCTATTGACGATGAAGAAAACTCCTCAGGAGACACTTCGAGACTACGCGAAGAGGTACTGGGAGTTATTCAACGAAGTCGAAGACTGCGCGGAAGAGGTGGCAGTGGCTTCATTCAAAATTGGGCTACCTAGCTCTTCCCTCCTTTACCAGTCCTTGACAAAGAAGGAAGCAACCACCATTGATGACATGATGGCCCGGATTGAGAAATACGCAAAGGTGGAAGATGTCACCCGCCTTAACGTAGGTGAGAACGGTCGAGCCAAGCTTGCCGCGAAGGGAAGTGAGAAAGTTGATAACCAGAAAAAAGGAGGAAAGAATGGGGGCAAGAATGGCCCCAAGAACGGAGGAAGCCCTGACGTTGCAAAGTCGTTCCAGGCGGTCAACACCGTCTTCAAAGAACCAATTTACAAAATTCTCGCTAAGATCAAGGATGAGCCGTTCATCAAATGGCCCCGAAAAATGGGAGGAGATCCATCGAAAAGAAACAATGCGTTGAGATGAACCTTTCACAAAGAGGGAGGACATAAGACCGAGCACTGCAAGGCTCTTAAGTCCCACCTCGAGGAGCTGGCCCAATCCGGACATTTGAACGACTTTGTGGAAAGGAAGGTAGAGAGAGTGATTGTCCACAAGGAGGCAAAACCCGACAACGTGTTAGAAGACGACACCGGACACGAATTCGCAGTAATCCATGGAGTATCCGATGTTAAGCAAATCCAGGGCAACTCACCTCGGATGGAGGTAAAGAAGCTGACAGCAGTAATGCAAGCTTTTCAAATAGATCCAGCGAAATCACAGGCAGGAAAACGCCGGCGAGCAGAGGACATCGACTACAACAAGCATATTGTTTTCACGGATGAAGATCTTGTGGGAGTAAGGACCCCACATCACGATGCCTTAGTCATTACACTCAGGATAGCCAACTTTGATATCGACAGGCTGCTCGTCGATCAAGGAAGCTCATCCGAAGTAATGTACATCGACCTGTTCAGAAAATTGAAGTTGAACATCGCCGACCTGAAGGGAACCACTGTTCCTCTGGTCGGCTTCACTGGAAAAATGACCATGCCTCTGGGCAAGATAGTACTACCAGTGCTCGCTGGGAATGTTTCGAAAATGATCGAATTCTTGGTGGTCGACATCGATTCACCGTATCAAGCCATCCTTGGCAGGGGATGGCTTCATGCAATAAAGGCAGTCTCCTCGACCTACCACCAGAAACTCAAATATATCACCGAGCGGGGAGTGATGGAGATACATGGCGACCAGGCGATGGCGAGAAAGTGCTTCATAGCGGCCATCCGACCGAAGCCAGAGAAAAAAGACGTTCAAACCAGCGAGAAAGTGGAGGAAGGTGCAATCCCTTCCAAATAGCAATTAAAATATGGAAGGCCCGGAGTGGAAGAGACCAGGCTCCTCCCCTCCGAGCGGGTTGTAGAGGACCTGGTAGAAGTAATTGCTAGAGAAGGCGACAACAGCAGAGTCTTCCTGATCGGAACCTCACTCACTGACGAAGAGCAAAAGGATTTGTTAACCTTACTCAGAAGCAACATAGATGTTTTCGCTTGGGAACCCTATGAGCTGCCAGGAATCGATCCTAATATGGTTTGCCATCGGTTGCACGTCAATCCCACATTCAAGCCGATAGCACATAAGGCACGACGAACTGCTCCCGAGAAAGCCAAGGCAATAGAACAAGAAGTCGAAAAACTACTGGATGCAGGATCCATACGGGAAGTGCAATTCCCCAAATGGTTATCCAACCCAGTGGTAGTTCCAAAAAGCAACGGTAAGTGGAGAGTTTGCATAGACTTCACTGACCTCAACAAAGCCTGCCCCAAGGATAGCTTCCCTCTTCCAAAAATAGACCAACTAGTAGACGCCACTGCAGCTCACGAGCGAATGAGTTTCCTAGACGCATACTCAGGCTATCACCAGATTCCCCTGTATGCACCAGATCAGGATAAAACGGCGTTTATCACGACGGTTGGTTTATACTGTTACAAGGTAATGCCTTTTGGGCTAAAAAATGCAGGGGCAACTTATCAGCGGCTGGTTACTAAAATGTTCAAGAATCAGATGGGAGACATGATGGAGGTCTACATTGACGACATGCTCGTCAAGAGCAAGGAGAAAGAAAACCACCTTTCGGACCTGGCAAGTACCTTCGAAATCCTCAGGAAATACCGAATGAAACTCAACGCGAGCAAGTGTTCCTTCGGTGTCCAGTCAGGAAAGTTCCTTGGGTATTTGGTCAGCAAGCGTGGCATAGAGGCAAATCCGGACCAGATTGATGCAATTAAATGGGTGCAACCTCCTCGCACAATCCGCGATGTACAGAAGCTCACTGGAATGCTCGCTGCTCTAAATCGTTTCATTTCTAAATCCTCCGAGAGATGCAAGCCCTTCTTCCAGCTCTTAAAAGGCAACAAAACGGTAGAATGGACCCCAGGTTGCTCGCAAGCATTAGGCGAGCTCAAATCCTACCTAAGCTCCCCACCACTGCTTGTCATACCACAGCAAATGGACCCTTTGTACCTCTACCTCTCTGTATCCAGCCATACTATCAGCTCAGCGCTAATGTGTGAAGTCACAGGGATCCAACATCCAGTCTATTACGCAAGCAAAACCTTACTAGACGCCGAGCAGCGCTACCTTCCATTGGAAAAGCTCGCATTCGCCCTAGTAATGTCCTCGAGGAAACTAAAGCATTACTTCGAAGCTCACACGATCATTGTCCTTACATCACACCCCCTCAAGGCTGTCCTAAGGAAGGCGGATTTGTCGGGCAGACTGTCTAAGTGGTCAGTCGAGCTCGGCCGGTTTGACATCCAATTTCAACCAAGGACAGCTATCAAGGGTCAAATCCTCGCTGACTTCATAGCCGAATTCACAGGCGAAGAACCCTTCGACCAGCCTAAGCCAACAGAACAAAATAGCCAGGCTACAGGGGGAAGCTGGAAGCTATTCGTTGATGGAGCCTCCAACTCAAAGGGGGCAGGAGTAGGAATTGTTCTCATCACTCCAGAAAATGCAGTCCTCGAGCAAGGAATCAGGCTGGGATTTGCAGCCTCCAACAACGAAGCAGAATACGAAGCCTTAATTGCAGGTCTCCAAAGGGCGCAAACTCTAGGAGCAAAGCATTTACAGGTATTCGGAGACTCGCAACTAGTTTCCAATCAGATAAGTGGAGACTACAACGCGAAGGAAGAGAGGATGGCAGCCTACCTCTCCTTGGTAAGAAACTTGATGACGAACTTTGAAGAAATCAACATCCAACAATTTCCCCGGGGGCAGAACAGCCACGCTGACGCTTTGGCAGCCCTAAGCTCGGCAGTTGATTCCAGCCTTAAAAGGATAATCCCTATCGATTTCCTTAGCTACCCGAGCATTCACCCCAACTGCGAGCTAACAAAAGCGAAACAAATACTCCAATTGGAACCAGCCCCTAGCTGGATGGATCCCTTAAGAGACTATTTGAAGAACGGAACGCTCCCAGAGGATAGGAGGACCGCCCACCAGATAAGAGTCAAAGCTGCTTGCTTTCACTTATCCACGGGAGGCGACTTGTATAAAAGATCTTTCTCCGGCCCCTACCTTAGATGCGTCCACCCAGGCGAGGTCAAGACAGTGCTTCACGAGCTTCACGAAGGAATCTGCGAAAGTCACGTCGGAGGAAGGTCTCTAGCCTTCCGAGCAATAAAGGAAGGTTACTGGTGGCCATATATGCAAAGGGACTCCGCAGTATATGTCCGCAGATGCCTAAAATGCCAGCTTCACGCCCCCATGGTCCACCAGCCTGCCAGCGAATTGAAATCCCTGACCAGCCCCTGGCCTTTCGCCCAGTGGGGAATGGACATCGTGGGACCACTACCCACCGCTGCCGGCAATCGCAAATACCTGTTGGTCGCCACTGATTACTTTACCAAGTGGATCGAGGCAGAACCACTGGCGAACATCCGAGATGCTGACATGATGAAGTTCATATGGAGAAATATAATCACTCGATTCGGGATCCCCAGAACCATCATCACTGACAATGGGACACAGTTAGAGAGTGGCCCCTTTCAGGACTTCTGCGACCAACACGGCATCATGCACCACTTCAGCTCGGTAGCTTATCCTCAGAGCAACGGACAAGCTGAGGCTTCCAACAAAACAGTGATCGCTGGGTTAAAAAAGCGGTTAGAGCGAGCAAAAGGCGCGTGGACTACCGAGCTACCACATGTCCTATGGGCATACAGAACGACTCCCAGACGAGCCACAGGTCAGACGCCATTCTCACTAGCATATGGTATGGAAGCGGTCATCCCTTTAGAAGCGGGATTGCCTACAATGAGATCCGACCTTATCGAGCAGAATCAAAACGATCAGGCTTTGCTCGCTGAACTCGACTTGGCCGACGAGTGCAGGGAACTTGCCCTAGTAAAACTAGTGAGCTATCAGCAACAGCTCGCGAAGCACTACAGCAAAAAGGTCAATCCGAGGAAGTTCGAAGTTGGAGACTATGTCCTAAGAAAGGTCCTGGGCAACACAGTGAAGCCATCAGATGGTAAACTGGGCCCAAACTGGGAAGGACCTTATGAGATAATTAGAGACGATCTGCAAGGTGCCTATCATTTGAAAACGATGGAGGGCAGAGAGATGCCACGAGCATGGAACGCAGCTAATCTTAAGAAATTCTACTTTTAGGAGTTCTATTGTTAGATCTTTTATTGTACTCATTTTGGGAAAAGACAGTTTATTTCTCTATTCACCAATAAAAATCTCTCAGTTGATTACTCTCCAAAAAAGTAACAATTATATCTTATTGCACATCCTTTTCAAATCACATGTATAATGGTTGACATAGCAGGGGAACACCCCTCCTCAGGTCATCGTCACGAAGCACGACAGACCTCTTAGCATTGCCCATGGAAATATATGAAGCCCTACAGAGTATTCTTAGGCATCAAACCTACTTTGGTTAAACAAAATCCTGACCGGATGAAGACATCCAATAACAGATGTGTCCTCTCCAATTGCCCCTCTTAGACCTAAGGGAGTGTGACGACACGACCTAAAAGGTAAAGAGAGAGCACAATGGTATTCTTAATACTGGACTGGGCGGACACTCACATGACAAGATAAAGATTGTGAAGCTGCAAAAATATAACAAAGATTGGATAAACACGTTTAGTCGACAAAAACGCCCAAAACTCAAACTTTCCATTAATCTTTTATATTTACAAACAATAATAGTACATTTTTAGTCGGCAAAGGCTCGCCCAAAGCATTTACAATTATTAAAAAACGAAATATCAAGAAGGGGGAAGCCTCCGAGCAAGGTAGTCAACAACCTTAGCTCTTCTCCTGTCATCAGGGGCAGGATCGAATTCCTCAACAACTTCATTTGTGTCCAACTCCAGTAGCCGCCGAGGAATAGCATCGATAGGAATCCATCGGTCATCTCGCCTGAATGGATTGGGCATCAGAGTAGAGGAAGACATCTCATGCTGATACCACAATATCGAATTTCTCGGGACCTGCAGCTCTTTAAGAGCACTCAACCACCCCCTGATGAAGGAAAGCTCCTCGAACTCTGATAATCTTGTGGGAGCATCCAGCCAGCCCTGATCATAGCCATCAGTCCACACTTGGCGAGGGCCCTTCTTGAATAAATGCCGCAGTCGGGTGACGTCCCTCTGGAGCCCAGCAGCAGTTACGTAAGCTCGCTGGACATCGCCATGCAGCTCCTCCATTTCCCTCTCACGCTGCTCCTCAGCTTCCCTACTCCTACCCCGCGTACTCCTACCAGCTCGCTGGAGGGGAGGCCAAGCAGCTCGCGACGAGGAAGAACCTTGTAGGACTGCCGCAGCGGTGCTCGGCGAATGCTCCTTAAGCTTCGAGACCTCCCGCCTCAGGTCGTCATTCTCCCGCTGAAGAAACTCCACGACTTGATTGATCTCGGTGGCCTCCAGTAACTTTACTCTCAGCTCGCTGACTTCTTCTTGCACTGAAGCTCCAATCTCTCCCATTTCCTGGAGCCTGTCCTTCAATTTGGCCACCAGCTCGGACTGATCCTTATATTTCTGGTTCCTCGATTTAGCAAACCTACAGAGCCTAGCAAAAGCCTGGCGAACTGCAGGGCTTGCATTAGGACCGAGAGTCCTACCTAATTGGGAGGTAACAGGAATATAGTCATCCACATCAACCAACTACAAGTAAAAACAAAGTCTTTTCATTGATAATGAGCGAGGTTACATCAGATTAAAAAAGGGAAAAGTTACAAAGAATCCCTATCACTTAGCAACCTCGGTGGATGGACCCTTGTCTTTATCAGCATCAGCAGGGGCATTACCCTCTGCAGGGGTATCCACTGCCTCCTCGACCAAAGGAGCGTCAGAAGGAGTCGCCCGAGAAACAGGATTGGTGCCTTCAGCAGTTGGGGCTGGCTCCTCATCCACGATCGGCTTTGGCCCTGGATCATGCTCGTCAAAGAGTGGGGATGCAACATCCACCCCAGCGGCCACGAGGGCCTTGTTCCACCCTTTCTTGAAGTTCAGACGGCTAATATAGCCTATCTGAACCTCGGCGTCTTCATACGCAGCAGCCCAGCCAGAATTGTACGAATCTTCTTTAAGGGTGGCTGCCTGGGCTTTCTCCGCCTCCAGCTGCTCGGCAAGAACCTTGTTCTTCTCCACAAAGTCCAGCTTGCTCGAGCAGACCTGATCATACGACTTCCTCAGCTCGCCGAGCTCCCTGACAGCATTATCTCTCTCGCGAGCAGAATTAGCAAGGGCCGAGGCAGATGAAGCTCGAGCCACATCAGCAGCCTTTAGATCGGCCTCCAGCTGAGAACCCCTGGCCACCAGAGTAGACTTCTGTTGTTCCAGCTCGCTGTTCTTTCTCAACAGCTCGTCGCGAGAGCGATAGAGCATAGCAAAGTCAGTCACAAACTGCAAACCAAACAAAGGAAGGATCAGAAAGAAGAAACCATCAAAACGGATTAAAAGAAGTTGAGAATAAGAAAAGGAACCTTACCAAGGCAAGCCTCTGGCTAGCTTGCAAAGCCAGTTGATCAGACCCTGAAGCCCTCTCACGATCTGCAGGGAGGACTGCCCTCTCAAGCAGCGCAGGGGCGAGCTGAGGCGAGGTGGCCACCGAAGCCCCCTCAGGCAAAGCAGATACTGGGACCAAGGCTTGACCAGCTTTGGTCCTCAGTTCCATCTTCCTCCTCTCCTCCTCCTTTTCTTTCTCCCTCCTCTTTCTCTCTTCCACCTTCTTCCTCTCCTCCTCCTTTTTCTTCTCCCTCTCCTTCGCCTGCTCCTCCTCTCTCTTCTTCTTCTCTTACTCTTGAGAGAAAGGCCGAGAACCAGTAGCTATGGCCTCGGAGACAGTCTTCGATTTCTTGGACCTCTGTGCAAGAAGCACATCATCATCATCATCATCATCTCGGATTAAATTCTTCCTGGGCGGCATTTCTTCACCTGAACTGCTGGTGGTACTCGAAGAACTGCCACTATCAGCACTGCCTCCACCCAAATTACTCACAACACCTGCAGGCTCACTCTCCGAGCTGCTCTCTTCTTCGTCCAATTGGATGGGCTCAGCAGAAATCTCTTCGGAAGAGTCAAAGTCCGGAACATTATCCACAGGTCGAGCTATGAAGCTGGAGCCTGTGTTCTTGTATTCAAGCAGAAAAGCAGCAGACCTAGTATGCTCGCTGTCACCCAAGGGTTCCCTGATGTTCCAAGTTCTCACCAGTTCCGAGATACGAACCTCGCTGAGAGCAGGCTCCAAGTTCTTTATCTTCGCTGTAAAAGAAAAAGCAAGGAGAAGTTAAAAAAACCACAAAGCCAGCAAAGGTTGAAATAATAATCTGGCATCTACCTATATATTCTTCCCCATAAAAAGGAACAGTGAACCTCTCAGACCTCGACCCTTCAAATTGGGGGGAAATTTGCCAATTCCTGACAAGAAAACCTTCTTGCCAGTAGTCCTTATGGGAATCAGGTAGATTTACTACCAATACCCTATCAGGGCTCCTAGCCTTAAGGTACAGAACACCTGAACTCGTTCAAGAAAAGGAGTAACAAAAACAGACCTCGGCAAGCCCTAACTTCGTGCCATACAATTGATTTATCCTATGCACGCCGTTCACTATTTTCCATACGTTAGGCGAACATTGTGCAGGCACAATACTGAAGTAGCTAAAGAAGTGCAGAAATAGATCATTGGGAGGGAAGGTAAGTCCCCCTTGGGAGAGCAACAGGACGTGAATCCAATGTGCATCCTCTATATCCCTAACGTTCCTAGGAGGCGAGGCACAGCACTCAATCTCTACCCACTCAGGAATACTATAGAATTTTCTAAACTCAGCCACAGACCTATTTCCAATCTTCGCCATTGGAAAAACTACAAACCAAAGAGAAAATGCAAAAAAGCACGAGAGACTTACAAGACATAAGATCAGGTCAAATGGAGAAGAAGCAACGAAAGTTGAAATCGAAAACAGAGGGTACTAAGCGCAAGAGCTCTCAAAAGACGAAAGATTGCTGGAAAAGCCTGAAGCGACAAAAAGAAATGCGTCTTATTCCAACGAGCCTTCAAGTATAATCATAGCGTACGGATAGCGAAGCAGGTGCCGCCAAAGTAACTTCACAGTTTTCAAAGAAATCAACCATGATAGCTGATTATTTAAATTCATTGGGCCTGAAAAGATGGCCCAACAAATTTAGGGGCAATTGTGGGGACCTTGAATTTAGCACCATAGGCCTGGACGAGTAGCCTCTCCCTAGCGGCCCAAAGTCCAGGCCCATCACCTTCATATCAATCCAATTACCCCACGATCCCATGAAGGGAAGTTGTGGGGAAACACGATTCCATGTAGGGGAGATGGCTAATAAGAAAGAACCCATCACCCCCACTACTCCAACATACACATGTATAAATTAAACCCTAAGTCCGGGGCAAAGGACAAGTTGTATTCTCTGTACTTATTCCTCAGAATATAGAGAAATAACACTGACTGAACCACCGTGGACGTAGGCACTTCTTTGCTGAACCACGTACCCCCGTTGTTGTGTGATTGGCCTTTTATTTATCTTTTCTTGGTTGTTACCTCTTTCATATTTATTTGTGTTGCATAATAATTGTCACCACAGTTAGATATATATTGCCAACTTCACCATACACCACTATTAAGTGAAATCCATGGGACTCATTGCATTATGTTCTTCGCAATTATATATGTTATGAAATAGACTGCATTAGGTACTTTATCTTTCTGTTATGAAAGTTATAAACCTGACTCTTTGTAAAGCATGTTCACTTTTTATTGTTGTACAATGACTATTTGTAATAAATAAGTGGCCTAGTTAAACTCTTGACTTTAATAAAAATTTATTTATAAACCCGACTCTTTCTAAAACATGTTCACTTCATTAGAATGATGCTATAATTTTAAATGTATACACATGTTTGATATAATTCCTGCATACATATCCCTAGCTAATGGTTTTGGTTTCTTGTTAGTTATGCTTGGCTTCGTGCGTTCACGTGTCCCAAGTTCTTCTTTGCACTAAGGATTTCAGGGAGAATCCAGACATCCTCCTCATTCAACTGACCCAAATGTCGCCTACTCTTTGAACATTATTGCATCCGTTGTTAACAATAATGAGGGTATAGTCTTTGTATTCTAAGTCAAAATAGTTGACAACTACAAATATATAATTAAATAGGAAATATACCAACGTTAAGTTAAGCCTAGTTATAATAGTATTGTATTAATACATTTTATGCCTTTTATAGGTCATAGAGCTGCTCACGGAGAACGATTTGCGGCAGAACTGAATCAGCTTTTTTCACAACATAGTCATCAAAATGTAGTCGACTCTCTCGACACTTTCTCATCAGGTTTTAATACCACTGAGGGTATGATTTACTTTCCAAACTAGTTTTTAAATTTATGTTAATGTATAACAAAACTTAAACTTTAAAGATTTACATAGAATCCACCATGGGAACATTATGAGTAGAAATTTTTGGATATTGCAATCATGCTACTGATCTTGAATGCTATATGATATCATGAATTGTTAATTCATAATTTTAAATTCATGTTAATATAGACGACAATCTTTTATTTTTGTTTAGTAACTGTTGATATAAGTTTTAAGAGTTTTATTAAAAGAATCACTAGGGAAAAAAAGACGGCGATGACTATTTGTTAGATTTGTAAATTACCCTTATCACTTTTGATAAACTATTTTGAATGATATGATGTTGCGGCTTCTATTGATGTTATCTCATTTATTTGATATGATTTCATGCTTGATAATTTTCATCATTGATGTGATTTTCCCCCATGTTTTCTTTGTAATTATGCTAAAATGTTAAAAGTGTATTGATGTTTTACATAATTTCTGCATACATATCTCCTCAGCTAATGTTGTCAGTTTCTTATTTAGTTGTGGTTAGTTCCATTCGTGCATGTGTCCTAAAATCACCTGCACGTCAAAGACTCATGGGAGAATCCACACGTCCCCCTTCTTCTCAATCAAAGGAACTAAATGTTGACTACTCCAGCAACACTATTGCATCTGATGATAACAACAATGAGGGTGTAATCTTCATATTCTAAATTAAATTACTTGATAATATACAAATATTTAATTAATTAGGAAATATACCAATGTATAATTAAGTCTAATTACAATATTACTATGTTAATCCATTTCATACCTATTAGAGGTCATAGATCAACTCCCGTGCAACAATTTGTGGTAGAGCCGAATCATCATTCTTCAGGACATAATCATCCAAATGTAGCTGAATCTCCGAACATTATTTTGTCAAGTTTTAATACCAATGGGGGTATGATTTACTTCTAATTAGTTTTTAACGTTGCGCTTTTTTTAGATCTTTTATATATCACGTTGTATGATTTTATTTTTATATCAGTATATAACGATCTATATCTATGTTTAATGTATAATAAGAAGAGATTAAGGGTAATCATGTCAATTGAAACTAATAAGAGAAATTTTTTTATATCAATCAAACGAATTGTATCCACAAACCATAGCATAAAACACATTGTAATCAATAATGAATGAACCTAGTATGAAAGAATATAGGTTATACCAAGTGATGTCATACAAATTTACATTAACGGTTCATTAAATATAGACAACCGAACTAATAATTTTAAGTTAGAAGCATATGAAACTCGTACTAAAACATAAACTTCATAACTTGTAAGAAGATTTAAAAATATTGCCTTTTGCCCGAGTTGTAAAAATCATTAAGGACACCCTATTGTCCTCGATCAGTGTCTCTGTGCATGCCATTATATAAACATCAAATGCATAAAGCTAGCTATAATTAAATTGAATTACTGATCATTCGTACCACTCTGATAAGATTTGAGTATATGGTCACTTAAGAGGGGAGAAAATGGTAGTTGTCAATATTTCAACATATGATACTTATTAAAGAAAAATCTAATGCTAGTGGAAAAATTTATAAGAAAATGGGCATATGTAAAAAACAGAGAAATCTAAGTAGTAGATTTTGTATCATTTGATGAGAGCTGGCTTTCACTCCATTTTCACTTGAATATCAGGAATATCTACTTGCACTCGAAAGGTCAATTTTCACTTTCCGTAATCCTTTCTCTTGGATCATATTCACATAAGTCACTCATAAGAATAAGACGTTCAACTCCCTAAAACACGTGTAATTAATGGACTCGGAATATTTATGCCTTGGGTAAATTCTCCGCATGGCGAGCTCCTATTTACTCCCGTAGACTACTAGACATATTGTTTAATCTAATTTTATAGGTACAAGAAGGTTTCTCCCACATAAATTTGTATAGCTTTCGAACTCGCTTTGAACTCTAACCAAGAAGCCATGTTAGAAACGGGATCCTTTGCTTGTCCAACGGGAACGGTGGCCGTTGAAACAAACTTTGCCTCTATTTTCCCCCTTTACCCGGCTTGTAACAGTTTTTTCCTTCCTTACTATCAGATACACGTTGTTTCATTGTTAGATTCGATGATTAATTGTACTATAATGTAACTGTTATAATATAATTATCATAAGGGAGAGGAGGCATTTAGTACCCTATACAAAATATTTATAACTTTTGATCCCATGCATGAATTTTTTTAGTGCTAATCCAACCATATTCTGGTTAAAATTAGCGTGGAACAATTGTCATCACAAAAGACATAAAGGCCCTAGTTAAGAAATCAAATGGTTGACAGTAAAAAAACACTGCGTTTATTTTAAAACTCTTAGTAACCGTTGGTTTGTACACCATTATACCTAACAATCATTAACAATCATTGAAAATGAAATCTAATGAATGAAGAGTAAAAGTTATTTTGTAGAAAAAAGTCTTAAGAATGCTCATTAATATGTATATAAGAAACATATCATTTACTAACTTGTATTGTTGCCACTCTCATACAAAAGTAGAGAGATGAGACATTTTTGCATGCGATTATGATCAGGGTTAGCAAGATTTGAAATCAACGAAAAAAAGCATAAAATATGATATAAGTTGTTTACATATTTTTCTGTACAACCTCCCATACCATAACTGATCAATTAAAGAAAAAATGAAGGTTAAACCCTCTATCACTTAAAGATCAATTTCAAACTTAAATATCGAATTGAAATTATAAAAACAAATTCCAGAGATGCTAAAAGAGCAAAAATCTAAACCTCTTAACGATGTAATTGCAAGGTTTATAAAGAACATGCTAAGGTCACGTTAAGTGTAAATGCTCCAACTAACGTCCTAAGTCTTCAAAATTCAAGATCAAATTCAAATTCTCTTCTAAATTCACATATTTTACTCAAATTCAAGAGATGCTGGAAGAACAAAAAGTCAAACCTCTTATTGATGTAATTGCAAGGTTTATAAAGCCCTTGCTTAGAATCAGTCAATGTATCATGTTTAAGTGCAAATGCTCCAACTAACATTCTAAATCCTCAAAATTCAATATCAAATTAAAATCATCATCCAAAAGTTAGTGACCACATCCTATAAAGCATATGTTTCAAGTGTTAGGGACTATAATCATTTTTTAACACCAGTTTTGAGTCGAGCACTTATTTTAGTCTCTGTTTGTTAGTTCAGGTACCAACTTTTATGTTGCTCTAGATATGAATCTCTTAGTTTCTTCATTATTTGTAATAGTTATTTTCTTCATGGGTTGGGATGTTTCAATTCCCTAAATATTCTTCATTATTTGTTACAGTTCTTTTTTTAATAGGGTTCTTTTTTTTTTAATCCACAATATGATAGTAAAAACAACTAATAGAAAAAAGGCTACAAAAGTTAAATTCTCAAATTGAAAATAAGAACATCAATATTAAAAGCGATAGTGGTTACTCAATGTGTAGAATTCATCACCGGCTGGAAACAATCCCCCAAATATAATCAATATGATCCTGGTGAATCTACACAGTTAGATCTAAAAATAGTTCAGACTTAGCACTATTAAACTGATATGTCAAACCACTTGCGGTCCCTTTGTGATTGTAATTATCCCTTATCTTCACCCACAAACACCGTCAAAGATGATCAACGATTGGAACGAGGTAGAAAATTATTTTTCATACTCCTAAACCCCATGCCGGAGCTTTTGAATCTCAGATTGAACTGAGTTCATAGATTCCACAAAGTCCTTAAACTTATGACCTCTGGCATCAACTTTAATTTTCAAGGCCAATTTCACAGCAACATGAAAGAACTCATCAAGTTTAACGAAATCATCCTCAACGAATCACCTAGATAAGAAAGCCAGAGTTCCCATACAAATGCCACCAGGCACCATAGCGGACACGTCACCAGGAACAGTGTTCTTATTGGCTGTAATGTGTATTGATTCTAGAAGTGACATAGCCTAATTCTTTATTTTCTTCTTATTTTGATTGTTTTGAATTGTGTATATGATTTATTTTGTTTTCATCCTTTTGATATCAATATGCATCGCATACACATTTGGTGTGCACTGATATATATTGCATACATATCTCCATAGCTAATGTAACTTTTTTGTTTTGTTGTATTAGGCTCCAGTCGCGCACCCTCCCCAAGATCTTTTACGTGGCAAGGATCCATGAGGGAATCCATGCATCTTCGTTGTAGTTCAACTAATACAAATATTAACCACCCTCCCAATGATATCACTTTCGATGTTAACAACTATGAGGGTACGATCTTCGTATTTGGAAACATATTAATTGACAACATATTGTGACACCTCGCTTATTAAAATAACGGGTGGCCATCCCTCTACTAAAATAAAATAGGATTCTCAAATGTTTCATTCTTAGCATCACTGTCGCACAGACCAAATATATAACTAACCACCCAAAATAAAATAAAGCGGATGCCAAAAGTTTCCAGTTATATAAATATTCCAATTAAATCCATTAACGGGAACTACAAATCATGAACATATATACATGTAACAAACTTCACAACAAAAAATATCCGAATAAGCTGGAGGTTAACATACCCATACAATATAACAAATGTTTGAAATATAAGGTATATACATTAGTACAATATTTGGGCAACACATGCCCGATTAACATGACCAGTCCTTCACTAGAGTAATAAAAATGAGATGTGACTATATCAAAAAATCCTACAACACTCCACATATGCCGTATCTCCATAGACTCTGTAATGGAATTTCATCCTTGGCGTCCTTGTGGCGGGACACCTGAAGATAAAACAAATAAAAAGAAAAAGAAAAGATAGATACAGGTCAGCGCCCGATTTTAAAATATTTTAGCAAGTGAATTAAGATGCATAGTAATTATGAATGTGACAATTCCATAATTAAGTTGGTGCCGCCTTCTCTTGAGATTCATACTCACCCCTCAACTACAGCGCACACCTAATGTATTCACTTTAAATCTTAGTTAAGCTACCCAAATCATCTATGGATAACCCAACCTCATGCTTATGCATTAACCCACACTTGCGTATCTAATTCATACCAACATAACCGCTTTTAATATCATTCTCAATGATCATATATCAATTCATTACTAATAATTTTCCCTAGTTATAAGCATATTGATTCACACATTAATCATTAAATCCTATATAATATTACTCTCATTTTATACGTGATTTATCATTCAAATCAAGTACACATACATATCACACATTATATGTATACTAACCATCCCTCAGAGCATTAGCTAACTGGATACAGTCTTTAAGTGCTACCATCTTCCAGGGGATACGCACACCATCCTAGGTACCAACCATCGGACTCTCACACCGACTTGGTAAAATAAAGCACAAACGTATGGGAAGCAGTCATAGTTCGTCACCTGAAAGTGAGACGAATCATACCCAAGACATCTCACGCATGATAAAAGTCACATTGTATAAATATTGGACGCCTATGACCTGGGGACTATACTCTCCATGCATTCACTAGCCAGGGGATTCACCCACATCGCGCAACTTCCGATGATAGCACTATACACATAAGATCTATATACATATCATACTTATACATACCATATCATATCAACGTGTATATATGTCAATAAACTCGGCTATCTATGTATATCACTCATTACACTAGCCGATACTTCCCTACATATATTCCCAATTCTCTTTATTACCCAATCACCCGCATAAGCTTTAATAATCAATAACACATTTGATTAATCCAAAAATTGATATAACTCAGGACACACGACTTCTCTGAACTATCCTGTATCCCGTATCTTAATTAAGAAATTAGAGTATTAATCTCCCTAATACTCTTCCATAATCGTCCCGATGTCTCCCTACCATCATATAGTATCATTATCCCACTTTTTACATCATAAACATTAATATCACTTTATATTAGAGGGTTCTCAATCACTAACCCCAATTGGAAAGGAGTTAAAGAAAAGTTAGAAATCTGTGACACGTGAACCGAACTGATGGCTTCTAAAAATGAACTGGTCCACTGCACTGAAGAGAGCAAAACGAACCGAACCTATGTTTTCCAAAAATGAATCATTCCGCTGCTTCAAAAATGAACCGATCCGAGGACCACTAACCAAACCGGTCCGGCCTGTTCAGTTTTTGTTGCTACGAGATTTACCCCGAATCTCTATAATCCATTTCTAACCCAACTCCACCAATATTTCCACTACCTAAATCATATATCTAAAACCCACATCAAGGATTTATCAACAACATCAAGATTTAACCATATCTAATATAAATTTCAAGGTTTATTAACAAAATCAAGATTTAACCCTTAATACCCAAAACACAACAACCTACTAATTAATTATACAATAATTCGCACACAAGAATTATTTAGCAAGTTTAATCACTTGCCTTGAATTTGTAGAATCCGAATCCTCTTCGTAGATGTGGCTTTGGCTGGAAAATCCCAAGATTTCTCTTCTCTCTCTCTCTATTTCTTAGGTTTCTCTCAAATGGGTTTCTCACAAAATTAGATTGGCTACTCTTTCATAAGTCTAATAATTCATATATCTATTTATCCCAACTTTAAATGATAATATACACGCAAAATGACTCGTTACCCCTATCCGAGTCCAACTAGCCAAAAAGACCCCAGGAACCCAACTACAATTCCCGGGCACTCATCTTGACTATCTCGATCCATCCCGGATCAATCGTGCACCCCAAATTGACATCTAAGATTTCAATAATAAAAAGTCCAATCTCAACCTCATATAACTCACATATATATGTCCCGATTGAGAAATAATCAATTCTCGCCTCTTCTACTCACATACGATGAAATAACATACCATATGATTCTATTTGCTTTATCATACTAGTAAATATACAATATGCATAATTATTAACTCTTGTCCAAAAATTAATGCTTATCTTAAATTCCCATTTTAATTCTCAATTATTTTATATCACACTCACACAAGGTAATTTAATACTAAAAATAAATTCTCAAAAGTAAGGGGTATTACACATATAAATAATTTTAGTTAAGTAGGGATATCAATGTTTTTTATGTATAAATTTAATTAGTATTATGTTGATCCATTTCATGCATGTTATAGGTCAAAGAGTAACACATGTGCAACGATTTGGGAGAGAGTCCAATCACCCTCCTTCACACCCTAGTCATCAAAATGTTGCCGATTTTGCAAACACTATTTCATGGGGTGCTAATACCAATGAGGGTATGATTGTGAACTTGGCAGCTTTATGAATTGATTTTATTCTACATTTCTTGTCATAAATTTATTTTTTAGGTTATTTCGGATGAAAGATATATGTGAGTGTGCTCTTTTTGTATTGTGATTATGCTTTGATGACTTCAAACTTATGGGTTTATTTTTAATTTTGTCTTTAAAGTTGAATTGGCCATTTTTTTAATTACTTTAGGTATTTTTTTGTAATAGGTTCTAGTTCCAGGAAACCAGTTAGGGGACCAACACGAGAGATTGGTTTTTAGAAGAAGCTAGAGAGGGGAAGAACATTCAAATCCTAATCTTGGAGGGTCGTTTAGCAGGGTTCTCTTCTTCAAATTTAAAATCTGAGGCATGAATTATTATCCAAAAAATGCCCCATTCAATTTCAGGTATTGGAATAAAGTTCCAGAGGAAAAAAAAAATAATATGTGGATACTTGTGCGGGTAAGCTACCTATGCTCATATATGGAACACAATCCGCATTTAGAGTTATGAGTTATTTTTTTATTTCTTTTGAATAGGATAAGTTTCAATTGCCAAATGACGATAACATGAAGTCTGTAGTAATGACACAACTCAATAATCAATTTAATAACTTCCGGTCAAAAATGTATCGTGAAAACTTCAAGTCATATGGATCTTTGGAATGCGCTCTTTAGCATCATCCTCTAGAATTAATTTAGGCTAAATGGCATGATCTTTTTTCAACACTTGCGGATGAAAATTTATAGGTTATATGCGACTTTTTATTTTTTTTTATTTATGCTAAGTGCTGATTTGACATGCTATTTTTTTGTGGTAAACACTATGCAGATTAGATTATTGTAGTAAACACTATCTGTTTTTACCTTGATATTATTTTTCTCATACTTACTAGACCAACCAATGTTAGTGGGCAGAGTCCAGTGATCCAATGCTCTACTTGAGTCTTGTTATACTAAGACCTTTAATTTGGGGTTTACATCTAGTTATCTATTTTTAAATTTATTTGGACATGAATATCTACATAAAAGAAGCGAAATAAACTCGAACAATCGATCAAAGTAGAGTATTCACTACACCAAAAAAAGGAATCTGACTCGGTTTTAAACTGTGCCAAATCAAATCTGGCACAGTTTTGAATTGTGCGAGAATCAAGTGTTCCAAAATGACAATTTTTTTCTGGCACGGCTCAAAAGTGTGCCATATTTGGCCAAACAGGAACACTTCTGGCACACTTTTAAACCGTGCCAGAATTTGATATTTTTGTCACACTTTTGGCACAGTTTTTAACTGTGCCAGATTCAGCACAGTTTAAAAAAATTTGGCACACTTTTAAACCGTGCCAGAATTTGATATTTTTGGCACAGTTTTTAACTGTGCCAGATTCAGCATAGTTTTAAAAAATTTGGCACAGTTCAAAACCGTGCCAAAATATGATACTCTTTTGCCACGGTTTTGAAGTGTGCCAAATTTTTTATAAAAAGAAAAAAAAAATTATTTCAAAGCAGAAAATTCACAAATTAATAATATTGCACGTTGTTAATAAACTAATGTACATACAAACTTCAAAATATTACAAGTCTTTAACAGTTCACGGGCCCAAAAAAATTGGGCAGAGTTTCCTCTATTTTTTAGACATTCCAAAACCTGCTCATACAAAACATGCCTAACATAAAGCCCGCACAACCACAAAATATAACAATTAACTTACAAAAGCCCGTACGGCCATAAAAGTCAATAATAAAACAACAAAAGGCCGCACGACCATGATACAAAAAAATGGAATCATCAATAAACCCCTTTATTGTAAACCATTGAGTTCTCTGTGTGTTCCACGTGAATATATGCGAACGATAAACTCTTATCCTGCAAAAAAAAATAGGATACAAAAAAGATACGATATAAGCATTGTTCTAAAAACCCGCCTAGGCTTAAGGCTTGGGAGAAACGCCTCGCCTTACGCTTTTCACGCCTTATTCTTGGTAAAACCCTTAAGGCGCACTTTTTTCTAAAAACAACAATGATTTAGTGAAACGATGTCGCCTTTTAAATAATTTGTTTACAAATCGGACCAATATCTCATCCAAAATAATCAAATAGTATTTTAATTTGCATATATTAAGACATATTTTTATGATCTGTGCAATTTTTGTATTTTAATAGCCTTGTTATGGTTAAAAAATATTAAAATATACTAAGAAGTCCTAAACGCCTTTTTACGCCTAGGCCCGCCTAGGCTTCTAAGGCTTAAGGCTTGGCCTCCACGCCTCAATCCCGCCCCGCGTTTTTTAGAACCTTGGATATAAGTAACCCACTAATTTACGAAAAAAAATTTACTAAAACTAAAAAATTACATATAGGAGTGGAAATTATCGTCATATTCTCAAACCGGGAGACCCGGGACTATGCGGCCACTTCCTACAAGTTACATTGGTCCCGTGCGAGGTGTTCGTGCCTCCTACGGGGTCGTTTGGTGGTTGGTTTGGGTTTTCACCCTTTAAAGGTTTGTTTTTAAGTCTAAGTGTGATTTTTGTAAATTATCATCATATTCTAAAATCGGGAGACCCCAGGACTACGCGGTTAGTTCCTACAAGTTAAATTGGTCTCGTGCGAGGTGTTCGTGCCTCCTACGGGGTCGTTTGTGGATGGGTTTGGGTTTTCACCCTTTAACGACTTATTTTTTAAGTCAAAGTGTGATTTTTGCAAATTATCATCATATTCTCAAACCGAGAGACCCGGGACTACGCGGTTAGCTCCTACAAGTTATATTGGTCCCGTGCTAGGTGTCCGTGCCTCCCACGGGGTCGTTTATGGGCTGGTTTGAGTTTTCACCCTTTAACGGCTTGTTTTTAAGTCTAAGTGTGATTTTTGCAAATTATCATCATATTCTCAAACCGGGAGACCCCCGGGACTATGTGGTCAATTCCTACAAGTTACATTGGTCTCGTGCGAGGTGTTTGTGCCTCCTACGGGGTCGTTTGGTGGCTGGTTTGGGTTTTCACCATTTAACGGCTTATTTTTAAGTCTAAGTGTGATTTTTGCAAATTATCGTTATATTCTCAAACTGGGAGACCCGGGACTATGCGGTCAGTTCCTACAAGTTACATTGGTCCCGTGCGAGGTGTTTGTGCCTCCTACGGGGTCGTTTGGGGGCTGATTTGGGTTTTCACCCTTTAATGGCTTGTTTTTAAGTCTCATTGTGATTTTTGCAAATTATCGTCATATTCTCAAATCGGGAGACCCAGGACTATGCGACGAGTTCCTACAAGTTACATTGGTCCCGTGCGAGGTGTTCGTGCCTCCTACGGGGCCGTTTGGGGGTTGGTTTGGGTTTTCACCCTCAAACGGTCTTTTTTTAAGTCTAAGTGTAATTTTTGCAAATTATCATCATATTCTCAAATCGGGAGACTTGGGACTATGCGGCCAGTTCCTACAAGTTACATTGGTCCCGTGCGAGGTGTTCGTGCCTCCTACGGGATCATTTGGGGGTTGGTTTAGGTTTTCACCCTTTAACGACTTATTTTTAAGTCTAAGTGTGATTTTTGCAAATTATCATCATATTCTCAAACAAGGAGACCCGAGATTATGCGGTCAGTTCCTACAATTTACATTGGTCCCGAGCGAGGTGTTGGTGCCTCCTACGGGGTGGTTTGTGGACGGGTTTGGGATTTTCCCCTGAAACGGCCATTTTTTAAGTCTAAGTCTGATTTTTGCAAATTATCATCATATTCTCAAACCGGGAGACCCGGGACTACGCGGCCAGTTCCTACAAGTTAGATTGGTCCCGTGTGAGTTGTTCGTGCCTCCTATGGGGTCGTTTGCGAGATGGTTTGGGTTTTCACCCTTTAACGTCTTATTTTTAAGTCTAAGTGTGATTTTTACAAATTATCATCGTATTCTCAGACCGTGAGACCCGAGACAACGCGGCCAGTTCCTACAACTTACATTGGTCCCGTGCGAGGTGTTCGTGCCTCCTACGGGGTCGTTTGGGGGTTGGTTTGTGTTTTCACCCTTTAATGGCTTGTTTTTAAGTCTAAGTGTGATTTTTGGAAATTATCGTCATATTCTCAAACTGGGAGACCCGGGACTATGCGGCCAGTTCCTATAAGTTACATTGGTCCCATGCGAGGTGTTTGTGCCTCCTACGGGGCCATTTGGGGGCTGGTTTGGGATTTCACCCTCAAACGGCCTTTTTTTAAGTCTAAGTGTGATTTTTTCAAATTATCATCATATTCTCAAACCGGGAGACCCATGACTATGCTGCCAGTTCCTATAAGTTACATTGGTCCCGTGCGAGGTGTTCGTGCCTCCTAGAGGGTCATTTGGAGGTTGATTTGGATTTTCACCCTTTATCAGCATGTTTTTAAGTCTAAGTGTGATTTTTGCAAATTATCATCATATTCTCAAACTGGGAGACCCGGGACTATGCGGTCAGTTCCTACAAGTTACAATGGTCCCGTGCGAGGTGTTCGTGCCTCCTACAGGGTCGTTTGGTGGCTGATTTAGGTTTTCACCCTTTAATGGCTTGTTTTTAAGTCTCATTGTGATTTTTGCAAATTATCGTCATATTCTCAAATCGGGAGACCCAGGACTATGCGACGAGTTCCTACAAGGTACATTGGTCCCGTGCGAGGTGTGCGTGCCCCCTACGGGGCCGTTTGGGGGTTGGTTTGGGTTTTCACCCTCAAACGGTCTTTTTTTAAGTCTAAGTGTGATTTTTGTAAATTATCGTCATATTCTCAAACCGGGAGACCTGGGACTATGCGGACAGTTCCTACAAGTTACATTGGTCCCGTGCGAGGTGTTCGTGCCTCCTATGGGATCATTTAGGGGTTGGTTCAGGTTTTCACCCTTTAACGACTTAGTTTTAAGTCTAAGTGTGATTTTTACAAATTATCATCATATTGTCAAACCAGGAGACCCGAGACTATGCGGTCAGTTCCTACAAGTTACATTGGTCCCGAGCGAGGTGTTGGTGCCTCCTACGGGGTGGTTTGTGGACGGGTTTGGGATTTTACCCTGAAACGGCCATTTTTTAAGTCTAAGTGTGATTTTTTGCAAATTATCATCATATTCTCAAACCGGGAGACCCGGGACTACGCGGCCAGTTCCTACAAGTTAGATTGGTCCCGTGTGAGTTGTTCGTGCCTCCTACGGGGTCGTTTGCGGGATGGTTTGGGTTTTCACCCTTTAACGGCTTGTTTTTAAGTCTAAGTGTGATTTTTATAAATTATCATCATATTCTCAAACCGTGAGACCCGAGACTACGCGACCAGTTCCTACAACTTACATTGGTCCCGTGCGAGGTGTTCGTGCCTCCTACGGGGTCGTTTGGGGGTTGGTTTGGGTTTTCACCCTTTAATGGCTTGTTTTTATGTCTAAGTGTGATTTTTGGAAATTATCATCATATTCTCAAACTGGGAGACCCGAGACTATGCGGCCAGTTCCTACAAGTTACATTGGTCCCGTGCGAGGTGTTTGTGCCTCCTACGGGGCCGTTTTGGGGCTGGTTTGGGATTTCACCCTCAAACGGCCTTTTTTTAAGTCTAAGTGTGATTTTTTCAAATTATCATCATATTCTCAAACCGGGAGACCCGGGACTATGCTGCCAGTTCCTACAAGTTACATTGGTCCCGTGCGAGGTGTTCGTGCCTCCTAGAGGGTCATTTGGGGGCTGATTTGGATTTTCACCCTTTATCAGCATGTTTTTAAGTCTAAGTGTGATTTTTACAAATTATCATCGTATTCTCAAATCAAGAGATCCGAGACTACACAGTCAGTTCCTATAAGTTACATTGGTCCCGTGTGAGGTGTTCGTGCCTCCTACGGGGCCGTTTGGGGGCTGGTTTGGGATTTCACCCTCAAACGGCCTTTTTTTTAGTCTAAGTGTGAGTTTTTCAAATTATTGTCATATTCTCAAACCGGGAGACCTGGGACTATGCGGTCAGTTCCTACAAGTTGCATTGGTCCCGTGCGAGGTGTTCGTGCCTCCTACGGGGTCATTTGGGGGTTGATTTGGATTTTCACCCTTTAACAGCATGTTTTTAAGTCTAAGTGTGATTTTTGCAAATTATCATCATATTCTCAAACCGAGACACCCGGGACTACGCGGCCAGTTCTTATAAGTTACATTGGTCCCGTGCGAGGTGTTCGTGCCTCCTACGGGGTCGTTTGAAGACGAGTTTAGGTTTTCACCCTTTAACGGCTTATTTTTAAGTTTAACTTTGGTTTTTGCAAATTATCGTCATATTCTCAAGCCGGGAGACCCGGGACTACGCGGTCAGTTCCTACAACTTACATTGGTCACGTGCGAGGTGTTCCTGCCTCCTACGGGGTCGTTTGGGGCTGGTTTGGGTTTTCACCCTTTAATGGCTTGTTTGTAAGTCTAAGTGTGATTTTTGCCAATTATCGTAGCATTTTCTCAAACCGGGAGACCCGGGACTGTGCGACCAGTTCTTACAAGTTACATGGGTCCCGTACGAGGTGTTCGTGCCTCCTACAGGGCCGTTTGGGGGCTGGTTTGGGATTTCTCCCTCAAACGGCCTTTTTTTAAGTCTCAGTGTGATTTTTGCAAATTATCGTCATATTCTCAAGCTAGGAGACTCGGGTCTATGCGGCCAATTCCTACAAGTTACATTGGTCTCGTGCGAGGTGTTCGTGCCTCCTACGGGATCATTTGGGGGATGGTTTGGGTTTTCACCCTTTTACGGGTGGTTTCTAAGTCTAAGTGTGATTTTTACAAATTATCGTCATATTCTCAAACTGGAAGACCCAGGACTATGCGGTCAATTCCTACAAGTCACATAGACTAGTTTGGGTTTTCACCCTTTAACGACTTGTTTTTAAGTCTAAGTGTTATTTTTTCAAATTATCGTCATATTCTCAAATCGGGAGACCCGACTACGTGGCCAGTTCCTGCAAGTTGCATTGGTCCCGTGCGATATGTCCGTGCCTCCTACGGGGCCGTTTGGGGGCTAGTTTGGGTTTTCACCCTCAAACTGTTTGTTTTTAAGTCTAAGTGTGATTTTTGCAAATTATCGTCATATTCTCAAATCGGTAGACCCGGGACTACGCGGCCAATTTCTACAAGTTACATTGGTCTCGTGCGAGGTGTTCGTGCCTCCTACGGGGTCATTTGCGGGCTGGTTTAGGTTTTCACCCTTTCACGGCTTGTTTTTTAAGTCTAAGTGTGATTTTTGAAATTATCATCATATTCTCAAATCGGGAGACCCCCGGGACTATGCGACCAGTTCCTACAAGTTACATTGGTCCCATGCGAGGTGTTCGTGCCTCCTACGGGGTCGTTTGCGGACTTTAGGTTTTCACCCTTTAACGACTCATTTTTAAGTCTAAGTGTGATTTTTACAAATTATCATCATATTCTCAAACCGGGAGACCCGGGACTACGCGGTCAGTTCCTACAAGTTACATTGGTCCCGTGCGAGGGGTTCGTGCCTCCTACGGGGTCGTTTGGGGGCTGATTTGGGTTTTCACCCTTTAATGGTTTATTTCTAAGTCTAAGTTTGATTTTTGCAAATTATCGTCATATTCTCAAACTGAGAGACTCGGGACTATGCGGCCAGTTCCTACAAGTTACATTGGTCCCGTGCGAGGTGTTCGTGCCTCCTACGGGGTCATTTGGGGGGTGGTTTAGGTTTTCACCCTTTAAGGGCTTGTTTTTATGTCTAAGTGTGATTTTTACAAATTATCGTCATATTCTCAAACCAGGAGACCTGGGACTATGCGATCAGTTCCTATAAGTTACATTCGTCCCAAGCAAGGTGTTCGTGCCTCCTACGGGGTCGTTTGTGGACGGGTTTGGGATTTCACCCTCAAACGGCCTTTTTTTAAGTCTAAGTGTGATTTTTGCAAATTATCAACATCTTCTCAAACTGAGAGACTCGGGACTACGCGGTCAGTTCCAACAAGTTAGATTTATACCGTGTGAGGTCTTCGTGCCTCCTACGGGGTCGTTTGCGGGCTGGTTTGGGTTTTCACCCTTTAATTTCTTGTTTTTAAGTCTAAGTGTGATTTTTGTAAATTATCGTCATATTCTCAAATCAGGAGACCCGGGACTATGCAGTCAGTTCCTACAAGTTACATTGGTCCCGTGCGAGGTGTTCCTGCCTCCTACGGGGTCGTTTGGGGGATGGTTTGGGTTTTCACCCTCAAACAGCCTTTTTTTAAGTCTAAGTGTGATTTTTGCAAATTATTGTCATATTCTCAAACCGAGAGACTCGGACTATACGGCCAGTTACTACAAGTTACATTGGTCCCGTGTGATGTGTTCGTGCCTCCTACGAGGTCATTTGGGTGCTGGTTTGGATTTTCACCCTTTAACGGCTTGTTTTTAAGTCTAAGTGTGATTTTTGCAAATTATCATCATATTCTCAAATCGAGAGACCCGGGACTACGCGGCCAGTTCCTATAAGTTACATTGGTCCCGTGCGAGGTGTTCGTGCCACCTACGGGGTCGTTTGCGGACGGGTTTGGGTTTTCACCCTTTAACGGCTTATTTTTAAGTCTAACTGTGATTTTTGAAAATTATCATCATATTCTCAAGCCGGGAGACCCGAGACTACGCGGTAAGTTCCTACAACTTACATTGGTCTCGTGCGAGGTGTTCGTGCCTCCTACGGGGTCGTTTGAGGGCTGGTTTGGGTTTTCACCCTTTAATTTCTTATTTTTAAGTCTAAGTGTTTTGTGCAAATTATCGTCATATTCTCAAACCGGGAGACCCGGGACTATGCAGCCAGTTCCTACAAGTTACATTGATCCCGTGCGAGGTGTTCGTGCCTCCTACGGGGTCGTTTGGGGGCTGGTTTGGGTTTTCACCCTTTAATTTCTTATTGTTAAGTCTAAGTGTGATTTTTGCAAATTATCGTCATATTCTCAAACCGGGAGACCCGGGATTATGCGGCCAGTTCCTACAAGTTACATTGGTCCCGTGCGAGGTGTTTGTGCCTCCTACGGGGCCATTTGGGGCGGGTTTGGGATTTCACCCTTAAACAGCCTTTTTTAAGTCTAAGTATGATTTTTGCAAATTATCGTCATATTCTCGAACCGGGAGCCCCGGGACTATGCGGCCAGTTCCTACAAGTTACATTGGTCCCGTACGAGGTGTTCGTGCCTCCTACGAGGTCATTTGGGGGCTGGTTTGGGTTTTCACGCTTTTACAGGTTGTTTTTAAGTCTAAGTGTGATTTTTGCAAATTATCGTCATATTCTCAAACAAGGAGACCCGAGACTATGCGGTCAGTTCCTACAAGTTACATAGACTAGTTTGGGTTTTCACCCTTTAACGGCTTGTTTTTAAGTCTAAGTGTGATTTTTGCAAATTATCGTCATATTCTCAAACCGGGAGACCCGGGACTACGCGGCCAGTTCCTGCAAGTTACATTGGTCCCGTGCGAGGTGTTCGTGCCTCCTACGGGGCCGTTTGGGGGCGCGTTTGGGATTTCACCCTCAAACAGCCTTTTTTAAGTCTAAGTGTGATTTTTGCAAATTATTATCATATTCTCAAACCGGGAGCCCCGGGACTATGCGGCCAGTTCCTGCAAGTTACATTGGTCCCGTGCGAGGTGTTCGTGCCTCCTACGAGGTCATTTGGGGGATGGTTTGGGTTTTCACCGTTTTACGGGTTGTTTTTAAGTCTAAGTTTGATTTTTGCAAATTATCGTCATATTCTCAAACCGGGAGATCCGGGACTATGCGGTCAGTTCCTACCAGTTACATAGACTAGTTTGGGTTTTCACCCTTTAACGGCTTGTTTTTAAGTCTAAGTGTGATTTTTGCAAATTATCGTCATATTTTCAAACCGGGAGACCCGGGACTATGCGACCAGTTCCTACAAGTTACATTGGTCCCGTACGTGGTGTTCGTGCCTCATATGGGGTCGTTTGGGGGGTGGTTTGGGTTTTCACCCTCAAACGGCCTTTTTTTAAGTCTAAGTGTGATTTTTGCAAATTATTGTCATATTCTCAAACCGGGAGACCCGGGACTACGCGACCAGTTCCTACAAGTTACATTGGTCCCGTGTGAGGTATCCGTGCCTCCTACGGGGTCGTTTGCGGGCTGGTTTGGATTTTCATCCTTTCACGGCTTATTTTTAAGTCTACGAGCACACGCACACACGTGCCCCCCTGCCCCGTCTCATTCACTTTGTTATTTTTAGTTTCAAAATCAAGGTTAGATCACCTTGATTTATAATCTAGGTTTGTTATAAACTACAACGATTTTACCCACATTCGGTTTTGACCAAAAACCAATAATTGGTTTCCATCTTATACGCCATCATTTTAACCATTGAGTCACCCACAGTTTTTGACCCCTGTTTTTTTTACTGAAATAAAAAGCAACTCTTCCCTTTTACTAAAACGACTTCGTTTTCTCCAGGGACTCACATTTTTTAAATGGTAAAATACTTATTCCTATATAATGCTCATTGTTTTGATTTAATCACTAAAAGTTGTGCTACAGGTGTCGATCATATTAGCTATTGTTTTGTGTTTCTTTAGCACTCATTGGATTGAAAAGAATATCTAGGACTATTTTTTTATGCTGGCCTATACAATGTTGGAAATAGCTATTGTCGATCAATCTGCATATATATATATTCATTTTCATATAATTGCAATTTGCATATATATGCATATGCTACATATATATATGCAGTTGCATATATATGCGGCATCTGCATATATAGGCAGTGGCATATATATGCAATCTGCATATATATGCAGTTGCATATATATGCAGATATCTGCATATACATACAAAATGCATATATATGCAGTTGCATATATATACAATCTGCATATATATGCAGATATCTGCATATATATGCAACTGCATATATATGCAACTGCAACTGCATATATATGCTGCATATAGCTGTAGATAAACTATTTATCTCATTCTCTCAATGTTAATGTTTAGACTATATGTTCATTTTGTTCCATCACTTTACATAAATAAATTGGAAATTAGTATGTGTTTAATTCATCGATTCTAGAGTGATTCGTTTGTTCAGACGAGTATAGTGATTAGTAAGTGTTTACTTTAAGTTTGCGGGTTTCAAATATTGACTATTTGAGATTCTTAAATTGACTATCATATTGAGTGTTCAAAACAATATCCTTTTCATTTGGTACTCTACCTCTAATATGATCTCTTCCTCACGTCTTTTTTCATTAGTTAATTTCTTTATTGTTTTTACCTTTTTAAAGGTGGGTTTTGTCACCCAATGGCTCGCACTATCGATTTCAGGTACCTGGATGAAGGATTTGGGGGAAAATGCGTTGGGTCTATTGTTTTACGTTTTCACCCTGCGATGGCATGTTTTTATGCTTAACTCTAATTTTTTGCAAATTTACGTCGTACACTCAAACCGGGAGCGCCGTGACTACGCGGTCGGTTCCTACGAGTCACATCGATCCCGTGCGAGGCGTTCGTGCCTTTACGGGATTTTTTTGTGTTGTTTTACGTTTTCACCCTTCGATTGCATGTTTTTATGCTTAAATCTAAATATTTTGCAAATTTACGTCGTACACTCAAACTGGGAGCCCCGTGACTACGCGGTCGGTTCCTATGAGTCGCATTGATCCCGTGCGAGGTGTTCGTGACTACGCCTGTCTCATTCTGGTATGTTTATTAGTTGTTTTACGTTTTCATTCACCAATGTTCAATTTTCAAATGTTGTATGCTCGCCTTAATCAATTTAGAACACTTATTTATTTCATAAAATTTCGACAGAGTTTCCTTTGTTTATTCATGAAATTCAACTTATTTTAATATTAACATAAGCCCAACAATAACAACAAGCACAAAATCCGCAGTTAAACCACCAATAAATCCCTTCCACCGATTTAACATCTAAAAATAGTATATAAATCCATATAGCCCCTTCCTACATGCCAACCACTTATTAAGGCCTTAATACACACATCTTACACAACACACACACGCGCACACAACTAAATGAAGAATTTACTTTGGTAAAGGTGCACTACATTATAAAATCTTCTATCATCAATATAAAATACTTACCAAATTTATTCGCAACTTGAGATCCTCCGAATAAGCTCCCTCATTCTTGATCCTTGCGTATTTGTGCAAACAACTTGAGATCTTCCCTTTTCCAATCACTTCTTCGAGTTTCGCTTTAGATTTCACCAGTGTGCTGATGTTGTATTAGTCCCGACACAAAGAGGTCCTGCAATACCAAAATTATATTTTAAAAAGATATATTAACCATTATGTAGGGAAAGTAGTCATTTTACAACATGTGACTTAATTTTCTGACTTGTAAAATGTTCTTGGTTTTTTGTTTTATTTACCAGTTTTTCAATTTTGGCATACATGAAGAATTAGTGAAAATGAGTAAGTAATTGAGAAAGGCCACAAACCAAGCGCATGTGTTCGATGTGGGTCCTATCGATTTGTCGATTTATTCTGAGTCCTATTGTGAAATATTGAGTATCGTCCTCACCCTGGGTCCTATTCATTATACTAAATAATTGCGAGTGTACAAAATAAATAAGACAGTCATAAAGTCTATAAGCATGAACTATAATGTTACCATAAAAGTAGGATCTTACTTAAATTGGTGAAATTAATAAAGGCATATCCCTATTGCCCTCTGGGATCACTCGCGCAAACCAAGTATAGTCTTAGATCATCCCAAACCTACCTTAACACGACAAAGCGATGAATCACCACGTATACACATCGCTCATATATTCTACCATACCCAAGTCTATATGATGAAATATCCCCATCAATCCATCTCTGATACAGGTAGCTATACATGTGACGCGGGGTCTATATGACTAAGTATTACTCATCTACTCAATAAGGTTCCATCACGGTCTGTGTCATACGTGTCCCGATAACTAAATCCCCCTTGGTACGATATCCACGAGTACACATGTAGTGTGCATTTTACACATGGAAATCTAAACAAAGCTTAAGAATTATTCACTCTGGTATCATTACAAAGTTATGTAAATAATGAACTTATCACATACAATAAACCTATGAATCACCCAAAACTTAATCTTACCCAACTCAACAAAACTCAAATCAAAACTCCATTAATGGCCCCTAAACCTACCATTAATCATTCATATAGCATCTAAATAAAGTAACTATGATTTAAACATGCTTAAAACATCAAAAACACAATATTAATTCAAGATTTAATGATAAAACCCAATTTTGTCCCTAAAAATTCAATCTTAATCAGTTTGATTCCATTCTCTAAATATTTACGCATATATTCAAGGGGTTTATAAACGATTCATAGTAGAAGTCTATTCATATACATAATCTAACAATTTCAACTCATATTGAAATACAAATAAACCAAACCAAAGAAAATTGACACCAATTACTACTTAATCACTACACAAATTGACATCAATAACTATATCTCATATAAACTAAGGTTGTGCAAGTAATGTAAATGGTAAAATCTTAAATTACCAAAGAAAGTGGGGTTTCCAAGGTTGTGCAAGTAATGTAAATGGTTAATTTTGTATCTTTTAGAGGTTTGATATCAAGGTTCAATGGATCTTTGGGGTCGGATGTGCTCTTTAACCAAGCCATTGAGGATAGTGGATTATCAGACTTAGGCTATAGGGGACAATATAAACTTGATGTAACAACAGAGATGAGGTAAGTTTGGTAATGGCCAGGCTAGTGTTAAAACCAAGCACTAAAAGCTTAGGATTCACTCCATTAAAGATTAAGAGGGTAATACTTGGGAGAATAATCAAGACGTTATTAATCATATTGTGGGATTATTTAAGAAACAACTTACAGAAGACCAAACTACCATCTTTAGTAGTGTAACTGCAAACCTTATTCCTTCTCTCATTTCCACTCCAGAGCTAAGAATCTGAAAAATGTATGGGCACATTATGATATACAATTGCAGTTACGATGATTTCAAGCCATGAGATGAAAAATAGATTAAAAAACTAACAAAAACTTGAACTTTTAAAAAATGTACTAAATTGAAAACATAACATTCTGAATAACATCCTTAAACTTACCGAAGGCGGTCAACAAAAGGTTTTAGGGACATTATCTTTTTCTCCTTGATTCGAGGCAACACATTGCAATGTACAACTGTGATGGAGCATACATGTGAATGTTTTTTACTGTCCGTCTAGTATGCATAACACAATATTGTCCCAACAAAATACATGTCAAATTACAGAACATCTTGTAGGTTAATAATAAGTGAAAGAATAAAATACATGTCAAATTAGTTAGAAATTACTTATCATGGGGCAAAAACTAAAAGAGAAAATGGAATATTAGTAGCTCTAGAACCTCGGGCACCATTGTTAGGCTTTTGAAGTGGAACATTCAATCAAACCTAAGATTAGTTTTATGCCATAAGGGGCTTTGGAAAACAAGACGTCGAAGTTCATGATGGGTTCAAGAATCTTCCTTATAAAATGTTTTAAGAATGTGAAATTCCCATGCCCCTCTATCGATAAGTTTCATGCAATTTCAATCATAAAAAGACCTAAACTGTTCTCCTCATTGCACCATCATATACTAAGCTACAATGAATAATCTAAATACAATAAAACAATTTGAGTGTCACCCCCTTAGTGCCAAATTTTTTTGAGGTTATTTTTAGATATTAAGAGTAACAAGAGATGGCTTTTTTTTAAATCTCCATAAGTTAACTTTTTTAACAAAAAAATTAAATTCATCAAACTCAAATTTAAACCAAATTCAAACCAACAATATCTCTAAAATTAATCATAAAATTGACCCTGAATATTAAACCAACAATAACTGTAAAATATTTCTAATAAATATCAACCATTTACCTAATATGAACTCTAAATTTAACATCTAACATAAATGGAGGGTATCAAACATAAATTAATATACAATCTCAACTAGTTTCAAACAAGAATATCTTATAACCAAAATAATAATAAAAGACATGCATTAGATTTAGATTGGACAAAAGAGAGAAGAATTTACCAATCTGGGGGCTCCCTGAAGAAAAGGGAAGAAACATTTATGTTGGGGAAGTGAAGATTCCATCGTTTTGGGGAGTGGTTTGAGATTTGATGGGAGAGTGGTCTGAGATTTGGGCATTTGGATTTGAGGGAAAACCAAAATTTTTTGTGTATATTTCTGGGCACAGAGGTGCGTGGAGGCTACGGAGGTGCGTGGGTGGGGGAGGATGTCTACGTAGGTGGGTGGATGGTCGAGGATGGTGGAGGATGGAGACAGAGGTGCGTGGATGGTGGATGGTAGAGGATGACGGAGGTGAGGGATTGAGCGTGTGATAGGGAGAGGGAGCGAGAGAGAGAGAGCGGGGGGCTGAGAACAAGAGAGCGGGAGCTTAAAAAAATCAAGGGGCTAATTTTTTGGGGAGTATTTATATTTTAATGAAGTGTACTTAATTTTAGCACACTTTTAAACAGTGCCAAAATTTGGCACTGTTTTAAAGTGTGCCAAATTTCTATTAAACCGTGCCAAAATCTGGCACAGTTTTAAGCTGTGCCAGAATTTTAATATCAGGGTGTGCCAAAATGTTGTTTTTGGTGTAGTGATTCTCCACTAAAGTGGAAGAAAAAGATTTCATCAAGTGGAGTTTGAGATGGTAAATATCTTTAAAATCCTTTTCTCTAAACTAATCATTTTAATATGTTTTAGCACTTTATTTTGTATGAAAATCCGTACAGCGTGATAAGGAGACCGAAACTGACACACCCCAACTCAGTTGCTTATAATTAAGTCTGAAAGTCAAATTGAGTCAAATCATAATTACCTTATCCAAACCATAAGCACGAGTGTCCTTTTTTTCAGTTATTATTATGAATCATTAAAACTAAAAGCCTTTCATAATTTTAAGGTAATTATGCTTATTCAAACTTACTGAAAAGATAAGTACGCTTAAATTACCCCATTTACGTTTGACCAAATCATTATTTTATGCATCCCTTTCTAACCCCCACCGAACTCCTAGATTTGGCAGTGCTATCACAATACCTGAAAAACATAAACATGGGAACCATGAGCAAAATAGCTCAGCAAGTGCATTACTACTACACTATTGCATAAAATTAAATGTAATAATTCATATCCCCGTGATGGTATATGCATACTTATCCAACCCATTCATAAAGAATTATCGATTTTATACTTATCTGGCTCATTCATAAAGAATTACAATAATAATATACTTATCCGGCTCATTCATAAAGAATTACGAACTTATCCAAATCACGATTCACATATCCTGTCTGCAATGGATAATTCTCCCCCATTCCTCGTTGAGGAGTAATACCTTGTATTTAATAGAAAAATTTCCCCCATTCTAGGTCGGGGAGTAGCCTCCCATTTCGACAAATCGAAATGAAAAAAATCATATTCAATATTATTCTGATCATATCCGTAACTATGTATAATACATCTTACCAATAAGTAATATTCAGATCATATCCATAACCATGTATAATACATCTTACCAGTGAGTGATATTCAGATCGTACCCATAACTATGTATAATACATCTTACTAGTGAGTGATATTCAGATCGTATCCATAACCATGTATAATACATATATTTCCAGTGACTACACTCACCTTGGCCACTTCATGTGTTTTTCCCTTGCCTTTATTTGGCACTTGTTCAATCGGTTCTTCTTCCCTTTCACATATAAATTCTTACAGTATTAGTATCATAATAAGGATATTAACAATTCAAATAATAACTTAAACTTAACCCAATTCATAAGCATTATATAATCCCATTCAAATCATATATCGTAAATGAAGTCTAATCTAACTTCATGGTAAGATATTTACCATACCTAAATCATAGGACAAATATATTTTAATTTCTTCTTTGTAGTTTGATCCTTAACATATTGGGTTCCAAATTCAAAAGACGACATATCATTTTAAGTTTTCTAGAGCAATATATGCCCATTTCTTTGCTACATAGCAAATCTGCCTTATAGGATCCTATGTCGTCCAGTCAACTTCCAGGAGTTTTCATAATTTTTTTGTATCATAATTTTCTATGATATTTCATCCAAGATCAAAAAACATATTGAAAAATACAAATTTTAAGTTTAATAATTGTTAACGTTCATTTGCTATGTCAAGCAAAATATCGAACACATGGTGTGCATACTTACACTTTGGGGGCAGATTTTATACTTGAACTTCAAACTATCACCAAAGATTCATTGCTTAGTATTTTCACATAATTTTAGTATATGTTATACATATATTAGTCTATTTTTATCTTGAACTACAATTATTCAATTCTGAGAAGTATAAAAATATATAGAAGTTTGAACCCAAATGGGGTTCTAAACAAGGCCATATAAATGATTTACACCTTCGACTTTCTTTAAACGTGTATCCATCAATGCATACCCACAAAGGCATGAAATTTTAATAAACAATCGATAATATAAAAAAAATAAACAAGATTTATGGATTGAATTACCTAAGGGACGTTTACAAAAAATATATAAGGATTTTTCTCCAGCTTCTCCTCATCCTTCTCTTCCTAAGCCCTCCAGTTCTCTCTCTTCAGTCCAAACTCTTTAATGGATGCATTAGGCTAAAGGAGTAAGATATTTAAAAGTTTCTAAATTGTACAAGCTTGCACCCACCTTCAAACCAACCAATTTAAGACATTTGTTGTACATAAAAGACAAAATACCATTTAAACAGATGGACGGATTTGCCCGTGTTTCGTAATTTCCTCATAAATCCTTACTCGGGACTCTGTTTTACATAAAGTTTATTGTGTTACAAACTTAACTCATATATATACAACTATGTAGTAGTCACCTCAAGTCAATTATTTTATTATAAAGGTCAAAACTAGTCTACAACTTGAATATTCCTATCGAAAACTTCAAAAATATGTGTTTGTAACTAATTCGGTACCTCATGAGTTATGAATGTAATATTAGACTAAACATAATAACTTAATGTTATATACACCAATAACACATTATCCCCATCCCATAAGATAGGCATGATTTAAAAATAATATATCATAATTATATCCGGGTTGTCACATAAACTCCGGCGTCCATGAGTAAGGTATGGCATATGATTCATTGGAGCAAAAGGAAGGAAAATTGGGTGACTACAGCTGTTGAAAATGTCTATCTAAGATGTGGTTTAATAGTAGTTTGTTAATAACATTTTTACCTATATCGTATGATATAATTATAATATCTTCACTATTATTAATAGGATGATGTCCAAGTAATACTCATTTCACAATCTGAACTTGAAGATAGTGTGGTGATGAATGATGCTGATGCATTTCAAAAAAATTTAGGACATCGCTCGGGATATGTATGTGGTCGTGGGGTTGGTCTTAAACCCACATCATCTGCAGTTGTTGCCACGCAAAAGGAGAAAGACATTGAGAGAGATAGACAAATTGCTGAGGCGAGGAAGGATGTTGATGAGGCAAGGAAGGAAGAAGATGAAGCAAGGAGAGAAGCTAATGAAGTAAGAAGGGATAAAGAGAAAATGAAAGGATGAATGGATGAACTTAATGGAAAACTGGAGGCATTAAGTAACCTCGTAACAAGACAATATAACTCTTTGTGGTAAGCACATAACCCCAAACTTGTTTTATATTTGACATGCACAATTTTTACTTTCTCTTGTTACCCGCTAACAATAATCCTAATACACAGAGAAGAAACAATATTGTTTTTTTGGGGGGTGGGTGTGTGGGGTATAAATGGGAAACAAATTTGATGTTAATGGATGTGATTTATTATATTTTTATTATTATTTTGTAAGATTTGTAAGTGAAATTTATAAATGTACTTTGATTAATCATCCAAAATCTATTGTCGTTGTTTTTCAACGTGATAATTCTAAACAAATTCTTTTTTTTTTGCAGATTCAGTGGAAGATTTTGTAGATGAGAGTAACAATAAAGAATAACGATGGATTAGACCTATTTTATTTATTTTTTAAAATGGTACCACATTTCTTGTAAATAATTAGTTTGAAATAGTGTTTAGCGTAGGAACTTTTGAGACAAAGATTTGTTTTCCAAAGATTGCTATCTTTATGAGCTATATAAATGTTAATGACTTTATTAGAATTGTGTATATGAGTTATTTTGAGTATTATATGAAATTAAATGACAAATAATAAAAATATGCGGCGAAATTAGGTTGTTACCAAAGCAACGTATATATGTATTGTAAAAAATATTGCATCAATTTATGGAGATTTTTTGCAATAAAAAATGTCATTTAGTGGCGAATTTAAATTGCTAAGAAAGTTGTTCCATACAAATTTAAGATCAAATGTGGTGAACTTTTTGTCATGAAAAGTGCCTTTGGATGGCGAATCTTTGTTTTGCTACAAAAAATAGCGTTTTGGTGGCAAACTATCAACTATGGGTGGCAAACTATCAACTCTGGGTGGCAATTTAATATTTAAAAAATCTTTCCATACAAATTGAAGTTCAATTGTGACGATTTGTTTTGCCACGAAAGGTTCTTTTTTGTGGTGAATTTTATTTTGCTACAGAAAATAGGATTTTGGTGGCAAACTATCAACTATTGGTGGCAATTTAATCTTTATTAGATGTAAATTTATTTGCCACTTAAAGAGATGTTTGGGTGGTGAAGTGATTTTGTCACTAAAAAATCAACTTTCAGTGCGATTTTAATAAATTGCCATGAAAATAATCCGCAGAACAGCTTTAGTGGCAATAGCATGACAAAAAAAAATTGCCACTAAAATATTTGGTGGTGACTTTTTAATAATTAGGTGCAAAAAATTATGCCACTAAAAATAATTTTTCTTGTAACATGGGAGATTTTTAGATTGTAAATGTAGGGCGGGTAGAGTAACAGTCGCGTGATAAATACAAAGAGATATGAAAGGTTCGAAGAAGAAAATGGATAGGTTTGGAAAGCAAACAGACGGAGAGATGAAGGGTTGGACGTTTGGGTTTAATAGTACGAGAAATGAAAGGTTAATTGCTCTCTTATTAAGAAAAAAGAGGTGTGCAAGAAAAAATTAAAGAGATGCAACGTGGACACCTTAATTGCCAGGTAGTCTTAATTCTTGTATAGGGATTTCAAAGTATATAGAGATATAGTTTAAAGTTGAGGTTTTAATACTTAAAATCAAAAGAAGACCCAAACTATACTTATTTTCAATTTGTACACATTTATCTATTAATTTCGGAGTTCAAACTTTAATACATGCACTAAAATGTTTTCCTTTGTTCATAACGATGCTATTTAATTTTAAACATATATCAGTAATAAATTTGTTTGAAGGTTAAATACCCAAATTTCCTTGAATTCATTGTGATAAATATAATTTATGCTAACTTGAAATAATTTTTTTTATTAAACAATAACATTAGATATTGAGTAAAAACAGACACACACACAAAAGAGAAAAGGAAAAAAAAGAAAGAAAAAAACTTATCCCTCTATTTGCGTCTAATGTGAATATTGAAGATGATTAACCCAAAAATTATTTAGGATCATTAGGATCCTCAAAAAAAATTATCCAGGGTGAAATATTATTTGCATACTTTGTAAAAATGCTTAATGAACAAATACTTAATGAATCCAAAGCGATGTTCAACCCACTAGCAGTAAAAGCTTATTGTCAACAAAAAGCTGATAAAAGGCTAGCAGGGTTACCGTGGCCCACGATGGCATAGCATCCTGTTGACCAGTTAATAGGTACGGCCGTGTCAACTCTAATGAGAAATGCTTTTGACTGTACACCTCTCCATCTTCAAGGTTTGGTTCTTTTGACTGTACAAATAGACAAATAAAAGACTCTAATTATCTCCCAAATTAATAGTCTAATATTCTTGCCCGCCAAAAGAATTAATCCTTTCCTAAAATCAATCAATTAAAAAATAGTTTTCAAATTATATATATAATAAATTATTATTTTCTCACGTGGGACAAGAGACTTTGTAATCTCACTTATTTTTATATACTAATAAAAAAATAGTGTCAACTTAAATGGACCAGAAAAAACATAACTAATATTTTGAAATAAAGAGAGAATATTTTCTTAAGGTGACCTAAATTAAGAATATTATAAAAAAATAACATGAATTATAATCTAAATTGGAAATTGAGATTTACATTTGAACTAAATATGAAAAAATAATATTTTCTCAATCGTATAAATGTTTAAACAAGGAATCCTTAGGCCATATTCAGTGGGACACTTGGAAAAGATGTAAATATCCATCTTTTGAGATACATTGTTTGTTTTGGATTTATAGTGGGACGATGTAGTTTTGACGTGGCAACAGGGGGCCCCACCCTGGATGAGTAAAGCCTTAGGCGCCCAGGGTTTCAACAGTTACTTCCCTCCCGTTACATTATATTTGTTGTAATTTATCCGTTAACTCTTAAAATATTTATACAATTACCCCTATAAATACAATACCTCTTCTCTCATTTTTTTTCACACTCATGTAATTATCCCTATAAATACAAGTATATTCTTATATCCCAAAAATCACTCATATTTTTTATATAGTCAACATTATTTTTTTCGAAAATGTTTGCGATCCAAAGAAATTGGTGCGACAAAACCGCGAAACCAAATCAAAATCCACCCCCACTGAATTTTCGAATCGTTTATCAAAATTATTTTCGGATGTATGACGATAGTACACCGTATGCGAGAGACACGATTGTTGATCATAACGCGCATCCAAATGACAGTCAATTTCACATGCGCAGTAGTGTCCAAGGTTCGATTGACGTGTATGCCGAATTATTACATATTTTGGTAGTGCGAGAGGCCATTGCGAATTTCGGTTTCAGTCATTTGTTTAGCGAAACTTTTCCTAACTCGGACAACCAAATGATTGTATTGCTAATAAGTAGGTGGTCTGAGATAACACATACATTTCATCTACCGGATGTGGAGTTGGGGATTATCCCTTTTGATATTGCGCATATATCTGGTAATATTTCAATAATAATGCTACGCACTACATTTATTTTTATTTATTATTATTGAAACTTTCAATATTTAATACTTTTTAAATTATTTGGGTTTAGGAATTCCAATTGGAATCCATCCAATTTTGCACAGCTTTCCAACATCTAGTACTTATACTATGGAGGAAATATTTGAACTAGACTACAAAGGGCGAAATATTTCTTGCAAAATGCTAAAAGCGTCCATGTTGAATTGGTGTGAACAAGCTTCGGAGCATAGATTAGCGAGCGTAAAACAAATTGCTCAAGCTTTTATTATTTTTGTGATGAGCTCCATATTTTTTTCTCAACAGGTCATAATTCAATGTTTGTGGGTTGGGAAACTTATTTACACGATCTAAATGACATGGTTGCTAAGGATTGGGGTTCCGCCATTATAACACGTGTTTACTATGCCTTGATGCATGCAATACAAATGCGCAAAAAATTAAACTGCTTCTGGCAACTTATAAAGGTATGGTCTTCTCGAATTGAACATTTTAATCACGTCCATAAAATTGATATATATTTATTTTATGAATATACCAACTATTAATGAGTTGTTCTTTATACCCGTAGTACTTCGGCTATGATTACCTCCGCACGATGTCTCCCATATTGCATGATGATGCAGTGGAAAGATGGACAAGTATGCTACGATGGATGACCAATCAACGTGGTTCTCTAATGGGACAAATGAGGTTTAAAAGTTCAGTCATGCAGGAGAAACTAGAAATGCGTTCTACCGAGTCTATTATATGGAAACCTTTTATGGGATTGGCAAAAAACCAGCTTGATGCCATTAGAGTTGTTCCTTATTTGGCTCAGAGACGGTTCATGCCTTTAGATTCCAAGTTATGGTGGGACTTGGTATCTCAAAGACCGTTGCTACCGTCAAATGACAAGTAACATTATTATTCCCAAAAACCCACCTTATCGTATGGCATTCATTCCTAAAAATATATATATATGCAACAAATTGGCAATTAGAAACCTGGAACTACTCGTGTCATAATGTCATCGAAGGAGGAATGGTTTACATACTGGAAGATTGTGGGTAAGGGTGCAGTATTACCCGCACTATTTCGATGGAAAAAACATGACGGGTTGGGGTTTGCCTCGATTATACCCTATGATTTATGGGCACCCAACGCACTGGAAGATAGATTGGAAAATCCACATATGTACAACACACAGGGACAATCTTATTCGTCAAATCTTATACCATTATCATGGGAGTTTAAAGTTGCAGATTTAAGTTTGAATGGCACAACATTTATTCAACTAGATCCGTCAAGCATACCGATTAACTTACCACCCGAAGAATTTTACTCACGCTCGCAATGGCATGATATGTTTTTTTAGAGAGGACTACATCGAGAAAATGAAATCCAAAACGTTAGAACGGGAGCTTATGTGGCAGAGGTGGTTGCGAGAGAAAGATGAAGATATTGTAAATCTGAGATGAACATATTATTGCTTCTCCTAATATATGGAGATGAACATATTATTGCTTCTCCTAATATTTCCCATCCACCATCACAAGATCCCAGAGGATCGTCTAGTCAACCATATCTTGCCGATGGAATTTTTGGACTTCTCAACGTATTTCCTTATGACCAATATCTTGGTAGGGGTTCGATGTAAAGTGAAGTTTGTAATGTAATAATTTGTTGTGATAATAAATTTTTTTTTATTGATTAATAGTGTGTACCTTTCTTATTGAGAGTTTGCAATGTACTAATTTGTTCCTTTATTATAGATAATAGATTTAGTTACAAACACCATACTCAAAGATAAAATTACTTGGATTACATATTCCAACTCTTAGGTCGAACATAGTAGACATATTAAACACATAGACAAGAAATTTACATATTAATTACTTCGTGGTTTAGTTGTCAACCACTAATGGCAACATATTGCATTCCCATCACCCATGAATATGTTTGGTAGGTGTTGAAAAAAATCCTTATCATAATAGTCCATTTTATAGTCTGAAAGTTTTGGATCCGATGCATACACTGGATCGTCAAGTTCTTTATTTATCAAATGTTTACAATGCCAGCTAAGTAATCTTTTTTCCATTTGTTCAATTTTCCATTGTATTAGACGGATACATTTCTCACTGTCTTTGGTTGGATCTTTGCAATATTTTGTAGATTTTTCTTGTGGCACGGGTAAACTATGCCATTTATAGTAGAACTCTAAATCGCAACGTCTATCATATAACCTAGGCCATTTCAAATGATCATCACAAGGAATATTATCTTTTGTTAAAGGTAACCATTTCATCACATGGCCAGCATAACCTAAAGAATATAGTGCGCATATAAGAATGTTGTCAAAAAACCTTTTCTCCCCAAATCAACTCCCTCCATGGGGATCTTCGTAGATTCCTCGGTTAGTCAAAACGGGTGCAACTTCCTCAACGTGGCCAACATCAAATTATGTTGATGCTTTATATTTATGTTTGACCTTCATGGGCTCTTTGTTCTAGGATACCATGTTTGGGCTGAGACTACACCAAAAACAGGAATCTAACACGGCTTAAAACTATCCCAGTTCAAATATGGCACGGTTTTGAACTGTGCCAAAATTAGGTGTTCCAAAATGGCCATTTTTTCTGGCACGATTTAAAAGTGTGCCAGATTTGACCAGACAGGAACACTTCTGGCACACTTTTAAACCGTGCCAGAATTTGATATTTCTGACACACTTTTGGCACACTTTTTAGCTGTGCCAAATTGAGCACATTTTTATAAACTTTTGGCACAGTTCAAAACCATGCCAAAATTTGATACACTTTTGGCACGGTTTTGAACTGTGGCAAATTTTTGGATAAAAGAAAAAAAAAAATTTGAAAACTAGAAAATTCATAAATGTCAAATCCTGCATGTTGTTGATAAACTAATGTACATACAAAATTCAAAATATTACAAATCTTTAGTAATTCACAGACCAAAAAAAAATTGGGTAAAATTTCCTCTATTTTCTGGGCATTCTAAAACCTGCTAATATAAAACCTGGATAACATAAAGCTCGCACAACCACAAAATATTAAAAATAAACTTACAAAAGCCCACATGGCAATAAAAGTTTACAATAAAACTATAAAAGCATGCACGACCATAACACAAAAAAATAGAATCATGAATAAACCCCTTGTTGTAAACCATTGAGTTCTCCGTGTGTTCCCCGTGAATAAAAGCTAACGATAAAATGTTATCCTGTAAAAAAATAGGATACAAAAAAGAGACGATATTAGTAACCAAGTAATTTATAAAAAAAAGATTACTCAAGCTAAAAAATTACATATAGGAGTGACAATTATTATTATATTCTAAAATTGAAAATATTAAACAATTGATGAATACTTGAGATGCCCATGACTACGTTGTCAGTTCGTACAAGTTACATTGGTCCCGTTCAAGGTGCTCGTGCCTCTTACGGGGCCGTTTGGGCGCTGGTTTGGGTTTTCACCCTCAAACAGCTTATTTTTAAGCCTAGACTACGTATTTGGAAATTATTGTCATATTCTCAAACCGGGAGACCCATGACTACGCGGTCAGTTCGTATGAGTTACGTTGGTCCCATGCGAGGTGTTCGTGCCTCTTACGGGGCCGTTAGGGGGTGGTTTGGGTTTTATCCCTTTAAGGGCTTGTTTTTAAGATTATTCGATATATTTTCAAATTATCATCAAATTCTCAAACCGAGAGGCCCGTGACTACGTTGTCCATTCGTACAACTTACATTGGTCCCGTACGAGGTGTTCGTGCCTCTTACGGGGCCATTAAGGGGCTGGTTTGGGTTTTCACCCTTTAAGGGCTTGTTTTTAAGCTTAATCGATATATTTTAAAATTATTGTCATATTCTCAAATCGAGAGGCCCGTGACTATGCTGTATGTTCGTTCAACTTATAGTGGTCTCGTGCAAGTTGTTCGTGCCTCTCATGGTGCCGTTTGGGGGATGGATTGGGTTTTCACCCTCAAACGGCTTGTTTTTAATCCTAATCTGTGTATTTTAAAATTATCGTCATATTCTCAAACCAAGAGGCCCGTGACTACGCAGTCAGTTTGTACAAGTTACATTGGTCCCGTGTGAGGTGTCTGTACCTCTTACGGGGCCGTTTGGGGGCTAGTTTGGGTTTTCAGCCTTTAAGGGCTTGTTTTTAAGCTTAATTGATATATTTTCAAATATCCTTCATATTCTCAAACCGAGAGGCCCGTGACTAAATTGTCAGTTCGTACAACTTACATTGGTCCCGTGTGAGGTGTTCGTGCCTCTTACGGGGCCGTTATGGGTCTGGTTTAAGTTTTCACCGTCAAACGGGTTATTTTCAAGCCTAATCTACGTGTTTTGAAATTATAGTTATATTCTCAAACCGGGAGGCCCATGACTACGCGGCTTATTCGTACAAGTTACATTGATCCCGTGCGAGGTGTTCGTGCCTCTTACGAGGCCATTTGGGGGCTGGTTTGGGTTTTCACCCTTTAAGGGATTATTTTTAAGATTTATCGATATATTTTCAAATTATCATCATATTTAAAAATTGAGAGGCCCGTGACTACGCTGTCAGTTCGTACAACTTACATTGGTCCCGTTCGAGGTGTTCGTGCCTCTTACGGGGTCGTTTGGGGGCTGGTTTGGGTTTTCACCCTTTAAGGGCTTGTTTTTAAGCTTAATCGATATATTTTCAAATTTTCATCATATTCTCAAACCGAGAGGCCCGTGACTATGTTGTTAGTTTGTTCAAGTTACGTTGGTCCCGTGCGAGGTGTCCGTGCCTCTTATGGGGACGTTTTAGGGCTGATTTGGGTTTTCACCCTTTACGGGCTTGTGTTTAAGTTAATAAATATATTTTCAAATTATCATCATATTCTCAAACCAAGAGGCCTGTGACTACGCTGTCCATTCGCACAACATACATTGGTCCAGTGCGAGGTGTTCGTGCCTCTTACGGGGCTCTTTGGGGGGTGGTTTAGGTTTTCACCCTCAAACGACTTGTTTTTAAGCCTGATCTACGTATTTTGAAATTATCTTCATTCTCAAACCGGGAGGCTCATGACTACGTGGTTAGTTCATACAAGTTACAATGGTCCCATGCGAGGATGGTCATACCTCTTACGAGGCCAATTGGGGGCTGGTTTGGGATTACACTCCTTTAAGGGCTTATTTTTAAGCTTAATCAATATATTTTCAAATAATCATCATAATCTCAAATCAAGAGGCCCGTGACTATGCTGTCAATTCGTACAAATTACATTGGTCATGTGCGAGGTGTTCGTGCCTTTTACGGGGACGTTTGGGCACTGGATTGGGTTGTCACCCTTTAAGGGCTTATTTTTAAGCTTAATCGATATATTTTCAAATTGTCATCATATTTAAAAACCGAGAGGCCCGTGACTTCGTTGTCCATTCGCATGACTTACATTGGTCCCGTGCGAGATGTTCGTGCCTCTTAGGTGGCTATTGGGGGTGAATTTGGGTTTTCACCCTCAAACGGGTTATTTTTAAGCCTAATCCACGTATTTTGGAATTATCATCAAATTCTCAAATCGGGAGACCCATGACTACGCGGTCAGTTCGTACAAGTTACATTGGTCTCGTGCGAGGTGTTCGTGCCTCTTACGGGGCCGTTTGGGGGGTGGTTTGGGTTTTCACCCTTTAAGGGCTTGTTTTTAAGCTTAATCGATATACTTTCAAATTATCATCATATTCTCAAACCGAGAGGTCCATGACTATGCTGTCAGTTCGTACAACTTAAATTTGTCCCGTGTGAGGTGTCCGTGCCTCTAATGGGGCCGTTTGGGGGCTAGTTTGGGATTTCACTCTTTTAAGGGCTTGTTTTTAAGCTTAATGGATATATTTTCAAATTATCGTCATAATCTCGATCCAAGAGGCCCGTGACTAAACTGAAATTCGTACAAGTTACATTGGACCTATGCGAGGTGCCCGTGCCTCTTATGGGGCCGTTTGGGCAATGGTTTGGGTTTTCACTCTCAAACGACTTGTTTTTTAGCCTAATCTACGTATTATGAAATTATCGTCATATTCTCAAATTTGGAAACCCGTGACTATGCGATCAGTTCATATATGTTACATTGGTCCCGTGCGAGGTGTCCGTGCCTCTTACGGGGCCGTTAGGGGGTGGTTTAGGTTTTCACCCTTTAAGGGCATGTTTTAAGCTTAATCGATATATTTTCAAATTATCGTCATATTCTCAAAATGAGAGGACCGTGACTACGTTGTCCATTCGTACAACTTACATTGGTCCTATGCGAGCTGTTCGTACCTCTTACGGGGTCGTTTGGGGGGTGGTTTGGGTTTTCACCCTTTAAGGGCTTGTTTTTAAGCTTAATCGATATATTTTATAATTATCATCATATTGTCAAACCGAGAGGCCCATGACTATGGTGTTAGTTCGTACAGCTTACATTGGTCCCGTGTGAGGTGTTGGTGCCTTTTACGGGGCCGTTTGGCGGCTAGTTTGGGATTTCACTCCTTTAAGGGCTTATTTTTAAGCTTAATGGATATATTTTCAAATTATCATCATAATCTCAAATCGAGAGGCCCGTGACTACACTGTCAATTCATACTAGTTACATTGGTCCCATGCAAGTTCTTCGTGCCTCTTACGGGCCGTTTGGGCACTGGTTTGGGTTTTCACCCTCAAACGGCTTGTTTTTTAGCCAATTCTACGTATTTTGAAATTATCATCATATTCTCAAACCGGGAGACCCATGACTACGCGGTCAGTTCGTACAAGTTACATTGGTCCCGTACGAGGTGTTCGTGCCATTTAAGGGGCCGTTAGGGGGGTGGTTTGAGTTTTCAACCTTTAAGTGTTTGTTTTTAAGCATAATCGATATATTTTCAAATTATCGTTATATTCTCAAATCAAGAGGCCCAAGACTACGTTGTCCGTTCGCACGACTTTCATTGGTCTCGTGCGAGGTGTTCGTGCCTCTTAGAGGGCCGTTGGGGGGCTAGTTTGGGTATTCACCCTCAAACGGATTGTTTTCAAGCCTAATCTACGTATTTTCCAGTTATAGTCATATTCTAAAACCAGGAGACCCATAACTAGGCGTTTAGTTCGTACAAGTTACATTGGTCCCGTGCGAGGTGATCGTGCCTCTTACGGGGCCGTTAAGGGGGTGGTTTGGGTTTTCACCCTTTATGGGCTTGTTTTTAATCTTAATCAATATATTTTAAATTATCGTCATATTCTCAAACTGAGAGGCTTGTGACTACGCTGTCCATCCGCACGACTTACGTTGGTTCCGTGCGCAGTGTTCGTGCCTCTTATGGGGACGTTTGGGGGCTGGTTTGGGATTTTCCTCCTTTAAGGGCTTATTTTTAAGCTTAATGGATATATTTTCTAATTATTGTCATAATCTCAAACCGAGAGGCCCGTGACTAAGCTGTTAATTCGTACAAGTTACATTCATCCCGCGCGAGGTATTCGTGCCTCTTACGGGGCCATTTGGGCACTCGTTTGGGTTTTCACCCTCAAACGACTTGTTTTTTAGCCTATTCTATGTATTTTGAAATTGTCATCATATTCTTAAATCGGGAGACCCGTGACTACGCGGTCAGTTCGTACAAGTTACATTGGTCCCGTACAAGGTGTTCGTGCCTCTTAAGGGGCCGTTAGGGGGGGGGGGGGGGGGTTGGGTTTTCAACCTTTAAGTGCTTATTTTTAAGCTTAATCGATATATTTTTAAATTATCATTATATTCTCAAACCGAGAGGCCCAAGACTACGTTGTCCGTTCGCACGACTTTCATTGGCCCAGTGCGAGGTGTTCATGCCTCTTAGGGGGCCGTTAGGGTGTTGGTTTGGGTTTCACCCTCAAGCGGGTTATTTTCAAGCCTAATCTACGTATTTTCCAGTTATAGACATAATCTAAAACCAGGAGACCCATGACTAGGCTATCAGTTCGTACAAGTTACATTGGTCCCGTGTGGGGTGTTCGTGCCTCTTACGGGGCCGTTAGGGGGGTGGTTTGGGTTTTCACCCTTTATGGGCTTGTTTTTAATCTTAATCAATATATTTTAAATTATCGTCATATTCACAAACCGAGAGGCCTGTGACTACGTTGTCCATCCGTACGACTTACGTTTGTCCCGTGCGAGGTGTTCGTGCCTCTTATAGGGTCGTTTGGGTTTTCACCCTTTAAGGGCTTGTTTTTAAGCATAATCAATATATTTTCAAATTATAGTCATATTCTCAAACTGAGAGGCCCGTGACTACGCTATCAGTTCGTATAATTTACATTGGTCCCGTGTGAGGTGTTCGCGCCTCTTACGGGGCCGTTTGGGGGCTGGTTTGGGATTTCACTCCTTTAGGGCTTATTTTTAAGCTTAATGGATATATTTTAGAATTATCATCATAATCTCAAACCGAGAGGCCCGTGACAACGCTGTCAATTCGTAAAAGTTATATTGGTCCCGTGCGAGGTGTTCGTGCCTCTTAAGGGACCGTTTGGGCGCTGGTTTGGATTTTCACCCTCAAACGACTTGTTTTTAGCCTAATCTACATATTCGAAATTATCATCATATTCTCAAACCGAAAGACCCGTGACTACGCGGTCAGTTCGTACAAGTTACATTGGTCCCGTACGAGGTGTTCGTGCCTCTTACGGGGCCGTTAGGTGGGTGATTTGGGTTTTCACCCATTAAGGGCTTGTTTTTAAGATTAATCGATATATTTTCAAATATCTGTCATATTCTCAAACCATGATGCCCGTGACTTTGTTGTCCATTCGTACGACTTACATTGGTCCCGTGAGAGGTGTTCGTGCCTCTTACGGGGACGTTTGGAGGGTAGTTTGGGTTTTCACCCTTTGACGACTTATTTCTAAGCTTAATCGATATATTTTAAAATTATCTTCATATTCTCAAATCAAGAGGCTCGTGACTATGCTGTCAGTTTGTACAACTTACATTGGTTCTGTGTGAGTTGTTCGTGCCTCTAAAAGGGCCGTATTGGGGCTGGTTTGGGATTTCACTCCTTTAAGGGCTTGTTTTTATGTTTAATTGATATATTTTCAAATTATTATCATAATCTCAAATTGAGAAGCCCATGACTACGCTGTCAATTCCTACAAGTTACATTGGTCCTGTGCGAGGTGTTCGTGCCTCTTACGGGGTCGTTTGGCCGCTGGTATGGATTTTCACCCTCAAACGACTTGTTTTTTAGGCCTAATCTACGCATTTCAAATTATCGTCATATTCTCAAACTGAGAGACTCGTGACTACGCTATCAGTTAGTACCAGTTACATTGGTACCGTGCGAGGTGTTCGTGCCTCTTACGGGGCCATTAGGGGGTGGTTTGAGTCTTCACCTTTAAGGGCTTGTTTTTAAGCTTAATCGATATATTTTCAAATTATCGTCATATTCTCAAACCGAGAGTTCCGTGACTATGTTGTCCATTCGCACGACTTGCATTGGTCCCGCGTGAGGTGTTCGTGCCTCTTACGGGGCCGTTGGGGGGCGGGTTTGGGTTTTCACCCTCAAACGAGTTTTTTTCAAGCCTAATCTATGTATTTTCAAATTATCTTCATTTTCTTAAATCAGGAGTCCCGTGACTACACGATCAGTTCGTACAAGTTACATTGGTCCCGTGCGAGGTGTATCTGCCTCTTACGGGGCCGATTGGGTGGTGCTTTGGGTGTTCACCCTTTAAGGGCTTATTTTTAAGCTTAATCGATATATTTTCAAATTACCATTATATTCTCAAACCGAGAGGCCTGTGGCTACGCTATCAGTTCGTTCAACTTACATTGGTCCCATGTGAGGTATTCGTGCCTCTTACGGGCCTGTTTGGAGGCTGGTTTGGGATTTCACTCCTTTAAGGGCTTGTTTTTAAGCTTAATGGATATATTTTCTAATTATTGTCATAATCTCAAACCGAGAGGCCCGTGACTAAGCTGTCAATTTGTACAAGTTACATTGGTCCCGTGCGAGGTGTTCGTGCCACTTACGGGGCCGTTTTGGGCATTGGTTTGGGTTTTCACCCTCAAATCGCTTGTTTTTTATCCTATTCTACGTATTTTGAAATTATTGTTATATTCTCAAACCGGGAGACCCGTGACTACTCGATCAGTTCATACAAGTAACATTGGTCCCGTACGAGGTGTTCGTGCCTCTTACGGGGCCGTTAGGGGGGTGATTTGAGTTTTCACCCTTTAAGGGCTTGTTTTTAAGCTTAATCGATATATTTTCAAATTATCATTATATTTTCAAACCGAGAGGCCCATGATTATGTTGTTCGTTCGCACGACTTTCATTGGCCCAGTGCAAGGTGTTCATGCCTCTTAGGGGCCGTTGGGGGGCTAGTTTGGGATTTCACCCTCAAACGGGTTATTTTTAAGCCTAATCTATGTATTTTCAAATTATCATCATATTCTAAAACCGGGAGACCCATGACTACGCGGTCAATTCGTACAAGTTACATTGGTCCCGGGTGAGGTGTTCGTGCCTCTTACGGGGCCGTTTGGGGGGTAGTTTTAGTTTTCACGCATTAAGGGCTTGTTTTCACGCTTAATGGATATATTTTCTAATTATTGTCATAATCTCAAATCGAGTGGCCCGTGACTATGCTGTCAATTCGTACAAGTTACATTGGTCCCATGGAAGGTGTTCATGCCTCTCACGGGACTGTTTGGGTGCTGGTATCGATTTTCACCCTCGAACGGCTTGTTTTTTTAACCTAATGTATGTATTTTAACATTAACGTCATATTCTCAAACCAGGAGACCCGTAACTACGCGGTCAGTTCGTACAAGTTACATTGGTCCCGTGCGAGGTGTTCGTGCCTCTTACGGGGCCATTAGGGGGGTGGTTTGGGTTTTCACCCTTTATGGGCTCGTTTTTAATCTTAATCAATAAATTTTAAATTATTGTCATAATCTCAAACCAAGAGGCCTATGATTACATTGGCCATCTGCACGACTTATGTTGGTCCCATGCGAGATGTTCGTGCCTCTTATGGGGCCGTTTGAGGGGTGGTTTGGGTTTTGACCCTTTAAGGGCATATTTTTAAGCATAATCAATATATTTTCATATTATCATCGTATTCTCAAACCGAGAGGCCCGTGACTACGCTGTCAGTTCGTACAATTTACATTGGTCCCGTGTGAGGTGTTCGTGCCTCTTATGGAGCCGTTTGGGGGGTGGTTTGGGTTTTCACCCTTTATGGGCTTGTTTTTAATCTTAATCAATATATTTTAAATTATCGTCATATTCTCAAAACGAGAGGCCTGTGACTACGCTATCCATTCGCACGTCTTACGTTGGTCCCGTGCGAGGTGTTCGTGCCTCTTATGGGGCCGTTTGGGGGGTGGTTTGGGTTTTCACCCATTAAGAGCTTGTTTTTAAGCATAATCGATATATTTTCAAATTATCGTCATATTCTCAAACCAAGAGGCCCGTGACTACGATGTCTGCTCGTACAATTTACATTGGGCCCGTGTGAGGTGTTCGTGCCTCTTACGGGACCGTTTCGGGGCTGGTTTCGGATTTCACTCCTTTAAGGGCTTGCTTTTAAGCTTAATGGATATATTTTCAAATTATCATCATAATATCAAACCAAGAAGCCCATGTCTACGCTGTCAATTCGTACAAGTTACATTGATCACATGTGAGGTGTTCGTGCCTCTTACGGGGCCGTTTGGGCGCTGGCTTGGGTTTTCACCCTCAAATGGCTTGTTTTTTAGCCTAATATATGTATTTTGAAATTATCGTCATATTCTCAACTCGGGAGACCTGTGACTATGCGGTCAGTTCGTACAAGTTACATTGGTCCCGTGCGAGTTGTTCATGCCTCTTACGGGGCCGTTTGGGATTTCACTCCTGTAAGGGCTTGTTTTTAAACTTAATGATTATATTTTCAAATTATCATCATAATCTCAAACCGAGAGTCCCGTGACTACGCTGGAATTTTGTACAAGTTATATTGGTCCCATGCGAGGTGTTCGTGCCTCTTACGGGGCCGTTTGGGCATTGGTTTGGGTTTTCACCCTCAAACGGCTTGTCTTTTTAGCCTAATCTACGTATTTTGAAATTATCATCATATTTTCAAAATGGAAAACCTGTGACTACACGGTCATTTAGTAAAAGTTACATTGGTCCCGTACGAGGCGTGCGTCCCTCTTACGGGGCCGTTAGGGGGGTGGTTTGGGTTTTCACCCTTTAAGGGCTTGTTTTTAACCTTAATCGATATATTTTCAATTATCGTCATATTCTCAAATCGAGAGGCCCGGGACTACGCTGTCCATTCGCACGACTTACATTGGTCCCGTGCGAGGTGTTCATGCCTCTTAGGGGGCCGTTCGAGGGCTGGCTCGTGACTATACTGTCAATTCGTACAAGTTACAATGGTCCCATGTCAGGTGTTCGTGCCTGTTATTGGGCTATTTGGGTGCTGGTTTGGGTTTTCACCCTCAAACGGATTATTTTTTAACCAAATATACATTTTTTGAAATTATCATTATATTCTCAAATCGGGAGACCCGTGACTACGTGGTCAGTTCATACAAGTTACATTGGTCCCGTGCGAGGTGTTCGTGCCTCTTACAGGGTTGTTAAGGGGGTGGTTTGGGTTTTCACCCTTTAAGGGCTTATTTTTAAGCTTAATCGATATATTTTCATATTATCGTCATATTCTCAAACCGAGAGGCCCGTGACTACGCTTTCCATCTTCACGACTTACGTTTGTCCCGTGCGAGGTGTTCGTGCCTCTTATGGGGCCGTTTGGGGGGTAGTTTGGGTTTTCACCCTTTAAGGGATTATTTTTAAGAATAATCGATATATTTTCATATTATCGTCGTATTCTCAAATCAAGAGGCCCGTGACTATGCTGTCAGTTCGTACAATTTACATTGGTCCCGTGTGAGGTGTTCGTGCCTCTTACGGGGCCGTTTGGGTGGTGGTTTGCATTTTCACCCTCAAACGGCTTATTTTTAATCTTAATCAATTTATTTTAAATTATCATCATATTCTCAAACCGAGAGGCCTGTGACTATTCTATCCATTCGCACGACTTACGTTGGTCCCGTGCGAGGTGTTTGTGCCTCTTATGGGGTCTTTTGGGGGGTGGTTTGGGTTTTCACCCTTTAAGGGCTTGTTTTTAAGCATAATCGATATATTTTCAAATTATCGTCATATTCTCAAACCGAGAGGCCCGTGACTACGCTGTCAGTTCGTACAATTTACATTGGTCCCGTGTGAGGTGTTCGTGCCTCTTACGGGGCCGTTTCGGGGCTGGTTTCGGATTTCACTCCTTTAAGGGCTTGCTTTTAAGGTTAATGGCTATATTTTCAAATTATCATCATAATCTCAAACCGAGAGGCCCATGTCTATGCTATCAATTCGTACAAGTTACATTGGTCACGTGCGAGGTGTTTGTGCCTCTTACGGGGCCGTTTGGGCGCTGGCTTGGGTTTTCACCCTCAAATGGCTTGTTTTTTAGCCTAATATACGTAATTTGAAATTATCATCATATTCTCAACCCGGGAGAACCATGACTATGCGGTCAGTTCGTATAAGTTACATTGGCCCCGTGAGAGGTGTTCGTGCCTCTTACAGGACCGTTAGGGGGGTAGTTTGGGTTTTCACCCTTTAAGGGCTTGTTTTTAAGCTTAATCAATATATTTTTAAATTATGATCATATTATCAAACCGAGAGACCCGTGACTACGTTGTCTGTTCGCACGACTTACATTTGTCCCGTGCGAGGTGTTCGTGCCTCTTAGGGGGCCGTTGGGGGGCTCGCTTGGGTTTTCACCCTCAAACGGGTTATTTTCAAGCCTATTCTACGTATTTTCAAATTATTGTCATATTTTGAAACCGGGAGACCCGTGACTAAACGGTCAGTTCGTAAAAGTTACATTGGTCGCGTGCATGGTGTTCGTGCCTCTTACAGGGCTGTTAGGGGGGTGGCTTGGGTTTTCACCCTTCAAGGGCTTATTTTTAAGCTTCATCGATATATTTTCAAATTATCATCATATTCTCAAATTGAGAGGTCCGTGACTACGCTGTTAGTTCGTACAACTTACATTGGTCCCGTGTGAGGTGTTCATGCCTCTTACAGGGCCGTTTGGGATTTCACTCCTGTAAGGGCTTGTTTTTAAGCTTAGTGATTATAATTTCAAAATTATCATCATAATTGCAAACTGAGAGGCCCGTAACTACGATGGCATTTCGTACAAGTTATATTGGTCCCATGCGAGGTGTTCGTGCCTCTTACGGGGCCATTTGGGCACTGATTTGGGTTTTCACCCTCAAACGGCTTGTCTTTTTAGACTAATCTACGTATTTTGAAATTATCATCATATTTTCAAAATGGAAAATCTGTGACTATACGGTCATTTCGTACAAGTTACATTGGTCCCGTGTGAGGCGTGCTTGCCTCTTATGGGGCCGTTTGGGGGGTGGTTTGGGTTTTCACCCTTTAAGGGCTTGTTTTTAACCTTAATCAATATATTTTCAATTATCGTCATATTCTCAAATCGAGAGGCCGAGGACTACGCTGTCCATTCGCACGACTTACATTGGTCCCATGCGAGGTGTTCGTGCCTCTTAGGGGGGCATTGGGGGGTTGGTTCGTGACTATGTTGTCAATTCGTACAAGTTACAAGGGTCCCATGTCAGGTGTTCGTGCCTCTTATGGGGCTGTTTTGGTGCTGGTTTGGGTTTTCACACTCAAACGGATTGTTTTTTAACCTAATATAGATTTTTTGAAATTATCGTTATATTCTCAGATCGAGAGACATGTGACTACGTGTACAGTTCATACAAGTTACATTGGTCCCGTGCGAGGTGTTCGTGCCCCTTACGGGGCTGTTAGGGGGGTGGTTTGGGTTTTCACCCTTTATGGTCTCGTTTTTAATCTTAATCAATATATTTTAAATTATCGTCATAATCTCAAACCGAGAGGCCTGTGACTACGTTGTCCATCTGCACGACTTACGTTTGTCCCGTGCGAGGTGTTCGCGCCTCTTATGGGGCTGTTTGGGGGGTGGTTTGGGTTTTTACCCTTTAAGGGCTTGTTTTTAAGCATAATCGATATATTCTCAAATTATCATAATATTCTCAAACCGAGAGGCCCGTGACTACGCTGTCAGTTCGTACAATTAACAATGGTCCCGTGTGAGGTGTCCGTGCCTCTTACGGGGCCGTTTCGGGGTTGGTTTCGAATTTCACTCCTTTAAGGGCTTGCTTTTAAGCTTAATGGATATATTTTCAAATTATCATCATAATCTCAAACCGAGAGGCCCATGTCTACGCTGTCAATTTGTACAAGTTACATTGGTCACGTGCGAGGTGTTCGTGCCTCTTACGGGGCCGTTTGGGCGTTGGCTTGGGTTTTCACCCTCAAATGGCTTATTTTTTAGCCTAATATACGTAATTTGAAATTATCGTCATATTCTCAACTCGGGAGACCCATGACTATGTGGTCTGTTCGTATATGTTACATTGGTCCCGTGCGAGGTGTTCGTGCCTCTTACAGGACCGTTAAGGGGGTAGTTTGGGTTTTCACCCTTTAAGGGCTTGTTTTTAAGCTTAATCAATATATTTTTAAATTATCACTATATTATCAAACCGAGAGGCCCGTGACTACGTTGTCCGTTCGCACGACTTACATTTGTCATGTGCGAGGTGTCCGTGCCTCTTAGGGGGGCGTTAGGGGGTTGGCTTGGGTTTTCACCCTCAAACGGGTTATTTTCAAGCCTAATCTACATATTTTCAAATTATTGTCATATTCTAAAACCGGTAGACCCGCGACTACACGGTTAGTTCGTAAAAGTTACATTGGTCGCGTGCAAGGTGTTCGTGCCTCTTACAGGGCCGTTTGGGGGGTGGTTTGGGTTTTCACCCTTTAAGGGCTTATTTTTAAGCTTCATCGATATATTTTCAAATTATCATCATATTCTCAAATTGAGAGGTCCGTGACTACGCTGTTAGTTCGTATAATTTACATTGGTCCCGTGTGAGGTGTTCGTGCCTCTTACGGGACCGTTTGGGGGGTGGTTTGCGTTTTCACCCTCAAACGGCTTGTTTTTAATCTTAATCAATATATTTTAAATTATCATCATATTCGCAAATCGAGAGGCCTATGACTATGCTATCCATTCGCCCGACTTACGTTGGTCCCGTGCGAGGTGTTCGTGCCTCTTATGGGGTCTTTTGGGGGTGGTTTGAGTTTTCACCCTTTAAGGGCTTGTTTTTAAGCATAATTGATATATTTTCAAATTATCGTCATAATCTCAAACCGAAAGTTCCGTGACTATGCTGTCAGTTCGTACAATTTACATTGGTCCCGTGTGAGGTGTTTGTGCCTCTTACGGGGTCGTTTCGGGGCTAGTTTCGGATTTCACTCCTTTTAGGGCTTGCTTTTAAGGTTAATGGATATATTCTCAAATTATCATCATAATCTCAAACCGAGAAGCCCATGTCTACGCTGTCAATTCGTACAAGTTACATTGGTCACGTGCGAGGTGTTCGTGCCTCTTACGGGGCCGTTTGGGCGCTGGCTTGGGTTTTCACCCTCAAATGGCTTGTTTTTTAGCCTAATATATGTAATTTGAAATTATCGTCATATTCTCAACCCGGGAGACCCATGACTATGCGGTCAGTTCGTATAAGTTACATTGGTCCCGTGCGAGGTGTTCGTGCCTCTTACAGGACCGTTAGGTGGGTAGTTTGGGTTTTCACCCTTTAAGGGCTTGTTTTTAAGCTTAATCATTATATTTTTAAATTATCACCATATTATCAAACCAAGAGGCCCGTGACTACGCTTTCCATCTGCACGACTTACGTTTGTCCCGTGCGAGGTGTTCGTGCCTCTTATGGGGCCGTTTAGGGGGTGGTTTGGGTTTTCACCCTTTAAGGGCTTATTTTTAAGCATAATAGATATATTTTCATATTATCGTCGTATTCTCAAATCGAGAGGACCGTGACTACGCTGTCAGTTCGTACAATTTACATTGGTCCCGTGTGAGGTGTTCGTGCCTCTTACGGGGCCGTTTGGGTGGTGGTTTGCGTTTTCACCCTCAAACGGCTTGTTTTTAATGTTAATCAATATATTTTAAATTATCATCATATTCTCAAACCGAGAGGCCTGTGACTATGCTATCCATTCGCACAACTTACTTTGGTCCCATGCGAGGTGTTCGATCCTCTTTTGGGGTGTTTTGGGGGGTGGTTTGGGTTTTCACCCTTGAAGGGCTTGTTTTTAAGCATAATTGATATATTTTCAAATTATCGTCATATTCTCAAACCGAGAGGCCCGTGACTATGCTGTCAGTTCGTACAATTTACATTGGTCCCGTGTGAGGTGTTCGTGCCTCTTACGGGGCCGTTTCGGGGTTGGTTTCGGATTTCACTCCTTTAAGGGCTTGCTTTTAAGGTTAATGGCTATATTTTCAAATTATCATCATAATCTCAAACCGAGAGGCCCATGTCTATGCTATCAATTCGTACAAGTTACATTGGTCACGTGCGAGGTGTTTGTGCCTCTTACGGGGCCGTTTGGGCGCTGGCTTGGGTTTTCACCCTCAAATGGTTTGTTTTTTAGCCTAATATACGTAATTTGAAATTATCATCATATTCTCAACCCGGGAGAACCATGACTATGCGGTCAGTTCGTATAAGTTACATTGGCCCCGTGAGAGGTGTTCGTGCCTCTTACAGGACCGTTAGGGGGGTAGTTTGGGTTTTCACCCTTTAAGGGCTTGTTTTTAAGCTTAATCAATATATTTTTAAATTATGATCATATTATCAAACCGAGAGACCCGTGACTACGTTGTCCATTCTCACGTCTTACATTTGTCCCGTGCGAGGTGTTCGTGCCTCTTACAGGGCTGTTAGGGGGGTGGTTTGGGTTTTCACCCTTTAAGGGCTTATTTTTAAGCTTCATCGATATATTTTCAAATTATCATCATATCCTCAAATTGAGAGGTCCGTGACTACGCTGTTAGTTCGTACAACTTACATTGGTGCCGTGTGAGGTGTTCATGCCTCTTACGGGGCCGTTTGGGATTTCACTCCTGTAAGGGCTTGTTTTTAAGCTTAGTGATTATATTTTCAAAATTATCATCATAATTGCAAACTGAGAGGCCCGTAACTACGCTGGCATTTCGTACAAGTTATATTGGTCCCATGCGAGGTGTTCGTGCCTCTTACGGGGCCATTTGGGCACTGATTTGGGTTTTCACCCTCAAACGGCTTGTCTTTTTAGCCTAATCTACGTATTTTGAAATTATCATCATATTTTCAAAACGGAAAACCTATGACTATACGGTTATTTCATACAAGTTACATTGGTCCCATGTGAGGCGTTCGTGCCTCTTATGGGGCCGTTAGGGGGGTGGTTTGGGTTTTCACCCTTTAAGGGCTTGTTTTTAACCTTAATCGATATATTCTCAATTATCGTCATATTCTCAAACCGAGAGGCCCGCGACTACAATGTCCATTCGCACGACTTACATTGGTCCCGTGCGAGGTGTTCGTGCCCCTTAGGGGGCCGTTTGGGGGCTGGCTCGTGACTATGCTGTCAATTCGTACAAGTTACAATGGTCCCATGTAAGGTGTTCGTGTCTCTTATGGGGTTGTTTTGGTGCTGGTTTGAGTTTTCACCCTAAAACGGATTTTTTTTTAACCTAATATAGATTTTTTGAAATTATCGTTATATTCTCAAATTGAGAGACCCGTGACTACGTGTACAGTTCATACAAGTTACATTGGTCCCGTGCGAGGTGTTCGTGCCTCTTACGGGGCCGTTTGGGGGGTGGTTTGGGTTTTCACCCTTTAAGGGCTTATTTTTAAGCATAATCGATATATTTCATATTATCGTCCTATTCTAAAACTGAGAGGACCATGACTACGCTGTCAGTTCATACAATTTACATTGGTCCCGTGTGAGGTGTTCGTGCCTCTTACGGGGCCGTTTGGGGGGTGGTTTGGGGTTTCACCCTCACACGGCTTATTTTTAATCTTAATCAATATATTTTAAAATATCGTCTTATTCTCAAACCGAGAGGCCTGTGACTACGCTATCCATTCGCATGACTTACGTTAGTCCCGTGCGAGGTGTTCGCGCCTCTTATGGGGCCGTTTGGGGGGTGGTTTGGGTTTTCACCCTTTAAGGGCTTGTTTTTAAGCATAATAGATATATTCTCAAATTATCATAATATTCTCAAACCGAGAGGCCCGTGACTACGCTGTTAGTTCGTACAATTAACATTGGTCCCGTGTGAGGTGTTCGTGCCTCTTACGGGGCCGTCTCGGGGCTGGTTTCAGATTTCACTCCTTTAAGGGCTTGCTTTTAAGCTTAATGGATATATTTTCAAATTATCATCATAATCTCAAACCGAGAGGCCCATGTCTACACTGTCAATTTGTACAAGTTACATTGGTCACGTGCGAGGTGTTCGTGCCTCTATTGGGGCCGTTTGGGCGCTGGCTTGGGGTTTCATCCTCAAATGACTTATTTTTTAGCCTAATATACGTAATTTGAAATTATCGTCATATTCTCAACTCGGGAGACCCATGACTATGTGGTTAGTTCGTATATGTTACATTGGTCCCGTGCGAGGTGTTCGTGCCTCTTACAGGACCGTTAGGGGGGTAGTTTGGGTTTTTACCCTTTAAGGGCTTGTTTTTAAGCTTAATCAATATATTTTTAAATTATCACCATATTATCAAACCGAGAGGCCCGTGACTACGTTGTCCGTTCGCACGACTTACATTTGTCCTGTGTGAGGTGTTCGTGCCTCTTAGGGGGCGTTGGGGGGTTGGCTTGGGATTTCACCCTCAAACGGGTTATTTTCAAGCCTAATCTACATATTTTCAAATTATTATCATATTCTAAAACCGGGATACCCGTGAATACACGGTTAGTTTGTAAAAGTTACATTGGTCGCGTGCAAGGTGTTCGAGCCTCTTACAGGGTCGTTTGGGGGGTGGTTTGGGTTTTCACCCTTTAAGGGCTTATTTTTAAGCTTCATCGATATATTTTCAAATTATCATCATATTCTCAAATTGAGAGGTTCATGACTACGCTGTTAGTTCGTATAATTTACATTGGTCCCGTGTGAGGTGTTCGTGCCTCTTACGGGGCCGTTTGGGGTGTGGTTTGCGTTTTCACCCTCAAACAGCTTGTTTTTAATCTTAATCAATATATTTTAAATTATCATCATATTCTCAAACCGAGAGGCCTATGACTACACTATCCATTCGCATGACTTACGTTGGTCCCGTGCTAGGTGTTCGTGCCTCTTATGGGGGTGGTTTGGGTTTTCACCCTTTAAGGGCTTGTTTTTAAGCATAATTGATATATTTTCAAATTATCGTCATATTCTCAAACCGAGAGGCCCGTGACTATGCTGTGAGTTCGTACAATTTACATTGGCCCCGTGTGAGGTGTTCGTGCGTCTTACGGGGTCGTTTCGGGACTGGTTTCGGATTTCACTCCTTTAAGGGCTTGCTTTTAAGATTAATGGATATATTCGCAAATTATCATCATAATCTCAAACGAAGAGGCCCATGTCTACGCTGTCAATTCGTACAAGTTACATTGGTCACGTGCGAGGTGTTCGTGCCTCTAACGGGGCCGTTTGGGCGCTGGCTTGGGTTTTCACCCTCAAATGGCTTATTTTTTAGCCTAATATACGTAATTTGAAATTATCGTCATATTCTCAACCCGGGAGACCCATGAGTATGCGGTCAGTTCGTATAAGTTACATTGGTCTCGTGCGGGGTGTTCGTGCCTCTTACAGGACCGTTAGGTGGGTAGTTTGGGTTTTCACCCTTTAAGGGCTTGTTTTTAAGCTTAGTCAATATATTTTTAAATTATCACCATATTATCAAACCAAGAGGCCCGTGACTACGTTGTCCGTTTGCCGACTTACATTTGTCCCGTGCGAGGTGTTCGTGCCTCTTAGGGGGCCGTTGGATGGTTGGATTGGGTTTTCACCCTCAAACGGGTTGTTTTCAAGCCTAATCTACATATTTTATAATTATTGTCATATTCTGAAACCGGGAGAGCCGTGACTACACGGTCAGTTCGTGAAAGTTACATTGGTCGCGTGCATGGTGTTCGTGCCTCTTACAGGGCTGTTAGGGGGGTGGTTTAGGTTTTCACCCTTTAAGGGCTTATTTTTAAGCTTCATCGATATATTTTCAAATTATCATCATATTCTCAAATTGAGAGGTCCGTGACTACGCTGTTAGTTCGTACAACTTACATTGGTCCCGTGTGAGGTATTCATGCCTCTTACGGGGCCGTTTGGGATTTCACTCCTGTAAGGGCTTGTTTTTAAGCTTAGTGATTATATTTTCAAAATTATCATCATAATTTCAAACTGAGAGGCCCGTAACTACGCTGGCATTTCGTACAAGTTATATTGGTCCCATGCGAGGTGTTCGTGCCTCTTACGGGGCCATTTGGGCACTGGTTTGGGTTTTCACCCTCAAACGGCTTGTCTTTTTAGCCCAATCTACGTATTTTGAAATTATCATCATATTTTCAAAACAGAAAACCTGTGACTATACGGTCATTTCGTACAAGTTACATTGGTCCCATGTGAGGCGTGCGTGCCTCTTATGGGGCCGTTAGGGGGGTGGTTTGGGTTTTCACCCTTTAAGGGCTTGTTTTTAACCTTAATCGATATATTTTCAATTATCGTCGTATTCTCAAACCAAGAGGCCCAGGACTACGCTGTCCATTCGCACGACTTACATTGGTCACGTACGAGGTGTTCATGCCTCTTAGGGGGCCGTTCGGGGGCTGGCTCGTGACTATGATGTCAATTCGTACAAGTTACAATGGTCCCATATCAGGTGTTCGTGCCTCTTATGGGGCTATTTGGGTGCGGGTTTGGGTTTTCACCCTCAAACGGATTATTTTTTAACCAAATATACATTTTTTGAAATTATCGTCATATTCTCAACCCGGGAGACCCATGACTATGCGGTCAGTTCGTATAAGTTACATTGGTCCCGTGCGAGGTGTTCGTGCCTCTTACAGGACCGTTAGGTGGGTAGTTTGGGTTTTCACCCTTTAAGGGCTTGTTTTTAAGCTTAATCATTATATTTTTAAATTATCACCATATTATCAAACCAAGAGGCCCGTGACTACGCTTTCCATCTGCACGACTTACGTTTGTCCCGTGCGAGGTGTTCGTGCCTCTTATGGGGCCGTTTAGGGGGTGGTTTGGGTTTTCACCCTTTAAGGGCTTATTTTTAAGCATAATCGATATATTTCATATTATCGTCGTATTCTCAAATCGAGAGACCCGTGACTACGCTGTCAGTTCGTACAATTTACATTGGTCCCGTGTGAGGTGTTCGTGCCTCTTACGGGGCCATTTGGGTGGTGGTTTGCGTTTTCACCCTCAAACGGCTTGTTTTTAATGTTAATCAATATATTTTAAATTATCATCATTTTCTCAAACCGAGAGGCCTGTGACTATGCTATCCATTCGCACAACTTACTTTGGTCCCGTGCGAGGTGTTCGTGCCTCTTTTGGGGTGTTTTGGGGGGTGGTTTGGGTTTTCACCCTTGAAGGGCTTGTTTTTAAGCATAATTGATATATTTTCAAATTATCGTCATATTCTCAAACCGAGAGGCCCGTGACTATGCTGTCAGTTCGTACAATTTACATTGGTCCCGTGTGAGGTGTTCGTGCCTCTTACGGGGCCGTTTCGGGGTTGGTTTCAGATTTCACTCCTTTAAGGGCTTGCTTTTAAGGTTAATGGCTATATTTTCAAATTATCATCATAATCTCAAACCGAGAAGCCCATGTCTACGCTGTCAATTCGTACAAGTTACATTGGTCACGTGCGAGGTGTTTGTGCCTCTTACGGGGCCGTTTGGGCGCGGGCTTGGGTTTTCACCCTCAAATGGTTTGTTTTTTAGCCTAATATACGTAATTTGAAATTATCATCATATTCTCAACTCGGGAGACCCATGACTATGCGGTCAGTTCGTATAAGTTACATTGGTCCCGTGAGAGGTGTTCGTGCCTCTTACAGGACCGTTAGGGGGGTAGTTTGGGTTTTCACCCTTTAAGGGCTTGTTTTTAAGCTTAATCAATATATTTTAAATTATCACCATATTATCAAACCTAGAGGCCCGTGACTAGGTTGTCCGTTCGCACGACTTACATTTGTCCCGTGCGAGGTGTTCGTGCCTCTTAGGGGGCCGTTGGGGGGCTAGCTTGGGTTTTCACCCTCAATAGGATGTTTTCAAGCCTAATCTACGTATTTTCAAATTATTGTCATATTCTGAAACTGGGAGACCCGTGACTACACGGTCAGTTTGTAAAAGTTACATTGGTCGCGTGCATGATGTTCGTGCCTCTTACAGGGCTGTTAGGGGGGTGATTTGGGTTTTCACTCTTTAAGGGCTTATTTTTAAGCTTCATCGATATATTTTCAAATTATCATCATATCCTCAAATTGAGAGGTCCGTGACTACGCTGTTAGTTCGTACAACTTACATTGGTCCCGTGTGAGGTGTTCATGCCTCTTACGGGGTCGTTTGGGATTTCACTCCTGTAAGGGCTTGTTTTTAAGCTTAGTGATTATATTTTCAAAATTATCATCATAATTGCAAACTGAGAGGCCCGTAACTACGCTGGCATTTCGTACAAGTTATATTGGTCCCATGCGAGGTGTTCGTGCCTCTTACGGGGCCATTTGGGCACTGGTTTGGGTTTTCACCCTGAAACGGCTTGTCTTTTTAGCCTAATCTACGTATTTTGAAATTATCATCATATTTTCAAAATGGAAAACCTATGACTATACAGTCATTTCGTACAAGTTACATTGGTCCCGGGTGAGGCGTGCTTGCCTCTTATGGGGCCGTTAGGGGGGTGGTTTGGGTTTTCACCCTTTAAGGGCTTGTTTTTAACCTTAATCGATATATTTTCAATTATCGTCATATTATCAAACCGAGAGGCCTAGGACTACGCTGTCCATTCGCACGACTTACATTGGTCCCATGCGAGGTGTTCGTGCCTCTTAGGGGGGCGTTGGGGGGCTGTCTCGTGACTATGTTGTCAATTCATACAAGTTACAATGGTCCCATGTCAGGTGTTCGTGCCTCTTATGGGGCTGTTTTGGTGCTGGTTTGGGTTTTCACCCTCAAACGGATTGCTTTTTAACCTAATATAGATTTTTTGAAATTATCGTTATATTCTCAAATCGAGAGACCCGTGACTACATGTACAGTTCATACAAGTTACATTGGTCCCGTGCGAGGTGTTCGTGCCCCTTACGGGGCTGTTAGGGGGGTGGTTTGGGTTTTCACCCTTTATGGTCTCGTTTTTAATCTTAATCAATATATTTTAAATTATCGTCATAATCTCAAACCGAGAGGCCTGTGACTACATTGTCCATCTGCACGACTTACGTTGGTCCCGTGCGAGGTGTTCGTGCCTCTTATGGGGCTGTTTGGGGGGTCGTTATGGTTTTCACCCTTTAAGGGCTTATTTTTAAGCATAATCGATATATTTTTATATTATCGTCGTATTCTAAAACCGAGAGGCCCGTGACTACGCTGTCAGTTCGTACAATTTACATTGGTCCCGTGTGAGGTGTTCGTGCCTCTTACGGGGACACTTGGGGGGTGGTTTGGGTTTTCACCCTCACACGGCTTGTTTTTAATCTTAATCAATATATTTTAAATTATCATCTTATTCTCAAACCGATAGGCCTATAACTACGCTATCCATCCGCACGACTTATGTTGGTCCCGTGCGAGGTGTTCGCGCCTCTTATGGGGCCGTTTGGGGGGTGGTTTGGGTTTTCACCCTTTAAGGGCTTGTTTTTAAGCATAATCGATATATTCTCAAATTATCATAATATTCTCAAATCGAGAGGCCCGTGACTACGCTGTCAGTTCGTACAATTAACATTGGTCCCGTGTGAGGTGTTCGTGCCTCTTACGGGGTCGTTTCGGGGCTGGTTTCGGATTTCACTCCTTTAAGGGCTTGCTTTTAAGCTTAATGGATATATTTTCAAATTATCATCATAATCTCAAACCGAGAGGCCCATGTCTACGCTGTCAATTCGTAAAAGTTACATTGGTCACGTGCGAGATGTTCGTGCCTCTTACGGGGCCGTTTGGGCGCTGGCTTGGGTTTTCACCCTCAAATGGCTTATTTTTTAGCCTAATATACGAAATTTGAAATTATCATCATATTCTCAACTCGGGATACCCATGACTATGTGGTCAGTTCGTATAGGTTACATTGGTCCCGTGCGAGGTGTTCGTGCCTCTTACAGGACTGTTAGGGGGTAGTTTGGGTTTTCACCCTTTAAGGGCTTGTTTTTAAGCTTAATCAATATATTTTTAAATTATCACCATATTATCAAATCGAGAGGCCCGTGACTACGTTGTCCGTTCGCACGACTTACCTTTGTCCTGTGCGAGGTGTTCGTGCCTCTTAGGGGGCGTTGGGGGGTTGGCTTGGGTTTTCACCCTCAAACGGGTTATTTTCAAGCCTAATCTACATATTTTCAAATTATTGTCATATTCTAAAACCGGGAGACCCGTGACTATACGGTTAGTTTGTAAAAGCTACATTGGTCGCGTGCAAGGTGTTCGTGCCTTTTACAGGGCCGTTTGGGGGGTGGTTTGGGTTTTCACCCTTTAAGGGCTTATTTCTAAGCTTCATCGATATATTTTCAAATTATCATCATATTCTCAAATTGAGAGGTCCGTGACTACGCTGTTAGTTCGTACAACTTACATTGGTCCCGTGTGAGGTGTTCATGCCTCTTACGGGGCCGTTTGGGATTTCACTCCTGTAAGGGCTTATTTTTAAGCTTAATGATTATATTTTCAAATTATCATCATAATCTCAAACCGAGAGACCCGTGACTACGCTGGCATTTTGTACAAGTTATATTGGTCCCATGCGAGGTGTTCGTGCCTCTTACGGGGCCGTTTGGGCACTGGTTTGGGTTTTCAGCCTCAAACGGCTTCTCTTTTTAACCTAATCTACGTATTTTGAAATTATCATCATATTTTCAAAACCAAAAACCTGTGACTACACGGTCATTTCGTACAAGTTAAATTGGTCCCGTGTGAGGCGTGCGTGCCTCTTACGGGGTCGTTAGGGCGGTGGTTTGGGTCTTCACCCTTTAAGGGCTTATTTTTAACCTTAATCGATATATTTTCAATTATCGTCATATTCTCAAACCGAGAGGCCCGGGACTACGTTGTCCATTCGCACGACTTACATTGTTCCCGTGCGAGGTGTTCGTGCCTCTTAGGGGGTCGTTGGGGGGATGGCTTGTGACTATGCTGTCAATTCGTACAAGTTACAATGGTCCCATGTCAGGTGTTCGTGCCTCTTATGGGGCTGTTTGGGTGCTGGTTTGGGTTTTCACCCTCAAACGAATTGTTTTTTAACATAATATACGTTTTTTGAAATTATCATTATATTCTCAAACCGAGAGACCCGTGACTACGTGGTCAGTTCATACAAGTTACATTGGTCCCGTGTGAGGTGTTCGTGCCTCTTACAGGGCTGTTAGGGGGGTGGTTTGGGTTTTCATCCTTTAAGGGCTTATTTTTAAGCTTAATCGATATATTTTCATATTATCGTCGTATTCTCAAATCGAGAGGCCCGTGACTACGCTGTCCATCTGCACGACTTATGTTGGTTCCGAGTGAGGTGTTCGTGCCTCTTATGGGGCCGTTTGGGTTTTCACCCTTTAAGGACTTATTTTTAAGCATAATCGATATATTTTCATATTATCGTCGTATTCTCAAACCGAGAGGCCTGTGACTACGCTATCCATTCGCACGACTTACGTTGGTCCCGTTCGAGGTGTTCGTGCCTCTTATGGGGCCGTTTGGGGGGGGGGGTGGTTAGGGTTTTAACCCTCAAACGGCTTGTTTTTAATCTTAATCAATATATTTTAAATTATCGTCATATTCTCAAATCGAGAGGCATGTGACTACGCTATCCATCCGCACGACTACGTTGGTTCCGTGTGAGGTGTTCGTGCCTCTTATGGGGCCGTTTGGGGGGTGGTTTGGGTTTTCACACTTTAAGGGTTTGTTTTTAAGCATAGTCGATATATTCTCAAATTATCGTCATATTCTCAAATTGAGAGGCCCGTGACTACGCTGTCAGTTTGTATAATTTACATTGGTCACGTGCGAGGTCTTCGTGCCTCTCACGGGGCCGTTTGGGCACTGGCTTGGGTTTTCACCTTCAAATGGCTTGTTTTTTAGCCTAATATACGTATTTTGAAATTATCGTTATATTCTCAACCCGGGAGACCCGTAACTATGCGGTCAGTTTGTACAAGTTACATTGGTCCCGTGCGAGGTGTTCGTGCCTCTTACAGGACCGTTAGGGGGGTAGTTTGGGTTTTCACTCTTTAAGGGCTTGTTTTTAAGCTTAAACAATATATTTTTAAATTATCACCGTATTATCAAACCGAGAGGCCTGTGACTACGTTGTCTGTTCGCACGACTTACATTTGTCCCGTGCGAGGTGTTCGTGCCCCTTAGGGGGGCGTTGGTGGGTTGGCTTGGGTTTTCACCCTCAAACGGATTGTTTTCAAGCCTAATCTACGTATTTTCAAATTATTGTCATATTCTGAAACCGGGAGACCCGTGACTACACGGTCAGTTCGTAATGGTTACATTGGTCGCGTGCAAGGTGTTTGTGCCTCTTACGGGGTCGTTTGGGGGGTGGTTTGGGTTTTCACCCTTTAAGGGCTTATTTTTAAGCTTCATCGATATATTTTCAAATTATCATCATATTCTCAAATTGAGAGGTCCGTGACTACGCTGTTAGTTCGTACAACTTACATTGGTCCTGTGTGAGGTGTTCATGCCTCTTACGGGGCCGTTTGGGATTTCATTCCTGTAAGGGCTTGTTTTTAAGCTTAATGATTATATTTTCAAATTATTTTCATAATCTCAAACCGAGAGACCCGTGACTACGCTGGCATTTTGCACAAGTTATATTGGTCCCAAGCGAGGTGTTCGTGCCTCTTACGGGGTCGTTTGGGCACTGGTTTGGGTTTTCACCCTCAAACGGCTTGCCTTTTTATCCTAATCTATGTATTTTGAAATTATCATCATATTTTCAAAACGAAAAACCTGTGACTACACGGTCATTTCGTACAAGTTACATTGGTCCCGTGTGAGGCGTACGTGCCTCTTACGGGGCCGTTAGGGGGGTGGTTTGGGTTTTCACCCTTTAAGGGCTTGTTTTTAACCTTAATCGATATATTTTCAATTATCGTCATATTCTCAAACCGAGAGGCCCGGGACTACACTGTCCATTCGCACGACTTACATTGGTCCCGTGCGAGGTGTTCGTGCCCCTTAGGGGGCCGTTTAGGGGTTGGCTCGTGACTATGCTGTCAATTCGTACAAGTTACAATGGTCCCATGTCAGGTGTTCGTGCCTCTTATGGGGCTGTTTGGGTGCTGGTTTGGGTTTTCACCCTCAAACGGATTGTTTTTTAACCTAATATACGTTTTTTGAAATTATCATTATATTCTCAAACCGGGAGACCCGTGACTACGTGGTCAGTTCATACAAGTTACATTGGTCCCGTGCGAGGTGTCCGTGCCTCTTACGGGGCTGTTAGGGGGGTGGTTTTGGTTTTAACCCTTTAAGGGCTTATTTTTATGCTTAGTCGATATATTTTCATATTATCGTTGTATTCTCAAACCGAGAGGCCCGTGACTACGCTGTCCATCTACACGACTTATGTTGGTCCCGTGTGAGGTGATCGTGCCTCTTATGGGGCCGTTTGGGTTTTCACCCTTTCAGGGCTTATTTTTAAGCATAATCGATATATTTTCATATTATCGTCGTATTCTCAAACCGACTGGCCCGTGACTACACTGTCAGTTCATACAATTTACATTGGTCCCGTGTGAGGTGTTCGTGCCTCTAACGGGGCCGTTTGGGGGGTATTTTGGGTTTCGCCCTCAAACGACTTATTTTTAATCCTAATCAATATATATTAAATTATCGTCATATTCTCAAACCGAGAGGCATGTGACTACGCTATCCATCCGAAGGACTTACGTTGGTCTCGTGCGAGGTGTTCGTGCCTCTTATGGGGCCGTTTGGGGGGTGGTTTGGGTTTTCACCCTTTAAGGGCTTGTTATTAAGCATAATCGATATATTCTCAAATTATCGTCATATTGTCAAATCGAGACGCCCGTGACTACGCTGTCAGTTCATACAATTTACATTGGTCCCGTATGAGATGTTCGTGCCTCTTACGGGGCCGTTTCGGGGCTGGTTTCGGATTTCACTCCTTTAAGGGCTTACTTTTAAGCTTAATGGATATATTTTCAAATTATCATCATAATCTCAAACCGAGAGGCCCATGTCTACGCTGTCAATTCGTACAAGTTACATTGGTCACGTGCGAGGTGTTCGTGCCTCTTACGGGGCCGTTTGGGCGCTGGCTTGGGTTTTCACCCTCAAATGGCTTGTTTTTTCGCCTAATATACGTATTTTGAAATAATCATCATATTCTCAACCCGAGAGACCCATAAATATGCGGTCAGTTCGTACAAGTTATATTGGTCCCGTGCGAGTTGTTCGTGCCTCTTACAGGACCGTTAGGGGGGTAGTTTGGGTTTTCACCCTTTAAGGGCTTGTTTTTAAGCTTAATCAATATATTTTTAAATTATCACCATATTATCAAACCGAGAGTCCCGTGACTACGTTGTCCATTCGCACGACATACATTTGTCACGTGCGAGGTGTTCGTGCCTCTTTGGGGGCCGTTGGGGGGTTGGTTTGGGTTTTAACCTCAAACGGGTTGTTTTCAAGCTTAATATACGTATTTTCAAATTATTATCATATTCTGAAACCGGGAGACCCATGACTACATGGTCAGTTCGTAAAGGTTACATTGGTCACCTGCAAGGTGTTCGTGCCTCTTACGGGGCCGTTTGGGGGGTGGTTTGGGTTTTCACCCTTTAAGGGCTTATTTTTAAGCTTCATCGATATATTTTCAAATTATCATCATATTCTCAAATTGAGAGGTCCGTGACTACGCTGTTAGTTCGTACAACTTACATTGGTCCCGTGTGAGGTGTTCATGCCTCTTACGGGGTCGTTTGGGATTTCACTCCTGTAAGGGCTTGTTTTTAAGCTTAATGATTATATTTTCAAATTATCATCATAATCTCAAATCGAGAGGCCCGTGACTACGCTGACATTTCGTACAAGTTATATTGGTCCCATGCGAGGTGTTCGTGCCTCTTACGGGGCCGTTTGGGCACTGGTTTAGGTTTTCACCCTTAAACGGCTTGTCTTTTTAGCCTAATCTACGTATTTTGAAATTATCATCATATTTTCAAAACGCAAAACCTATGACTACACGTTCATTTCGTAAAATTTACATTGTTCCCGTGTGAGGCGTGCATGCCTCTTATGGGGCCGTTAGGGGGGTGGTTTGGGTTTTCACCCTTTAAGGGCTTATTTTTAACCTTAATCGATATATTTTCAATTATCGTCATATTCTCAAACCGAGAGGCCCGAGACTACGCTGTCCATTCGCACGACTTACATTGGTCCCGTGCGAGGTGTTCGTGCCTCTTAGGGGGCCGTTGGGGGGTTGGCTCGTGACTATGTTGTCAATTCGTACAAGTTACAATTGTTCCATGTCAAGTGTTCGTGCCTCTTATGGGGCTGTTTGGGTGCTGGTTTGGGTTTTCACCCTCAAACGGATTGTTTTTTAACCTAATATACGTTTTTTGAAATTATCGTTATATTCTCAAATCGGGAGACCCATGACTACGTGGTCAGTTCATACAAGTTACATTGGTCCCGTGCGAGGTGTTCGTTTCTCTTACGGGGCTGTTAGGGGGGTGGTTTGGGTTTTCACACTTTATGGGATCGTTTTTAATCTTAATCAATATATTTTAAATTATCGTCATAATCTCAAACCGAGAGGCCTGTGACTACATTGTCCATCTGCACGACTTACGTTGGTCCCTTGCGAGGTGTTCATGCCTCTTATGGGACCGTTTGGGGGGTGGTTTGGGTTTTCAACCTTTAAGGGCTTATTTTTAAGCATAATCGATATATTTTCATATTATCATCGTATTCTCAAACCAAGAGGCCCGTGACTACGCTGTCAGTTCGTACAATTTACATTGGTCCCGTGTGAGGTGTTCGAGCCTCTTACGGGGCCGTTTGGGGGGTGGCTTGGGTTTTCACCCTTTATGGGCTTGTTTTTAATCTTAATCAATATATTTTAAATTATCATCATATTCTCAAACCGAGAGGCCTGTGACTACACTTACCATCCGGACGACTTACGTTGGTCCCGTGCGAGGTGTTCGTGCCTCTTATGGGGCCGTTTGGGGGGTGTTTTGGGTTTTTACCCTTTAAGGGCTTTTTTTTAAGCATAATCGATATATTTTCAAATTATCGTCATATTCTCAAACCGAGAGGCCCATGACTACGCTGTCAGTTTGTACAATTTACATTGGTCCCGTGTGAGGTGTTCGTGCCTCTTGCGGGGCCATTTCGGGGCTGGTTTCGGATTTCACTCCTTTAAGGGCTGGCTTTTAAGCTTAATGGATATATTTTCAAATTATCATCATAATCCCAAACCGAGAGGCCCATGTCTACGCTGTCAATTCGTACAAGTTACATTGGTCACGTTCGAGGTGTTCGTGCCTCTTACGGGGCCGTTTGGGCGCTGGCTTGGGTTTTCAACCTCAAATGGCTTATTTTTTAGCCTAATATACGTAATTTGAAATTAACATCATATTCTAAACCCGGGAGACCCGTGACTATGCGGTCAGTTCGTACAAGTTACATTGGTCCCGTGCGAGGTGTTCGTACCTCTTACAGGACCGTTAGGGAGGTAGTTTGGGTTTTCACCCTTTAAGGGCTTGTTTTTAAGTTTAATCAATATATTTTTAAATTATCACCATATTATCACATCGAGAGGCCCGTGACTACGATGTCCGTTCGCACGACTTACATTTGTCCCGTACGAGGTGTTCGTTCCTCTTACGGGGCCGTTTGGGCACTGGTTTGGGTTTTCACCCTAAAACGGCTTGTCTTTTTATCCTAATCTACGTATTTTGAAATTATCATCATATTATCAAAACGAAAAACCTGTGACTACACGGTCATTTCGTACAAGTTACATTGGTCCCGTGCGAGGCGTGCGTGCCTATTACGGGACCGTTAGGGGGGTGGTGTGGGTTTTCACCCTTTAAGGGCTTGTTTCTAACCTTAATCGATATATTTTCAATTATCGTCATATTCTCAAACCGAGAGGCCCGGGACTACGCTGTCCATTCGCACGACTTACATTGGTCCCGTGTGAGGTGTTTGTGCCTCTTAGGGGGCCGTTGCGGGGCTGGCTCGTGACTATGCTGTCAATTCGTACAAGTTACAATGGTCCCATGTCAGGTGGTCGTGCCTCTTATGGGGCTGTTTGGGTGCTGGTTTGGGTTTTCACCTTCAAACGGATTGTTTTTAACCTAATATACGTTTTTTGAAATTATCTTTATATTCTCAAACCGGGAGACCCGTGACTACGTGGTCAGTTCATACAAGTTACATTGGTCCAGTGCGAGGTGTTCGTGCCTCTTATGGAGCCGTTTGGGGGGTGGTTTGGGTTTTCACCCTCTAAGGGCTTATTATTAAGCATAATTGATATATTTTTATATTATCGTCGTATTCTCAAACTGAGAGGCCCGTGACTATGCTGTCAGTTCGTACAATTTACATTGGTCCCGTGTGAGGTGTTCGTGCCTCTTACGGGGCCGTTTGGGGGGTGGTTTGGGTTTTCACCCTTTATGGGCTTATTTTTAATCTTATTCAATATATTTTAAATTATCGTCATATTCTCAAACCGAGAGGCCTGTGACTACGCTATCCATCCGCACGACTTACGTTGGTCCCGTGCGAGGTGTTCGTGTCTCTTATGGGGCCGTTTGGGGGGTGGTTTGGGTTTTCACCCTTTAAGGGCTTGTTTTTAAGCATAATCGATATATTTTCAAATTATCATCATATTCTACAACCGAGAGGCCCGTGACTACGTTGTCAGTTCGTACAACTTGCATTGGTCCCGTGTGAGGTGTTCGTGCCTCTTATGGGGCCGTTTCGGGGCTGGTTTCGGATTTCACTCCTTTAAGGGCTTGCTTTTAAGCTTAATGAATATATTTTCAAATTATCATCATAATCTCAAACCGAGAGGCCCATGTCTACGCTGTCAATTCGTAAAAGTTACATTGGTCACGTGCGAGGTGTTCGTGCCTCTTACGGGGCCGTTTGGGCGCTGGCTAGGGTTTTCACCCTCAAATGGCTTATTTTTTAGCCTAATATATGTATTTTGAAATTATCGTCATATTCTCAACCCCGGAGACCCGTGACTATGCGGTCAGTTCGTACAAGTTATATTGGTCCCGTGCGAGGTGTTCGTGCCTCTTACAGGACCGCTAGGGGTAGTTTGGGTTTTCACCCTTTAAGGGCTGGTTTTTAAGCTTAATCAATATATTTTTAAATTATCACCATATTATCAAACCGAGAGGCCCGTGACTACGTTGTCTGTTCGTACGACTTACATTTGTCCCGTGCGAGGTGTTCGGGCCTCTTAGGGGGCGCTGGGGGGTTGGCTTGGGTATTCACCCTCAAACGGGTTGTTTTCAAGCCTAATCTACGTATTTTCAAATTATTGTCATATTCTGAAACCGGGATACCCGTGACTACACGGTCAGTTCATAAAAGTTACATTGGTCGCGTGCAAGGTGTTCGTGCCTCTTACGAGGCCGTTTGGGGGGTGGTTTGGGTTTTCACCCTTTAAGGGCTTATTTTTAAGCTTCATCGATGTATTTTCAAATTATCATCATATTCACAAATTGAGAGGCCCGTGACTACGCAGTTAGTTCGTACAACTTACATTGGTCCCGTGTGAGGTGTTCATGCCTCTTACGGGGCCGTTTGTGATTTCACTCCTTTAAGGGCTTGTTTTTAAGCTTAATGATTATATTTTCAAATAATCATCATAATCTCAAACCGAGAGTCCCGTGACTACGCTGGCATTTCGTACAAGTTATATTAGTCCCATGCGAGGTGTTCGTGCCTCTTACGGGGCCGTTTGGGCACTGGTTTGGGTTTTCACCCTCAAACGGCTTGTCTTTTTAAGCCTAATCTATGTATTTTGAAATTATCATCATATTTTCAAAACAGAAAGCCCGTGTCTACACGGTCATTTCGTACAAGTTACAATTGTCCCGTGTGAGGCGTGCGTGCCTCTTATGGGGCCTTTAGGGGGGTGGTTTGGGTTTTCACCCTTTAAGGGCTTGTTTTTAACCTTATTCAATATATTTTCAATTATCGTCATATTCTCAAACCGAGAGGCCCGGGACTACGTTGTCAATTCGCATGACTTACATTGGTCCCGTGCGAGGTGTTCGTGCCTCTTAGGGGGCCGTTGGGGGGCTGGCTCGTGACTTTGTTGTCAATTCGTACAAGTTACAATGGTCCCATGTCAGGTGTTCGTGCCTCTTATGGGGCTGTTTGGGTGCTCGTTTGGGTTTTCAACCTCAAACGGATTGTTTTTTAACCTAATATACGTTTTTTGAAAATATCATTATATTCTCAAACCGGGAGACCAGTGACTACGTGGTCAGTTCATACAAGTTACATTGGTCCCGTGCGAGGTGTTCGTGCCTCTTACAGGGCTGTTAGGGGGTGGTTTGGGTTTTCACCCTTTAAGGGCTTATTTTTAAGCATAATCGATATATTTTCATATTATCGTCGTATTCTCAAACCGAGAGGCCCGTGACTACGCTCTCCATCAGCACGACTTACGTTGGTCCCGTGCGAGGTGTTCGTACCTCTTATGGGGCCGTTTCGGGGGGGGGGTTTGGATTTTCACCCTTTAAGGGCTTATTTTTAATCATAATCGATATATTTTCATATTATCATCGTATTCTCAAACCGAGAGGTCGGTGACTACGCTGTCAGTTCGTACAATTTACAATTATCCCGTGTGAGGTGTTCGTGCCTCTTACGGGGCCGTTTGGGGGGTGGTTTGGGTTTTCACCCTTTATGGGCTTGTTTTTAATCTTAATCAATATATTTTAAATTATCATCATATTCTCAAACCGAGAGGCCTCTGACAACGCTATCCATCCGCACGACTTAGGTTGGTCCCGTGAGAGGTGTTCGTGCCTCTTATCGGGCTGTTTGGGGGGTGGTTTGGGTTTTCACCCTTTAAGGGCTTATTTTTAAGCTTCATCGATATATTTTCAAATTATCATCATATTCTCAAATTGAGAGGTCCGTGACTACGCTGTTAGTTCGTACAACTTACATTGGTTCCGTGTGAGGTGTTCATGCCTCTTACGGGGCCGTTTGGGATTTCACTCCTGTAAGGGCTTGTTTTTAAGCTTAATGATTATATTTTCAAATTATCATCATAATCTCAAACTGAGAGGCCTGTGACGACGCTGGCATTTCGTACAAGTTATTTTGGTCCCATGTGAGGTGTTCGTGCCTCTTACGGGGCCAGTTGGGATCAAGTTTGGGTTTTCACCCTCAAACGGCTTGTCTTTTTAGTCTAATCTACGTATTTTGAAATTATCATCATATTTTCAAAACGAAAAACCTGTGACTACACGGTCATTTCGTACAAGTTACATTGGTCCCGTGCGAGGCGTGCGTGCATCTTACGGGGCCGTTAGGGGGTGGTTTGGGTTTTCACCCTTTAAGGGCTTGTTTTTAACCTTAATCGATATATTTTCAATTATCGACATATTCTCAAACCGAGAGGCCCGGGACTACGCTGTCCATTCGCACGACTTACATTGGTCCCGTGCGAGGTGTTCGTGCCTCTTAGGGGGCCGTTGGGGGGCTGGTTTGGGATTTCACCCTCAAACGGATTATTTTCAAGCCTAATCTATGTATTTTCAAATTATTGTCATATTCTAAAATAGGGAGACCCGTGACTACGCGATCAGTTCGTACAAGTTACATTAGTCGCGTGCGAGGTGATCCATTTGGGGGGTGGTTTTGGTTTTCACCCTTTAAAGGCTTGTTTTTAAGCTTAATGGATATATTTTCAAATTATCGTAATAATCTCCAATCGAGAGGCTCGTGACTATGCTGTCAATTCGTACAAGTTACAATGGTCCCATGTCAGGTGTTCGTGCCTCTTATGGGGCTGTTTGGGTGCTGGTTTTGGTTTTCACCCTCAAACGGATTGTTTTTTAACCTAATATACGTTTTTTGAAATTATCGTTATATTCTCAAACCGGGAGACCCGTGACTACGCGGTCAGTTCATACAAGGTATATTGGTCCCGTGCGAGGTGTTCGTGCCTCTTACGGGGCTGTTAGGGGAGTGGTTTGGGTTTTTACCCTTTAAGGGCTTCTTTTTAACCTTAATTGATATATTTTCAATTATCGTCATATTCTCAAACCGAGAGGCCCGGGACTACGCTGTCCATTCGCACGACTTACATTGGTCCAGTGCGAGGTGTTCGTGCCTCTAAGGGGGCTGTTGGGGGGCTGGTTTGGGTTTTCACCCTCAAACGGGTTATTTTCAAGCCTAATCTACGTATTTTCAAATCATCATCATATTCTAAAATAGGGAGACCCGTGACTACGCGATCTGTTCGTACAAGTTACATTAGTCGCGTGCGAGGTGTTCCATTTGGGTGGTTTTGGTTTTCACCCTTTAAAGGCTTGTTTTTAAGCTTAATGGATATATTTTCAAATTATCGTAATAATCTCAAATCAAGAGGCTCGTGACTATGCTGTCAATTCATACAAGTTACAATGGTCCCATGTCAGGTGTTCGTGCCTCTTATGGGGTTGTTTGGGTGCTGGTTTGGGTTTTCACCCTCAAACGGATTGTTTTTTAACCTAATATACGTTTTTTGAAATTATCGTTATATTCTCAAACCGGGAGATCCGTGACTACGCGGTCAGTTCATACAAGTTATATTGGTCCCGTGCGAGGTGTTCGTGCCTCTTACGGGGCTGTTAGGGGGGTGGTTTGGGTTTTCACCCTTTAAGGGCTTATTTTTAAGCTTAATCGATATATTTTCATATTATCGTCATATTTTCAAACCGAGAGGCCCGTGACTACGCAGTCAGTTCGTACAATTTACATTGGTCCCGTGTGAGGTGTTCGTGCCTCTTACGGGGCCGTTTGTGGGGTGGTTTGGGTTTTCACCCTTTTTGGGCTTGTTTTTAATCTTAATCAATATATTTTAAATTATCATCATATTCTCAAACCGAGAGGCCTGTGACTACGCTATCCATCCGCACGAGTTACGTTGGTCTCGTGCGAGTTGTTCGTGCTTCTTATCGGGCCGTTTGGGGGGTGGTTTGGGTTTTCACCCTTTAAGGGCTTTTTTTAAGCATAATCGATATATTTTTAAATTATCATCATATTCTCAAACCGAGAGGCCGGTGACTACGCTGTCAGTTCGTACCATTTACATGGTCCCGTGTGAGGTGTTCGTGCCTCTTACGGGGCCGTTTCGGGGCTGGTTTCGGATTTTACTCCTTTAAGGGCTTGCTTTTAAGCTTAATGGATATATTTTCAAATTATCATCATAATCTCAAACCGAGAGACCCATGTCTACGCTGTCAATTCGTACAAGTTACATTGGTGCGAGGTGTTCTTGCCTCTTACGGGGCCGTTTGGGCGCTGGCTTGGGTTTTCACCCTCAAATGGTTTTTTTTTTAGCCTAATCTACGTATTTTGAAATTATCATCATATTCTCAAACCGGGAGACCCATAACTTTGCAATCAGTTCATACGAGTTACATTAATCCCGTGCAAGGTGTTCGTGCCTCTTACGGGGCCGTTAGGCGGGTGGTTTGGTTTTTCACCCTTTAAGGGCTTGTTTTTAAGCTTAATTGATATATTTTCAAATTATCATCACTTTCTCAAACTGAGAGGCCCGTGACTACGCTATCCATTCGCACAACTAATATTGTTCCCTAGCGAGGTGTTCGTGCCTCTTATGGGGCCGTTTGGGGGGTGGTTTGGGTTTTCACACCTTTAGGGCTTGTATCTAAGCTTAATCGATATATTTTACAATTATCGTCACATTCTCAAACCGAGAGGCCCATTACTAAGTTGTCAGTTCGTACAACTTACATTGTCCCGTGTGAGGTGTTCGTGCCTCTCACGGGGCCATTTGGCGGCTGGTTTGGGATTTCACTCCTTTAGGGGCTTGTTTTTAAGCTTAATGGATATATTTTCAAATTATCCTCATAATCTCAAATCGAGAGGCCCATGACTACGCTGTCAGTTCGTAAAAGTTACATTGGTCCTGTGCGAGGTGTTCGCGCCTCTTATGGGGCCATTTGGGCTCTAGTTTGGGTTTTCACCCTCAAACTGCTTGTTTTTTCGCCTCATCTACGTATTTTGAAATTATCGTCATATTCTCAAACCGAAAGACTGACCACATTGGTCCCGTGCGAGGTGTTCGTGCCTCTTACATGGCCGTTGGGGTTGTGGTTTGGGTTCTCACCCTTTAAGGGCTTATTTTTAAGCTTATTCGATATATTTTAAAATTATTATCATATTCTCAAACCGAGAGGCCTATGACTACGTTGTCCGTCCGTACGACTTACATTGGTCCCGTACGAGGTGTTCGTTCCCCTTACGGGGACGTTTGGGCGGTGGTTTGGTTTTTCACCCTTTAATGGCTTATTTTTAAGCTTAATCGATATATTTTTAAATTATCATCATATTTTAAAATTGATAGGCCCGTGACTACGCTGTCAGTTCGTACAACTTACATTGGTCCTGTGTGAGTTGTTCGTGCCTCTTACAGGGCCGTTTGGGGGTTGGATTGGGATTTCACTCCTTTAAGGGTTTGTTTTTAAGCTTAATGGATATATTTTAAAATTATGGACATAATATCAAACCGAGAAGCCCCTGACTACGCTGTCAATTCCTACAAGTTACATTGGTCCCGTGCGAGGTGTTTGTGCCTCTTACGGGGCCGTTTGGGCGCTGGTTTGGACTTTCACCCTCAAACGACTTGTTTTTCAGCCTAATCTATGTATTTTAAAATTATCGTCATATTCTCAAACTGGGAGACCCGTGACTACGCTGTCAGTTCGTACAAGTTACATCGGTACTGTGCGAGGTGGTCATGCCTCTTACGGGGCCATTAGGGGGGTGGTTTAGGTTTTCACCCTTTAAGGTCTTGTTTTTAAGCTTAATTGATATTTTTTCAAATTATCATCATATTCTCAAATAGAGAGGCCTTTGACTACGCTGTCCGTTCGCACGACTTACATTGGTCCTGTGTTAGGTGTTCGTGCCTCTTAGGGGGCTGTTGGGGGGCAAGTTTGGGTTTTCACCCTCAAACGGGTTGTTTTCAAGCCTAATCTACATATTTTCAAATTATCTTCATATTCTCAAATCAGGAGACCCGTGACTACACGGTCAGTTGTACAAGTTACATTAGTCCCGTGCGAGGTGTTCGTGCCTCTTACGAGGCCATTTGGGGGGCGGTTTGGGTGTTCACCCTTTAAGGGCTTATTTTTAAGCTTAATCGATATATTCTAAAATTATCATCATATTAACCGAGAGGCCCGTGGCTACGCTGTTAGTTCGTACAACTTACATTGGTCCCGTGTGAGGTGTTTGTGCCTCTTCTGGGGCTGGTTTGGGATTTCACTCCTTTAAGGGCTTATGTTTTTAGCTTAATGGATATATTTTCTAATTATGTCATAATCCCAAACCGAGAGGCCCGTGACTAAGCTGTCAATTCGTACAAGTTACATTGGTCCCGTGCGAGGTGTTCGTGACTCTCACAGGGCCGTTTGGGTGCTGGTTTGGCTTTTCACCCTCAAACGGCTTGTTTTTTAACCTATTCTACATATTTTGAAATTATCGTCATATTATCCAACCGGGAGACCCCTGACTACGTGGTCAGTTCGTACAAGTTACATTGGTCCTTTGCGAGGTGTTCGTGCCTCTTACGGGGCCGTTAGGGGGTGGTTTTGGTTTTCACCCTTTAAGGGATTATTTTTAAGCTTAATCGATATATTCTCAAATTATTGTCATATTCTCAAACCGAGAGGCTCGTGACTACGTTGTCCGTTCGCACGACTTTCATTGGCCCCGTGCGAGGTGCTCATGCCTTTTAGGGGGTCGTTGGGGGGCTGGTTTGGGTTTTTAGCCTCAAGCGGGTTATTTTCAAGCCTAATCTATGTATTTTCAAATTATCGTCATATTCTAAAACCAGGAGACCCGTGACTACGCGGTCAGTTCGTACAAGTTACATTGGTCCTGTGCGAGGATTTCGTGCCTCTTACAGGGTCTTTTGGGGGGTGGTTTTGGTTTTCACGCATTAAGGGCTTGTTTTTACGCTTAATGGATATATTTTCTAATTATGTCATAATCTCAAACCGAGAGGCCTGTGACTAAGCTGTCAATTCATACAAGTTACATTGGTCCCGTGTGAGGTGTCCGTGCCTCTTACGGGGCCGTTATGGGGTTGGTTTAAGTTTTCACCCTAAAACGGGTTATTTTCAAGCCTAATCTACGTATTTTGAAATTATAGTCATATTCTCAAATTGGGAGGCCCGTGACTACGCGGTCTGTTCATACAAGTTACAATGGTCCCGCGCAAGGTGTTCGTGCCTCTTACGGGGCCGTTTGGGAGTTGGTTTTGGTTTTCACCCTTTAAGGGATTATTTTTAAGCTTAATCGATATATTTTCAAATTATCGTCATAATCTCAAACCAAGAGTCCCGTGACTAAGCTGTCAATTCGTACAAGTTATATTTGTTGCGCGCGAGGTTTTCGTGACTCTTACGGGGCCGTCTTCCTTTAAGGGCTGGTTTTTAAGCTTAATCGATATATTTTCAAATTATCATCATATTCTCAAATCGAGAGGTCTATGACTACACTGTCAGTTCGTACAACTTACATTGGTCCCGTGTGAGGTGTTCATGCCTCTTACGGGGCCGTTTGGGATTTCACTCCTGTAAGGGCTTATTTTTAATCTTAATGGATATATTTTCAAATTATCGTCATAATATCAAACCGAGAGGCCCATGACTATGCTGTCATTTCGTACAAGTTACATTGGTCCCGTGCGAGGTGTTCATGCCTCTTACGGGGCCATTTGGGCACCGGTTTGGGTTTTCCGCCTCAAACGACCTGTTTTTTAGCCTAATCTACGTATTTTGAAATTATCATCATATTTTCAAATCAAGAAACCCGTGACTACGCGGTCAATTCGTATAAGTTACATTGGTGCCGTGTGAGGCGTGCGTGCCTCTTACGGGGCCGTTAGGGGGTGGTTTGGGTTTTCACCCTTTAAGGACTTGTTTTTAAGCTTAATCGATATATTTTCAATGATCGTCATATTCTCATACCGAGAGGCTCGTGACTACGCTGTCCATTCACACGACTTACATTGGTCCCGTGCGAGGTGTTCGTGCCTCTTAGGTGGCCTTTGGGGGGCTGGTTTGGGTTTTCACCCTCAAATGGGTTATTTTCAAGCCTAATCTACATATTTTGAAATTATCGTCATATGCTCAAATCGGGATACCCGTGACTACACAGTCAGTTCGTACAAGTTACATTGCTCCCGTGCGAGGTGTTCGTGCCTCTTACAGGGCCGTTTGTAGGGTGGTTTGGGTTTTCACCCTTTAAGGCCTTGTTATTAAGCTTAATCGATATATTTTCAAATTATTGTCATATTCTCAAACCGAGGGGGCCGTTTGGAGGTTGTTTTGGGTTTTCAACCTCTAACGTTATGTTTTTAATCAATTTAGAACGTTTATTCATTTTAGAAAACTTTGACATAGTTTCATTTGTTTATTCGTTAAATCCAACATGTTTTAACATTTAAAATAAACTCAACGGCAACAGCAAATTCCTAAACCAAACCACCATCAAATCCCTTCCACCAATTTAACTAAATAAGCTTATAAAGTTAGCCATGAAGTGATTTTCAATGTTTAAAAGGAATGATCAGATATACAATGAGAAAGAAAAACTATAAATATTGAGTAGAAATAATTCGTTACATTTTAAAACGTTAGTAAATGGGCACTAAATAATAGTTACCTGTAGGAACTTGATTAAACTTTGATGGAACTGACCTGAGTTGAACCTTTGTAAAACAAAACCAAACAAATCACTGGCAGCCTATGCTGGCCTTTTGATCTCCAAACCTCCCCAATACCTGTATTCAATTCCCACCCAGTACTGGATCAAACTATTTAATATTTCAGTACCCACATCTGATTATACACACACGTGTGTGAAATCGATAACATGTCCCTTTTATGAGTATAATTGGGTATAATTACGTGCCATTAGGACACGCGTTATATTGTGCTTTATTATATGGATATGTATTGATATAAATTAACACATTTGTGCATATAGTGAATAATCTACCTTTGATTGTGCTTAAGATGTATTGAATTGATCTAGAGATCAAAGATTGTGATGGAAGATGGTCATGGTTAATCTTTTTAAGAAAGTAGTCTATGAAAGAACAAGGAGTGCAAGCTTTCATCCTCCACTTTAAGGTGCTCAAAACAAGAAGCTCCATTTTTTGTATGGTTTTGCCTTCAAATAAAAACATGGGATCTCCTACCTACTCACAAAAATCCATATGTCCATTACATATAAGAACATATCAGAAAGGCAAATGGTTCAATATATAATGACGAGAAGAGATTATGTTTGGAAATACCATCACCCCACGTGCTTGGAATCCTATCACCCCCATCAGATCTTCAGCTCAAATATTACATTGATAAATCTGTATGTTCCCCTGCTAAATTATTTATTACAAGTGTTAGTAGTTTGTTGGTTGAATGACGAGAAGATATTATGTTTGGATATGCTAGAGCATCTACGTTGTTTGCCTACTTGAATAGCAGGACAAGTGAAAAGAAGCATTAACCTAAGCTTTTACAATGGAAAAAAGAAAAATTAAAGCTAAACATGATAAAATATTATATGTAATTTGGATCCCTTATGTCCTCATCATCTTACCTTAAAACGTGATAAATCAGATCTTTCATGTCCCCGTAATCAGAAAAGTTGATCGCAGCACTAGAGTCATCCCCGACACCGCTGCTGTACTCCCCCATGATCCTCAAACCCCCGGAAGTGGTCCTACCCGAGATGGAGAAACTTGCCTGAGCCAGAGGACGATGTATTCATTTAGTTTGGGGGAAATTTAGGGAAATAAATGCCAAAATAAAGTGGACAAAAGTATTCAAATGCCAAAACAAACTGGACAAAAGGGAATACGCAATTAAGAAGATATTTCTTAATGAGACTGCAGATTCGGAAAAGATTTTGAGGTAAGTAACTAATTTGAAAAATCATGTACTAACTAATTTTATTATCATTATTATTAGGAGCATTTAACAAAAAATCCATGATAAATTATTTATTTAATTTTTAGTCCAACATATATTGGACTAAGCATTAAATGAAACATTTTTTAGGGACTAAACATTAATTAACCCTTATTATTATTGTTGTAAAGTTCTAGCAGATAGTGCTGAAACTCTACTTTACTATATTAATATTTCAATTATATTATCAAGGAAGTGCAAGCTCTTTCAATACTGCAGCATCAACATATAGTTCGGTACTACCACGTGACATGTTTTTTACTGCTTAACACATGATTTGCTCTTATTTGGACCAGCGATAGGTTTTTGTTAGATCTAAAAGCTTTTAATCTAATGTTATGCAAAAAATAATTATAAATAAGAAACAATTGAAGATTGGAAATTTAGGGAAATTACCTCCTGGTACTCGCACAGTACATTATCTTCAAACATCATCCATTTTCCTCTTGCACCGATCTATTTGTCGTCGGCGAAGGGATAAAGCAAAGCCGTCTCCTTTTTCTTACAATCGGATTAATTATTAGTATATATATATATATATATATATATATATATATTTTACCCGTAATGGTAAACTTTACCTGCCGGAGCTAAGGGTTGACCAACACCCTTAAGGTGGACCTTGGCACTACTGCTCTTGAGGTTAGAGGAAACAGAGAGGTTGCGTCAAAGGGGGGAGGTTTGAGGAATAATAGGGGCGACGACAGCGGCATAGAGAATGAGAATTGCGGACTTATTTACAAAAGGTTTAAGGACAAGAAAATTTGAAAATTTTCATTGTCAATAAAATGAGGTGCAAAGAATGAGAGTCAACATCACAGTCCATTGAATTATATTATGTCATTGCTTACCTATATTGCATTCGTGATATTAAAGTGTGCAACATGTTAACCACTTAGCTAGAAAGATATGGTTGAGGTTTAATTAGTTTAATAGTTGTGTGGTTGTTATTTAAATTAACAATGTGTCGTTTCTTTAGGCTAAGAGAATATGTGGTGATTGCAGTATTTTGTTTACTATATATACCCCCTTACCTAACCTTATATTGTATCCCAAAAAACAAGCTTTAATAAGTATGAAAGTTTCAAAGCTTTACTTGTAGTTCTTTCTTCTTTAGTATACGGTGGATTTTTCAATAATAGAGTATTTTTCTTCTTCTTGGGAATACTAGAGTTTTGTACTCCAATTTTCAACATTCAGGGCATAAAGAAACAGATCAAACCAACCAAAGTATGGAGGAGAAATTATCTCCTCCCCCTCTCATCATACTGTATTAGACCATCTCCAAATTGATCAAATGCATTTTTGCTCCCCCAAAGAGGTGATTTGATCCAAGGTAATAACAAAAAATGGAAAAAATGCTCGCGCGGTAGTCCAACCGTCGCTCAAACAGTGAAAAATTAAAAAAAATGTTGAAAAAGCTCTAAAAAAAGGGTTGGTCTTCCTAAATCAGAAACATTTGTTGAACTTAAAATTGGGGATGCTATATTTGCAACCTCCCAATAATAGCATTATACAAAATTGAGGATAGATGAAAATGTTGTTTCTGGATTAGCTGATATATTTACTTGACCTGCCTTTACATTTTCACTTATTCATGGTACTGTCGTTTCTATTAGACATATAAACAAGCACACACTATGATAACATATATATATATATATATAGAGAGAGAGAGAGAGAGAAAGAGAGAGAGAGAGAGAGAGACCTCGAGGGCACGTTTATTGAATTTGTGCTTGCGTAAACGGTTGATGGTATGGAAATTATCGCCTCTATGAATGGGAAAGCCATCCCCCATCCAACTCCGGAAGGCACTCCCAACAGATTCTTCTTTTGGGAGTCTCTCAATTCTAGAACATAAGGTCTTTGGTTCTTCATTTTCTTCTGCTATGTTTGATTATGAGGTTTCTTCAAACGAATTATAAGGTGATTGGGTGCAGAAGTTGAGACCGGATTGAGTTTGAGACCAAGAGGTACCAAGTGGATGGGCTTGGGTTTTTGGTCGAGAGAGGGGGGGGGGGGGCGAGGGAGAAGACGAGGGAGGAGAAAGAAGAGGAAAACTAAAGTGTGCCAAAATTTTAAGGTGTTTTATATTGTAGTAAAGTGTTCTTAATTTTGGCACTGTTTAATTTTGGCACACTTTAAAACAGTGCCTTGACACTGTTTTAAAGTGTGCCAAATTGTCATTAAACCGTGCCAGAATTTGGCACAGTTTAAAACAGTGCCAAATTTTTAATACCAGGGTGTGCCAAATTGTTGTTTTTGGTGTAGTGTAAATTAATCCAGTCGCAATCTACTTTGGTTATAATCATCGGTCAGTTTATGACTTGCTATTTGATAGTGTGTGATATGACATTACAACCTAGTTTATACTAATATCAGACTTGCACTATTGAATCACATGCGTTGTGAAAACCTGTTGGTTTTTTTTTACCATCCAAGTCTGAGTGGTCACACCATCTTTATTATTCAAACTAATAAAAGTTGGATGTAACTATACAGCTACAGTCTGCAAACCTACTTGGCGGGTTTTTTATTACCGTCCTAGCCTGGGTGGGTTTTTTTTTACCGTCCAAGTCTGAGTAGTCACATCATTTTTATTATTCAGACCGATAAAAGTTGGACGTCACTATACAACTATAGTCTGCAAACCTGTTGGGTTTGTCTTTTATTACCATCCTAGTCTGGTGGGTCTTTTTTACCATCCTTGTTTGTAATGTAATAAATTGTTATTGAGAGTTTAAAATGTAATAAATTGTTCCTTTACTATTGATAATAATTTCTGGTACAAACACCCATACTCAAAGATAAGATTACTAGGATTATATGTTCAAATGCATAGGTCAAACCTTGTAAAAGTACAACAAAATGGTTTCCCATTGCGCACTAAACATTTAGGTAAGTAAAATCGTTGCATATCAGACTCAACATATTCTTTGTTATAGTTTGATATATTTGGTTCGTACTCTTCCCCATAATTTTCATATATGCTTTTCGAGAAATAATCATAACCAGAATTGGTGTAGTAAAAAATGTCGTTATCAGATGCCAACGCAGAGTCGTTATAGATCGTAATTAATTGTTGCTGAATGTGACGCCCTGATAGCATCGCATGTTGTGCTTTATGATAACATTATAAGAGTCTCTCCATTTGCCATATCTCTTCCTCCAATAAATTAAGACAAAATAACTCCACTTCTTCGGGATACGATATTGGCCAAAGTGCGGTAGGCCGATTTTTCGGCATGGGTATGTGATGGTAATGACAAAGCACCTCTAGGTCATACCTTTTATCATATTTATCTGGCTAGGTCAGGTGTTTTTAAGTATACTCAGCTCCGTCTTGAGGTTCCGAACTAGGGGAGATTATGAATATATAACCAAAGTCATTATGAAAACATCAAGAAGTACCCATCAAAATGTTTGGAAAATTACTTTCTTCCCATACCAATTGTTATCGGTAATATTCGTGTATGATCCATTGTAAATGGATCAATTGTAGGGAGTTGAAGTCAACTCTGTAATTTAATAGATTGTACTTTATTTCAAATAGAAGGGTAGATAACAAAATAGGTGATTTACAACCTTCCGAGCTAGTCTTTGTTTACATGTCATACGAGTCTTTGTCTATCGTCCAAGTACGAGTGATTATAATTCATTCTTCAAACCTGCTAGGTGGGTATTTTTTTACCTGCGAATGTCAAGTGGTCACATTGTCTAAATATTATATATACTAATAAATTGTATTCGAGTGTTATCACTCGTCTATTCATGTTTCTGTTTTAAAACATCCATTTTCAATTGAGCATCTATTTATGTTTTTGTTTATGTTTCCGTCTTAACAAATATTGGTTAATATTTTATGACACTAATAAGGAACAACATAAACATACAATACTTTATTATGTTACTGATAAGGAACAACATAGGCAGTTCATAATTTATTCCGAACTTGTAAGGAAGAATAAAAAGAATAATAATTTATTAATAAATTATCCATCGAAAGGCATGGAATAAGTAACAAGGTTCGTTGCGTAATGCCTGACCACGTGGATAACAATTACAAAACCTTTCCCACGCATCTTCCTAAAAAATGACCAACATTCATCCCACCCACAACCAACAACACTTATAGCTTTCTCGTATATGTCAAACTTCATTTTGTGTGTGAACCAACGTATACGGATCTCGTTTATTGTCCTCCCTCTACTAGCATTAGGCGGTGTCACCCAGTGTCGCTCTATATTTGCAAAAATGCATGACAATGCTCGATAGTGGGAACTGCAAGGTGAATCGGAGTTGGTTATCAAGTTAAATAGTTCAAAGTGTTCATTTATTAGCCATGGTTGTGAATCTATTTTGTAAAAGAAGTAGAAATAATAAGTTTCCATTGAAGTCATATTTATATATCATCCAACTATGGGTGGCCATAATTAAGTCTACAAACCTGCTGGGCGGGTCTTATTTTACCGTCCAATAAAGATGAGTGGTCACATCATATTTATTATTTGGACTAATAATTTCTAAAGGTCACTGTGCAGCTTCAGTATAAAAACCTAGTGGGCTGGTCTTATTTTACTGTCCAAGTACCGGTGATCACATCATCTTTATTATCCGAACTGATAGTTTATAGACGTCACTGTACAACTTCTGTATAAAAACCTAATGGGCGGGTCTTATTTTACCGTTCAAGTACTAGTGGTCACATCATATTCATTATTTGGACTGATAATTGCTAAACGTCACTGTGAGGATCAATCTAATAACCTCCTAGGCGACTCTTATTTTATCGTCTAAGTACCAGTGGTCACATTTCATTATTCGAATAAATAATTGTTAAACTTCACTATGTGGCTCAAGTCTAAAAACCTGCTAGGCATCTCTTATTTTACCATTCAAGCACCAGTGATCACTTCATTTTTGTTATTCGGACTAATAATTCCTAGACGACACTATGCGACTTAAGTCTAAAAACTTCCACATCTTCACCTTCAGTACTATAAATATACCAGTTACATATATATTGAACATAATAACTATCACTCCAAAGATAATAGTAGTTTACAAGTCCATAAAAAGAATGTTTAACAACGATTTGGATAAAATGATACTAGCGCAGATCGCCCAAGACTATGAATTTACTCAGATAATAAAGTCGTTGCGATCCACAATAGATTGGAAAGCACAATCTATCAATCGTCCAGACTGTATAGTAGTAGGGAAATCTATGAGTGAAGAACGGTGCACCGGGATAGAGAGACGACTCGTCGTAATTTCTGGAGAGACTATTTTCAGGAGAATCCAAGTTATCCTCAAGAATGATTCAAGCGTCACTTCAGGATGAATAAATCGAGCTTCAATCGTATTTTGGAAGCCGTCTATGAAAAAGATTCATATTTCATCCAGAAAGTCGATTGTGTTGGTCGAATGGGATTAAGCTCGCACCAGAAGATTGTATGTGCACTTCGAATGTTAGCATACGGTGGATGTGGGGACTTATATGATGAATATTTGAAAATTATCGAGACAATGACGATTGAGACTTTAAAACGTATCTGTAGGGATCTAGTGATGGTGTTTAGCCCAGAGTATTGTTTCACACCTACAATCGAAGATATTTCCCACATGTAGCCCGAGAATGCATGACGTGGTTTCCCCGGGATGATTAGTAGCATTGGCTGGGAATGGAATAATTGTCCACATGCATGGAAAGGACAATATCAAGGATATTTCCATGCATCCACAATAATTTTAGAAGTCGTGGCATCTTATGATACTTGGATATGGCATGCATTTTTCGGAATGCCCAATGCATGTAATGATCTAAATGTTCTAGCTAAATCTCACGTGTTCGAAGAACTTATAGAACGAAATAAAACCCATGGGCACTTCGAGGTTAACGAAAACACATATGACATGGGGTACTACCTTGCAGATGGTATTTATCCGCCCCTCGCAACTAGTGTAAAAAGTTTCAAGAGACCAACCACTCAGAAACAAAACGTGTTCACACGAGTGCGGGAAGGAGCCCGAAAAGATGTGGAAAAGGAGTTTGTCATCTTGTAACAATAATTCCATTTTATTAGGAGCCCGACAAAATTTTGAGAATATAAAGACTTACGTATAATTATGAAGGCTTGTGTCATATTACACAATAAGATTTTCGAGGACGAGTTGTGGGATAAGACTTGGCGAGCTGACCTGCCCTTAAGTGAGACACCACCCTTCTTAAGCAGGAAAAGTCTCGCTGGACACTATCAGTTCCATGTGCAGGAGGCGAAGATGAGGAACAAGGATGCCTATAACCAGTTACGTGACGACCTTATGGGACACATTTGGAATCGTCATGCAGAATCATCATCTTGGTTGTTATTTATATCATTTGTGTTTTTGATTACTCATATCGTTATGTTTGGTCTATTGTTTATTGTAAAATATTTACGAGATGTGTGTAATATGTTTTATATGTGTTTTTTCTTATATGTGCCATATAAAATATTCACAAGTACGAAGCAATTAAATTTTTATCCATGAAAATAATTTTATCCATGCAATTAAAATTTTTGTAATTCAAAATAGTAATTGACAATTATGGAAAAAATGTAATAACTAATGAAATTGCATTACATAAATAACCATATAAACCTATTTATCTATTGTGAGAAGTTTCGATATGCTTGAGTCCGACGATGCATTATCTCATTCATTCACATCTTGTGAAGGGCAAGTTGTTGGGGCGTGATGTTACTAGTATCCATGTACATAATTCGATCTTCATCGCATTAGAGTTGAGCTTCGTGCTCTTTGTTGTGAATTGAAATTAAACATTCAATCTTGTCACTTAGATTTCTTCTGATTGCTTGGGATTCTGCAAACTTTTTGCTATAAAGTTTGTTGAATTCCTGAGAGTTATCTAAAAGGATCGTGTGTGCAGCCACAATGTTGGAGGCCGCTCGTTTCTTCCCTTTCTGTTTCGTAGCTTTACATCCCGTGGTTTGTTTAGTACATTATTGAAGTCCCTTGTGTTGGTGTCGTTCGAGTCAAGCAGACTATCATTGTTATCTCCATCCGTATATTGTGAACCGGTGGTTGACATGGAATACTTCGGCAACTCCTTGAGCACCTCGTAGCAATGCTCGTATCCGAATTTATTACCCGCGACGCTTCAGAAGTTATCATTAGCTCGTTGGAGCTAAAAAAATAATTATTGTATCAGTGTCATAAATTTATGAATTTAATTATAAATAATAAACTATACGCATATTAATTGTAATTACCCAGGAAACCTCCGTTGTGCCGCTATCTTTCCTGCTACCGTATGCTTAGGACAACTTCGTCGCATACAATAAATACTCTTTGTCTATTGTACGAAATTTTTCCTACAACGCATTCTCGGTGCTTTTGTAAATAATAACCTTACTAGTGTTGTATTCGTTAGTAATTTTTTCCCACAAGGTTAAACCAGATTGATTAGTCCCAATAGCACCATCTATAGAATATTTTACGCACGCCAAACAAAGCAACACCTCATCATGTGAATTGAAATTTGGTAACCGACTGGAATTAAGCGGAGTACTTTGAGAAGGAGAATACATAGAATTAATTTGAAAGGATGAAAAATTGTGTTGGTGTTAAAGTATTTAGGGAGTCTTATGTATTCATAAGTAAATATATAGCCGTTATATATAAACATGGCCATTATTTTCTTGTCGTTATGAGAATAATATTTTTTTAATAAAGGCTTGGGAGGATGAGAGGTTACCGCCCATAGTCTGGGCAGGCAAGCCTTAGCTGCCCATTTGTGGGCCCCCCATTTGCACAATGTGTAGCGACAATGTATATTCACATTGCCCTTCACTTTCTCTCTCCTAAATGTACACATTCTGATACCCACTGTGAAGCTTAAAAAATGCAAATGTGCACATCTCCATCGCCCACTAGAGATGGCCTTATATGTGGGTGAGAGTATGTTAATGTTCTTTTAAATTTACGAGCTACTGCGTCAAAAAGAGGGGCTAACCCTTAATTGCGTTCCTATTCTATAGTGTTATCCAAATTGCTATGTATGGAACCTAATGTGGCGTATATTGCCTCTTCAATGGCTTTCGGTTAGGTTATGATTATTTTGGGAGAAAAACAGAACATGTTCAATATTTACAAAATTGTCACTCTGACGAATAAATATAAATACAAGTCTATTTTCTAATTTTTAAGAGTGTTAATTGTGAGCTTTCAAAGAAAAAAAGTGAGGGAGCCTTTTGTTTAAATGTTAATTCTTGTAAGTTGATTGTGATTGAGTATCTTGAAAGTGTATGCTTTTATAACATTGGCATTCCTCTATTTATCAAAGAAAGAAAAAATCACACTTTTAAGAGCATGTACAATGGTGGGAGTAAAATCCAACAAATTTGTAATTTTGCAAATCGGATGAACTGCAATGGTGAAGTTGAAGCAACAAAATTTGTAGGGTAATTTGCATAGATTCTGGAAGTATACAAACTAGGGCTGTGTTTCGGCCGGATCGGATCGGATCGGAAAATGCCTATTCGAAAAAAATTTCGATTTTTTCGGAAATAAAATAACTATTCCGATTTCCGATCCGATTTTTTCGGAAAATTAAAAAAAAAATCCGAATTCGGAAAAATGGGAAAATCTGCAAAAATCGGAAAAAATCGGAAATTCACAAAATATATTAAAAATCCAGAAATTTCGAAAATTCCAAAATTTCAAAAAAATAAATTATGGATTTTCGATTACTCGAAATTCTCATTTTAAAGAAACAATGAAAATGGCTTAACCCAACATGTAAACACATGAGGATTTGGCTCATTTTTCATTTGTGTAGAAGTTAGGAGGATACTCTCCTTTTATAGAGCATATTTTGGAGCCCTCTTCCTCTCCCAACCGATGTGGGATATGGGAAAGTTTCAAAAAATCGGAAAAGAAATCGGAAAAATTGGAAATCGAAAAATAATTCCAAAAAAATCGGAAATAATTCGGAAAAAAATCGGAAAAATCGGATCGGCTGGTTTCGGAAAAATCGGATCGGAAAAATCGGAAAATCGGAAATTCAGAATTATTTCCGATTTCCGATCCGATTTTTTTCAGAAAAATCGGAAATCGAAAAATCGGAAATCGGCAAACTAAAATTTCATTCCAAATTCGGAAAAAATCGGATCTAAAATCGGAAAAATCGGAATGTTCGGAAAAAAACACAGCCCTAATACAAACCGTGGAGAGAATTTGTTAATGGTTTCTATGAACTTCTGAAGTTCGTAGGAATTGGTACGAACTTCTGTTGTTCGTAGCGTTTTTCTACGAACTTCAGAAGTTCGTAAGAACTCGTATCGCATATAAATAATTAATTTTTATTACATATTTGGGTTCCTACGAACAACATTTATTCGTAACATTTCTTACGAACAAAATGTTATTTGTAAGAAATAATGCTATTTTTTCCTACGAAGAATCTTCGTAAAAACATTAAATACAAATTTTCAGATTTCACTACTGTGCAGTCTCACTCCCAAAACAGGTAAAAGCTTCCTTTCAATTTGTAAGTTACCCTTTCACGAGCATCCACCTCTGTGGATGCTCTAAGGATATACGATGAACCTCATTGACTTTTGCACACGTAGTTTGTCTACAAACACAATTTTGCATGTTTTTCGCCCAGTCTTTATAAAATTTTGAAGTGAATTTTATTTTCTAGGTTACTTAACATCGGATTGCTTTTGCACAACATCAGATGCCTGCCAAAGAGGGATGGCGTGCCATATTTAAGAACACGGTTCAAAGAGCAGACACACTTGTTGAAAGACCCCTCTTTAATAATTTGGGAACACATTTTAGGATATAGCCATGTTAAACTCTCATACGTTTGGCTTGTGGATTTTGTTTTGATCGGGCTCCACCAGATCTGACGCCTAGATTATTGGACTAAGGACGCATGAGATATGTTCCAGAAATGTATTCCTGTGGCCCCTAAATTTATTCTTAGTGGAAACATTATTTACATATGTACAGAGGGCATGAGTTGCATTTAGTGCTCAAATGGGTCCCCACACTCACCATACCAAATAAAAAGCCCTCCCAAAGTAAAGAATGAGCAAAAGAGGGAAGAAAAAAAAAAGTGTCTGCATTCCTACCAACTTCAACTTTTAGAAAGCAACATCTCACCAGAAGATGGATTTACAGCATGCATTTGCGAACCAGAATAAAAAAAATAAAACAAAGGGAAAAGAAATGAACAAGAAAAGAAAGAAAAGCAAAAACTTGCATTTCTTCCTTTTATTACGAAGGCAAATGGGATTGGGATTTTAACACAACAATTGCATCAAATTTAGTAGTCGCTGGATAGAGGAGCATGTTCATGTTGCATGAACACATTTGAGTAGATAAGCCCGGCTAGCCCACCGCCAACAAGGGGTCCAACCCAGTAGATCCAGTTGTCGTGGAAGTCACCGCTGACCACCGCGGGTCCAAAAGATCGGGCCGGGTTCATGGATCCACCGGAGAATGGGCCTGCAGCCAAGATATTAGCACCAACAATCAAACCAATGGCAATTGGAGCAATTGTTCCTAATGGGCCCTTCTTTGGGTCAGCTGCTGTGGCAAAAACAGTGTAAACCAAAGCAAAGGTGATAATGATCTCCATAACAACTCCTTCAATAGCTCCAACTCCGGCAGCCACACTATGGATTGGAACTGACTGTAAAAGAGTAAAACGTCACAACAAATGAGCATTAGATTCTAGTAACAATAATTATATTTGTACATAAAATTCGTATAAAATCGTATGTACAAATTAACGTGTATCTTGATTTGTGCTTTGAGTGGACCTAAAACACGAATTAATATGGATACAATACATTCTTCTATACAAATAATTATGTACGAATCTCCTTTAACGTGTACAACTTTTCTTCTAGTAAAGGAAATACAATAAAACTAAGTGTATTCCTATTTTGTACATTCTTTTTATATCCTCTATATTAAATGTTATACTTTATTACTGTGAGTCTTACCAAAATATAAAAATACAAAATGAGAATTCTTGTTATCTTATTCAAGTAAATAACTCAAATTATAACACCACTAAATAAGCTGACATAAAGGTACACCAATTATTTTGCCTCACAGTGCATGTTGTCTAGTTACATCAGTTTTTTGTCTAGTTACGTCAGTCATTTGCAAATATACAGTTTTCTGTCCGCAAATATGAGTGACAAAGGAAAAAAGTCATAAAAAAGAAACGGAAATCAACTCACACGCATCATTTAAATAACGTTATTATCCTCCCTGCTCCATATTTGATCTCCATAGTTGATTTTAATGTATGAAATGAATATTTTACTTTTTAAAGTAACATAAACTTAAAATAAATTTAAAAACATTTAAAAAAATAGATTTTTATTGATGAAACTTGTTTTTTAATATAATTTGGTATTTAAAAACTGTTTTATAATATGTACAATTTTTTTTTTTACAAAATAAATTGTTTTAACTGCTAGAAAACTGATTTATGTGTAAAACTATTTTATATAAGAAACTATTAATGATATTTTTTTCTTAAAAAAGGTTTTTTACGGGTTTAAACTTTTAAATTAGAAAAAAACGTTCTAACTCTTTTCTCCCAGTTAAAAAGATACATAATAACAAACAGTAAAAATAGCAAACAATTTTAAAACAAAAATAAAAAACGGTTTTCTAACAGCACGTTTATTTAACAAAACACGTATTTATAATAATTTACAATAATTACCATGTTACAATAATTTACAAAAAATGTTTTATTATGTATGTTTTTAATATTTTTAAATAAAAACATTCTTTTATTTTAGAAATAACTATACGAATTTTTAACTGTTTTTCTTTTTTGTATAAACGGTACTTTACTTGTGAAAAAAACAAACTTTTTTTACTCTTTTGAATAAAAAAAACTGAGATGAAGGGTTAAATGCTTTTTATCTTTTATTTTAAAGGTTTAAACCTGTTGTTTTTTAATAACAAAGATTTTTTTATAACAAATAGTTTTAAACAACAATTTTTTATTTTTATAAAACTCTTTTAAAAGAAAGATGTTTATTTTTGTTATAAGACAGTAAAGCTATTTTTTAATTTAAAATAATTTTGTATTTTTTAAAATAATTTTAAAAAACGAACACATTTTTCAAAAACAGCTCACAAAGGTAGCTCATTAGATATGAAGAAAAGAAATGTGATTAGCTCTATAACTCCCGAACCTTCCACCTTTGAGAAAGGGAAAAAAACTCTAAAATATAGTATTTGTCAAGAATTTGGACATAATAGTGGCACTTGTAGTGATAAGGTTGGTAACAATGAACTTTCTTGATGGAAGCATAGTAGAAGAAACGACTAATCTTGGTCTATCCATTTTTGTACCAATTTTCTATACTCGGTGCATTATAATTTTGTACCTTGTTATTGTGAATTTCGTCGATGCATAAAGTACAAGTTTTTATTATCTAGTCTTATTAGACGGGTATGAAAGTGGGTACGAAAGTGACTAAGTATAGTGCTACTCCAATAGAAATGGTAGATTTAAATACATTGTAAGTATGATGTTATGTTTTTTTATTTAAATTTGTTTTAATCTTTTAGTTGATTATAATTATATTTTTCTAGCATTATTGTAACTGAGTAGAATTTTAACCATTTTTCCTTTTGAATATTTGGATTTTGTGCAGATTTATATTGGATGTTGGTGCTGTGACTTTTATAAATCTTACTATGTTTTGGGTGCCAAATTCTCATTTTTGGCTCTCTATTTTGTAAACCTTACTATTTTTTAGGTGCTATATTCTAATTTTGGATTCTGTATTTTATAACAGAGCTTTTGTTCTGCTTTTTATATTTTGTTATGATTGTTTGTAATCTCCCTCTCGTGACAATCTACATATTGCAGGCAGTCAGATACATTTCAAGCTCCAAATTACCCAACTCAAATGTTTGCTTCAAATTTTGGGTGATTCGTAACTCTAATGTTTACAAACAGGTTTACATTGCTGTTATCTTATCTTTAGATAAAATATATATATATATATATATATATATATATATATATATATAGGAAGAGGATCTCCAAAAGATCAAAACAACGGACTATTTTTGTTAAAATATTAAGAAAATATATTTTGAGTTGATTTTATTTGTGTAGTATTTAAACATTTCACGCACACCACACACAAAAAATAGCACAAAAGCGGTTTGTTTGCTATTTTAAAAAAATCGATCAATATATGTCAGTTTATAAGCTCCAAAAAACTGACATATTTGACCGATTTTTTTAAAATAACAAAACACCTCATTTTGATCTGATTTTTTTTATGTGGATTCCCTAAAATGTTTAAATATCACGCAAAAAATATCAACTCAAAATATTTTTTTTTACTATTTGAAAAAAAAAAGGTCCGCTCTTTTTGTCCTCTCTTTAAGGCCCTTCGGAGATCCGCATATATATATATATATATATATATATATATATATACACACACACACTGTGGTAATGTTTTCTTCTCATTAGATAAAAAAAAAGTTATTTGATTTACGTTTAAAGTGGAGTGGTTTTAAAAAAAGTTTAATTTTTTAAAAATAGTAATATTTTTTTACATGTAAAGGGTCAGGAAATCCCTAAATGATAATACATATGTTCATTTTGTTAATCCTACTAGACCAAGCAAAAGTCAATCTAATATTATTCTATTCTTGTGTGAAACAATGCATCTTTTACACATTCTATGCCGTTTATTTCAGGGGCGTAACTAGAAATTTATATTTGGGTGCGCTGACTTAATACTGATTTTCGAGGGTGGGGAGCGAGATCTCCCGAATCGAATTTTTTTGAGATTATTTTTGAGTATTTACTTAAAAATAATGAAACATAATGTTAATTAAAATATATAGGCGCAAAATAATGCCCAAAATAATGGTTCGTATAGTTTTTATTTTTTATTTTTGAAGTGGATCATTGAGGTTTGATTGTTTGGACGGGCTAACTTTTTATTTATTGGTTGGTCTGTGATGTATTAGATCTTAAAATTTACACTAATTTTTTTTTTTAAACTGATCCGGGCTTGAGCCCGACGTAGCCTCCACATGGCTACGCCCCTGGTTTATCCTAACACTCCTAATGTTAAATTATTTGAGTTTGCGTCCTTGTATTTAATCTATGTCATTTGGGCTCATAGTCGATCTCAATCGACTATAATTGAAAACAACGTAAAAAGGAAGAGTTTTTTTGGACATATCAAATTAAAAAGGATAATTTACAATTAATTTTTTTTAAATAATTTTTAAATATTTAAGGACAATTTACTATTAAGTTCACTTGTTATACCACTAACGTGATTTTTTACAAAAAAAAAATAATGAATCTAAGTGTTTAAAATTTATCAAAATTCTTTTAATGTTCAAAATATATTTACGAGGAATCTAAAATTATTTTTCTCAATTAAAATTTGTGTGCATAAAACAAACGTTTGATGGTCAACTTTATTGTTATATTAAACAGTGACTTTGGATATGAGACAGAGAGAATGTATTAATTGTGTGACATAGCCTTACCAAGCCTCCGGTGGAGAATTTGAGTAGGTAACATGCAACAATGGAGCCTACGAGTTGAGCAATCCAGTAGAAGATGCCGGTAAGGATGGTGATTTGGCCACCAAGAGCCAATCCAAAGGTAACCGCAGGGTTAACATGCCCACCCGAGATGTTGGCTCCAACTGATACTGCAACAAATAGAGCAAATCCATGGCAAACAGCTACGGCCACCAGCCCCGCCGGATCAAGTGCAGCATCTGATGTTAATTTGGCTGTCGAAATATGTAAAATAAAATTTTAAGAATTATCAAATTATGTTAATCTAATTAACATACCTAATACATAATTTTTTATTTTGACCTGTTTGGTTGGGCTGAGGTCACTTTACTTATAAGCATTGGAACAAAAATAAAAAATTAAGAATTATTTTGAATTTTTCTCCACTTTTATGATTAATTTTGCAATATACTCTCGTTTTTTTTTTAATTTGCAATACACTCTACTTTCTTACAAAATAGGAGTGTATTATAATTTTTAAAAAAGTGAAAATATATTACAAAATTAATCACAAAAGTGGAAATTAAACTCAAAATAATCCAAAACTAAAGAGTCGAGTTATTAAGAGTTTTGACTTTCAACATTAATGTATGACTGATCTTGATCCATATCATTTCTACTTCTACAGATTTGACCCCTAACTAAAGGTTTCTAAGTAATTTATATTGGGTTTCGACCCCAATATTTATCTATACCTCACTTTGATCCCCATCATTTTTATTTATACACTTTTGACCGCTAAAATTCTAATGGTTTGTTCGTGACACTTTTTGTGGATCTTTTAGGAAGCTAAGGAAAGTTATTGAGACCAACATGAGTTGGCCAAACCCCTAATGACAGGAAAAAAGTATAATGATCCTCTTATTATATTAAGGGACGCATTAAAATAATGAATAAGTATTTATAATGACTAGTACAAACTTTGAAATTATTTGGAAACTGACTCCATTTATTATGAATAATGCTACTTTTTGGCACTTAAATGTAGTATAATATACGTTTGACATTTAAAATGGTCGTATAATATACTCTATTGTAACACTTTTTGACGACATTTTTGATACTATTACCAACCAAATCCATATTGTATGAAATTTTCTGAGTGTAAAAATAAAAATAATCCTAATAAAAGAGATCAAATGTCAAATAACTCTATATAAGAAGTAACACGTGAAAAAGAAAGTAATAAGGGTGTGTATATATTAACCAAAAGCTATGGCGGAACCAACTCCAGCGAAGACAAAGAGCAAAGTGGAGATGAATTCAGCTATATACGCCTTTAGTGATCCCCAACTAAAGGAGTCATCAAAGCGCCCAAACGCTATTGGGTTCATTTTTACTTAATTATCACAAGAGGAATACGGAAGGAAGAGAGAATTACAGAGAGAGAGGATATATAGACAGAATGGTTACAACATAAAGAGCGCTTCCATGTCACATATATATACTGCAAATATGCAAATAAAATATTAGTGTATTTAAGTCATAGAAGATAAAGGGAATATGTACATATACAAATACATCCATGCATCCTTATCTGTCACTAACATACTTTAATGGAAGTGTCGCGAAGGATATCAATGGTACAAGGCCTGTGAACTGGCCGCTATGAGATAGATAGGGGTAGGTGATGGGGTCCATTGTGAGAAAAATAATGATAAAAAGAGGCTAGTGATGGAGATATGACCCGCTTTTGTCCCAAAAGGTAACCGACCATAAACAAAATTGAGGCTGTGGGTAATCTTTTTGTGGATTGGAGTGGTGTGGGTTGTATTATTACTCTCCATCTACAGTTTGTTGCTTAATATATTGGTCAATTAATTAGGGTTTACTAATGATCATAGCCGGCTAAATAGGGCCAAGGATGGGTGGAGGGGAATCTTAAGTGACTTTGGCATGTTTGGAGATCGGTATCATAGAAATCATAAGGTAGGGTTTTGTCTCTTTTTTAAAATTAAAACAGTGACTTATTTTTTCAAAAGTGTTATTGGGTTTGGAATATCCACGTCTTTATGCTTTAGATCTCCGCTGGCTATATTATCGCAAAGCTCGTGAATGTGCAGTCATTTGACGTAGGGAAAATGTTAGCTTCTTTAATAGATAATTTCAACCAACGGTGCTACTCATTTTTCTAATTTAAAACTTGGCTTTCAGTGTTTGTCCCCAATCTATTTAGGCAAAATTGACTATGGAGGCTACAATTCTAATTATACACAATTAGGCCGCCATAAGCATCATAAATATGTAAAAGTTGTCATAAAAGATTCTTAAGTTATATCTATGATGACAAATGGACAAATAGAGACTGAATACCGTGCTATTCATATATGTATTCGCTATTTGAATATATTATTCGTATTCGTATTCGTTCGGATGGTAAAAATAACTATTTATATTCATATTCGTATCCTCTCGAAGGCCTCCACTACACCCAAAATAGGAATTCGGCACGGTTTAAAACTGTGTCAGGTCAAATCTGGCACGATTTTGAACTGTGCCAGATCAAGTGTTCCAAAACGATCATTTTTTTCTAGCACGGCTCAAAAGTGTACCAGATTTGACAAAACAGGAACACTTCTGGCACACTTTAGGCACAGTTTTGAACTGTGTCAGATTGAGCACAATTTGAAAAACTTTTGCTACAGTTAAAAAGCGTGCCAAAATTTGATATACTTTTGACACGGTTTTGAACTGTGCCAAATTTTTGATAAAAAGAAAAAAAAAAATTATTTGAAAAGAAGAAAATTCACAAATTACAAATCTTGCACATTGTTGATAAACTAATGTACATACAAACTTCAAAATATTACAAGTCTTTAATAGTTCACAGGCCAAAAAAAAACTGGGCAGAGTTTCCTCTATTTTCTGGACATTCTAAAACCTGCTAATATAAAACATGCGTAATATAAAGCCCGCACGGCCACAAAATATAACAATAAACTTACAAAAGCCCGCACGGTCATAAAAGTTAACAATAAAACTACAAAAGCCCGCACGACCATACCACAAAAAAATAGAATCATGAATAAACCCTTTGTTGTAAACTATTGAGTTCTCTGTGGGTTCCCCGTGAATAAATGCTAACGATAAAATGTTATCCTGCAAAAAAAATAGGATACAAAAAAGAGACGATATTAGTAACCAAGTAATTTATATATAAAAAAAAGCTTACTCAAGCTAAAAAATTACATATAGGAGTCGCAATTATTATTATATTCTAAAATTGAAAATCTTACGCAAGTTAGGAACATCTGATCAGTTCCTACGAGTTACATTGGTCCCGTGCAATGTGTTAGTGCTTCTTACAAGGCCGTTTGGGGGTTTGTTTGGATTTTAACCCTCAAACGGCTTGTTTATAAGCCTAATCTACGTATTTTGAAATTATCGTCATATTCTCAAACCGGGAGACCCGGGACTACGGGGTTAGTTCGTACGAGTTACAATGGTCCCGTGTGAGGTGTTCGTGCCTCATATGGGGCTGGTTTGGATTTTCACCCTCAAACGGCTTATTTTCAAGCCTAACCAACGTTTTTGAAATTATCGTCATATTCTCAAATCGGGAGACCCGGGACTACGCGGTCAGTTCGTACAAGTTACATTGGTCCCGTGAGAGGTGTTTGTGCCTCTTACGGGGCCGTTTGGGGGCCGATTTGGATTTTCACCCTCAAACGGCTTGTTTTCAAGCCTAATCTACGTATTTTGAAATTATCATCATATTCTCAAACCGGGAGTCCCGGGACTACGCGATCAGTTCGTACGAGTTACATTGGTCCCGTGCGAGGTGTTCGTGCCTCTTACGGGGCCATTTAGGGGTTGGTTTGGGTTTTCACCCTCAAAAGGTTTGTTTTCAAGCCTAATCTACGTATTTTGAAATTATCGTCATATTCTCAAACCGGGACTACCCGATCAATTCGTACAAGTTACATTGGTCATATTGGTCTAGTGATTTGGAAATTATCGAGTTCCTACGAGTCACATTGGTTATTATTTTTGGAAATTGGTTTGTTTTCTTTATCATCGCATTAACCAAATGTTCAACTTACATGTGCGTATTCAACCCAATTATAAACTACCTAAGTCATTCAATTTGTTCTACATAAATACTAAAGATCTTTACAGATTCATCAAATAGTACCTTAAGTGCAGCCATTTCCAAAGGTTCTTGCAAAGAAAACTTCCATCTTTTACTTCCTGTTATGATAACATATAAACATGGAAAAATGAACATTAAACGTTTGAAAATTAACATTGTAGAACCGGCATCCTATTTAACCTTGAAAATGAAATCGAACAAAAAACATGAACATAAACAAAACAATAATAGATCTAAGAGATAACAAAAAGGAAATGGAGATGAGACTGACTGAGATTGGATAGGAAACGAAGTCGAAATTAAGGAACGACCCAGCTTTGGCACAGGACCACGATGGGTTCACTAGTGCTGCAGCCACCTCATGTCTGCCCTTCTTTCTTTCAACTGTTGTCCCATAAAGGAGCTTCATATCTACCTGTCCACCTATGCCTTTAGATCATAATGAAATCAAACATATACCATTGAATAACATCACATGATTCAACAAAATGATACATATTGAGCATTATTGGAGTAACTGTTGGTGATCAATCTCCTACTGACCCGAATAGGGTTTGGATAACTGTTATATAAACAGTCATATAACTGTTAAATGACAGTTACATAACTGTTATATAGCTGTTATAGAGCATTATTGGTTCGAGATTTTGACTCTTAACAACCAATTGGTTAAGGTAAAATTGCACAGGCGACTGCCCAAAATGCATTTGAGAATACTTAAAAGTTACTAATATAAAAGAAATAAGCACTATGACTTTGAATGCACTGTTCTTGGTGCTTGGTATTGATTATAAGCAAACAGTTAAAGAGTTTCATTTGAGTTTAGGCGAGTTCGAAGGAACAAAGAGCATTAGTAATGATACTATTGTGGGTTTATCCACTGCAATACAAAGACTTAGAGAGGTTAAACTATAAAGAATGTAAAGGATCCAAGATCTTGTGACTTCCATGTTGGAGCTATGGAACTTGATGGACACACCAATCGAAGAGCAACAAATGTTTCAGAATGTTACTTATAACATAGCTGCTTCCGAATTCGAGATAACAGAGCCAAATACACTCTCTATGGAATTCATTAATTATGTTGAGGCAGAAGTCTCACGTTTGGAGGAGTTAAAATCAAGTAAAATGAAAGAGTTGGTTTTAAAGAAGAGGTCAGAACTAGATGAGATTTGTAGGAAGATGCATATGATTCCAGAGTCAGATAGTGCATGGAAATAGCTATTGAAGCTATTGAATATGGAGCTGTGGACCCTGCTTGTGTCCTCGAAGAAATCGAGCTTCAAATTGCTACAGTTAAATAGGAAACTTCTAGCAGGAAGCTTTCGTCGAAGCCAACATAAAAAACTTATTAGAAGGTGTGAACAAAAAACACAACGAGACGTTACAGAAAACTACACCATCGACTACTCCTTCCAAGATAGTTTCTGTTGCAGAGGATGAAAACATGACGACTCTTAAAATGATGACAACAATTCCTTTTGTTCCCTTTACATCAATGGTATCAGTCCTAATGCAGACGTCTATGACCCCAGCTCCTCCTTCAGTTCTTTGCAGCGCTACTCCAATTAAAGATATTTCTGAAGAGATTGAATACTCGTTTGAGGAAAGAAGAGCTGGTTTTGTGCTCCCACAAACACATCTCAAGCAAGTTATACAAGTTTGATATCTTATATAGATGTTACTATATGCTTTTTCTGTAATCTTTCAAAGTACTGGCATTTAGGCGATATGACAAGTCAATTCTAATTGGCTTCTCTAATTTGTACATAGTCTACGAGTATTGGGTCTGGACTTCGATGTTACAGTTATTCTTTCTTGACCATTGTTTGCTAGTTTGCTTCCGTAATAAGATTTTCGGTTGGTTTTCTATAAAAAGAAATAAGCTCCATAGAATTTTAAACACTAAAATCCAAATTCGTCCATCCGTGACGATGTAATGCAGTGAGATTTTCGGGTGGAAGTGTCTACTACAATGCATTTTGTAAATTTGGTGAGCTTCCCAAAAGAATTGAAGGAAGTATTGATTGTATATGATTACCTTCTTTTAGGTTTAGTAAGGTAGTTTGTTTCGGTTTGAGTGTTGGCTTGTCCACACTCATTGTGAGCCACCGAGATCATTGGATACTGCTTTGATATCAAGGATTGAATCCATGTTGGGCAGAACCTAAAAGATAATTATAAATAAAAGAACAACTAAGTCACTCATCATAATCAATACTAGATTTATTTTAGCATTATATGCTTGTCTTCTTGCCTGGTAGTTGGTTATAAGCTACCTAAAAACAACTATAAAAATTATATAAACTCACATTTAATTCTAAAATAAAGTCTGTAAAAGAAAATAAATTTCAAGATACGACGAAGGCGTATAAAACACCATGTTTTATCACACTGAAAGCTTATTGCTCAGTGGTGGACTCACTGGTGTACTGTTGATATCTAAGTCTAAGTAGGACCACATAATCAATTGCATTTGCAAGTACTTTACGGCGGGATTTTGAGGCGTCGTCCAATGAGGATAAATCAATGGATTCTAGAGAAATTATCGGTAGCGGCCTGGATTCTACATTAAATATACATGATGAGAAATGAGGTTTCAACGGCTACAAAGTTGGTACACTTCTTTCAGTAGGTCACAAAGGAACTAATGAATTAGGAACATGGCTCCAATTGAGAACCAAACCCAACCGAACTAGAGAAAATTCAAAAGCAGAAAAATATTTTTACTCTATATCCGTGAGAATCATTTGTCCATGCTGATTTTCAGACAAGTATTCATCTTCCAAGATAGGTGATCAGTGCCCAGACACACACATCTGCACGACATGCATCCATGAAGCCATATAAGAAATATTTTTTTGGTTTCCATCAAAACTATAAAGCACTGAAAGTTGACTCAAAAGTCACTGAAACATAAGAAAATTAACTAGTCCTTCAAATTTATGCTAACAATACAATTGCATAAGATACTAACCACTTAAATTTCACCTATCTTGTCTCTATTCCTTCACTGCCATTGACTAGAACCGGTTGTATAACTGGCAAGTACCTGAATCACACTACCATGATCGGTTTATTTATTCAATCCTCTCATAACATAACAAACATTATCGATATATACATCTGATTATATGTACGCGATAATAAACATATAGGTATATGTATATATCTTATATATAACATTATTTTAAGTCAATTTCAAAAAATAAGACCAACGTACCAAGTTGGCTCTATAGTCTGTCCATCTTCATTCAGACAAGCACTAAAGTGAAGGAAAATGTTCAAGTAGTTACACACCTATAATAACTTGGGCTGGAAATGGCAATAAAGCATAGAATCCACACCATACATTGCCTTAGACGTTAGGTTATTCATTTCTGGATGCACTACTGTAGCGGACTCAAAAACTAATCTGACCACCTTTTTAAACCTTGCGTGGATATCCAACCATTTCACTACAAAATATATAGGTACTTGCGTTAATAATTAACTCAATATTTCAACTCAAGTGCTACATAGTAGTCACATTCTCTATAAGGCCCATTTTGATTCGGGGTTAAATATATTTTAAATTGTATCTACATATTAAAATTTATAGTCATACAATAGATGAAATGAACTTTCACTCCCTAAAAGCCTCTAAAATAAATTCTTGAAAATACATAACTTAATTACAATTCGAATATATGACATAACTAAACTTGAGATTACCACCATATATGTTCTTACTCATTTATATTATGTTTCCATAGTACCTTATTCATTGTAACGTATCGACAACCATCATTTTACACCTTTCGGCAACACTTCCTCCATTGCAACACGTAGTTAACAGAAAAAACGCAATGGATACTTATCAGAAGTTCGATTAAAAATAATGTATGTAGAAATTTGCAATTTCAATTTAGGAACTAAACTATTGCGGCTCAAGCTCAAAGCATATCACAATGTTATTAATAAAAAAATTACTAAAGCAGAACTAGCATTGGTGTTGTGTTACAAGCAACATTGATTTAAGGTCGACAAGCGAGATACAAAAAAAACTGGCATATAAAAACAATTAAGGAAAAATCCTACTACTGTTTATTACCAACAGAAATATTAGATATCATATAATGAGAAAAGAAACCATTAATAATGCAATATCATTTTGACACCTAAAATCAACACCTTCTGTATTTTATTGCAAAAGAAGTGAGGGAAATAGAGAGGGAACAATAATAACACTAGGGAGGAAAATAGAGGGAACATCGATAAAAAAAAGGAGAAACACCTTACTAGAGAAACCCCATCAACTACGACACCCAATGCTACAACAACTTCTGCAAACTTTATACCTAAATTGGACCCAAAACTACAATATATGTAATATTCCTTGGGGAACTATAAGAAATCATATTGTTAATTTGATAGATCCAAATCAAAGAGAACTTTATCTTCAGTATAAGAAATACATGAATTACATTGACAATGGATTTCAAGGCGAACATATATTGTTAGAAAACAATCCTGGCATAACTGAGAAATTACTTTTAGCCGTGCTTATAATCAAAACATTAGGCACTGAATTTAATAAATAATAAACAAATAAAAAGCTTACAAACTTTAATATTATCATGAAATAGCAGCACCAAAATGTATACCTCTATTTCAATATTATAAAATTAGTCTTATCATGCTCAAACAGCAGCACGAAAATGTATTTTGCTTAGTTAAACCCAGAAAAAAAAAGCTCAGCACCTTCTACTTGCCCATATCCCACACCCAAGTTCCCATATTCAAATTAGAAAAAAAATTGAAAAAAACATGCACCCACCTGTTACCCCCAACCAGCCCCAACCAGCCCCACTCCAAACCCAAATCCCCCAAATCTCACGCACTCCCCAACCCATTACCACCCATGCCCGATAACCCCTACTGCACTCACCCCACGCACAACCCCCTGCTGTTGTCTACGCCCCCAGACCTCACCATTAACCCATACCTGATAACTCACGCACTCCCCAAACCTCACGCACATCCCCCTACGCCCCTGCTGCTGTCCCACCATTAACCCATTAAGCCCTTCCACCCCCTGCCCACATTGCACCTCTCGAACCCAAAACAACCACAAATTAAAATCAACACATAGATACAAAGAGAGATGTTATATGTGCATACCGGGTTTAGGGAAATCAGGAATAACACGAATGGCAGATGAAATTCGAGCGATGCGATGATCTGAAAGCACAAAAAGATGGATAAGGGGAGGTGAACGGGAATAAGAAGAATGAGAGAGAGGGAATCAAAATTGAGTATAGTGAATTATTTTTAGGTTATTATATATTTTAGTCAAGTGTACTCAATTTTGACACACTTTAAAATAGTGCAAAATTTTGGCACTGTCTTAAAGTGTGCCAGATTGTCATTAAACCGTGCCAGAATTTGGCACGGTTTAAAACTGTGCCAGATTTTTAATATCAGGGTGTGCCAAATTTCTGTTTTTGGTGTAGTGCTCGAATTCGAATAAAATCCGTATCCATTTACATTTTTTATCCATTGCAATTAATATTAATTATTAAATTAACTAAAATTCATATTGAATAGAAATTAGGCAATCAAAGTCCAAGAGAATTTAGTTATAACAGACTAAAAAAAAGATAATATAAACTCTTAAGAGAATATTTGAATTTAAATACTAAACTTTAATATTCATATTCATAAATCATTAGTTATATTTTTCTATTATTGAAATATAAATGCATGTGTAATGAAGCTTTTATTTAATGAACTATTAAACCTAATACATTTCGTAGAACTAAATGTTATAAGTCGTAAGATTCACACATTCACAGGAAACAAAGTATAATAATAAAACTGGAAATCTCAAAAACCGAATCAATATTTGTATAATAAAAAATTCTGATAACCAGTCAATTAATAACTAAATCTAATCACTCTAAGTGCAATACATTCAAAGGTATTCAACAATTTTAGGCCTAACAGATTTTCAAACAATCACAAATAAAAGTTTATTTTTACCACCAATTGATCGTGTATATATATATATATATATATATATATATATATATATATATATATATATATATATATATATATATATACGCAAAAATAATTAATATAATCACAACATTGGATCTGTTGTCTTCAAGATCCAAATCCCAAATAAAAAACAAGTAATTCAAACAATTGGTGATTTTAATCTAAAATCAAAATAAATTATCAATACATGATATGGTAATGGTAAACATATCAGGTCTAGTAGAGAGAAACAAAAAGAAAATAAATACCTCAGTAATGGTAAAAGAAATGATCAGTGATGAAGGGGGTGTAAGCGATGTGGCAATCGATGATCGGCAATGTACTGGTTGACGTTATGTGCGACTGTGGTTAGTGAAATGAGAGGGTGAGAATAAGAAAGTTATGAGAGAGAGAGAGAGAGAGAGAGAGAGAGAGAGAGAGAGAGAGAGAGAGAGAGAGAGAGAGAGAGTTATGAGAAACGATAAAAGTGAAATGGAATATATTATTTTGGTTGGTGAAATGAGACATGGCTGGAATATCCATTGTATAATAACTATATATAATTAATATTAGTAATAAATTAATATTAAATACAATACGGATACGAATATTCAAAAAAATGAATATTCAAAAATATGGATACTCCTCCTCGGTTATGAATTATCCGTGTCGAATACACATACTATTTGTCTCTGTATCCGTTTTTTCAGATATTTTAACATAGTATCCATATCCGTATCAATACCCATTTTTCCGGATAAATATCCGCAAAATTTGAAATCGAATATCGGACGGATTCAGATTTTTGAATATCCGTTTACATCTCTAGTCATATCATTGTATTTATGATACTTTTAGTGCGAAATATGTATAAATGAAAATTGTGAGGGTTAAATCCGGTTATGCCTAAATGTGTGCATGTCGAAACCCGCGTAAATTATAAACACGTATTAAGGATATGCATGGTTATGTTCTCAAAAACTTAATTTAAAAAGTAATTTTGAGAAAAGTTTTACAAATCATTTTTTTGTGTTTTAATTTTTTATAAAGAAAACTTGATTTAAACAACTTTTAACAAGCGCGCATGCGCGCACACACACACATACACGCACGCACACACACACATGCACGAACACACACACACACACACACACACACACACACATATATATATATATATATTACATACACACACACTCTAGTACATACCAAGTATATATACCTATTTTCACACACACTCCAGTACATACCAAGTATATATACCTATTTTTTTAAAATAGTACAAAATTTATTTTTGAGTTGAGTTTTTTGTGTGGTATTTAAACATTTCAAGGAACCCATATAAAAAAACAGCGCAAAATAACTTTTTTTGCTTTTTTAAAAAAATCGATCAAACTTTTGCAACTTTTAAAGTGTTTTAAAAGGTGCAAAAGTTTGACCTATTTTTTCAAAATAATAAAAAAATGTTATTTTGAGTTGATTTTTTAAATGGTTTCGTGAAATGTTTAAATACCACAAAAAAAACGTGTCAAGGGCGGACCAAGACCACTAGTGGCCACCAAATGACACCGCGAGTGGTATGAACATCTCGTGCACGTCCAACGCAACATGTAGCAACTGTAAGCATGGCCGCATGACTCTCGATTTAAATATATAGGATATGAATTTGAAAATAAACACACTTAGACCTGAAAACGTGCGGTGAGGGACGGGCACCCCTATCCCTTCCCAAATGGCACCATGAGTGGAACAAATACCTTGTGTGCATCTCACGTAACACGCAACAACTGATCGAGTAGTCACGAGACTCTTGGTTTAAGAATAGGATATGCATTTGAACATCTATGCTTGAAAACGTGCCACGGGCGGGTCGAGACCATCAGCGGCCCCCAAACTGCACCCGCGATTGGTACAAACACCTCGTGCGCATCCAACGTAATACGTATCAATTGGCCATGCAATAAGGAGAATCTTGATTTGAAGATAGGACACGAATTTGAAAATAAAAACAATTAGGCTTAAAAATGTGTCGCGGGTGGTGGGTACCCTCGACTACTCCCAAATGGCACCGTGAGTGGCACGAGCACCTCATGCACATCCAACGTAACACGCAACAAATGGTCGTGCATTTTTGAGACTTCCAGTTTGAGGATAGGACCCAAACAACTCGTATTTTTTTTTGCCAGTTAGATATGGTCACTGCTTTAGTCCATGACCATGTTTTATTTTTTATATTACAATTATAGTTGCACTAAACCGAATCCTGTGAATGGTCACTTGCCTGGGGGTCACAGCCCTGGGTCATGACCATCTTAACCTTTGACGTGACCAAATAGGGTCATAGATGCCCTTGAAAGTGGTCATGGACCAAATCCCTAACCACTGTGGGTCATGGACCTGGGTTGTGACCATGCCGTGACCATATTGGTGCCAAATTCATGCCAAAATACACTCCAAGTTTGGTCGTGGATCAGTAACGGCCTTAGTTCGTGACCATTTGCATGATGAAGTACCACACACATACATTGGGGGTCACGGTTAGGGTCCGTGACCAATATCACTCCTTTTAGCAAAAGGGTTGATATTTGTTAAATTTTAAGGGTCACGATTTAAGGGTCACGGCTCTAGGTCGTGACCAATGTCATTCCTATAAAAAAAAGCAGGCACTCCAATTTCATTTACTTAATCGATTTCAACAATCTAAAATCCCTAGGCAATTTGGTTATCAAAATTTTCTTGGGATTTCTCTTGCGATTTGGTTCAATTTCGAATTCTCTTAAAAGGTAATACAATACCCTAGTTATTTATGTGTATTTCTTTTTATATGTGTGTGTATGTATAGATTTCTATTTATGTGTGTGTATGTGTGTGTATATGTATGTGTATGTATAGATTTCTATTTATATGTGTGTGTACGTGTGTGTGTATGTGTGCGTACATGTGTGTGTGTGTTTAACTGTGAACACATTGTGTTGTATGTTAATAAACCCTAGACATTGTATTGGGGGTTATTGTTTTTTACCAAATAGAATTCAAAACCCTAGACATTATATTGGGGGTTATGTTTTTGACAAAATACCATTCAAAACACTAAACATGATATTTTTTTGACAAAATATAATTAAATAGATTTTTAATAAGTAAAAAAAAAATTACATCTACCGTTTTGTGGGTTATATGCGTGTCGTGACATTGTATTAGGGATTATATGTGTGTCATGACATTTTTGACAAAATATAATTAAATGGATTTTTTGACATTTGTATTATGGGTTGTATGCGTGCCGTGGCACTATATTGGGGGTTATATGTGTGTCGTTATTTTTTAATAGTACCCCCTAATGTGTTCTGTTCGTGTGGCAATTAAGACTCGTGTCAATCATCTTATTGTGTCTGTCATTATGTTATTCATGTTTTACTTGTATTTTTATGTTATTCATGTTTTAGCAATTATTTAATTCTTTACTTTATATATGAGTTGTAAACACGTGTGCACATTAATAATTGTGTCGATTATGAATTTATAATGTATAAAATGAGAAATGACATTACTATAGTGAGATATTATAATTATGGGTATGTTTTTTTATTATGTAGATGATTAAAGGAGTACGGGATAATCATTGGTTATTGGATACTATGTTGGATTTCTTTGATTTATAATACACATATACTTTTAAACTATCTCATAATAAACCCTAACAAAACGTGTTACAAACAATTACATCGGGTTGTTGTGATTTCACATCGATGAGATCCAAAATGCAATGGGTTAAGAGAAAGGTAGTGATGAATCAAAACCTTAATAAAACTAATAAACCCTTATACCTCATATGTTTGAATTAATAGTTATTAATTAATTAGAGCCCTTAATTGTATGACTCATATTCACGCCCTTGTATACTTTTCTCAGGAAAAATGAGGCACGATGATAATCACTGGCAACAAGAGTGGGAGAGGTTGAAATTGGCCCGCACATATAAATGTTTTATTAGTGTGTGCCATATAGAGGCTACTCCTATTTATAAGTATGGAAATAAAATATTGAACAATTTAACTACCTTGTAAATCGTGGAATTGATATACAACAAGATTATCTGTTCGATCATATTCTATTTTCACTAGTAGAAAACCCGGATGGCGTTATAGAAAATATATTTCACACACATAATCTCAACATAGCGCTGACCCTGGTTACGTTGTTGGAGAAGCCGAAAAAAAAATTGATCTGTTATGGATACAACTGCATACAGAGAGCATTAACATAGACTATGGTGTCTCGCACCATATACATGTTAAATTGAATCATGTCAACAAGTTAAGAAATATGGGATTCCTAATTCATGCCACGGATATATAAACATCAATCATAGATACCCTTCCTCCTAGTTGGCCATGTGTGAAAATTCATAGGTTCTTAAAAACTAATACCGAATGGATGGAGATCAGACACATTTAACATAGTCTAAAGTCTTACTCACAAAAGGTATATATATATATAGTCATAATATGATTAATTAGTTATAATTTTATATTATTATAATTATTTGGTTTTTCCTTTTTGTAGATAATGTCGGGAGGAAACAACTAAATGGTACCAAGTGATGAGGTGACACCCTAATGAGGTTCCTCATTTCGTGCACAACCCGAATTCTCAACACCAATGGCTAAGAAATTCAAAACTTCACCAATGGTTCACTCCTCACCAAGTCCAACTCCAAGTCCTCCAACGCCCCCATCTAGCACTCCTGTTGCTCCAAATCCCCCATCCAATGCTCTAAACGCCTTTCGCTCAAATGAAAAGAAGTCCATTGGGTTCTACCTTCTCTGGAATAACCCAATGGGTGATAGGAATGATGTGCTGAAATTTAAAACCCAGTGTTTGTCGCTGTGAAAAATGAACATGGGAGTCGACATACCAGATAATTGGAACCTTATTGATCAAGCTATCAAAGATAACATATATGATTAACTATGCAAGAATTTATCATTTCCCGACCGTTCCAAGAATGGGGTCGAGTTACTGAATCATTAAGGACATACAAGATAAACCTTCGAAAGAAACAATTCCCGAAGGAGGCAGCGAGCTTCGATATTTTATCTTTGAAAGAGAGAGTGCCTCTCAATGTTGAAATGCCGGTAGAGCAGTGGAATAATTTTTTTGAGAAGGAGGTGAAGGAGAAAAATTTGGTCCAAAGGGATAAAACACAAACAAAATAGGGCACAAAAAACTAATATCCACAGGCTAGGATCCAAATCATATCACTATGCCCAAAAGCCCAAATTGTCACCTTTCAGCCGGACACACATTTTTTGTCACGGTCATTGACCGTAACAACCTTATAATCTTGTCATGGTCAAAGACCGTGACAGGTTTGTGACAATTTTCTCAGTAAAAAAATTATTTCCTCTTTTATTTTCCTATCGTTTTCACTTTCCTCTTTTTTCTCTCTCTAAGCAATTGTTCTGTCTCTCTCTCTAAGCGATTTTTAGGTTAGTTTTTTCCTCCTTTTCTCTTTCCTTTCTATATATGCGTGTGTATGTGTGTGTGTGTGTGTGTGTGTGTGTGATTGTGTGTATATGGGTGGTGTGTGTGTGTGTGTGTGGTGAGGGGAGGTAGCAGGGGTGGGGGTGGGGCGGGGTGTATGGAGGTGGTGTGTGTGTGTGTGTGTGTGTGCAGGTGTGTTCAGGTGTGTGGTGGGGGTGAAGGGGGGAGTGGTGGGTAAGGGGATGGTTGGATATGGGGGTCTGGGGCTAGGGGTGGTGGGATGAATCGGGGAGGGATTTATGTGTGTGTGTGTTGAAATTAATTGTTAATGTTTAGGACTTGAAATTAATTGTTAATTTAGGACTTGAAATTAATGTTTAGTTTAGGACTTGAAATTAATTGTTAATGTTGATTTAGGACTTGAAATTAATGTTTAGTTTAGGATATGAAATTAACTGTTAATGTTGATTGGGTGATGTTAGTTAGGATTGTAATTAATATGTATAATTAATATTGATTGAATCTTATTATTTAGAGAATAACATTAATTTGACATTATAAATATTGTTTCTATATTTTTATTTAGGTTTGAAATTGTTAATGTTGAATTAATTGAGTAGATGAATTAAAAGGAGTACGGAATACACATTTGTTGGTTTGTTGTTGCTGTTGGATTATATTGGACGGATGTGGTTGGATATGGAAGTTGTTTGTTAATTTTTTTTAAATCCTCAATTTAATTCACACTAATAAATCTTTATATAATTATATTGACTTACTTTGTTGGGTTGGTTAATTTTGGAAGTGGCACGACCACTGGATTATTGTCAAAATGGGGGGAGGGGGAGTTTTTAACTTTTTTTCTAAAATTATTTTGTGTCAAGATCCCGTTCAAGAGTGGCACAACCACGGACTTATCATAATTAAATGAAATATACATGAAACTAAAAATATTGCAAATAGGTACTAGACTTCAAGTTCTTATGCGTACACATTCAATAGCCCTTAGACCCGTTCGAGAGTCATTACCCCTGTAATGAGATCTCTCGAATTGTCCCGTTTGGACAATTTGGGACTGCATAGTTTCTGTATAATAATATTCTTAGTTGCTTAAACTTGTTACTTTTGGAGGAAATTCTGCAATCGTATCTTAACGTTCTCTGGGTACATACTAGATTATGCAATATTGAGTGTTATTTCAATTATCAATTGAAATAACACTCACACTTATAAATCTATGTCCTGTACTTGGAGAACTATGGGTACATGCTACGGAATTTTCCTCAAATTGGAACAATGTGCATGAGGTATTAAGTATATTACAAAAATAAGCGGTCTTGAATGGGATAGGACCCCTCACCCTTTAGAGGAGATGGAGGAAATAAGAATTAATATTATAAATTGAATTTGAGTTTGAAATTTAGAAATCGAATATAAATAAGACATAATAAAATGAAACAAATTATAAATTTTATACAACATGTAATAGGTGATTGTTTATTCTAATGGGAACTAAATGTTCACACTTTTGTTTATACTAAATAGTAGTGAGGATGACTTGGTTGCTCCTACCGAATATCAATCCATTTTTTGTGATAATCGAATTTGAAACAATTTTTAGATTTTTAATAAGTATTCGAATTATTGGGCAATAGTTAAATGCTTTTAATTCATTTGTACTTGATCAGTTTAGTGCATGTAATATTTAGATTTAATTCTTAAGCATTAATTCAAAGTCCATGTCTAGTGGGTGTATTATTCTAGTGTTTTATTATTAGCGGACATCAGTTTAATTAATGCTTTTAATTCATTTGTGCTTGATCAGTCTAGTGCATTAATTCAAAGTTGCTAGTGTTTTTTTTTATAATATGGTTAGTGCTTGTATTCTTCTAATTTATGGATTTATACTAATAACAATATTTTTTTACAGAAAATGTCTTCTTCAGGGCTTGACAATAGTGGACCCGACGAGGGCTTCTCGACCCTTAAGCTCCCAAAATGGGGAAAATTAGGAATGGACTTTGAGAACAAGATGGACATATTGGCTAATTCCCTCGAGCTGATGAAGACGATTATTGGCCCGGGGTACACTAGTTGGAGGGAGGTGCCAAATGAGCTCAAGTTAGCTATTTGGGCAGCACCATAGGTAATATATATATATATATATATATATATATATATATATATATATATATATATATATTTCAATTTCAATTTATATTCACATTTCATTTTACATCTATATTTATATTTATTCGCAACTAATGCCTACTTTCCTTTTGTTTTGTATTTATTTGACAGGAACAATTCGGTCTGCCTCCAGAACTCCGAGATTCTGTGTTGGAGCAGTTGAGGGAGCAACACAAGACATAGAAGAAAAATTTACGGGCTCGGTAATTTGGGAATACTTGGGACTCCATTCTCAAAATGCGCGAGTTTGTCCTGCCGAAGGAGCCGATCGCATTGGCACAATGGAAACATTTCGTTGATAATGAGATCGACGAGAGACAATTGACATCTCGCCAATCGGGGAGGGAAAACCGAGCAAAAACAATGCATGTGCACTACTTCGGTCGGACGTCTTACATCGAGGTGGAGCACTGGATGGTAAGATTTTGTTTTTCTATAATTATAAAAATATGTTATTCTGCAGTATTTCCTTTACGTTACTTACTAATTTTGCATTATATTATTTTAGAGGACAGGAATGGTCCCGGGGGTAGGCCACATAGGCTCGATGCCAATGTGGAAATTTAGAAGAATAAGGGCGAGGATAAGGAGGTGTTCCCAAGCGTCGCGGCCACAATTGTGAAGATTGTACATATATAGTACCTTGCCGCGAAAAGTATACAATGGGCAAGTACTGAAGACATGCTGCCACAGCCTATAACTTGCAGGCAGCGGCCTTATCTAAATTTGCCTCACATGCATAGGGTGTGACACTTTCAGGCTACAGGACACGACCCTGCTTGATACAGGGGGCGACCCAACTTACTACAGGGTGCGGACCCAGTCTTACCATATTAACTGGCCATTTCACCTACTAGTAATACAACACCTATAAATATAGGCCAACTCCTCGGGATAAAGGGGTTGGATTCATTTTTTCCTACATTAGTGTCAGGCTTAGCGCTGATTACTCTCTTTATGCCATTGGGCACAACTTAGGGGTTACTCGTCGGCATCGCAGCCATACACCGGAATCCTTATTACCACCATATATTCTCCTTTATTCTCATACGTGTACGCCACTTTAGGCTTGATTATATTGTACTATGTAACGCATATAATGAGAATGGAGAAACACAATGGACGTAGGCCTGTTTTAGATACTGAACCACTATATATCTTCTCTTTTATCTCTCCTTATTTGCACTATTTTCTTATTATGCACTTTACTCTTGATTTGTTGATACGAGAGCGACAAGTGGACGATTTCTCGTATCATTAATTTGGCACCGTTTGTAGGAAACGAGATATTTCAACCTCATTTCTCTATGTTTTGAGTTCTTAAACACCTTATTTTATTTGTGGGTATCCTTTGGATCATCGTCTCATGAGTAAATTCTGGCTATTGAGATCTATTTTATATTTACACCCTTCAATGGGTATCTCGTATGTTCAGATCTACTCTTGGGTCTCCATTTTATGACCTTTGTGTAACACCTCGCCTAATTAAATACCGGGTGATCAATCCTTTATTAAATTAAAATCAAGGTGAATGGTTGGTTCATTCTCAGCATCACTTTCTCAAAATAAACATTTCCAATTGAAACACCCTAAATAATTAAGCTAAGTGTCAAAATAATTTAAAGTCTTGTTTTTATTTTATTAATTTCCAATATGAAAACCTTTATTAATAACCAATAGTTTAAGAATCACATAAATGATAAGGATGGAAATTAACACACAAGAATTAAACCATCTAGATAATCCAAACCAAGTTAAAGAACCACAAATGAAATCATCGTGACAATAGTTCACTCCCAAGGAGTAATGAATAATGGAAATATAAATAAACATAAATCTCTGACAAATCCAAATGGAATAAAAAATCGGGCGACACATGCCCTAACTAAGCAGAACTAAAGTAAGAACATAATCAATGACGAGGTTGTCAAAAGCAAAGGTCTGCAACTCCCACATAAGCTGCAGCTTATTCAGTTCAAAGAATCTAAGCATGACGCCCCTGTGGCTGGGCACCTGTAATACATACATAAATATACAAGAGAAATAACAGGAAACAGGTCAGAACCCGAGTGTAAAACAGTTTAAAATACTTTAACAAGTATTTAAAATGCTTACCGGCTAATGTGATAACCATGTTAGTATACGAAACTCTCTTGAGAATTCTCACTTCTCATCTAGTGTGCACGCCTACCGTACTACTGATCCCATAAGTCTATTTATCTTATTTCCATGAAGTTTTATTTAGAGAAATACTAAGGCCCTGATATTTAGTTTTAGAAAATTAATCTCTTATATTTTCTTACCTTACTTAGAACCACTCAGTACCATTACAAAATTCATGAACACTTGTTATAAAGATGAAACATTTATTCATTACTTAACTACTTATACACATAGTAGAAAGTTTCCATATGTCACTCATATAACATATATATACTATCTGCACCCAACATAAATTTATAGTGCTGGCATAATCTGCTATCAAGTCCCAATATCACCCATACTAAGGGAAATGCTAGTTTGGAATCACTCTCGAACTATATTAACATAATACACACACAAATGGAGGCGATGCATAGTTCCAAATCCTAAGAGGTCAGTACATACCCTCACGTCTCGTAGAACATCTGACTATCATTTTCAGATAGCCTGTATCTAGGATACTATCTTCTAGGGTACGAGTTAATATCCCCCGTAAAGGTCCAATCGAGATTAGATTATTCCGGCGCGAAAACCTCCGTGATAGCAAGTAGACTGGGTATGATTTTACACATATGCATAATACTTAATATATGTAGTCATATATGTAGATATTCACATTTTTCAGATTAGGTGCACCCACGACCCATAATTATAATTATCCGTTCTTAGCAAAAATGACTCTATTATCTCCCATAACGGATCCATCTATTTTATTCTCATTTATAACTTATTTCATACTTACTTCTCATCTCTCAAAGTATTCTCTCTCACTAAGTATAATTTCAGTAGATATACTCTTTCTAACCTTCTGGTCTAAATCTTTCACGAGTCTCAATTCTTTAGTGAACAGATGCATAGTTTCAAATGTGTGACGAAACTCCCCGTTAACCTATAATTTCAGACCATATTAAATTTCACTCAATGGACTCTACTTAGACCCTACTGGTCCTCTTCATAACCCATTATACTCTAAAAATAATAATCAAGGGTTCCTACGTAATTTAATCGGATTAAACAAAAAGGGGAAAAATATGCAGTTTTCTAAGGGGGATCGATCGATCGAGGAATGGGGTCGATCGATCGATCGAGCAGTTCTTGCCCAGAATATGCAAAATCCAACCTACGGGTTTCATAAAAAACTCTTCTCCAAAACACCATTAATGATCACCAAACTTCCAAATAAGATTGCTAACAATCATATATACCTATATAAATGATTTCCTACGTGAAACACGTCCAAATTCATCAATGGTATTAAATTAATGGGGTAAATTAACATAATTATCAAGAACCCTAATTTTTCATGAAACTTCAATTCTTATAATTGTTCTCCAGATTTCTTGCTTCTAAATCCATACAAATTCGTGGGTAATCCTCTACATGTGATTGAGATGTCCAGAATATATCTACTTCCTCTACAACATGTGATTTAAAGTCTCAAAGTTATCAAATTCTTCCATGAAACATGTTCTTAACAACCCTAAACTAATATGGGTGAAACATTAACTAAAAACAAAGCAAGATAGATACTTGCCTGGGATTCAAGGGTTTGATTTGTTGATGAAAAATATATGGTTGTGTTCCTGATTGTGCGATCTACTTTTTGGTGGTGGTGGCGGTGCAATCGAGTGAGTTCTAGGCCTTGGATTGCTTGGAAAACTCTACACCCTCTTCTCTAATGGACGTTCTTAGGTTCTCTGTTTGTTAACCCTAAAAGACAACTCCTAATGGCTCATATATCCTAATAAAATTCGTGAGTTTAATTACCCAAAAATACGAAATGTCCATAATACCCTTCTGGGATGCCAATTAGGCCTAAAAATGCCCCGAGACCCAAACTAAATCCACGGATACACTTTTCCGACTATCTCGACCCTTCTGGGATGCCAATTAGGCCTAAAAACGCACTCAAAATGACCATACGGGTGACTTATAATTTATTCACTTTTATAATAATAGTTTAGTTCCTGGCACGAGACAGGCGCGTCCCGACTTAAAATTCCATAATTGTCATATTATTCACTCGTGACAATATTAATAAAATCAATCTCATATATTACTTTACTCATCCAGTAATATTCAACAAATTTCCAATAATTACTAACTCTCATCACTCTAGTAAATATTTAAAATAAAATTCCGGATTAATATTAAATAAATATCTCAATTAAATTTAATAAATCCCAATTTTAAAAGCCATAAAAATACGGGGATTACATACTTCCCCCCTAATAACGGAATTTCATCCCGAAATTCGAAAAATAAGGTATGCCTGGTAAAAATAGATCTAGATACTTTATCAATACTCAAAATGAACTTTCGGGTAAGGCAAATCTCTATAGTCCTCCCCGCGTCACTGTAAGCTTATTTAACACTCTCAATACTATCATTTATAGAGTCACGCCTTAATAACGACACTTCACTTTGTTCTCCAAGTCGTTGCCATTCACATAAGACGAGCCTACACATCATTGGCCCCCATTATCGGGAGGCCGCACCTTACTACGTAACAGAAAACTCCCTTTTTGAGATAAACCACGCGAACATTTGACCACCCTTATCGTTCTTCGAATCTCTATTTTGGAGACCTAACTCTTACGACATTCAAAAGTCACCGAAAACAGTCGTGGTAATTCCACCACAGTCATCAGACTCTAACTCGGCCGATCAAAAATCCTGATTATCCACTCAACTCTAAATAACCAGAGGGAGAATAGTTAAGGTTTTTTTTCCACACAAAATTTCAATAAGCAGTTTGTCCACAATAAATAGGTACGAGTCCTTTCGCGGAACTCAATTGTACTAAACGTCTCTTGCTAGATACATCCGTTGTGAAAATGAAATGATCACCATGAATTCAAAATTACTGTCACATGGTTCCACTAATATTTAATCACCTCGCCTACTCCCCGGCTAAGGGTGATATAACCTACTCAAAACGAAACGTTATCCCCACCGCTTTCTAAAATCCTGGTTTGTAAGTGGGGTTCAGTGAGCCCATTCAAGTTTAGAATAATACCGAGAAGAATTTCTTACTGGCGCGATTCTTATTTTCAAAGAAAGGTTGGGGCACACTATCTAATAGTGTATACCTCCAAAAGAATAATAATCACTTTCTTTTAGGTCAACTTGTTCCACACATTCTAAGGAACTCGTGACCTTACCTTGAAATTCGCACGCCATCCAAGAAATTTCACACAATTGCTCTATTCTATTTTAGGAATCGTAGCACTACACCAAATCCTGCGAATGGTCACGCCCAGTGGGTCACGGCCCAAGTCCGCGACCAGCTGGTCGCGGACTTGGGCCGTGACCCACTCAATATTTGGCGTGACCATGTTTATTATCACACTAAATTATCTATGTTCTGGAAGTGGTCACGGCCCAAGTCCGCGACCACTGTGGTCGCGGATTTGGGCCGTGACCAGGTCGTGACCATCTTGGCGCCAAACTCGCGCCAAAATTCCCTCCAAGCTTGGTCGCGGATGGGTCACGACCCAAGTCCGTGACCCATGGCATGACAAAGAAGAAAGTACACACATTGAGGGTCACGGCTTAGGGCCGTGACCATCCCTGATTCAAGCACTAGTGTTGATAAAAAGGGTCGCGCATCACAGATTGAGGGTCACGGCTATGGGCCGTGACCATTTCTTGGTATGGGTCACGGCTATGGGCCGTGACCAATAGGCAGTACACATCCCACTTAGCTTCATTAATGGGTCGCGGTGGGTGGGTCACGGCTCTAGGCCGTGACCAGTGTGAATCCTAAAACAACTTCAAGCGCCTCATCTTTTTCATTTCCCCGCTCATTTCTTTTTTTTTTCTTCCCAAAACGTTGGTACTAGGTCGGGATTAGTTATGGAGAAGTTGCGTATGGAGTAAGAAACGGTGGGTAACAGGTGCGGTGGGTTGAAGGTGCGGTGGGTAGCAGGTGCGGTGGGTTGAAGGTGCGGTGGGTTTCTTCCCCAAATGCTGGTAGCATTCATGGAGATTTCTTCCCCAATCTGTATGGAGGTTTAATGCTATGGAGGTTTAATGCTATTGAGCCTTTAACTATGGACGACATAGTTCCAATCAAAACTGGTAAGGTTTGCTTCAAAAGTGTCGCCACCTCGTCCAACAGTATATGGACTCCACCCGCGGCATCGGATGGGGCAAGGACGGCCGCCATCCCCAACAACACGGTCCCTCCCATTTTCTCCTTTTCTCTTTCTTACATTTTATTTATTATTACCCCCTTTTCTCATTCTAGGCTTTCTTCATCACAGCTCCCAAGCCTTGATTTATTTGGTAATATAATTTTATTTAATAGTAAAGTAGATGTATAAGGGATTTTTCTATATTATTTCAGCTCGTGAAGCCTCGTTTTGGAGCTTTTGGTTTACAAATTGGGAAGAGCACAACTGATGCGGCGATATCTATGAAGGATGAATCTACATTTGAGTTTGCTTAACCTTCCAAACTTGTAATTTGCTGCTCCCTTAATGTACATAGTTTAATTTTCAGTACCTCCCATTATTACCATGCTAGGTTCTAATAATGAAAAAACATAAAAAATTCACTTTTTCGAAATTTCTTGGAAGCATAAGAAGATGATATAAAAAAGGCATTCACCTAGTTTTAATAAATTATCAATAAACCTCCTTTATTCATGAAAATCTGTTAGTCAATACTTAAATTTTAAATAAGAATTTGTAAATACCAATACTACCCATGTTGACCACCTTTTTATTATGCAAAATATTTTTAAGCTTCTCTCACTCTACACTCCGACAAATCAACAAGGTTGCAAAATGCTTGTTGGGGATAGAGAATCGACCACGCGGGGTGACTAATTCCGTGTGGCTTGACATTGATGAAGGGAAATCTCTACTCTTGAGATTTATGTCACGTATAAATTTTTGAACCATGTGATATCAGACACCATGACCAAGGGCATTCGGGGAGAGTTATAAGCGATATATTTGGGAAAATCTTTGTTGCTTACACTTTCCCTTTAGAATAATATTATCAAACTAGAAATGAAGGATGGAGGACATGTAATGAAACATATGAATATTTTTAGTCCTTTGATCAATGATTGAGAACTTTAATTTTGTGAAGAAGATAGAGCCTTGTTGCTTGTATAATTTCCAAATTCGGATGAGCACACCACTCCCCTATTTGGGAAGATAACCCTCAATTTCGACGAGGTTGTGCAAGACATCATGTGACCATGAAGAAGAATAATGGAAATAGTGTTGGGAGCACATCTTCTCAAGGCAAAGGCTTGGTAGCCATGGTTAGTAATATTAGTTAAAGGTGAAGGTCACGAGGTGTCAAAGGTTAGGGCACTAATAGGTCTCAATCTTGAGGCCATCACAATGTTGAGAGGTTTAGATGCCACAAGAAGAGCCACTTTAAAAAGAATTGCCCGGAAAAAAGGAGGGATGATAATAAAGGAGATGAAACAAAGTATGTCGCTTCAACTAAATGTTACTCTCATTATCATATACCATTTTCTTCTGAAATAATTTTGGTTTTGAATCTCAATTACCATGTTGATATATAATTTGTTGTTAACTATGATTCTTCTTATGGACTTGTCGAGTAAATAGTGTCTCGCCTAATTTTATATTCATCTCCATAATAACTGAAAATTAACATTTTTGATATTTCTGATTTTGTAGAAATTGTGAAAATGAAGAAAACTGTGTTCATCTCTTCTTTGGAGATCAAGGGAATATATTGACCAAGCCTTTCTTAGATGTTTGCAAGCTAACATTTCCTATTCTAGGTGCGGTGGGTAGCATTCGTGGGTAGCAGGTGCGATGGAGGGAAAAAAAAAAACGAGGTGCGATGTTCATATATAAGCCTCATTCATCAATCAAGCCGCTACAATTATTGATAAGTTTGTATTTACGCCTTTTTTGTAATGTTTTTACTAGATTTTGATAATTTTGGGGGTTTTCTCTTTGCCTTGAGGTATCTTTAATCATTTTTTGTATCTAGATTATTGGAGTATTTTTTTGTGTTTGGAATGTGTATTTTTCTTCTAATTAGTTCTATTTTGTAGGTGTACACCCTTGGTGTCCTCTCGCTCAAACAGTTTGATTTGGCTTTCTCCGTATTTGAGAGGTATCGAATTTTTTATTTTTTTGTATCCGAGTTTGGGTTCTAATCTACAATCATTTGTTTCTCGCTGGCATCACTGTCAACATTGATATTTCATTTATTATTTATTCAGAATGTATGAATTTTACATTTGGTGTGAAAAATGGTTTGATCTTTTAGTCTTGCTAACTTTATTCAGTTCATTCACTATTTTTCGGTTCATGGTTTGCTTTTTGGCAAAAAGAATATAATTTATTCAATTCATTCACTATTTTTCAGCTCAAACAATTTATGTTATTTTTGTTCATTTAGTTTCTATGGTTCATTACCCTAGAAATGATTTAAGTGTATAAGAGTTATATTGGCTCAATGATTCAAGTGCATACGAGTTATATTGGTCGTTCGGTGGCTGTTTCAAGTTATAGTTTCATAACACATTGTTTACGTATTGCAGATCTAACCAATTGGATACCAGTTCTTCATTACATACCAGTACTTCATTACACACCAGGTACTCTGTACATTAACTAAAGTAGTTATATAATTGATATGCATTTTCTATTAAATCTTTTAGATGACAGAAGGAGTACGGGATAGTTATTGGTTTTGTTTGGTTTGGCTGTTGGATAATTATTGGTTGTTGGAATGTTGTTGGATAGTATTTTAGAAGGAGTATGGGATAATTAGAAGGAGTACGGGATAATGATTGGTTTCACTGTTGGATAATATGTTGAAAATATTTTAAACTCCCGGTTTCAGAATACGATGATAGGATAACTTGCAAATGTCGAGACTTAAACTTAAAAACATGGCACCAACACCTCACACGGGACCAATGAATCTCGTACGAACTGACCGTGAGATCACGGGACCCCCGGTTTGAGAATACGACGATAATTAAAAAATATTAGGACTTAAGCTTAAAAACAAGGCGTTAGATAGCAAAAACACGAAACAACCCTCGTACGGACCCGTGAGAGGCACCAACACCTCTCACGGGACCAATGTAACATATAGGAATAGACTGCATAATCACGGGACTCTCGATTTGAGAATACGACGATAATTTTAAAATATGAGGCCTTAAGCTTAAAAACAAGGCGTTAGAGGGTGAAAATTGGAAACAGAGCCCGAACGGCCCCGTGAGAGGCATCAACACCTCCCACGTGACCAATGTAACTCGTAGGAACTGACCCCGCAGCCGCGGGACTACCGATTTTAGAATACGACGATAATTTGCATATTTCTAGACTTAGGCTTAAAAACATGGCGTTAGAGGGTGGGAACTCCAAACAGCCCCCGAACAACCCCGTGGGTGCCACCAACACCTCCCACGGGACCAATGTAACTCGTAGGAACTGACCCCGCAGCCGCGGGACTCCCGGTTGTAGAGTACGACGATAATTTGCATATTTATAGACGTAGGCTTAAAAACATGGCGTTTGAGGGTGAAAACTCGAAACAGCCCCCGAACGGCACCGTGGGTGGCACCAACACCTCCCACGGGACCAATGTAACTCGTAGGAACTGACCCCGCAGTCGCGGGACTTTCGGTTTGAGAATACGACGATAATTTGTGAATTTCTAGACTTAGGCTTAAAAACATGGCGTTAGAGGGTGGGAACTCGAAACAGCCCCCGAACGGCCCCGTGGGTGGCACCAACACCTCCCACGGGACCAATGTAACTCGTAGGAACTGACCCCATAGCCGCGGGTCTCCCGATTTGAGCGTACGACGTTAATTTGCATATTTCTAGACTTAATCAAAACATGGCGTTAGAGGGTGAGAACTCGAAATAACCCCCGAACGGCCCCGTGGGTGGCACCAACACCTCCCACGGGACCAACGTAACTCGTAGGAACTGACCCCACAGCCGTGGGACTCCCGATTTGAGAATACGATGATAATTTGCATATTTCTTGACTTAGGCTTAAAAACATGGCATTAGAGGATGAAAACTCGAAACAGCCCTCTAAAGGTCTTGTGGGTGGCACCAACACCTCCTACGGGACCAATGTAACTCGTAGGAACTGATCCCGCAGCCGCGGGTCTCCCGGTTTGAGAGTACGACGGTAATTTGCTTATTTCCACACTTAGGCTTAAAAACATGGCGTTAGGGGGTGAGAACTCGAAACAGCCCCCGAACGGCCCCGTGGGTGGCACCAACACCTCCCACGGGACCAACGTAACTCGTAGGAACTGACCCCGCAGCCGCGGGTCTCCCGGTTTGAGAGTACGATGATAATTTTCTTATTTCCACACTTAGGCTTAAAAACATGGCGTTAGGGGGTAAGAACTCGATACAGCCCCCGAACGGCCCCGTGGGTGGCACCAACACCTCCCACGGGACCAACGTAACTCGTAGGAACTGACCCCGCAGCCGCGGGTCTCCCGGTTTGAGAGTACGACGATAATTTGCTTATTTCCACACTTAGGCTTAAAAACATGGCGTTAGAGGGTGAGAACTCGAAACAGCCCCCGAACGGCCCCGTGGGTGGCACCAACACCACCCACGGGACCAACGTAACTCGTGGGAATGGACCCCGCAGCCGCGGGTCTCCCGGTTTGAGAGTACGACGATAATTTGTTTATTTCCACACTTAGGCTTGAAAACATGGCGTTAGAGGGTGAGAACTCGAAACAGCCCCCGAACGGCACCGTGGGTGGCACCAACGCCTCCCACGGGACCAACGTAACTCGTGGGAATGGACCCCGCAGCCGCGGGTCTCCCGATTTGAGAGTACGATGATAGTTTGCTTATTTACACAATTAGGCTTAAAAACATGGCGTTAGAGGGTGAGAACTCGAAACAGCCCCCGAACGGCACCGTGGGTGGCACCAACGCTTCCCACGGGACCAACATAACTCGTGGGAATGGACCCCGCAGCCGCGGGTCTCCCGGTTTGAGAGTACGACGGTAGTTTGCTTATTTCCACACTTAGGCTTAAAAACATGGCGTTAGAGGGTGAAAACTCGAAACAGCCCCCGAACGGCCCCATGGGTGGCACCAACGCCTCCCACGGGACCAACGTAACTCGTAGGAACCGACCCCGTAGCCGCGGGTCTCCCGGTTTGAGAGTACGACGATAATTTGCTTATTTCCACACTTAGGCTTGAAACATGGCGTTAGAGGGTGAGAACTCGAAACAGCCCCCGAACGGCCCCGTGGGTGGGACCAACACCTCCCACGGGACCAACGTAACTCGTAGGAACGGACCCCGCAGCCGCGGATCTCCCGGTTTGAGAGTACGATGATAATTTGCTTATTTCCACACTTAGGCTTAAAAACATGGCGTTAGAGGATGAGAACTCGAAACAGCCCCCGAACGGCCCCGTGGGTGGCACCAACACCTCCCACGGGACCAACGTAACTCGTGGGAACGGACCCCGCAGCCGCGGGTCTCCCGGTTTTAGAGTACGCACTTAGCCTTGAAAACATTGCGTTAGAGGGTGAGAACTCGAAACAGCCCCCGAACGGCCCCGTGGGTGGCACCAACGCCTCCCACCGGACCAACGTAACTCGTAGGAACGGACCCCGCAACCGCGGGTCTCCCGGTTTGAGAGTACGACGATAATTTGCTTATTTCCACACTTAGGCTTAAAAACATGGTGTTAGAGGGTGAGAACTCGAAACAGCCCCCGAACGGCCCCGTGGGTGGTACCAACGCCTCCCACGGGACCAACGTAACTCGTAGGAACCGACCCCACAGCCGCGGGTCTCCCTGTTTGAGAGTACGACGGTAATTTGCGTATTTCTACACTTAAGAAAAACATGGTGTTAGAGGGTGAAAACTCGAAACAGCCCCCGAACGGCCCCGTGGGTGGCACCAACACCTCCCACGGGACAAACGTAACTCGTGGGAACGGACCCCGCAGCCGCGGGTCTCCCGGTTTGAGAGTACGACGATAATTTGTTTATTTCCACACTTAGGCTTGAAAACATGGCGTTAGAGGGGGAGAACTCGAAACATCCCCCGAACGGCACCGTGGGTGGTACCAACGCCTCCCACGGGACCAACGTAACTCGTGGGAATGGACCCCGCAGCCGCGGGTCTCCCGGTTTGAGAGTACGATGGTAGTTTGCTTATTTCCACACTTAGGCTTAAAAACATGGCGTTAGAGGGTGAGAACTCGAAACAGCCCCCGAACGGCCCCGTGGGTGGCACCAACGCCTCCCACGGGACCAACGTAACTCGTAGGAACCGACCCCGCGGCCGCGGGTCTCCCGGTTTGAGAGTACGACGATAATTTGCTTATTTCCACACTTAGGCTTAAAAACATGGCGTTAGAGGGTGAGAACTCGAAAAAGCCCCCGAACGGCCCCGTGGGTCGCACCAACGCCTCCCACGGGACCAACGTAACTCGTAGGAACCGACCCCGCAGCCGCGGGTATCCCGGTTTGAGAGTACGATGATAATTTGCTTATTTCCACACTTAGGCTTAAAAACATGGCGTTAGAGGGTGAAAACTCGAAACAGCTCCCGAACGGCCCCGTGGGTGGCACCAACGCCTCCCACGGGACCAACGTAACTCGTAGAAACCGACCCCGCAGCCGCGGGTCTCCCAGTTTGAGAGTACGACGATAATTTGGTTATTTCCACACTTAGGCTTAAAAACACGGCGTTAGAGGGTGAAAACTCGAAACAGCCCCCGAACGGCCCCGTGGGTGGCACCAACACCTCCCACGGGACCAACGTAACTCGTGGGAACGGACCCCGCAGCCGCGGGTCTCCCGGTTTGAGAGTACGACGGTAGTTTGCTTATTTCCACACTTAGGCTTAAAAACATGGCGTTAGAGGGTGAGAACTCGAAATAGCCCCCGAACGGCCCCATGGGTGGCACCAACGCCTCCCACGGGACCAACGTAACTCGTAGGAACCGACCCCGCAGCCGCGGGTCTCCCGGTTTGAGAGTACGACGATAATTTGCTTATTTCCACACTTAGGCTTAAAAACATGGCGTTAGAGGGTGAGAACTCGAAACAGCCCCCGAACGGCCCCGTGGGTGGCACCAACGCCTCCCACGGGACCAACGTAACTCGTAGGAACCGACCCCGCAGCCGCGGGTCTCCCGGTTTGAGAGTACGACGATAATTTGCTTATTTCCACACTTAGGCTTAAAAACATGGTGTTAGAGGGTGAGAACTCGAAACAGCCCCCGAACGGCCCTGTGGGTGGCAACAACGCCTCCCACGGGACCAACGTAACTCGTAGGAACTGACCCCGCAGCCGCGGGTCTCCCGGTTTGAGAGTACGACGGTAATTTGCGTATTTCTACACTTAGGCTTAAAAACATGGCGTTAGAGGGTGAGAACTCGAAACAGCCCCCGAACGGCCCCATGGGTGGCACCAACGCCTCCCACGGGACCAACGTAACTCGTAGGAACCGACCCCACAGCCGCGGGTCTCCCGGTTTGAGAGTACGACGGTAATTTACGTATTTCTACACTTAAGCAAAACATGGCGTTTGAGGGTGAAAACTCGAAATAGCCCCGGAACGGCCCCGTGGGTGGCACCAACACCTCCCACGGGACCAACGTAACTTGTGGGAACGGACCCCGCAGCCGCGGGTCTCCCGGTTTGAGAGTACGACGATAATTTGCTTATTTCCACACTTAGGCTTGAAAATATGGCGTTAGAGGGTGAGAACTCGAAACAACCCCCGAACGTCCCCGTGGGTGGCACCAACGCCTCCCACGGGACCAACGTAACTTTGTGGGAACGGACCCCGCAGCCGCGGGTCTCCCGGTTTGAGAGTACGACGGTATTTTGGTTATTTCCACACTTAGGCTTAAAAACATGGCGTTAGAGGGTGAGAACTCGAAACAGCCCCCGAACGGCCCCGTGGGTGGCACCAACGCCTCCCACGGGACCAACGTAACTCGTAGGAACCGACCCCGCAGCCACGGGTCTCCCGGTTTGAGAGTACGACGGTAATTTGCGTATTTCTACACTTAAGCAAAACATGGCGTTAGAGGGTGAAAACTCGAAACAGCACCGAACGGCCCCGTGGGTGGCACCAACGCTTCCCACGGGACCAACGTAACTCGTAGGAACCGACCCCGCATCCGCGGGTCTCCCGGTTTGAGAGTACGACGGTAGTTTGCTTATTTCCACACTTAGGCTTGAAAACATGGCGTTAGAGGGTGAGAACTCGAAACAGCCCCCGAACGGCCCCGTGGGTGGCACCAACGCCTCCCACGGGACCAACGTAACTCGTAGGAACCGACCCCGCAGCTGCGGGTCTCCCGGATTGAGAGTACGACGATAATTTGCTTATTTCCACACTTAGGCTTGAAAACATGGCGTTAGAGGGTGAGAACTCGAAACTGCCCCCGAACGGCCCCGTGGGTGGCACCAACGCCTCCCACGGGACCAACGTAAGTCGTAGGAACCAACCCCGTAGCCGCGGGTCTCCCGGTTTGAGAGTACGACGGTAATTTGTGTATTTCTACACTTAAGCAAAACATGGCGTTAGAGGGTGACAACTCGAAACAGCCCCCGAACGGCCCCGTGGGTGGCACCAACGCCTCCCACGGGACCAACGTAACTCGTAGGAACCGACCCCGCAGCCGCGGGTCTCCCGGTTTGAGAGTACGACGATAATTTGCTTATTTCTATACTTAATTTTCATATTTCTACTTGGTTACTGATAATTTTAACTCATATATGCAATTTTTCAGCTTGATTAATTTTTTTGTAAAACTACTTGGTTACTGATATTTTTGTTTTTTGTATCCTATCATTTGTAGGATTTTTGCACGTGGATCAAATGAAGGAGGCAATGGTTTACAACATGATGATTATTTATATGTTATGGACATTCAGGATAATGTTTTTTATGTGTTATAGCCGTGCAGGCTTTTATTGTTTAGTTTTATGGCCATGCGGGCTTTTATAATTTGATTGTTGAATTTTATAGCCGTGCGGGCTTTATAATAAGCAAGTTTTTCATTTACAGGTTTTGGAATGTCAAGAAAATAGAGGAAACTCTGCCCAATTTTTTTTGGTCTGTGAATTATTAAGACGTGTAATATTTTTAACTTTGTATATATATTTGTTTATTAACAACATTTTCAATTCGCAATTTGTGATTTTTTTTTATTGTTTTGCCTATAATAAATATTTGTAACACCTCGTAGCAACCGACGATGCACTCACACGAACCCCTATTTTAGGATTGGACAAAAAAAATACATTTTTTTTTAAATTATAGATAAATATGGTCATGGACTTTGTCCATGACCATTTTTATTTTTTTTTGTCGCGCTTAAAAATGGTCGCGGCCAAAGTCCGCGACCATTTTTTTTATTTTTTGTCACGGTAATGGGTTGCGGACTAGGGCCGCGACCAATTTTTTTAATTTTTTTTGTCACACACATGGGTCGCGGCCAAAGTCCGCGACCAATTTGTCACGGTTATCAGTCATGGACAAAGGCCGCGACTAATTTTTTTAATTTTTTTTTGTCACGCACATGGGTCGCGGACTTTGACCGCGACCAATTTGTCACAGTTATGGGTCATGGACAAGGGCCGCGACCAATTTTTTCAATTTTTTTTTGTCACGCACATGGGTCGCGGCCAATGGCCGCGACCAATTTGTCACGGTTATGGGTCACGGATTAAGGCCGCGACCCGTCACGGCATGGGTCACGGTCAAAGTCCGTGACCATCTGCCGTGACCCCGCTTGGCCGTGACTAAAAAATGGTCACGGACTTGGGCCGCGACCCACGAAAATGGTCACGCCAGAAATGGTCACGGCCCAAGTCCGCGACCCACAGTTTTGGTCAGGGATTTTGGCCGTGACCAATCGCCAGTTTTGGTGTAGTGTAGGTTTACTATAAAATTCTCTGGTTGGTCCTCTCATTCCAACTGATGTCTATCCATGAGTGGTGCCTGCGGAGACTACTCGCTATGTCTTGATCAACATCGACTTATACTTGTAATGACTCACATTAAGTGACACTTAACACGCCCCTTTTTTCCTTAGCGTATACTGAAAGTTCCAACCCGTGCACTTTTCTCCACGATGTGCACTGCTGAACCTTTATACCTTACTAACATCATCATTCAACCTACGGGCAAGTCACTTTCAACACTTGACTAGGTAAAACTCCGCTCCGAGTGTTTTCCATAATAGTTAAATTTTATCCTTCTCAAGGAATACCCCTAAATGACTTCCCATAGCGTTCTAACTAAATTCGTGTTTGCTACTCTGATCGTGCATGCATATATGTATGATCATCCTTCGCATCACACTTAATCCACTCTACTAGTTCCACCTTATTATGTCATTCTCTCAAACATATATTCCCCGTCTCTTCAACTCGAACTATTCAAGCAACAGCTAACCAGGATGCCCACACACCCTATAAACCGTGCATACTAGTGTAAGAAACACCTATGTTTCACACATAACACCCAATTCTTTGTTTCCCTTGTGACACAATGTGGTTACAACACTTGGGGTACTCCCAAACCTCCTTATCATCATTCCACTCTCCAGTTGGGTGATAAAACAAAACTTCTAATGTTTCCTTATCACACAACCGACTCCACTAGCCTTAAATTGCGCTTAACTCTAACTTACAATCATAATTACCGGCTCCTATGACGATCGAGGTACTAGACTTATGGACTAATGACCAAACATCTCTCTAATTACATCCTTACGCTAAGTTTCATGCGTGGGATGTCTCGCAAAGAGAAATCCAAATAAGGGACCCCCCCGATACACTACTACTTAGCAATGTCGGTTATCGAAATTCGTTGGGTCCTCTATCCATAACCTGCACCCCTCTATTCTGTCTCTTAACATAAAAACTACATTTTCTCCCACAACTGTACTGAAATAAAGAAATTTTTACTACTTGTACTATTTCTCAGTATTAGTGCTAATCACATTCCATAAACCTCATACGTATACAATCGGGACTCTCAAAATCCCATTCTTATACATATGGTACTCCCTTGCGAGTTAGATCCGTCAACGGACCTACTATCTTCAAAAAGCTTCGGATTAACCTCTTATAACCCCAAGAAACTACGCACCTCTATTGGTGTCATGGGCTGTCCCCCCTACCTCACTACCGACACTTTACTTGGGTCAACCGATATCCCTAATTTCGACGCAACATGCCCCAGAAACTGTACTTCCCGTAGCCAGAATCTGCACTTCTCATACTTAGCATACATATGATGCTCTCGTAGAGTCTGAGGAACCTGCCTCAAGTGTTTAGTATGATCCTCCTCAGTCTGTGAGTAAATCATGATGTCATCTATGAAGACAATGACAAACTGATCCCAAAACTCTTTGAACACTCGGCTCATCAAATCCATGAATACGACTAGAGCATTTGTCAGCCCAAAAGGCATAACTCTGAACTCATAGGATCCATATCTCGTTAAGAAAGCAGTCTTCGACGCATCCTGCTGCATAATTCATAGCTGATGGTATCCCGATCTTCAATCAATCTTCAAAAAGAAGGTTTCCCCTCACAACTGGTTGAACAGGTCATCGGTTCAGGGCGATGGAGATTTATTCCGCATCGTGACCTTGTTCGAATCCCGATAATCCACGCATAACTTCAGAGAACCATTTCTCTTCTTTACAAACAACATAGGAGCGCCCCAACGCGAGGTGCTCCTACGAATGAAGCACTGGCCTAACAGCTTCTCTATCTGATCCCTTAACTCCCTCATCTCTGCTGGAGCCATACATTACGGTGCACGTGCTATCGGCCGAGTGCCCAGCATCAAGTTTATGATGAAATCTATCTCTCGACTGGGGGGTAGGCCCGGTATCTCCTCAAATACATCCAAAAACTAACGAACGACTGGAATCGAATAAAGGGGAATCACAATCTCCTTAGAGGTATCCTCCTCTATGTAATACAAATGGGTGGAAGATCCTCCCTCTTAGCGAGACATCACCACAAAAAATATCTCCTGCCCCGAAATGGCAAAGACAATACTCCTACCAATATAATCTATCATGACTCAGTACGCAGTGAGCCAATCCATGCCAATAATGACATCGTGCTCATGCATATCTAACACTATCATGTCTGCAGGTAAAATCAAGCTACCAATATCTATATCTACACCCAGGAATATAAAGAAAATCAAAGACCCATTCCCCAGTGGTGAGTCTACGCAAGTCACTGTACTCTCTGTCGTGTCTAATAACCCTAAGGCCCGTACAAAATGAGTATCTATGAAGTAGTACGATGGTCAAATATTTAATAAAATATGACCTGTAGTACTAGGAAGAAGAAATGTACCCTCAATGGCCAATAGTGGTTGCTGAATTTCAGTATGCTGGACGTTGTACACACAACCGTACTATTTTTGTCCCTGCTACTGGGGTATCTTACCCTTATCTAGGAAATTATGCCTCCTATGACCCATCTTGCTACAATTGAAGAATCTACCTCTAAACTGCTTCGTTTTATGACTCTATTGTCCAGTTTCACCTTTTCCTTGGCCTTATTGGCCTTGCTGAGCATCTTGATGAAAAACGATATCAGGTTCAGGACAGTTCCTCCACTTATGACCCGGTTGTACACACTTATAGCAGAGTCTTGAAAGTTCTCATTGGTCGGGTCGGAGTTTCTCTCCAGTCTGATCCGGATAAATTTGACGTTTATGGCCGTCCATTCCACATTTGAAACACCTTTTTATGACTACATTCTGACCTCGACTTTGTTGGCCCTGACGCTTTTGGCTCTCCATGCATATTTTGTTACCTTCGTGGCTTTTACGGTCTTGAGGAGCTTTTTATTGCGATTTTGGTGTCTTCACACAATTGTTAACCCTAGCCATGTCAAATTGACTAATCTCTCTAGGTCTTTTGCTTCCTATAAGCTGCATGCTGCGATCTTGGTACTGTAAGACTGCAGTGGTTACTGCATGTTCCACAATACCTTCTAATTCGGCGATTTATACCCTCTCCGGAGTCACCTGAGGTGTGAGCTAATCTTGCTCATTGACTCCCCTAACGGAATTGGCTTGTTCTTCTTGACGAGCCATCTGAAACTTTAAATAATCTGGAGAAGTTCAACATTCACATAAATAAATCACAGAAACACGAATTTTCCAATGCATAAAGGTGAATACAACATTCCTAATATTAGGGATCTAAATCAAAGGATCCTAAGCTGGAAACGAAATAAGCCGTACAGATCCTAAAGGACACTAGAACCTAATGCTCCAATACCACCTGTATCACCCCACCTAATTAAACACTGGGTGATCAGTCCTTTATTAAATTAAAATCAAGGTGAATGGTTGGTTCATTCTCAACATCACTGTCACAAAATAAACATTTCCTATTTAAACATCCTAAATAATTAAGCTAAGTGTCAAAACAATCTAAAGTCTTATTTTTATATTATTAATTTCCAATATAAAAACCTTTATTAATAACCAATAGTTTAAGAACCACATAAATTATAAGGATGGCAATTAACACACAAGAATTAAACCATTTAGATAATCCAAACCAAGTTTAAGAACTAAAAATGAAATCATCCTAACAATAGTTAACTCCCAAGGAGTACTGAATACTAGAAATATAAATAAACATAAATCTCTGACAAATCCAAACGGAATAGGAAATCGGACGACACATGCCCTTACTAAGAAGAACTAAAGTAAACACATAATCAATGACGAGGTCATCTAAAGCAAAGGCCGCCAACTCCTAGATAAGCTGCAGCTTGTTCAATTCAAAGAATCTAAGCATGGCGGCCTTCTGGATGAGCACCTGTAATACATACATATATATATATATAAGAGAAAGAGAAATAACAGGAAACGGTTCAGAGCCCGAGTGTAAAACAATTTAAAATAGTCTAGCAAATATTTAAAATGCTTCCTGTCTAATGTGACAACCATGTTAGTATGCGACACTCTCTTGAGAATTCTCACCTCTCATCTAGTGTGCACGCCTACCGTACTACTGATCTCATAAGTCTATCTAGGTTAATTCCATGAAGTTTTATTTCGAAAAATACTAAGGCCCTGATATTTAGTTTTAGAAAATTAATCTCTTCCATTTTCTTACGTTACTTAGAACCACTACGTACCATTTCAAAATTCATGAACACTTGTTATAAAGCTGAAGCATTTATTCATTACTTAACTACTTATACGCACATTAGAAAGTTTCCATATATATATATATATATATATATATATATATATATCAATCACTTATATAACATATATATACTATCTACACCCCACATAAATCTATGATGCTGGCATACTCTGCTATCAAGTCCCTGTATCACTCATACTAAGAGAAATACTAGTTCAGAATCACTCTCGAACTGTATTAACACAATACACACACAAATAGAGGCGAAGTATAGTTCCAAATCTTAAGAGGTTAGCACATACCCTCACGTCTCTTAGAACATCTGACTATCATTTTCAGATAGCTTGTATCTAGGATACTATCTTCTAGGGTACGAGTCAATATCTCCCATAAATGTCCAATCAAGATAAGACTGTCTCGGTGCGAAAACCTCTATGATAGCAAGTAGCCCCGGGTATAATTTTACACAGATACATAATACTTAATATATATAGTTACATAGTCATACATAGATATTCACATTTTCCAGATTAGGTGCACCCATGACCCATAATTATAATTATCCGTTCTTAGCACAAATTACTCAATTATCTCGCATAACAGATTCATCTCTTTTATTATCATTTATAACTTATTTCATACTTACTTCTCATCTCTTGAAGTATTCTCTTTCACAAAGTATAATTTCTGTAGATATACCCTTTCTAACCTTCTCGTCAAAATGTTTCACGAGTCTCAATTCTTTAGTGAACAAATGAACAATTTCAAATGTGTGACGAAACTTCCTGTTAGCCCATAATTTCATCCCATATTAAATTTCACTCAAATGAGTCTACTTAGACCCTACTAGTCATCTTCAGAACCCATTATACTCTAAAATAATAATCAAGGGTTCCTACGTAATTCAATCGGATTAAACAAAAAGGGAAAAAATATGCAGTTTTCCAGGGGGAACGATCGATCGAGGAATGGGGTCGATCGATCGAGATCGATGCTCTTGGTTGGTCGATCGATTAAGCAGTTCTTGCCCAGAATCTGCAAAATCCAACCTACGGGTCATCAAAAACTCTTCTCCAAAACACCATTAGTGATCCCCAAACTTCCAAACAAGATTACTAACAGTCATATATACCTATATACATGATTTCCTACGTGAAACGTGTCCAAATTCATCAAATGTATTAAATTAATGGGGTAAATTAACATAATTATCAAGAACCCTAATTTTTCATGAAACTTCCATTCTTCTAATTCTTTTCCAGATTTCTTACTTCTAAATCAATACAAATTCTTGGGTAATCCTCTATATGTGATTGAGATGTTCAGAATATATCTACTTCCTCTACAACATGTGATTTGAAGTCTCTAAGTTATCAAATTATTCCATGAAACATGTTCTTAACAACCCTAAACTAACATGGGTGAAACATTAATTAAAAACAAAGTAAGATTGATACTTGCCTTGGATTCAAGGGTCTGGTTTGTTGATGAAAAAGATATGGTTGTGTTCCTCATCATGTGATCTACATTTTGATGGTGGTGGCGGTGCAATCGAGTGAGTTCTAGGCCTTGTATTGGTTGGAAAACTCTCCACCTTATTCTCTAATGGCCGTTCTTAGGTTCTCTGTTTGTTAACCCTAAAAGACATCTCCTAATGGATGATATATCCTAAGAAAATTCATGATTTTAATTACCCAAAAATATGAAATGTCCATAATTCCCTCCGGGGATGCCAATTAGGCCTAAAAATGCATCGAGACCCAAACTAAACCCCTGAGTACACTTTTTTGACTATCTGACCCTTCCGGACATTTTGGCTTACTAAAAATTACCATACGGGTGACTTATAATTTATTCCCTTTTACAATAATAATTTACTTCCTGACACGAGGCATGCGCGTACCGACTTGAATTTCCATAATTGCCATATTATTCACTCGTGACAATATTAATAAAATCAATCTCATATATTACTTTACTCATCCTCTAATATTCAAAAAATTCCCAATAGTTACTAACTCTCGTCACACTAGTAAATATTTAAAATAAAATTCTGGATAATATTAAATAAATATCTCAATTAAATTTAATAAATCCCCAATTTTAAAATCCATAAAAATACAGGGTATTACACTTAGACCTATTTTATATACCCCCGTGATATCATTTCATCTAGATAATATTGAAAATCATGATGGGCATTAGCCCCGAAAAGATGAGTGATTAGGGAAGGATTGTATTTACCCTCTTTTTTGTTGTTGTTTACCTACGATCTAGGGTTTATCATTGGAACTGTGTCGTTTTGTGCACCAAGAGGGTATTCTCTCATTAATAGACCCGAGTAGGTATGCTCTTCACGTGTTGTGGGAGAAAAACTCAGTTTCTGGGTTTCAATCTTGCGATTGTTCCCTTCGCTGCTCAGAAGGGGTTGCGACCTGGTAGTTCAACTGCCTTTCACCACAACAAAATACAAATGTTGTGACTGCCTTCTTATAACTGCTTATGGGGGTGACAAAATTTACCACTTCCATTAGGAGTCACAACATTATTTATAACTTCCATTAGGAGTCATAAAATATTTTGGTAATAAAAAATTTGAGTCAATTGGTTTGTCACTGCTAATGATAGTCATAAATATTACCATATAATTCATTTATGACCGCTATAAGGAGTCACAACTTTATAACTGCCTGAAAGAGTAAAAATTTTGTCACTAAGCTTAAGTTATGACTCTTATGAGCAGTCAAAAAATTACACCTTCTACGAGCTGTCATAAATTTTTTATTTGTGACCGCTATTAGCGCTCACAAATTCGTGACTGCTCGTATCCGTCACAAATTTTGGTTTGAGACTTAATTTATGACCGTTATTAGCGGTCACAAATTTTTGACTTCTCATAGGGGTCACAAATTTTAGTGTAAGAGTTTATTTGTACCCGCTATTAGTGGTCACAAAAAATTTTCCCTAGGTTTAATCTCCCTCTTCCCTCTCCTACGTGCTCTTCAATTTCCCGCCTCCATTACTCTTCAATATCCCTCTCCCTCATCTATCCCTCTTTTCTCTCCTAAGATAACAAAACTCACCTCCATCACAAATCATGCAGAAGTTTTGTTGAAATCTCTAGGTAACAAATCAAGTATAGGTTTTAAAGGTTTTGTTTTTACATTCCTTTTGTTTTTACATTCCTTTTTTTTCCTGTTTCATTCATAGTGATGTAAGGATTGATTTTGTTCTTAGGTAGTAATGAAGGTTTTCTCTGTTACCATTTTATTTTTACGCACCTAATTTGAATTCTTTGGTAACAAATCATGCAGAGGTTTTTAAAGGTTGATTTCATTCTCAATGATGTATGTTTTGTATTCTAAGTGTTTGTTATATTAATGAAGCGATAGTTTTCATGTTATATGGATATACCTTAAAGGTTACACATGAAAATTTCATATATGCATATACCAATTTTTCTTTTTTTGATATGGATGTCCATCTTTATCTCAGATTTAATTTTTATTATTTCATTTAGCTTATTTATCTATATGCACCTAATTTTAATTCTTTGTTTTGTATTTAAAGTATTTGTTAAATTGGTTTAGTAGTAGTTGTCTTGTTATATAATAAACGATTTAGGTAGACATTCAAATTGCATATATGAATATATCCATTTCTAATTTTGTGATATAGATGTCCATTTTTATCATAGAATCAATTTTTAATGTTTCAACGAGATTATTGATCTTTATGCACTTAATTTTAACCGTTCGATATGTATTAAAGTGTTTGTAAAATTAACTTTGCGATAGTTTTCATGTCACATGAACCCCACAAATACTCATATGAAAATTACATATATAGAGTTATTCATATCTAATTTTATGATACGAATGTCAACTTTTATCTTAGACTAGTTGGTGCACATCTGCATTGCACGTTTCACGTGTGACACTCACTGGCATATGAAAATTCATAGCCCAGCTAGTGAATAAAAAAGGTAGTTAATGGGGTTATTACTCTTGAGTTTCTCACAACTCTCTTAAAAAATACCACAAGTGACATCATAGGTGTAATCGTTGGTTTTTTCATCGAATGCGGTTCCATTCTTGAGGACCATTATCCCCGAGCGTTGCATGGTAACTTATTTAGAGTTATTTCTATCTATTTTATAGTTATTCGATAATGTTTTCACCTTTTGTTTTGAATAAAGAGTAACAGTTAAACATAATCTACCTGGCATGGAACTTGAACTTGTTTCTAATCAATATGCCTAGCTACAGAAAGTCAATTCATGGAAGCGTAATAGCTGAATTTCCTTCCCATAAATTTGCCTAGATGGACCAACTATTTGGGATGTCATTTTATATGCACAGTTGCCTAAAACGAGTACCGTTAGTCACATGAGATGCCAATTAAGCACGGATACTTCGTTAGAGTACCCATAATAGTATTAAATATAAGGTATATTCCTGGATATATGGATACCTGCCCGATACGTATCCAAAGCATATAAAAAAATACATCAGGTTTTGAGTACAGGGCATTAGTTGGTTACCAAGTTGATACAAAAAAGGTTCCATTTTTGTCCCAACTAATTGTAAATCGGATACTCTCTACAATAAGTTATATTGTCCCTTTTAATTATGACTGTAAACAATGATAATAAAGTCGAAGAGGGGATATCTAAGAATGGTGTTCTTTGACCAACCGTTTCTACCTCTGTAGAGGACCCTAAGGTGCTCTTATAAAGTCAAGTGAATTTGTGTTATCTCAGCACATAACCAACTGGTATTGTTCGAAATATGTTTTGTTTCTAACTGGATATGGATGAACTGTTCTATTTGTTGTGTTTTTCCTGTCAACTATATAAATGACTGAACTTGGCGGATGAACAATATTTGTCTTTTGATTGAACTTGGAAGGATGAATTGTTTTATTAGCTCTTTTTATTTATATAAAACCTATGGAATGGATGGAATAAAGTACCTTGTTTATGTTTTAGGACAGTAGTTGAAGTTTGATCTTATCCATTTAAACAATTAAATTCTCTGAGTAGTTTAATTCTATATAAATTGTTCAAATTTGTTGTCAAACAAGTTACTCATGGAAATGAGTAACTTTGTAGTTAACTGTCAACATATGCTTGTCGCATATGTTGTGAATTTCTTAGTTAGATATGCCCGACTTTGTAGTTAACTGAATTTCTTAGTTAACTACAACTCTATCTTGGCTATGATTTTATCGGTTACTTTAATGTATGACTTTGTAGTAAACTAAATTTCTCATTTAGATATGTATGACTTTGTAGTAAAAGTAAGGGAAAATAACATTGTTGGTTGTGACTTTGTAGTTAACTAAATTTCTCAGTTAGATGGGGAGACGGTTCCGTGACGTCGAAGATGAAGCTTTCGATCTCCTCCTTGAGGAGTTCTAACCCTAATCATGTATGTCAATCAACGTTTTTAGTTAATTTTACTTTCCTTTACTATTTCTTGATGTATCCACTCATTCGGCATTTGTTATACCTATTGTTTCATCAAATTCATTTGTTTTTTCTCTTTATTGGAGGACTTACTTGGAAGATTTGATAGGTTCCCTAAAAAAGTTTGACGAAACGTCCAAATTAGTCTTGAAATAAGGACCTCGATCCTCTTTCCCCTTGTGATAACCTTGGGTGAAAAAGTGTTATCCGGGTTAAATCCTGTTCATATTGGGCAATGGTGTGGTCGCTGTGTTCCAAAGTGAGTAAATCTCTCTTAAGTGATGATATCACAACATACAACAAATACTTATATTCAAACAACCTTCAGAAATAAAACAATTCAGTTAAACTCCAACATAAGTATATTCTTCAAACAAGAGTATTCTTTGTGAACAATTCAAGGCAAAAAGACATCTGAATCGATAGCTAGCCATGAAGTTGACCATCTAGTAATCAATAATGCCTCGGTTGAAATTGCAGTCGAATTCTTTGGGTTGTGATGATAGGTTATGGGTTTCTAGTGATTTCCCATTTAGTTAACTTGTTAGGACCATAAAGGTTAGTAGTATCAGTTTCAATTTTTCTTTTTGCTAGTGTATTTTCTACATTTACTGTTTATATTTAATACCTAGATTTAGATTCATATAAAATTTCTTGTAAGATATATTTGTTCTATAAGGCTTTTACTCGAATTTTGTATTCTTTAGTAAAATTTAGCTTATGGCTTGTTACTGGGGTGGCAATCTAGTTAGCTCATTCCATGGATAAAAATTCTTTGTTTGAGTTGTTGAATAAGAAAATTTTCGATCATCATGCAGGTTACGTATCCAAACATTATGGAATTCTTAGAGAGTCTTGGAGTTGATATGGAAGTTTCTGATATGTAGTTGTCAGTGAGCTTAGAAAAAGGCTAAGACTGTGAGTGGGGGAGTCGAAACGGTGTGCCGAGTTTGTTTGCCCAAAAGAAGAACATATCTAATCCGTACTTTTGGCAAATGCTTTGAGAAATTATGAAGTTCAAGGATGATGCCATGGGTATATATAAAATTTGTATTCAATTTAATGTAACTACCCTTAAAGGACGACCTAACTAACTAATAGTTCATTTGTCATATATTTTACAGGTACCTAGAAGATATCGAAAATATCCCTGACATTTGTCGCAATGAAACATTGGGGCATTTCATCAAGTCACGTGGATACTCTGAGTTATTTCAGAAGGTGTATCTTGTGAGAGTGCTGAGACATCATTTCTGTCATATTCCTATGATTTAATAATAAAAATGTTATTAAATTTATTTTATGTTTTTCATTGCATCTTATCTTTAAAAAAAATTCTACAGGGCCCAATGTGTTCTTTAATCTGGTCCTGCCCCTCAGAAGGAGTAATGAGCTTTTGTGCTTATTCTGTCCTCTCATTTTGCTGCAACCATCATCTACTTCAGGTGAAACTCTTTATACATGTCTCTCTTAAAAAAAAATATTCTAATATTTACCATAACTCTCTAGGTTTGGCATACAAATCGCGTTAGTAAACCCAATATACAAATGACATACAAATTGAGTACATTATGTCCTCTCGTGCAAGACTGAATGTATTGCATTTTCATTTTGAGAACTTCAATTAGAGAAACTGTTAGATTAGAAATCCTTCTAATGAGTGACAATTTCGAAAGTGCCTAGTTGCAAATTTCCATTATTGTTTACTCAAGTACGACTCAATAGTTGAACACATTGCGTCACATACAAATGTCATCCAATGCCCAAGTGACACGTAGCATGGATTCCCACACTAATAAATATATGGAGAGTTAAGATTAGGAGAAACCACCAGAATCACAATGGGATTAGGAGAAACCACGATCGAGTTAGAGGTTGACGGTGAGGATTCTCAGATTTGGAAAAAATGAGCGTGTGTTTGGGGGGAAATGAGTGGGGTTTGGGCTTGGCTGCTAGTTTTCTTTTCTGCTGTTTTTTATCTTAAAAAATATATTTTTATTAAGTACATTTTGCAACATGTTTTAGATGTTGCTCAAGATATATACAATTCCACGAGATGATATAAATGTCGTCGAAAGCAAGCAACCATTTTGAGACATCAAAAACATGTTTCCAAAAGGAGGGGGCAATCCGCTACATCAATTAGATGTCGTCAAAAGTAAATGTCATGACTAGGGAGCCAAAATAAGAGATTTTCGCAACAAAAAATGCTACGTGACGCTAAAAGTAATACTTTTGGCAACATAAAAAGGCCCATGTCGCAAAAAAGGTGTTGTGGAATTTGTTTTTTCTTGTAGTTTATGTTGAGAAAATCCATTAAAGGTATAATAATTATGAACAGGCTCCGGTGAGAACACGTATGGACCCAAATCTTCACCTTACTACAAACAAAGGTGAAAGCATATCTCAATTAGCAATGTTTATATGTGTTTATATGTATTTATATGCTATGCGGGCGTGCTTGCTACTAAAATCTTATTTTAATTGTGTTTAATTTTGTAAATGATTGATTTTGTTTTAATCTTTTTGATATTAATACGCATTGCACACATTCGGTGTGCACTAATAGATATTGCATACATATATTCGTGCACTAATAGATATTGCATACATAAATATATTTAATTAGTATTATGTTGATCCATTACGTGTATGTTATAGGTCAAAGATTAACACGTCCAAAGTTTTATGAGACTTCACCCTAATCACCCAAATTTTCTTATCAGTTGTCTTGGATCTTCATATATGGATTAAAACCGTGCTTATTTTGAATTACACTTTTGTCTTAAAAGATGTTGATCTGAATCCAATCATATTTTATTGTTGGCAGGTATACACACGGGGCATACATAGTATTCAAAGGCCTAAATCCAGGTGTTTACACCTCGCAATAATCAACACAAGCACAAGTAAACGGATACCTAGGCACCACATAAAAACTTGAGTCCATGGAACTTGCTCAGTAGGCGTACTCCGAGTACGTGAGGGAGGATGTCACCACATCAATATCCCCTACGGTTGATATACCTAGACTACACAAAGCGTATCCAGTGTGTGGCGACCTTTAGTCTAGGTTTACATTGATTTATTACATGTTTATGACATTTCATGTCATCGAAGTGTTGTGTGGTTATTATTTTTAGTTTATTTTTTATTTTATGTTCATTTTGTACTTGGCACCTAAGAAGGGGAAGTTTGATGTTAAGTTTAAACAAGTTATATGTGTATCGGATATTTGGAATATCAGAATTATAAATGAAATGTTGTCAAATTTTTTAGACTTGTTACATGTTTATGATATTTATTCTTCTCTCACCATTTCATCATTTTGTAAAAATATAAAGATATTTGTAATAACTCTTACCACATTTAACAAATTCAACTTTTGTAACTGCTAATAGCAGTCACAAATTTGTCATTACTATTAATTTTGTAACCCTTAATAACAGTTACAAATATAAGATTCGTAACTGCTGATAGCAGTTATAAATATTAGATTTATAACTGCTGACAACAGTTACAAATTAGGGTCACCGGTCATAACCACCAGAGGGGTTATAAAAATTTATGACTTATGTTAAGAGTTACACATTTTCTTTTGTCACCCCCTAAATTGTGAAGGTAAATAGCAGTTATAAAGGTCATTTCTGACTGCTAACAACACTCATAAATCTCCTATTTTGGGGTAGTTTTTCTTACCGCGACCTCTGCTAGTGCGGTTGTACTACAACAACTCCAAATCATCGGGGAATAGACTCAGGTGGTCTTCAACTCAAAATTGGTGAATATTATTTAAAGGCTATGGTAGTACACTTATGTGCCTTAGTAGTCGTGGCCTAAGCAGTAATATCATACAGTAGTTCAAACGCTGCATCCTAACATCACACATGGTTAATCTAATATTTTTGTGATTACTCACTTCTGCTAGTTTTGTCTCAGATTATATATACTCTGTAAAGACTAACAAATCAGAAAATGAAAGGAGAATCCAGCTAGAGCGGAGAAGTCAAAGATGAGATTATGAAATTTTACAATCACCTCAACCATCTCTATGACAGTCATGCTTCACTCTAGACCCAAGTCAACCATTTAACTCAAATGGTCCTCATGCTTGAGGCTGCTGTCTCATCCAATGTGGGTGCGGCACCCAGGGTCATTGCTTCTGTAGCCCTAGCAGTTGCAGCAGCGATAGCAGCCAGCAGGAGCCATTAAAAGAAATTAGAGAAGGCAAAAGGGAGCTCTAAGGCCTACACCCCATTAGCCTTCCAAATTGAGGACATCCTTGAATGCATAAAGGAAGATAAGCTCCTCAAATGGCCAGAGAAGCTGAGGGATCCACCCCATAAAAGGGACAAAGCTAAGTGCTGAAAATTCCACCAGGATCATGGCCACGACACCGAGCAATGCTATGCTCTGGAAGTTGAAATTGAGAGGCTCATAAAGCAGGGGATGCTGCAGCAGTTCCTCAAGGATTCCTGGGGGATGCGGCCTAACTAGACAGGCTATATTCCTCTTTTTATGCCCATATTTATATTTTATTTATTTCTGATTCTTAGTGAACTCTTTTGAATAGTTCCGTTTTAACTTTGTATTGAAGTAGCAAAATCTTATATATATGAATAGATATATAAAATCAAGTTCACTTTATAATGCCATATTTTGATTTCTCGATTCCATTAAATGATATCTTATGAAGGACTCATTGCCTTAAATAATGACCGAGTCAAGACAATATGTTATATCGGGAATGATAATATCCAAATGGGTCCACAACGCTCGTCAAGATGCCTAATTTTTCGAAAGTAAGTGACGATTGGAAATGGCAAAAGCAACTATCGAGAGCAGCTATCTAAATTGGTCTGCAACATCACTTGTAGGGGCTTCAAATGCATGTTCTTAGCTTTCGGGATACGTCATTAGCCCCGGGAGTTTATTCCCCTGACAAACATCATTAACTTGGTGAATAGAGATGAAACATCATTAACTTGGTGATCTCATATTATCTTGGGGAAGCTTCATAATACCTATCCCGGGAAGGCCTGATAATAACCCACAGGGTCCAGAGACTTAATCGTCTACGGATAACCCTATATTTGAAGGGGATGAAGACCTAATTATCTATGGATAATCCAATTATATCCTGGAAAGGCATTATATATATATCTAAACATAGCTTGGGGAAGCATTATAATACCTAGCCCGGGTAATAACCCAATAGAAGCAACTAAAGGAAATCCATGAAAGGCAATTGAAGTGACTAAAAGGATGATGTATTGCTGTCATCATAAAGTATGCCAAAGCTAAAAAAAAAGTGAATGGCTTTAGCCCAGCATGCTGTCATCAATTTGTGTCAAAGGTCTGAAAGGCACCGCAAGCTTATCAAGGAGTTCATTATGTATAAAAGGAGGTCGCAGCCTTATCATTTAGGTTGAATAAGGATTTTAAAGCGTTGGTAAATTATAATAGAAGAAGTTTAGCCGTAGCCATAAGTATGGGTACAAAAGTATTGAAGTAAAGTGGTCCAAAAACCTAAGTGTCTGCGGCAAGGGACTTGTTCCCCAATATCCACTATTGCTATAAGAATACAAACACAACATACTGCTAAAAGGTGCAAGAGTTATCATCACTAAATAAAATTCAATAAAGGTGCCGCAACCCTGTTCAAGAAGAGACTGCAACCTACCCTTAATGTTGCAAACATATTTCAGTGGCAATAATATACAAGAATACAAGTGGAAAGTCCAAGGAGAAGAAATCTGTCCACAACCTATGTAAAGAAAACATTTATACTATGGCCCCGCGACCTTAATCTATTAGTCCTACAAGTTCATTCAATCAAGCAAACAAGAATTTAAGTTTTGAAGCATTGGAAGTATAAAGCATGCAAATGAGATACATAAACCATTGATTTTCAAAATTGGACGTAGCCTTGATAATAAGGGTCGCATAAGTTTAAAAGGGTACTAGCCCTATAAGTTAAAGATCAGAGATTAAAAATATCTAGCAAAAATTCAAGTATTCAAGCTATACAAACAAAGGCTGTAGCCTTGAATATCAACAGTTAAATTAAGAGGGACACAACCCCAATGATTGAGAATTAAAGGAAGACTAGGAGGTTGCATCATCTTCATTATTTTCCTTGACATCATCTACTGGGGTCTCAGTCTCCTGATCTGCTACCACTGCTGTGACCTCTGCCTCAGCCATTAGCCTGGCCCTCTCTTCGGCTGTAGCCTTCATTTCATCCATGCAAGCATCATGTTCAACATTTTCCATGATCCAAGATTTAATTATAGCCGTAACATCCGGTATGTTCTTTACCACCCTATACCTCAGCTCATGGTAGCCACAGATATAATCTCTGTTATTGGTAACGAAGAAGTCTGGGGAGCCTTTGTATAACGCTATAGTGTTGTTAATGGCTAATTGAAGGGATTTGCTATGTTATTCATCTTTTCTTGTAAGGGTCGCAGAATCATCTTCCTCCATCTTCTTTATCGCCACGACATGGGCATCAACTTCAATTGGCAGCTTTGGTCTCCAAATCATCATACTTCTCCTGAAGAAGTCCCAACTTGCTATTGGCAAACTCTGTGGCCTTGACAGCTTCCACAGCTTGATCTTGGGCAACCTTAAGGGACTTTGCGATTTGCCTAAAATTATCCTTAGCTTCCTCCTTAGCCTTGTAGGAAGCTTCAAGGTCCATCTGAACCGCCTGGAGTGCTGCGACAAATGATTTCTTTCTTGCTTCAAAAGATTTAGTCCTTGCGTTCACCAAATCAGTCATATGAACACTCTCCGCGGCCTCTTTAAGTCTGTAAATACCCTTATACTTGAGTTTCTGGTTCGCCATAGCTTCCGCAACCTGTAAATGTACTAAGAGTTAGAAAATAAAATAGAAAATACTAGGGAATATTGGAAAGCTAGAATTACTTAACCTCAGTAGATTATGAAGGGCATAAGACTCCACGTCCTCGTGGTCCTCAACCACCAACCGATCTAGACCAGCTCCATCCATCGCCTTCCTTATCGTGTGGACAACACGGGTAGTTGTGTCCCAAGAAGACTAGGGGAAAATTTGCAATGACAATAATTATTGATGGAGAGGGAGGAGAATTTATCTCATGGACAGGTAAAGTGCCGCGGATACCTTGGTCAGAGAGTGATGACATGAGACCTGTCGCGGCCAGATTAACCATAATATCATCATTAAAAGTTACCTCAGGCCTCTCATGACGGGCCAACTCCTTAACTTGGAGTGAGGGAGTGACAACATTGGTTTAATCCACAACAATATTTTGGGGCACGGCAGGCTCAACTTAGCCACTAGGGACGCCTATGTCAGGAGCCTTAGACTTGGTCCTTTTCCTCTTCCTCTTCCTTTGCTTAGAAGTGTTATTGTGGAAAATCGCATCCTCATCCATCTCAGCAAGTTGAGATGCTAATAGAGATCTGTCAATATCCTCACCTGAGAAGAAATAAAGCAAGGTCAACATCCAATGGTTGAAGATAATTGTCGCGGAATCAAAAAGTAAAAATAATAATACCTTCAGCACTCATCTTTTTGAAATAGATTTGTTGAGGAAGTATGCCGCTTAAAAAATGGAGGCAGAGGTTACAAGTGTGCTGAACTTCTTCTCCTTAGTAAGAATTATTGCGCCTTTGCCAACTCTTTTCTCTTACTGCTTTATCAGCTGCAAATTGTCAAGGGCTGCAGAAAAATACAAAGGTTAGTAAAAAAGAAAAGTGTGGAGAATAATATGCAATTATAAAGATAGGATGCAACTATAATTGGAAAAGTACTAAGTTTTGAGGGACACCCCCATTGTCACGGCATCCTAAAGGTTCTCTCCCTCTCAATCTCTTCAGGGTGAATCTCCCACCCTTCTACAGAAATGTAAAAATATTTTGCCTTCTAGTTCTTTACACTTGTAGGCCTCCCAGAATAAAAGGTCTCATCTCTGTCGCGGACAAAAAAATAATAGTACCCCACAAATTTGATGGAGTTTTCCTTTGGGCGGTAGAAGTGGAAAAACTCCGCAGGAGTAATGTCTCTCTTGAATATATTCTCCCATAGTACAACAACTGCAAGAATGGCCCTCCATCCATTGGGATCTAATTGGGCTTGGGATAACCTCATTGATTGGAAAATTCTTCTAATGGGAAAAGGGACAGGCAATCGCAACCCATAAATGAAGCTGTGCAAGGGGAAGCAGACCCCATCGTCAGCAAGTGTTGTGCATGGCCTTTGTTACGCGACAGGTGCTGAGCACATCAAACCCTCAGGGAACTTGAAGGCCTCAACTACCTAATCAACCCATTCTTGGGTCATAGCACTGTGGATACTAAGTGAAACAAGTGGTCTCTCAGCCCTCCCAGATATGCCAGCAAGTTCATCCCTAACATTAGATGCACCCCCTGCCGTCGCATTCTCATCTATGTCCATTAGGTGGTTGCTAAAATTGGCCTCTTCCTCCATGGCCGTAGAGTCTGGGTTTGAATCTGAATTTAGTGCCACGTAGTTGGGGAAATATTTTAGTTCGCAAGGATCAATCGATTTCAAAATGCACACGGAAAGAAGTTCAGGAGGAGAGGCTCCAAAATGTTTATTCCAAAAGCCTCTCGGAAATTCATCTGGGTCAAAGTTCATATGACTGCAACAGTACCTGAAAAGCAGAGAGTCCACAGTTAGGCGCCACAGCCAATATGGTCCTAAGGCCTCTCATAGTCCACGGAAGGTATAACGATATATCAAAAAGAGTATAAACAAGAAATGTTAGGCAAAATTGGCCAAGTGTACCGAGTGTTGGGTTCTAAAGCCCTAGAAGTTAATTATCACCGTGACATATTGTTTTGGGGGAAGGATATATAGGGTCTTATTACAGGCCATAGTCATTAAATTATGGACTAAAATGACGTGAATTATAAACTGAGCCTAAATGAATCTTATTCAATACATGTCGTAGCATTATGTTTAAATCCCGCCGCAACAACATGCTGTATGGCGCAGATGTTTCTTGAACAAATCAATATTTGAAGGTTGCATTGATTAAGGACAACCTTAATTTTACTAAAGGGACATTTATTCATACCACGACCACTCACTCAAACAGGTTTGTATTTAATCTGAGTAAATTCAAAGATCAAAGGCCTTAGAATGGGAAACTTCTCTCTCAAGAACATCAAAAACAAAGGCAGAAAGCTAAAAGTCTACAATCGTATTCAAGAGCAATTTTGCAACAGTTATTTTGCAATTTAAGTTATAATGAGTAATCATTCGAGCTAGCCTAAAGGAGTGCTCAATTCATGGGTAGATTGATAAATAGGAGTTTAATTCTTAGAGAAGTCACAGTTATGTTGCAAAGACATGAGTTTGTAGTCAAGAGAGAATATGACTCATGCCTCAGCCTATTATGTTAAAGAGCTAATCAGATTGCACATGCTGCAAGAAATTCTTAAACTACTGAATATTTAAAGGCCGCAAACATTGACCCAACACAACCCTAAAGTGTTAAGGGATTTTATTATGCCGTAGCCATGAATTCCTTATGCCGTGGCTATATGATCAAACAGGTTAGTATTTAATGTTGATAAATTTGAAGATGGAAGACCTAGAATGTGAAGATTTTATTCAAGAACATTAAGGACAGTTATACAATACAATGGAAGATTAAAAGACTTCATTCATTGGCTTAACGGGGATGTTAGCAACATATCTTATCAATAAATATTTTTCAAGATATGAATTCGAATAGACCATCTAACATGCAGAAATCAGAAGCAAACAAAAAAAAGTTAAACCATAGGAAGTTTTTGGTTGGAAAATTACCTAAAAATGGGTGAAATCCGATTGCTCCGCTTTAAACCACCTTAACACCACCACGCACTGCCTTGAAAGGTTGTCGAAAAACTCAAGATGAAGTATAAACAAGGATTTGCTTTCGTTATGCTCTCAAATATTTGGGTAACGTAATGAAGTCCATGGCCAGAAAAAATTGTATAAGAGGGTGCGAGAAGATGAAGCGTCGCCTTGGAAGTACCGTGACACCTTAAGAGGACTTGACTACTCAGCCGCAACCCCAATTATAATCTCTTGGTGCTACGAATTGGGGGCTTATTGATAGTATAATATAGTATCTTTCCACAGAATGTATACGATGGGCAAGTACCGAAGACATGCTGCCGGAACCTATAACTTGCAGGCTGTGGCCTTATCTAAATCTGCCTCACACGCACAGGGTGCGACACCTTCAAGCTACAGGGCATGACCCTGCTTAATACAGGGCACGACCCAACTTACTACGGGGTGCGGACCCAGTCTTACCATATTAACTGGCCACACCCCCATTTCACCTACCAGAAATACAACACCTATAAATAGAGGTCAACACCTCGGGATAAAGAGGCCAAATTCATTTTTTCCTATATCAGTGTCAGGCTTAGCGCTGATTACTCTCTCTACGCCACTGGACACAGCTTGGGTGTTACTCGTCGGCATCGCAGCCATACACCAGAATCCATTACCACCATGTATTCTCCATTACTCTCATACATGGTACGCCACTTTAGGCTTGATTATATTGTACTATGTAACACATATAATGAGAATGGAGCAACACTGTGGATGTACGCCTATTTTAGAGGCTGAACCACTCTATATCTTGTCTTTTATCTCTCCTTATTTTCTCTATAGGCTTATTATGCACTTTACTCTTGATTTGCTGATACGATAGCGACAAGTGGGCGATTTCTTGTATCATTAATTATAAATAAGTCGATAGTTTAATTTTTATTAATTATGTTATAATTTTTTTATCTACTTAATTAACTAATGGTGTGCTTTTTGTTATTTCAGACCAAGTTTATGGAAGTGCATGAGTCATAGTCTGATGAAGACAAGGCATCTTTGTCTACGAACGAACTCAACTAAGTGTTCGGCGCTGATCGTAAGAGGTGGACTAGGGGTGAGCTCGTGGGTGGGCAATTCTACGATCATCAGAATGGAAACGAGCGATAATGGGCTGGCTCGTTAGGTGGACACGCATGACGCGAAGCTATCAAGGTTGGAGGCGACGTTCCTAGATATGTACACATTCATGAAGCGTGAGTTGGGTGGCAAGGGGAAGGGGAAGGATAAGATGGTGGATGAGGACGAGTACGTGGATTTCGTGGCTTTATCATCGATACGTTCAGACTCACTTCTTGATGATCTAGTCCCCTACTTGGCTCTCGTCCAGCGGCCTATGTCAATAATCAGTTGGCTGAGCGTGTTTTTACCCATGGATAGTAGATAGTGAGGGGGTTGAGGGACCAGAATACCGTCTCGGATATGCCAGGTCATGGACGTATCCTTCAAAACATCGAGGCCAAAGTGCTAACCAAGAAGGAGAACTCCACATTGTGGTTGCACGAATAATACAGCGTGATGCATATTCATGGGTGTCACAATGCGTAGCCTTCCTTCCTCCTCGACATACCCCAGACTCTATGGCATGACATTATTTGTATCTATTTTTAATTGGTCACTTGGATTATATTTTAATTATTTTGATTTGTTACATTTTGGTTTGGATATGGATTGTATTTTTATTTTATTTGGATATGTAATTGTATATGTAATGGTTTGGTGCATTATTTTTATTTTATTTAAATATATGCTGTTTGAACAGGTAAAATTTTGCTATAACAGGTACAAATATACTGCTAGGCAGTGGCAGTGGCCAAACTGCCCAGCAGAGTTTTTTTAAATTCTGCCCAAATTTGTCATGGTCATTGACCATGACAAGTTCGTGATAATTTTTTATAGTTTGGCACATGTTTATCAAGGTCTTTAACCGTGATAAAACTTGTCATGGTGAAAGACCGTGATAGGACCGTGACAAACTCGTGATAAAAATAATTGTAACCCCCAGACTTGTCACGATCAATGACCTTGACAATCCGATAGTTTTGGTATAGTGTATTATGATTTGAAGAATGAATTGGGGAATAAGAAAAGGTATGTTCCAGATGATGGTACACAACTAACTCGTCCCAACTTATACGTACATGCTTGAGGGACCAAAGATAATAAATTCCCGTCACACTTGTCTAAGACACTAGCATTAAGTCGGTTTAAGCCCTAATGATGACCTTGACCATGAAAATGATGCCCTGACCCAAACCTTTGGAAAGAATAAAAGGGGGAGGATAAGAGGTGTTGGATCACATATGCCAAAAACAAAATTTAAATACATCGCACCTCTCATGGGAGGAGCTTTCTTTGATCAGGGATCGTATTTCGACCCAATAGGAATAACAATTCAAGACAGATGGGGATGTCCAGGAGATTAAAAATAACCTCGGATTCTAATCGAATGAAATTGGAAAACTTGTGACTCATTTGGACAATTATAGGCCCCCAATGCCTCCTAGAGTTTACCCTTACCCTCCTCCTCAAGGTTTCCCATATCCTTCCCCTTCAAGTTTCCCTTCCTAAATGTCGCCTCATGTAACATTCCTCTCCCAAATGTCGTCTCATCTAACATTACCTTACCAAATGTTGAATCCTCCAACTTTTCCCTCCTAAATTTTGACTCCTCCAACATTCCCATTCCAAATGCTGACTCCTCCAACATTCTCCTCCCAAATCCTAAATCCTCTAACATTAACCTCGCTAGTGCGTTCGCCTGTCACGGGAGTTGGATCATCATCAACAACTCAAGAAGACTATAAATAACATTGCTATTTTAGGGACCTAGGCAATGCGAGGATTGTTGGCGTGTGCACACTCATCTCCATAATTTTTGAAACTCTAGTACACGATCGAGCTTTGTAGAGGGGTGAGGCTCAAATAATGGTAGATCAAATATACAAAGGCTGTGAAGGTGGACCTGTGTACATTGATAGTGGGGAAGGGATGGAATTTAAGAATTACGCATAATCTTTTGTTACTTTGCCAGTGTATCTGTTTGTAAAGTTCTAATAATATTTTCTTTCATTTCAGCTGTGATATCATTTTTTCATTTCAGTTGTAAGAATTTTTTTTTGTTTCAATTGTAAGAATATTATTTGTTTCAGTTGTAAGAATATTTTTTAACTTATTAACATAGTACTAAAATTTAAAGATTATTATATGGATTTCCCACAATACAAAGAGTGGATGGGAGAAACTAACTGAATAGAAAATAATCATGTAAAGGACGTTCCAGAATTTTTTAAGTACGCTTTCAAAAATCTTAAAAGTGATTAGATTCCGTGTCAGTGCACCCGTTGCATGAATGAAAATATAAGTAATTGGAAGACGTTTAGTTGCATTTAATAAAGTGGGGAATCTATCAAGACTACAAAATATAGACATACCATGGTAAGAAAAATATACCTTATGTTTCGAAATACCTATCAGTACCTGACCACGTAATAGAACCCCAACGAGTGGAAGTGGCACGTGATTCAATAATACATCGTCCATTGACCGACTTAATTGATGATGCTTATGGACTCCACATACATCAAAGCCACTAACCTATGAATATGGATAATGCGCATTATGACCAAGTAAATGACTAATTTGGTAATGGACTACCAGGAGATCAAGAATACATACGACTGAAAGCCGATGCCGATAGACCATTTTATAGAGATTGTGATGAAGATCACTCGGTATTATATACAGTGATTGGTTTGCATAATTTGAAGAGTCAGTTTGGTTTGTCTAGGAACAACGCAATCAAAATTCTTAAGTGGTTTAAAAAAATTATCTCAAAAGAGAACACGTTACCAGAAAATTATCCTACCGTGAAGAAGAGCTTGAAGGGTTTGGGTTTGAAATACAAATCTATTCATGCATGCAAGTATGATTGTATATTGTACAAAAATGATCACAAAGTGAAGGGTGAATGTCCTATATGCAGTGAGCCTACATATATGGTTTGTGAGAATGAAAATAACAAAGTTGGAAAATATAACAAGTGCTCGTAAGTCCCACAAAAGGTTTTGAAGTATTTTCCACTTGGGCCATGGCTAAAATGAATTTTTACTATCCCATGGATAGCGGAGGCCATGATATAGAGTCACGCAACGTTTGTATTGCAATCTCAATTGATGGGTTTAACCTTTTCAATAATTTAAGTACTAGTCAGAGTTATTGGCCAGTTCTTATGGCGCCTTTAAGTCTCCCTCCAACACTATGCATGCGAAAGGAGGTCCCAATGTTATGTTTTTTTATACTCGAGATGAAGACTCCCAATGTTAATATCGATATATTCTTAGTACCATTAATCGAATAACTTAAAGAGTTACGGGACAAAGGTATGACTACGTTCGACCCTCATAAAGGTGAATAGTTAACACTTAAAGTAATGGTGATGTGGGCGATTAAGGACCTTCCTTTTTATGAAACATTTTTTGGTTGTAATGTTCATGGTTATTATGGATGTCCTATATATGGGGATAAAATTGAAGATAGTTAGCTAAAACATAGTAGTAGGATGAGTTACACGGGTCATCATATATTTTTGCCGACTAGTCATCCTTTTAGGAAGGACAAGTCTAACTTTTTGTCTATTGGTCACAAGATCATAATGCCACATACTTGGATTTTTGGTTAGCAGATCGAGGAGAAAGCGGCGGTTGTGACTACAGGGAATAGGTACGTGGCCAAACACCCTTAGTTTGTAAACTTGAAGCATAAAGCTAGGGGGTTCTGAATGACCCTAGTAAAGCAAATCCATGGTCCAGGCAATCAATATTTTTTTATTTGCTGTATTTGAAAGATCATTGTGTAAGGCATGTAATTGATGTAATACACATAGAGAAGAATGTTGCATAACATCTTATAGGAACATGTATGGATAGATCTCATTCCAAAGATGGATAGAGGTCCCATCAAGATCTACATGATATGAAAATAAAAAAGAATTTGTGGTTAAAAAATGATCCTATAATAGGAAGAACTTCTAACTCCCATCTGCTTTCACTTTGACTACTAGTGAGAAAAAGATCCTCTTAAACATGTTGTTCATCTTGAAGAATCCATCTAGGTATTCTGGTAATTTACGTAGGGTAGTAAGCTACTAAGCAAATGACTTGAAACAATGCAAGTCCCAAAACTGGCACGCAATCTTCCAATTAACCGCTATGCTATTTTGACATTGCTTATCTAAACACAAAGATCTCTATCAGACAATTACGCAAATCAATTTGTGTTTTACCCTACCTTGTATAAAAGTGGTAAACAGAGGGCACATTAAAGTTACAAAATCAACTTTAACTGAGGCAATTTGTGTATTAGAGTAATATTTTCATCCATCGTTCTTAGATATTAACACCCACTTGCTTGTTGTGACACCATGCTTAATTAAATACCGGGTGATCAGGCCTTTATTAAATTAAAACAAGATTTCCATTTGGTTCATTCTTAGCATCGATGTCGAAAACTTTTGAAAACATTTACTAACCACCTAGTATTCAACAAAGTCGGTGCCAAATTTTATCTTTTTATTAAACAGAAAAATATGCAAAAACAAATACAATAACTAACCATCCACGCGTGATTAGGCCTTTATTAAATTAAAACAGGATTCCATTTAATTCGTTCTTAGCATCATCATCGAAAACTTTTTAAAATATTTACTAACCACCTAGTATTAAAAACAATCGGTGCCAAATTTTATCTTTTTATTAAACAGAACAATATGCGAAAACAAATACAATAACTAATTATCCACATAATAAATGAATAAGCTGAAAGATCATCTGATAAGCAACGGATATAAAATAATACCGAATAAACCATCGGTTTCTGAATCCAAATAAAATTCCAATAAAAATAAAATTCAAATACATATTCTGATTTCCATAAAGAAATAACTGAGGGCCAACACGTCCGAATGAAATACTGAATTGCACCCTACACTAGGAATGAATTAATTGAAGCATCTAATTCCAAATACTGCAAGCATCCATAAGTGCTACAGCTACGCATCCCTGGAACAAATCATCCTGCTTGACATTTATGTGGCTGGACACCTAAAAGGTTTTGGAAAAAGGTTTTTGCAAGTACGGGTTAGAGCCCAAGTAAAAATCATTTGAAAATATTTAGCAAGCATTTAAATATAAATTTAAATGAACGATTAAGAGATACACATGTTAGGCTGCAGACACTCTCTTGAGTTTCCTCACCTATCATCTATAGTGCACACCTAACGTCCTACCTAGTCAAGCTACCCAATCTAACTAGGTCTCAAGGATTTAATAAGCCTCAAATCAGTCTATCTCACCCATACCGCCCATACAGTATGTTACCGAATACCTTGAACTACCATTTAATCATAGTCAAGATTATCCTTAACTTACTCATACAGCCCATACAAGAAGCTATCGAATACCCTTAATAACAAACATCTCTCCTCTATTATTATTATTAAACCCACGTGACCATTTCACATATTTTATGGTTCAAGCCTTAACATTTAAGTTACTCTACTTAAAATTTATTTTAGATATTCACCACCCATCTTCCTATTATTTACGCCTTAGTAGATTCAACATTAATTAAATTTACACTATCTAATATCCCTACTATTTTCTCTTTACTAGATTGATCGTTCTTTAGATACATACTATATCGTCTCACTATTATCCCACATAAGTAGATAAATCTTTGTTTAAATACACACTATCTAGCCTCACTACTGTCACACATAAGTAGGAGAAAACATCCAAGCATATATATATATATATATATATATATATACATATATATATATATATATATATATATATATATATATATATATATATATATATATATATAATATCCACCGATCTGGCTGATACGACGCAAATATTGCGTATTTCACCCGTTAACCTACGCGTTATTGGCCCCCTCGGGTATCTTAATCCCTATATTTATGCTCGTTAACCAGAAAACCTCGGATTTCTATGTTAACATGTTTTTCAGGGGTTAATTGAGCTTTTGTAGGTATTTGGATGCTTAGTATGAAGTTCGGACACATTCCGGTGAAGTTCCGTACAAAATCGCACGCGTAAGGGAATTTTAGTCCTTTCACAGCTTTGGTACCTGGCCCGACATGTCACCGAAGTTGTAGCCCTCCTCGCTAACTTCGCGTGGCCGTGAACGGTGCGCGATTCCGATTCATAACGAAGAAGTTACGGAGATTTCAGCGGAGGAAAAACAAGGAAAGCAAAAGAGGAGAAGAGAAGAGGAAGAGAGTAATGCAGTAGGCTGCTGCATTCTTCCCTGTTTGATCGATCGATCGACCATTATAATTTGCCAAATTTTTTCCTAGGTCGATCGATCGACCAAAGGGGTCGATCGATCGATGCTCTGTTTTCTGTAGATATTTTGCCTTCTTTTCTTTCTTCTTTATTTTTATTCCAACTTACTATATAAGCCAATTTTGTTGTAATAAGACCATATATCAGTACATACACGTTTTTAGGTTAGAATAGTTAGGGTTTTGAAGGTTTTGGATGGTTCTTCTTCATTTCTCTTTGGATTGACAATCTAATTGGTTTGTAAGTTGACTTTTCATTACCCTCTCCTTTAATATTGCTTGTTTTCCATTAATTCTTTCTTTCTAGATAATTTACATGATTTGTTAATTAGTTTACTTGATTTATTTCTTGCTTAATTAGTTTATTGCTTTGTTAATTAGTTTAATTCATGTATTACCCTTAGATAAATAGGGTCGGGATTTTGTTACGCCATTTACGGGTTTGGACCTCAAAAGTTAGGGTTTCGTGTAAAATTGCATTTAATTGAAACCGCGTGTATTAAAGTTGGATTGTTATGCGTTTAACTTTCTTTGTCACGCAACTTTAGTGTTTATAGCGATAATCCGAATTTAATCCGCGTGTGACCATTTTCCGTTAAATGTTTAATCTCGCAACTTTGGGTTAAATTCCTTATTGTGTGATGTTTATGCTTAATTGTAAATGCTCGATTAAATTTCTTTCGATCCGAAATTCTAATTAGTAGTTGTTTAGCCCGTGAATGTGTGTATGTGATCCCGATCCTCGCTTTCCTTTTGTGTAGCGTAACTTATTCATTTCTTTTGTCATCATAACCACCCATCACCTTTTCATTTATTTCTTTTACACCATTTTTATTCTTGAAGTTTTAAAACAATTAACATCTAAAATTTAATCACTCCCTGTGGATTTCTTACGATACCCGACTTACCGCTGTGCTTGCTTGTCAAGTGTAGTAGTAGCTTAGGTTTTTTTTGTATCGCGGCGGCGAAACACACAACGATTGTGTCCTCACACGAACACACTTTTTCTGCCCGGTCACAAAATGGAATGGCGCCGTTGTCGGGGAGTGTGTTTTAGATTGTAATTGTTTTATTATTTCGTAGTATTTTTCCTTTTGTATTTGTATTCTTTGTTTTAACCTTTTTTGCAGGATAACATATTTGAGCGCTAAGAAACTTTGATTCGCGGTTGCTCACTTTCTTGCTCGGATTGTCCATCTGCAAACAACGATGTAATCATGTCCTACTACTATAGTTATTACGGTTATTCTAATGATTCATACTTTGGGGATAGTTTTCAAGTTTTTCATTTTCAAGATTTTCTTGAAAATGAAAGACTTGAAAACATTTATCGGAATCAAAATCGTTATTGGGAGCTTGAGTTGGATTCATTGTTAGAATCCAATGACGATTCTTATTTCATTACTTTTTAAGACGAGTTTCAACCAAATGAGGAGTCCGAGGCTCTTGAGCTGAGGAAGCCTACTTTGGAAGAGACTTTGCTTCTTTACTCCCAAGGTTTGGAAAGCCTAAATGATGCTGGAATGAGACTTGGTGCACTTTGCAATGAGATGAATTCTTATGCACAAAACAACGAGGAGGTGGAAACTTGTATTTCACCTAAATTTTTCGAAGAATTTCTCATCGAGTGTGCATCTTTCTCCCCCGAAATTCAATCTCCTTCCGATGATGAGTCGATTGAGATTGAATTTGTTTCATCACCATATTCGTTTTCCGTGATCGAACCATTAGAATTACCGGTTGATTCCTATGAGTCGGTAGAAACTTTTAAAACTTCTACACTTTTTGCCGATGAGGACTCTTTACCGGACTTGTTTTCGATGGAGGTTATCCCGATGTGTGCACCACCTCCCATTCCATTTGAAAAATCTCTGGGAGATGAGTCGATTTTTCTTGGACCTCAAGTGTACCTTTCCCCCTTATTATCCAAATCCCCCATCGTCCGCCCAAAATTTCAAATTGGCGATGGTTCACTTTTTTCACCACCCACATGCCTTCCGTTGTTCAAACGAAATTCTTATTTTCCAGGAGGCATGTTCGCTTTTGAGGGTCCACCGTTGATCTTTCAAAGTCAAATACCTTTTTGGGTGGACCCTCAACTATTTAGACTTCTAGTGTATAGTTAGTGTGAAGTCTAAATAGTAGGTTGTAAATAGTTAGCTTTTTAATTTTCTTTCTTTCCTACTTTTCTTTCCTTTTAATTTAGTCTAGTGTAATTAGTTAACTTTTTGTTATTTGTTTTTGCTATGCTCGGTACTAACTTGTTTTGTCGATTTCATTGGACTCGTGCTTAGGGAGATCGCTCCAATTTTGGGTAATATCGTTCTTTTCCTCTCTTTATGTTGTGTTCTTAATGCGCATTGAGGACAATGCAATATTTAAGTTAGGGGGTGTAGGATATTTTATCCATTTTTTTGTTTTGTCCATGGATTTGCTCACATTTAGTTACTAAGTATGCCTTTTTGTGAAAAATTTCAAAAATTTCAAAAATATTTTCTTTCTTTTTTCTCCTTTGTTGGACATTTTGCCTTGTTTTCGATGATAAATTTTAATAATTTCCCGATCCAATATACAACTCAACGATGCATGTTCTCGATTTTAAAAGTTATTAGACTTTAGTCCTTAAATCATTGATATTGTGAATAAGTTCGTGAATTAAACACATCCCATGAGCGTATGCACTTTCCTTGTTCTATTGATTTGGTTTAAGATTTTTATAACTTGATAATCTTTTGTTGCATTGTATATACTTACACCGAGTAAGCTTTGTACCTTTCGTCGTTTATGAGTGTTATACACTATTCTTTTCTCATCGAAAACGTTGAATTCATTGGTAATCTCACTAATCTTGCATTTGACCGTTCATTAATTGAGTTCATACTTGAAATGTGTTACTTGAGCATGATTTTCATATATTGTTTTGACTCGATAATTGCGTAAACTTTATGAAATGATCATAGGCCATCTTTGTTATATCACCCATATTGACCTTGACCTCACCCTTATATGTTTACCCTCGTAACCCCTTTGAGCCTAAATATAGCCTTTCGTTTCATAACCCCATTCCCATAACCAACTCCGCATTGGAGTTTTAGCCCATATATACACTTTCCATACCTTTGTTTGGAATGATACTTGGGATTTAATGTTGTTATGATGGCGGTTGCAATTTAGGCATATGAGAGTTTGATAAGTGATGAAAAGAAAAGAGATGTGAAAAAAAGTGCAGAAAAAGAAAAAGCAAAAGAAAACATGAGAAAAAGAAGAAAAGAAAAGAAAAAGAAAAGAGAAAGTTGTAAATGTTGTGTATAGTGTTCAATAAGCTTTGATTACTTTCCCCAATGATATATCTAATGCTTGTTTTGGAGCTTGTTTTCCAATTTTTGATATTTCCCGCATTATCCCATTATCCCGAGTTTTCATCCCGAACACGTTGAATCCGTACATACATTCCTTCATTTCGTACCCTAGCCTATCCTACATTATAACCCTATTCAAGTCCTATGTGATCTTTGGTTGATGTAATTTAAAAGTCATAATAGTTTTGATAATCTGTGAAAATGCATTTCGCCTCTTTTAGTGTGAGGTATCCTTTCATTGAGATTACAGTTTTTCATTTTATATATAGCGTTCTTCATTTGTGACATGTGCGCGACCTAGTTTCCATTTACATTTACTCTTTAGCCCGCATGTCCCATGTGTTACCTCCCTGTTTTGAGTGAATTCGCTTAATGAGCGTAATGCGCGTGAGGATTGAATATATGCTTGCCTTTATGTTTATCCGATTTATTTCAGTTTTTACCAAATCATATTGTGCATGTGCTCTCCCCCCTCCCACTTTTAAAGTTTCAATTCTATGAGGTGCTTTCAACCTGTTAATAATAACGGACTCTAGTTTGAATTCGTTCAATATGCTAATAACATGTTTGAAATCTTTTTCGTTGTTGTTGAGTTTGTCGCATGTTGTGTTGGGCATATTTTGAGGAAACCATATGATGTTTGTGGGTTTCATCCCTGAAAACCCTCACGAGACGACACTCGTCCACTAGGGTAACCTAGGGGTTTAACGGCTTATTGCATACGCTAAATGCAATCGAATCGCCCGCGAAAGTGGACTTATTCTTTTATACCATACTTTTGTACTTTCTCCTTCTTTTGGTTTGCTTGTAGTTCTTGTTGTTTCCTATTTCATTGCTAGGGACTAGCAATGTGTAAGTTAGGGGGTGTGATACGACGCAAATATTGCATATTTCACCCGTTAACCTACGCGTTATTAGCCCCCTCAGGTATCTTAATCCCTATATTTATGCTCATTAACCAGACAACCTCGGATTTCTATGTTAACATGTTTTGTAGGGGTTAATTGAGCTTTTGTAGGTATTTGGATGCTTAGTATGAAGTTCGGACGCATTCCGGTGAAGTACCGTACACAATCGCACGCGTAAGGGCATTTTAGTCTTTTCATAGCTTCGGTACCTGGCCCGACATCTCACGGAAGTTGTAGCCCTCCTCGCTAGCTTCGCGTGGCTGTGAACGGTGCACGATTTCGATTCATAAAGAAGAAGTTACGGCGATTTAAGCGGAGGAAAAACAAGGAAAGCAAAAGAGGAGAAGAGTAGAGGAAGAGAGGAATGCAGTAGGCTGCTGCATTCTGCCCTGCTTGATCGATCGATCGACCATTCTAATTTGTCGAATTTTTGCCTAGGTCGATCGATCGACCAAAGGGGTCGATCGATCGATGCTCTGTTTTCTGTAGATATTTTGCCTTCTTTTCTTTCTTCTTTATTTTTATTCCAACTTACTATATAAGCCAATTTTGTTGTAATAAGACCATATATCAGTACATACACGTTTTTAGGTTAGAATAGTTAGGGCTTTGAGGGTTTTGGATGGTTCTTCTTCATTTCTCTTTGGATTGACAATCTAATTGGTTTGTAAGTTGACTTTTCATTACCCACTCCTTTAATATAGCTTGTTTTCCATTAATTCTTGCTTTCTAGATAATTTACATGCTTTGTTAATTAGTTTACTTGATTTATTTCTTGCTTAATTAGTTTATTTCTTTGTTAATTAGTTTAATTCATGTATTGCCCTTAGATAAATAGGGTCGGGATTTCGTTACGCCATTTACGGGTTTGGACCTCGAAAGTTAGGGTTTCGTGTAAAATTGCATTTAATTGAAACCACGTGTATTAAAGTTGGATTGTTATGCGTTTAACTTTCTTTGTCACGCAACGTCAGTGTTTATAGCGATAATCCGAATTTAATCCGCGTGTGACCATTTTCCGTTAAATGTTTAATCTCGCAACTTTGGGTTAAATTCCTTATTGTGTGATGTTTATGCTTAATTGTAAATGCTCGATTAAATTGCTTTTGAGCCAGAATTATAATTAGTAGTTGTTTAGCCCGTGAATGTGTGTATGCGATCCCGATCCTCGCTTTGCTTTTGTGTAGCGTAACTTATTCTTTTCTTTTGTCACCATAACCACCCATCACCTTTTCATTTATTTCTTTTACACCATTTTTATTCTTGAAGTTTTAAAACAATTAACATCTAAAATTTAATCACTCCCTGTGGATTTCTTACGATACCCGACTTACCGCTGTGCTTGCTTGTCAAGTGTAGTAGTAGCTTAGGTTTTTTTTATATCGCGCCGGCGAAACACACAACGATTGTGTCCTCACACGAACACACTTTTTCTGCCCGGTCACAAAATGGAATGGCGCCGTTGTCGGGGAGTGTGTTTTAGATTGTAATTGTTTTATTATTTCGTAGTATTTTTTCTTTTGTATTTGTATTCTTTGTTTTAACCTTTTTTGCAGGATAGCATATTTGAGCGCTAAGAAACTTTGATTCGCGGTTGCTCACTTTCTTGCTCGGATTGTCCATCTGCAAACAACGATGTAATCATGTCCTACTATTATAGTTTCCTTTGATTCGCGGTTATTCTAATGATTCATACTTTGGGGATACTTTGGGGATAGTTTCCTTTCATTTTCAAGTTTTTCATTTTCAAGTTTTCAAGTTTTCAAGTTTAACGATGTAATCATGTCCTACTATTATATATATATAAGATAGCATCCACCGGTCTGGCCACCGTGATGCACATTTGCGTACTTTACTATCAGTCCAAGTACCTCTCATACTATATCAAGGAAAAATGGTTTGGCATGTCTCCTCGAACCCACAATACGAATCACACATATTGTAGGCGAACATAATCCCCAGCCAAATGGGTCACGCATATACCTACACTCCCATTCAAATGTCGAAATAATCATACTCTTGGATAGGACGTATCCAAGGTCCTATGTTTTGGGTACAAGTCTAAAATGCACCAATGGTCTCATCAGGATAAGATCGTCCCAGACGCGGAACATCCCCCCGATAGCAAGCAACTTAGGTATGTCATACGCATAATAATACATACTTGGCATACACAGAACCTATCCATATGTATATTCAATATAGGTACCCACACGACCTATAATAATAAAACCGTATAGGTATACATTCAATCGATAAAAATTAATCCATATAGGTATACACTCAACCTACGATTATCACCCGTATGTAGTATTTTTCTCTCGAATGCTCTCTATACAATTTGATTTGATATATACTCTCTATCGTATATTATCGATAATTATTATCTACCCAAAGGGCCAATTGTTACCCCTAATTTAATTCAGTAGTTAATCCACAATTGTCCTACTGGTCTACCTCATAATTTCCCTTATCCTCTCCACGATCCATTTTCATTCTCTCGAATTATTACATTAATAATTAAGCCCAACTAGCCTTAGCCTTAACTCTCCTTGCATGACCAAGTCTCAAACCTATCAAGGACTACTATCATACAATATATCCCTCATTATATTCTAAATATATTCCAAAAATGCCCCCGATAGTTATCCACAAGTTCTTGGCTTGAAAAGGGAAAATTGTCAAAGTCTGCTAAACCGAATCGAGTAGTAAATTTTTTGGCAGATTAAACACCTTGTGGTAAGATGTTTATTACTCCCTATATAGAACTCTGATTGACCGAATTCAAAGCTCATTAGAAAGATAATACATAGAGATGTCCAGACATGTATGGATTGCACTCTAATTCTAAGTACAATTAAATGGTATACGTTGAAATTTACGTCAAAGATTCTGGCAGATTACTATGCTGGAAAATATAACATCCTATAGTAAAACATCGATTACCCCCTCTACAGAACTCCTATTGACCTGATTCAAAGCTCATTAGAAAGCTAAGACATCGAAATTTTCAAGAATTTACGGATCTCACTCCAACTCTAAGTATAATTGAAATGTAACAAGTTTAAAATTATGTCTAAAATTCTGGCAGATTGACATCTTGTGTTCATCAATTAAACCCTAAGTCATTCAAGATTCATGTTTTTCAACCAAGAACACATCAAGATTCAATATTAATCATTAAATATATTCAAATATCATTTTTTCTTCACATAAGGATAATTTCCGATGAAAAGTTTACACAAATAACTTCAAAGATTCAATCTAATAATCAAATTCTCCTTTAATAAACTTAAAACCCTAGTTTTCTCATGTTCATCATCTTTATTAATCAAGAATTATTAACCAACCCACACCTAATGATTTCATATTATTATCATTAGTAAACATCTCTACATGCATTCCTGCATTAGTTTATGAATTAAACCCTTCCAAATTCATATAAAACTTCCAAAAGCATGAAATCAAACCCTAATCTACATGGGTATTATAACGTTCTTAATATAGGTTTCCATTTAAATACTTGCCTCTCAATAGAAGATCTAAAATTCATTTTATCCATGAGACTACCGATTTTAGGATAGGACACGAATTCGAAAATAGACACACTTAGGCTTGAAAATGTGTTATGTGGGGCGGGCACCCTAGTGGCACTAAAAGGGCCCGTGAGTGACACGAACACCTTGTGCACGTCCAACGTAATGCATAGAAATTGGATGCCTAGCAACGGGACTGCTAATTTGTGTATCGGACACAAATTCAAAAATAGTCACACTTAGCCTTAAAAACGTGCTTCGAATGATGGGCACCCCTATGGCAACCAAATGGCACTGCAAATGGCACGAACACCTTGTGCGTGTCTAACGTAACATATAGCAACTAGTCATGCAATCGTGGTACTGCCGGTTTAAGGATATGACACAAACTCAAAAATAAGCACAATTAGATTGAAAAATGTGTCGCAGGGTGGCGGGTGTGGCAATATCAATATCTCCTTTTCCCTGGCCTAGAGGGAAAAAGAAGGGGGAAGAAAAAGGTCTCGTGCATTGTCCCTCTAGGAGCACTTAGGTCGTCGTCGGTGTGGGGTGAATGTAAAGGGATGCAATTGCCAACCTATTTTGCACAAAACAGGCAAAAAATATGTCATCGCTTCAAGAGAGTGACATCAAAGACAAACTGATGCTTATGAAAACAATAGTTTGATGGTTTAGGGGCTATGCTACAGAAGTTGAAGGTATTAGGCACCCATCCTACCCTTTCGGTCTGTCATGGGCTTGCGTTACTGTTTTCCATAATTTCTCACTAAAGTGTGTGTGCATGTACATATAAATGGAGATCGAAATCACCTAACCCATACCATGTAAAAGATAAAGTGAGGTCATCTAAAGGAATGTTCACAAAATATTATCCAGAAAAATACGATGTATGTGCTTATCGAGATATTTATCGTTATGATGAAACAATAATATATGCTGGATAAAGTACCAATAAGGACCAAAAATATAATATATATTAAAACAACGTATAAATGAAAGGAGATAAATGCAAAAATGGTAAAATTAGACTCGAGTCTCGAGTGTTAACCCGGAATGCCTACGTAGCCTATAAAGGCATCAAAGTCCACGTAGTTCGCATGTGGCATAAGGGTGGGTTTATCCCATATATTCAAACAGGTATTTATTATATGTGTGTGTAGAAAATGTATTTTAGTTTTGAGAAATTGTGATGGATAATCCCGTTAGAATTTATAGGTGTAACCCTTTTTTTCTTTTTTTTTTTCCTTTTTTTTATAGAAAATAAAGTATGTTCAATATAAATAATAAAGAATGTGAGATTAATGTGTATGAACCAAAGTAAAGTCTAAATTAAGAATTTATGTAATTAATGCGAATATAAAGAAATTTAAAGAGAGAGAAGGGAGTTCGGACCTTCTTTGGAGAATTGAGGCCCAATATTGATCCTTGATGAGCTCCTTTAAATGTTGAGATGAATATTGGATGAGAAATAATGTGATTTTTCTAAATTGGGTATGAAAAGGATGGGAATGAAAGATGAAAGGGAATTTTACACAAGGAAACTTCGCTGATGGCAAGAGAATGTTGTTGAGATCAATGATATTGATGGATCATAGGTGTGCTTTGGGAGTGAGGTAATACCCTCTATTTATAGGGTAAGGAGGGTGTCGAATGGAAGATCCCTAACCCTTCTAATCGGGAGGTAACTCTAGACACACTGCTGATAGGCAGGAACAATGGACATGTCAATCGACAGTTTCATGTAGATTTTTTTCGAAAAAATGATCGTAGAACATCCAAATCATTCACGGGTCATACCATTAGAAAGTTAATTTAGAGACCTAAAATGGTCCTTTGCTCTACTCCTAGATCAGAGAGTTGACTTTAGTTCAAACGGGGCTAAAAAGCGCTAGTCGGTATCTTGGACGGGAGATCATCGGATGGTAATGTATTGTTCGACCAAACTATAAGTCAAAATTGCATACGGGGCAGACCGTTGGAAAGGTTATAGGAGGTGCTTCAAAATTCCAAAGATCTTCTCTTGGTTCGAAGAGTGGACTTTGGTCAAACGGGTCTCAAAAGTGACCAGTAACCTTTTGGAGTAAAATGGGTCATTCTTCCATATCGTAAGGTTAATTTGCGCATAGAACGGACCGTTAGAAAGGGTATTCAGTTCCCTTTGAAGATTCATTTAGTCTCCTTAAAGCTGAAGAGTTGACCTTGGTCAAACGGAGCCTCGGAGTGCCCATCAACCTCCCAATTAATTTTTGGGGCATAACGGATCGTTCGTCTAAATTGTTATGCCATTTTATATATGGGGTGGACCGTTGGAAAGGGGTTTCAGTGTCCTTCAAATATTTAAAGAGATTTTTCTCTATTGATAAAGTTGACCAGAGTCAAACGGGTCCCGAGAGCGCTCGATGGCCTCTAGATCGATACTCGGAGTATTACTTAGGGTTTGTAGTGAAATGAGGAGGTGTTAGGGACCTAAGGAGAGACTTAGAGGGTCCTAGAATGTGGTTTATGTAGATACCCTCTACAGGTGAGCTTGGAACAAGTGAAATACTTCAAATAAACACCATATGTTATTTTGGGAAGGAGGCTGATTTTGTAGATCAAAAGGGAAGAGGATGATCGATTCAGAGGGTCGAGGCTAATTTTTAGGACCTAAGAATATGCTGGGGATGGTCGATTCTATGGGATAAGGTTGATTATGAGGACCTAGGGTAGGGAGTGATGAATTCTGAGGGACGAATCCAACCTTGAGGGCTTAAGATGGGAGTGACCAATTCTGCGTGCCAATGTCAATTCTTAGGACCTTAAGTAGAGGTGACCAAATCTTAGGGTCAAAGCCAATTATGAGGGAATTAAGTATGAGTGAGGTCAATTCGGAGGACCTACAGATTGGGGTGACTAATTCTAAGGGTCGAGGTAAATTCTAAGGACCTTGAGTAGGGGAGAGGTCAATTTTGATGACCTACAGATCGAGGCAACCAATTATGAGCGTCGAGGTCAATTATTAGGACCTTAAGTGGGAGTAACCAATTCTGAGGGTCGAGGTGAATTCTGAGGACCTTAAGTGGGAGCAACCAATTCTGAGGATCTTAATTATGGGCCACTATTTTTGAAGGCCGAGGTCAATTCTGAGGACCTAAGAGGAGGGTGATTAATTCTGCGGGTCAAAGCCAATTTTGAGGGCTTAACTAGAAGCAACCAATTCTGTGGGTCAAAGCCAATTTCGAGGGCTTTAAGTAGAATATAATTTTCTTGGGAAACTTTGGATATTACTCTGGGTAAAGGATAATAATCTGAAGATTGGATATAGCCTCGTTGGGGAATTTTCTTTGATTTCTGATGTGCCCTTAAAAAATGTTGCTAGGGAGATATCAAGTTGCATTTGGGAGTTCTGTTAGGTAAATAATTCGGGGAGAAAATGTGGTGTTAATTTAACTGAGGATTTGAGAGCCTTGAAAAAATGTTTTTTCTTGGGGTAAAAAGTTTTAAAATTCATTTGGTAATTTTAGGAATTTTTTGGGGAATTTTTGGATTTTTTGGGGAATTTTTGAGGGAGGTGCCGACTATAAGAGTGTAGGGGATGCCAAACGTCAATGCCATAGTCTTTTGGACTACCTTGGGTAGGTGAAGGGACAGTGTTGATCAGTATGTGGTCAGGGAATGCCGATCGACGTACCCCTTAGCCTCCTATAAAAAAAGAGGCGAGATTTCTTTATTTCTCACAACTTTAATGTCTTCTATCTTCTTCCTTTCTTTTTTGCGGAATGTTCTAGCATTCTCCACTCTTCTAGACTAAGAAATGGCAGTTTTTTCAAGCCGTGCAATCCATATGCATGGTTAAATGTTGATGACCAGGCACATTTAGAGTGATGGGTCAAAGTGCCCCTAGTGTTGGGTAATGAGAATGCCTTTGAATCGTTTGAGCCGGTTTTGGACTAGAAAAATGTTGTACGTGAGCCGACACACCATAAATCGTCTAGGCTGGTGAACCCTAGTGGTTATGTAAGTGTTAATGACCTTTGGTATTTCCTTTTCCCTTTGTGTATTTACTTTTTTTTTCTGAATTTTGACAAGGGTTTTCCTCTTACTTTAGCAGATTAATATATCTATGTCAAACCTACATTCTTCGAGGATAATGGCATTTAAGGACGTATGGGATCACCTTCCTCCCATAGTGCATTATGTGGTTTCATCGGTTAGCTTTGGCAATTTGGTGTCTGCATTGGATAAGACGCCTCGTTCGACGATTGTCCTTTACGCTTTGGGGGAGGGGTGGTGGGATACTACCCACACCATACATTTTGGTTTTGGGGAGATGACGGTGACACCCATCGATGTATAACAGCTACTGGGGCAAGACTATGAGGGGGCCCAAATAAAGGTGGACTAGACTTTGCAGGTGAAGCCGACGACGACAAAGGGGGCGTTAGGTGATGTTAGAAGGATAGTCTTAGGGGACTCCATCCGTCTGTCTCTTTTGAAGGAGGTTTTATTAAGTTGGATAATTGAAGAGAATAACGATCTACAACTATGGCATATGGCCCATTTATTCATTCTTTTGTTGCTTGGAGGATTTTTAGTGGTGACGTCCTTGACTTGTGGTTTCTTCCATATTTGAGGGTATTTTTCAATATCACTCTCTTTGACTGGGTGAACCTAACTTTAGCGACCCTTTATTAGTCTTTGGATGCATTCAGCCAGTTCTACCAGAAGACCTTTACTGGCGCCACGTATCATTTGGAGGTATTATGTCATTTTTGTATTCTTCCTTTATGCATAGCCCTTTATGCATTTTATTTATGTTTTGATTCCTTGATTTCTTTCTTCTGATTGATGACCCTTGTCCTTTATAGACTTGGTTATATGAGGTTATTTGGCTCAATTCCCATTTGATAAGTTTAAAGGATAAGTCGATGGGGGACTTTTGTCGTATGTACCAGTGGTGGAAGTCCAACCGGTAGTCGAGGCAGTCTTTGTCTTTGGTGATGGTGCACCAGTTATTGAATGGCCTGCCAAGTGATCAGGTCAGTTATTCTTTTCTCTTAAGGACATTTTTCTTGGATGGCCTTTATCAAATATTGATTTTCTATTAGGGATCATACAGGAGACCTTCTATCCCTGAGGGACGACCATCGAGGACACAGTGTTGACCAAGGGAACGCGCAGTTGTGTTGGCTGTTGGCACACGAGTTTGGCTACTCCTGGTGATATGGCCAAAGTTGTACCCTCGCTTGCATCACATCTCATAGTCGAGTTATCATAAGGAACCTTCTTGTCATTGGGAGGTCATCCTTATAAGGGTCGACCTTGTCTCAATTAACCTCTGCCATATGAAAATTCAAGGTTACAACAGCATCACGTGTTCAACTAGGGTTCTCTTTGTACTCTGCCATAGTTGATAACAGGATTGAAAGGGCTAATCTAACCTCAGCGTGATCTATTCAACCGAGGTTATACTGTCTGTGAGCATGGGATCATTCTATCAAACTCAATAACCTCGTATCCTGCCAGGTCGAGATTTCAGTAGTTGACATCAAGCAACGCGAGTGCAGAAGTGGCATGCCCATGTGGACAATTCTATTATAACAAGATCATTACCTCACGTGAGGGAATATTACATCATTTATATCCATGTGCCAGGGATAAGTGTCTCCATCTTATTGGGGGCTTCCTCATGAATATGCTGATTACATTCTTCGGAGGTACTTTACAACCCCCAAGCCCTATATATACATTTCATCTTCTTCATGAGAGAGGATCCTAAATTTATAACCATAACATAAATCTATCCAACTATATAAAGAAGAGAGAAAAAGATCTTTGAGTGTTGTATCCATGGCCATTAGTGCTCTTGTTTAGTGGATTTTTCACACACTCACATAGTGGATGTAGGACCAATTGTCTAAACCACTTTAAATCATTGAGTTCATATTCTTATCTTCATATCCTTCTCATATATACATATAACGATCTCCATTATTGCACTATGATTGAGCTTAAGCTATTCATACTCTTATTTTAATCTGGTGGTGCTGATTACAACATCCTCAATCTGGTGCTATCTCTGGGAATCGAGGATAGTCATATCTTCCTTATTTTAGCTTTTACTCATTGGAGTCTCTAGTGGTGAACCAGTCCTCCCTCTTTATGGATTTGTTTGACCATTGAAGGAGCTCCTGGTGACCTTTTAAGCTCTCCTTCTTCAGCTCACAGTTCACACAGTTTACACCAATGGCTATGGATCCTCCTCCTCCTCCTGAAAATCAACTAGCACCACCACACGAGGTTAGTTCTAGCTCCAATCAAGCACCTCCTCAGTAAGTAATGGCTGAGGTACTGATGGTGCTCTGCTCCCTCATAGCTAGCCAACAGCAGATGCAAAACCAATTTGATATGTTTAGCCAGAATTTCACGGCCATGACTAGCGGAGCTGTAGCTGAGTTTATGACTTTGGCCGTCAGAGAAGACATTACTAATCAACAAGCTAAGGGACCACCCTCAGCACCAGAAAAAGACCTCCCTCCACAGTAGAGGCGGAGATCCGATGCTGACCTCAGTCAGGAACAAGAGCATCGATAAAGCTTAGAAGGCATACCAAGGCAATCAACCTTGGATAGGCTAAGCAGAGGGTTGGCCTTTAATAGGCTCGGCCCCTAATAAGATTTAAGGAACTGTCTTTTTAGATCAAGGAGTGTTTTTGGCTCAAGAAGAAATGAGAGGAGAGATGACTGTAGACCCCCTAAGAACAAGAGGAGCAAAGAGAAGTCGTTAGCCGACCTAGGTGTGTAGAGAGGGCACCCTCAGCCCATTCATCTAATAAAAAACGATCAACTCGTCTAGACGATAGAGAAGGGGCCGAGGAAAATTCTATCCCTACAAAAGTCGATGTTGTAGCAGACAATCCTTGGAATGAGTCCATACAAAGGTTGGAGAACAAAATAGGGGATATCATAAAAAGCTGAGATCCCTAAATATGCTGAAGGATCTCCATTTGTGGTAAAGAAACTAAACTACCCAACCTCGGCTAAGTTCAAGCCACCACTTGTTACTTCGAAGTATGACGGGAGCTCGAATCCGGTTCATCATATGGAGATATATCAATTGGCCTCTGACATCTCTTCAATCTCAGTTATGATGAAATGTCTAGCGTTCTCTAGCACATTGACAGGGGAAGCTCACGTATGGTTCACTTCCCTTCTCAAGATATCAATAGGGAGTTTCAAGTAGCTAGCCAATAGGTTTGTCCACAATTTTTGCTTTGGGGTGAAACCTAGGAAGCAGACGACCCACCTATTGTACATCAAATAGGGGAAGGACAAGACTCTAAGGGAATATATAGCCTATTTTAATAAAGAGAAGCTGGAATTCTATGATTATGAAGAAAGTATTGCAATGAAAACCCTTATGGTAGGTCTTCAGAATGGAAAGATACTTTAGAAGTTGGCCGAGGACCCTCCAAAGTTCATCGCTGAATTCCTGGCTACAATCAATAGAGTCATGAATGCAGAGAGGTGATGGCCGCCAAAGAAGATGAAGAAAAGAGAGCCCATAGTGATGGAAATGGCCAGAAGTTCAAGGGGAAGGATAACAAGAAAGTGTGATAGAAGATGGAAAAACTGGCCTATGCCCTAATCCATGCTTCATGAAAAATGAAGCCATACTTCCAATCCCACATTATGGTCATCTTGACAGACTCACCCCTCAGACAAGTTGTGCCCACCTAATTAAATACCGAGTGATCAGTCATTTATTAAATTAAAATCAAAGTGTCCGATTGGTTCATTCTTAGCATCACTGTCGACAATAATTTTCATTATTAATCACCTAATAATTAATTAAGCTAAGTGTCAAAACATTTTCCCAAATTAATTATACCCAATTAATCCATTAATTAATTCCATGCTTTAGCATATAAGCCAATTCCATTCCACAAGAATAAATACTGAACATGAATCAACACTGAATTAAATGATACTGGATCAAGCATTCCAGTTCAAAGTCTAAAACCAACGTATCGTAATACTCCAATCCAACATTAAGGAAATGCTAATAAAAATAAAATCCCTGAAATAGTTAATCTGGAAGCAGGCAACACATGCCCTAAATGAAATATCTGAATTAGGAATAGAATGGAGGGATAACAGTGTCTAATATCAATAACCTACATCTTCCATAATAGCTGCAGCTCGTCGAGTGATCCACGTCTAAGTCTGGCGATATATATATATATAGCAAAAGAGAAGAGGAATACAGGAAACAGGTCAGAGCCCGATTTGTAAAAATATTTGTTTTAGCAAGTATTTAAAACTACAAAGATGCAATTATTATGTACATGTTAGTTCCGAACTCCCACTTAATATTCTCACCGCTCCACTAATATGAACACGTAGCATACGTCTACCCCAACCTAGTCGTCTATAATATTCCCAACTAGGTTACTGACATGAACTCCTAAATATTTCAAGGGAGTAACCCGCATCGCCCATACAACACGCTAATAATATTCTTTTATGCTAGTTACCCATTTTATATTCAGTATTTTGATAGGAAGTCTTTTATCCTCTGGAATTACTTTACTTATCCATATTTATACATTTCTAATTTCACACATTAGAATCATTCATCCTTAAGTATACACACACACACACACACACACACACACACACACACACACACACACACACACACATATATATATAACCTGCTCCCTTTGGTTAGGATCACTTCATGCAATGCATACTCTGATATCATGTCCCGGTGCATCACTCGCTGCATAAAGGACAATTGGTTCGGCATCTCTCACGAATCGTAAATCTCATAACACAAATATTGGAGGCGAGCATACTCACCAGCTAAATGGGTCGTGCACATACCCGTGATGCCATTCAACACTCGAGGCTATCCAACATAATAGATAGTACGTATCCAAGTTCATATGCTCTGGGTATAAGTCAATATCCCCCCCATCGGGTCACCCAAGATAAGAATGTCCACTGCGCGAAACCTCTTCCCGATAGTAAGACGCGTAGGTATGCTATACACATAATAAATTAATACATAAGTATACACACAACCTATTATAATCTCAAGGTATTCACACAACTAAGTATCATGTCCTATTCGTCGTATTACTTTCACTTAATACTCTTGAAATATAATTAAATTTGATTATGATTACCCCTCCTAATTTTCTAAGGGTCATTCATCCCACTTATGCACAAGTATTAAATCACATTTGTCTTAATATATCCTCACTTCAAATCTCAGTGTACTACATTAGAGTTATTGCATTTCAAGTGTCGAAGGATGTCATAGAGGTCCATAATTCAATTCTGGAAAATATAGCAGGGCGATTCAGACACACTAAGAAAGCGATCCGGACCCTTTCTTTTAAAAACAAGCGATCCGAACCTTTTAAATAAAATGATACGGACCTTTTTCTGAGAGAGTCCGAACCTTTTATGAAAGGCGGTCCAGACCGCTACCCCTTTTCGAGCAGATTAACCCAGAAATGTTTTCTTCTCCAATTCAACACCTCTAACCTCTACGAATCATTACCAATCACCAATCAACCATTTTAAATCATCTTCCTAACATGCATGTATGATTTATACTAATATAACATCATTAATTCCTTTCTAATCATCAATATAATCTAGAATCCCCAATTAATTTAATAAAACCCTAGTTCTTCCAATTTTCATCCAAGAACATAAATTTCAAGATTTATAGTTAATCAGGTCTTGGGGATTGATGAATCCAAAGACGAAAGAATGGCTACCTAGCAAAGGTGAGAAGGTGATGAAGGGATTTAATGAGATCAAAGTCAAAAGGGTGCCTTGGTTGGATAATGGCCGAGCCGACACTCTAGCAAGGCTAGCCTCAGCCACACAGACAGAGAACAGGAGGACGGTGCTAGTAGAAACCCTTCCTCGACCGACCATAGAAGAGGATGACATGAAGTTGAATTTTTGCTTAAATCTAAACCTAGGACCATCTTGGATGGACCCCCTAATTTAGTATATCAGAGAGTGTAGTTTTTCGGAGTCTAAGGACGAAATAAGGCAGTTGAGATACAAAGACGCTAAATTCTCTATCTTAGGGGACGTGCTATACAAGATGGGATTTTTTTTACCTCTCCTCATATGTGTCCACCCAGTCGAGGTAGATTATATTTTGTAGTATGTACACGAATGTTATTTCTCAAGCCATATTGGGGGAATATCATTGGCAAAGAGGATAGTCACTCAAGGGTATTAGTGGATAAACCTGGCCAGAGACTCCGTTGAGTGCATAAAGAAGTACGACAACTGCCAGTGGTTTGCCACCATCCCTCATCAACCCCATCAACCTCTGACGTCTATCACCTCACCATATGGGGGATTGATTTGGTTGGACCACTACTAAGGGCCACAAGAAGCTACATATATTTGTTTATGGCAACAGATTACTTATCCAAGTTGGTGGAAGCTGAGGCTATGATCACCATAACGGAGAAGAAGACATTCCAGTTCACGTGGAGGAATATTATCTGCAAGTATGGCCTCCCTAACACTCTCATATCTGATAACAGGACACAATTCAAAAACATCTCTTTGGAAAAATACTGTATGAAGGTAGGCATCAAACAGTTCTTCTCATCATCTGGACGACCCCAAACCAATGGTCAGACTGAAGTCACCAATAGAAATATTCTTAACAGAATTAAGAAAAGGTTAGAAGATGCCAAGGGGAGATGGGCTGAAGAGGTATATGTTGTACTATGTGCTTACCGAACGATAGTGAAAATGCCGACAGGAGAGACCCCTTTCATGCTAGCTTATGGTTCAGAAGTTATAGTGCCTACAGATATTGGTCTCCCCACTCACAGAGTTTAGACATATGAATATGAGGGAAATATGGCAGAGAGAAGACTTGACCTTGATCTGATTGAAGAGAGAAGAGAAGATGTACAGGTTAGGCACGTAGCCTACCAACAGAGGATGGATAAATTTTATATCAAGAGGATTAAACCAAAGATGATAGCTTTGGGAGATTTAGTTCTGAAAATGACATGGAAAAAACCTAATAAGCTCTATGCTAACAGGAATGGTTCTAGAAAGTTACTGACGAAGTCGTGCGAGGGACCTACCAGCTGGAAAATATAGAGGGAGAGCCCTTCTCCAACCCCTGGAACACCGACAATTTAAGAAGATACTATCAATAAAATACTCGGGAGATTATCTTATATGTTGAACTTTTTCTATTGTATGAAATAGTATATAAATGAAAACTATCCTACATATGTTCCCTCATAACTTGTTTTTAGCAATTAAATTATATGGTCCAAATGTCCTTAATCTATAAAACATCATTCACGGTGTGATAGAAACAACCCAACCTTAGTGAAATGATAACCTGGAGGGGACGAACCCATCCATGGATTTTTAATGACACCAAGAGGGGTCAATTTCATTATTAAAACATCTTTAATTTGGTTAGAAAACCTCTCTCGGCCAAGACGACAATGCATGGATGAGACGATGCTCAACCATGCAATCTTAAAACAATGAGAGGGGGTATGACATAACACCATAATTTAGCGAGTCCAAATTCAAAATCACTTTGGTGTGGTTCATTATTTAAACATCATTAGTTTGGTGATCTCAGACCTTAAACATCATTAATTTGGTGAATATGATATGGGATGAAATATCATTAGTTTGGTGATATCAGACCTTAAAAATCATTAATTTGATGAATATGAGATGAGATGAAACGCCATTAGTTTGGTGATCTTGGACATTAAGCATCATTAATTTGGTGAATATGTGATGAGATGAAACATCATTAGTTTGGTGATGTCAAACCTTAAACATCATTAATTTGGAGAAAACGAGATAAGACGAAACATCATTAGTTTGGTGATATCAGACCTTAAACATCATTAATTTAGTGAAGATGAGATGAAACATCATTAATTTGGTGATATCAGACCTTTAAACATCATTAATTTGGTGAATATGAGATGAGATGAAACATCATTAGTTTGGTGATCTCAAACGTCAAACATCATTAATTTAACGAATATGAGATGAAACATCATTAATTTAGTGACCTCAGACCTTTAAACATCATTAATTTGGTGAACACGCGATAAAGATAAAACATCATTAGTTGGTGGTATCATACTTTAAAAGATAGAAAGCAAAAAATAGAAAAAATATGGAAAGAAGAATTTCATTCATTAAGTACGAGGTTACAAATGATATCAACAGAAGTTGTAAAGCGAAGTACAAGTACAAAAATCCCTCAGGGCTAACTACCTTAACAGGAAAACTAATAACCAATGAGCTCAAGGCTGAACGTCACCTTCAACCGGGGCCGACCAATCACCAGTTAGAATATTTTAGTGGATCTGACACTAGTGGCCACTCGATCATCATGAACATTTAGAACCATATCATCCCTAAGGTTATCTGTAACCCCCAGAGCACTAGTCTCTGTAGGAGCATTAGTAGCATTTTGAACCCCAAGAAGTCATTTGGCGACGGGCTCCCAACCTCTGCGTGTTTAATGTCTACCCATATGCTAGCAGACCTGATGTCTCTCTCTAGATAATCAAATCCACAGTCCAAATATTCGTTAGACGCTTTGTAATCAACAACGATTTGGTCCTTAGCCTCAGCCAAAGTAGCTTTAATGGTGACATCAATGATGAAATTTATGCTCTCATCCTTAGCCTTAAGATCTTTGTCATGGTAGACCTTGAGAGTGGAGACTAAATCTTTATCCTTCTTCAGATCCCCCTTAACTTTGTCAAGGTCATACTTCTAGGATTTCTATACTTTTTCAGCATCTAGGCCCTTTTAGATTAAAGGCAGTCTCTTCAGAGTCCAGTTGGCCAAGAAGTGAAGAGAAACCTCAACGTGAAACATAAGAGGTAGACACTTAAGTACGAGATATAGCAAATAAAGGGATAACACTTCGGTGAATGGTTTTTTCTTAAAGATACATGGACAGCTCGGTGAATGGAGAATTCAACCAATCGGGAGATGTCTATGGATTGAAGGAAATGTTTGTCATTTCTGAGATAAGGGATCCGAGAGCATTTGCAACATTCAAACTGTGACTAATGACGCTATTGTCACTTAGCTTTAGTTGTGATAGACGATCAGCGAGAGCATCACCCGTTGAAATGGGGATGGCATGGTCAGAACGCGGTGTTTTTGAAGGCCGAGTGGAGGTTGTATCGGCTGGCTGACACTTCCTCTTCTTCCTGGCACCATCGCTTCTACTGGAGTTGATAATCTTATTCTATAATAAGGTTATAGGGGCAATCTTGTTACCACGCCTATCAATAAGCTTTCTTATATTCGGGGCCCATATCTTCCAAAGATCGTCTGAAGTTCCTTTAGGACATCATTAATTTGATGTGGATTTTGAAGCTCAAGCGATTATGTCATTGTCGAGATGACAATGCATAGGCGAGACGATGCTCAACCATGCACTCTCAAAATGACGAGTGGGGGTATGGCATAACATCATAATTTGGTGAGTCCAAATTCAAAATCACTGTGGTGTGGTTCATTATTTAAATATCATTAATTTGGTGATCTCAGACATTGAACATCATTAATTTGATGAATATGAGATGAGATGAAAAATCATTATTTTGATGATATCAGACCTTAAACATCATTAATTTGGCGAATATAAGATGAGATGAAACAATAATAAAATAATTAATTAAATTAAATTACGACAAACAAGTAATTTAAAATTAATTAAATTAACTAAATATTAAATGTACAGAGATTCGGGGTGTTACAATGTTTTTTTTGCCTTCTTTCCCAAGTGAAGTAATGATATACCATTCTTTTTTTATCCTATGCTTTCTATCTTCTTCATTGATTTCTTGTAAACCAACAGTTTCATTTGTTTCCTCAAAAGAACTAAAGGTATGAGATAAAAATGAAGGTTCCAAAGAGGAGCTCTCCACATGTTTGGATGCCTAACCATTTAATTCTAACAACATTTATGTGCTTTCTGTAACACCCTATATTTCTGTACATTTAATATTTAATTACTTCAAATAATTTTAAATTACTTGTGTGTTTGAAGTTCCTTCTGGACAATCTGCAAAAGAAAATTCTCAGAATCAGTGTCTCTACTATACAAAGGTACGAGTCATCTCTTAGCAACAATAATAAAATATCTTACGAAGTTCGATCAGGGGGCCACCCCCAGTCCTGCCTGAGCAAGGTAGTACGGGTTCATCAGATGCTCAAACCTTACAAGATGACCTTTATCACCTTGTCTATGAAGTTTGTTGATATTCTCTTCATCATCAGGGCTCAACCCAAGGTCATCTTTGGCCGATAAGGGAACCTTGGAGCACCTCAGAGGAGTTCTAGGAGAAGACGTCCCACATGCTTGGTTGGGGACAAACTCCCAAGCACCCAAAATGAAGAAGTATCGGGGTTTCCAATTATGGTTGGAGGTTTGTTTAACCAACAAGATTTTCTTTTCAGATTTCATGGCTACAAAATGATAGTATCCTGGATGAGTCTTGGAATATGATGTTGCGTAACAACCATGGAATTTGTGAACTGGAAGGTCGGTTTGATGTACAGCCTTCCAAAGGACGATTGATTCAATCATTACTCTCCACGCATTTTGAGATCACTAGGAAGAGGCAAGGTTTATGTGAGCAAGGATGGATCAGATTATTGGGTGAATGGGGAGACAAAATCCCAACTTAAAAATTTGCTCGTGGACGTAGATCTCACCATCTTGGTTATAAAATTCTCTCTTGTTCATGAGAGGTGTCCTCATAGAAATGACGGGATCTATAACGTAGATGTGTAGAAAGACTAAGAGGCCAGCCTCAGACACAATACTCTCATACTCAGTAGCGATGGAGGTGTCAACCTCACTCTCCTCCTCAGTGTTATTCTTCGAAAGCTCAGCCTGGGTGTCGTTCAGGTCACCGCTAGGGAACCGCTCAGCGAACTCGGCTCCAGTCGTGACCGATAATGGAATGGAATTTATTGGAGGAGGGAATGCCACATTGAGCTCTAATATTTCCACAGAATGATGACTCGGCTCCTTTAAAAGACGACGTACAAGAGGAAACCTCTTCAGCATCAAACTCTGCACTTTGCATAAGGGAATAATCCATAGCCTCTTCGAATGAATTCAAGCTCTCGGCTTGTTTAGAGGTGGACATAGGTTGGCAACAGAAGACTCTGACATTGGTTCACCATTCTCAATGACTTGGGGGTATACTACTGCTAAGGGTGGTGGAAAGATAGGGTGAACTGGAAAAGCCTTAGCCTTTTAACTCTAGGCTTGGGCTTCCTCTATCTACCTAATCTTGTTAAGCACTTCTCTCTCAGGCTAGGGAAGTCCTCTTCTAACTTATACAAGGGTCGTATCATTCGAAGGATGAGGCTACACTTGGGAGAAATAGGAAAAGGTAATAAAGGAAAAACAACCTAAAGTTTGACTATAGTTCCTAAGAACACCAAGAACAAACCTAACCTGACGAACTTGAGATGATGACCGGAGTTCGCCTAAAAACCTATTCACTTGTAGTCTAACCCTAAAATATCCTCGCAACCACCCAACCACATTCTAAACCACGAATAAAGTCCCGTTCTCATCCTAAATACCACTCAACAATGGCAAGATAACCACAAAAAAATAGAAACACCAACTAGAAAAATTCAAACAACGATTAGAATTGCTAGAAATGAAGAAAGTTGGGGTAAAGAAGGTACCTGAACAAGCTTAAGCTTTTGAGGCAGGGGAGGTTGACAGGAAGAGGCCTGAGAAAGGAAGACTTGTTGGTTTTTCCCATCTTGGCAGCTATGGAGGTTTTTGCAGAAAAGGAGAGAAGGCGCGAAGGTTTGTTCAGGAAAGAAAGATAAATGATTTTTTTAGGGTTTTTAAATCTCCCCTAATGATTATGCATGTTTCCTAATAGTGCCATCGTCCAGGAAACAAAACCCTAAGCGTGAAGGTACCCAATTAAAACACATTAGAAATGTCCCATTAGTTCCCTTAGCAAATCGTACCCCTTAACCTCCTATTCACAGATAAGGCTAAGGGCTATGGGGTGATTGATATGTCAAAAGTTGTACCCTCACCTCCTCGGACGAATGGTGTCACATCTCATGGCTGAGTTGTCATAAGGGCCCTGTGTATCATTGGCGGGTCGTACCAATAAGGGTTGGACTTGTCTCAACTAACCTCGACCATATAGAAAGCCAAAGTCGTAAGAGCATCACGTGTTCAGCAAGGTTCCGCTTCGTACTCTGTCACAAACAATAATAGGATTTACCGTGCTAATCCAACCTTGGCTTGATCTATTCAGCCGATGTCATACTTTCGGTGAGCATGAGATCATTTTATCCGAGTCAGCAACCTCGTATCCTTCCAGGTCGAGCTTTCAGCGGACGACATCAAGCGGCGCGAGCACATGCGAGTGCAGAAGTGGCATGCTCACGTTGACAATTCTATTATAACAAGATCATTCCCTCACACGAGGGAATATTACATCATTGTTATGTCCATGTGCCGCGGAAAGGTGTCTCCATATTATTGGGATTTCCTCATGCACATGATGATTACATGCTTAGGGGGTACATAACACCCCCATGACTTACGTATACACTTCATATTGTTCATGAGAGAGGATCATAAATTCGTAACCATAACAGAACTCTATCCAACTGTATACAAGAGAGAGAGAGAGATAGCTTTGAGTGTTGTATCCATGGCCATTAGTGTCCTTGTTTAGTGGATTTTTCACATACTCACATAGTGGATGTAGGCCTAATTGCCTGAACCACTTTAAATCATTGATTTCATCTTCTTATCCTCATCTCCTTCTCTCATATATACATATATCCATCTCCATTGTTGTGATGTGATTGAGCTAAAGATACTTATTATATTATCTTAATCTGGTGGTTCTGATTTTAGCATCATCACCTGGTATCTGGGGGAGAAAGTAGTCCGACAGGTGGTGGAGGACGATATGATGGGGCCATTTATGAGGCCCTCGAGGTACATGAGGTGGGTGCAGGAGATGCAGGAGGAGGCGAGGGTGGGGGCGATGGGTAACAAGTTGTCGGACTACTTACTTATTGTATACTAACACGACGGTGACTTATGTGTATCAGGATTTTGTGTCAAGATGGGTAAGGATGGCCATCATATATGATGTTATGCCTCTTCCCCCGAAAGTTTCTAGTAGTGGAACGAGTCAATTGGTGGGGTCTGCCCGCAGTCTAGGTGGCACTCCGACATCAGCAGCGGAGACGATGTCAGATGTTCTATTTTTGTGGTTGGATCCTCCCTGTTATAACATCAGATGACCTATTGGAGGATCAGTGTGTATGCTTCATCGCCCCAATGTGATGGAACCAGAGGTTCTTGGGCTGACAAAGGATGTCCTTCAACCGGAGGTATACCCTTAATTATTTGACTTTTATCCTTTTTGTTTTCTTCAACTGATTCGCACTTTTTTATAGTATGTTCGAGTGTCTACTACATGGATAAAAGACATCCAGGATTAGGTGGCTTCCTCGACGGATCTTATTCGGTATTCTATCCCAATTCCTTTTTTCTTGGTTCCATCTACTTTGTCTGGGAAGGTGGCTGGATCATGGAGTGGATTCTCTTTAGCTCATCGCCGGGGAAAGCACGTACACCACAGGGATGGGGGGTCTTAGAAAGTGAGATAAAGAAATAGATAGATAGATAGAGAGAGAGAGAGATAAAGAGTAGGTGAGAGAGAGAGAATGGTTTCAGGGGGTTTGGGCTGAGTCCCGATGTTTTTACATTTTTCCTTTTTTACAAGGCAAATGTAATGAAGAAATATATATGCAATGAAATGGTTTTTATTAATTTTTCTTTAATGACTCATTGCAATTTTTACTTTGTTGTTGAAACCATACAAAGGATTATAAAAGGAAATGAATTTATTTTGAGAAACGATAAGTGAAAATATGAGGAATTGGCTTGACCTCGAAAATAAAGATAAATTTTGAGTTTTGTATTTTGACTAAAGAGGAAAAAGATAATTTTTTAAAACTGAGGGGATGCTGATCGACTTACCCCTTGTCCTACCTATGGGCAGATCAGTCTAGTCTAATCACTCCCAGGCTTGATTGCAATTTCTTTAAATATATGGTTCTTAATGGGGTAGGGTTTCCTTTTAATTTTGTAGGACCTTTGTCTTTAGCCATGTTTTTCAAGTATAAAAAGGGGTAAGGGTGGAGTGTTTTATTCACCCATCCACATTTCCTTTATCTTTCTTTTTTCTTACTTCTTATCTTATTAATGATACCAGAAATGGTACTACAAGGTCACAGTGGTAATGAGCTCAAATGGATATGATAATGGCACCAAGCAAACAATACAACAGAGAGAGCGAGAGAGAGATTAAGAAGAGGCAAAGGGGGATTGACCACCTAAATTAAGTGGCTTAACCAAATGATGCCCTACGTCCACTGTGTAGTGTGTGTAATCCACTAAAATAAGGATTTAATGTCCTGGTTATACAAACACTCAAGCAATATCTCTCCTGCAGTGAATTTGACAGAGTTTTTATAGGGTTACTATTTCATGTCCCTTTACAAGAGGTAGAAGATATGTATTTTTAATGCCTAAGGAGTTTAGTGCACCCCCCAATCATAAAGTAGGAGTGATGAAGACATCCACCAAGATGATGACAACTATGCACAACATATATAACTGATGATGATGCAATCTCCCCTCACGGGAGTTAATAATCAAGTTATAAAAGAATTGCTGACTTAGGACACGCCACCTTGGAACTTTATACTGCTCATACAATATGGCATCATCTACAGAGGTCTCGACCTTATCGAGTACTAGGTTACTGATGTAGTGCTCGACTTTGTGCTAGAAATTGGCAAGTGTGATCTCGGCTAAGGGGTTCAGGCCGAGGTGACCTAAACATGCCATTTCCCGAGGTCAACTGAATAAAGGATGATATTTGTCATTGCTGTTGAAATGATTCCTTGGGGTCTTGGCCTATTAGTGGCTGAGGTTATGAGTATGAGGCCGACCCTAGTTCATGATGAGCCCTCGAAACGACCTTTTGAGTACCTTATTGAAGTTCGATTATTGGAGGTTGGGCCCTCATCTTGAGATGAGGTCATACTTAGTTATATCAATTACCCCTAGCCCTTAGTCACCTATGTGAAGAGGTGGATGGGGGATACGAGTCTTCTTAGTCCTCAGTTAAGACGTTTTTGACATGTCGACTCGGTACAACTAGAGGAATACGAGAGTGACACATGTTATAGTTCTAATTGGGTAGTGTCCATCCCAAGTTGACTTGAATATTGAGTGCTTTGGACTTCGCGCCTCAAATGATGATATACCTTGGTAAATGTGTTTAATCATTTCTTGGGTATTTAAACTCTAAAATTTTTCTCTCTCGTTCTTATGTTCATAAATTTTCTCTTATTTTTCTCTCTATAACCCTATACATTTCTTGCGATCACAGCCTCTCTCCTTCTCTTCCTCCGATATCTAATCTCTTCAGATAATCATCCTTACCTTCTTCTCTATTTAGTTATATTAAAATCTTTTAGTTAGGTTGTTCATAGTTTTTTGGCGAGGTTTTGAGTTTTTCAACGAGAATTAGAGGGTATTTGGACCCGTTTGGGACTTTTAAGGGTTTTAAGCGGTTGTTGGTGGTCATTACTTGGTTGGAGAGATTATTAAGGTTTTCTGACCTTTTAAACTTTTTTTGGTGACCTCTGTCCAGATTCAAGGTTGTGTTCTTAGAGTTATTTCCTGGAAACATTTTGAATGATCTTTAGTCGATTTAAGTCAAAGTTGTGAGTTGTTTATACCAATTTTCACTCAAGTTGAGTCTCGTCCCTTGATGTTAAGATGGCTGTATAGCTTAGATGAGGAGTTTCCCAGCCTCAGAGAGAAGTGCTTCGAACAAATAAGGAGAATAAAATCTAAGGAAGTCGAGAATCACTAGGCTGAGGACTTTCCTATTTGTCCAATCTATCCATATCCCTTAGATGTCCTATACCCTATGGTTACTGAACCTTTTGATCCAATGTCTAAGTTGTCCTCATCAGTTGATGACCTATGCTTACCTCTCAACTGGTCGAGAGTGTTGATTCTCATGAGGAATCCATGGATGGTGGTTCATCCCAAGCTAAAGGGTCTAATATGGAAAGGGCTTCTTTGGGCATATCGTCCTCTAAAAGAGTCGTGTCATCTAATTAATCTAACTCTGTTTAGATACTTGAACCTAATGTGTCAATTCCTCCTCCCCTAGCTGTCATTCCTCTCTCAGCTTCAACTGAGGCCGAGTTTGCACACAGGTTCCCTAGTGGTGACCCAAATAATCCTCAAGTCAAGGTTACAGAAAGGAGCAGTGAGGAAAGTGATGTTTATACATCTGTTGCTGAGGAATACAAGAATACTATGTCAGAAGTTGATCTCTTGATCTGGAGGCATATATATGGCATAGAATCTTCTATTTCCATGAGAAATCCTCTTAACGAAGAAAGAGCCTTACATGGCCGAGGGGGTGAAGTATGCATCTACGAGAAGATATTTAAGCTCGACTTCTGCTTACCCATTCACCCTATAATCCGAGCCATTCGGGCTCATCTAAAACTTGCCCCTTATTAGCTTTCTCTGAATTCCTAGAGAGTTATCCTTGGCTCCATTGTCCTTTGGAATACAGTCCACCAAACCGACCTTCCAATTAACATATTTTTTTTTGTTACACCCCTTCATCCCCTAAGATTCAACCTGGTTATTACCACCTCGTAGACAAGAAGTTCGAAAAGAAGATTTTGGTATTCACCCAAACTTCAAACCATAATTAGAAACCCTGTTACTTCTTTACCTCTAGGTCTTGGGAGTTTCGCTCAAACCAAGACTATGGGACTTTTGAGCCCATGACCCCTCTGAAGTGGGGAAAAGTCTCTACATCAGCCAAACTCGATCTGGGGTTGAACCCTGAGACCTCTAAAACTATTGAAAAGCTTAGTACACAAGGTGAAAAATGTCATCTCATAAAGTTTAAACATCTGATGACTACGTAATATTTAGCTCAAATGGGTCTGGGGTCTAGCCCACTTGCCGAGCTATGTAAGTAATTAACTTTGCTAACTGTTGTTTCATAATTCACAATTATTGGGAACTAATATGTAAGGACATATTTTCATAGGTCCGTTATCAATTTATTATGTCATATATCGCTACACCGTCGAAGAGCATTCAAGAGACATCTACATCAAAGACGGATCCGAATTACTCAAGTTCTTCATCATTCAAGACTCGACAAAGTTTACTTTGGTAAGGTTATGTTTTAAATACCTTAACTTTTCACTTAGAGCTTTTGGGATATTTTTACAAAATATTTTTCTAAAGATTTTGTTCTCGGACACCTTTCCGTTGAAAAATCATAACTAATTCATAAAAAATCAGAAAGACACAAAACTGGCGGCCATGCGTTCGTATCAAAATTTTTTACAGGACCAAGTAATCTCGTTTGATAGGTCGTTCAAATGACCTAATTTCATCGTTCAAATGACATAGCATCTCGTTAGATCTCATTCGAAAAACATTTGTCCTTCATTCGAGCGACTTGGTGATCTCGTTCGAACGAGCTCTGTTTTCGAGGCGGCATGATTTTTTTATAAAATCTCATTCTCTGGTTCTGTTTTTATTAACAAGTCATAGCATTTTGACGAACAGAAATACTACGAAAGCAGAATCCTTTTTGGCTTCTTCCTTTATGGTTTTAATCCCTTTTTGTTTTCAATTCACAGAACTCCCATATGCTTTAGTGAATTATTTTGTTTTTCAAGAACATACTTTGCTCTTGTTTATAGTTTGTGGGGAGAACTCTACAACCGACAGTTACATGCTATTGTGGAGGGAGTCCTTATAAAGTTCACTCTTGTGGAGAAGCCGTTTTTCTTCTTCATTGCTGCCCTCCTGGAAAGGGAAAATTCCAGCCGTAACTTGTGGAGGAGCCGCCTTCTTCTTAACTACTGCCCTCTTGGAAAAGGAAAGTTCCAGCCGAGACATCGGAACTGACACCTGTGGGTATTTCGTATGTCACCCTATTTTATTGTAATCCGTGTAAGCCATTTTCTTACAAATTATAGTGAAATAAAAGGTTTTTCCCCTTTGGGGGGTTTTTCCTGAAATTGTTTGTTTTATCCTTCATGCTTTATTTTATTGGACAAATGATCTAGATGCATGTTTTAGGTTTTAACTAAAATTTGGAATTAATTAAAGTTGAATTTTATTTGAGAAGTCGCAATATTTCCGCTGTAGCGATACTACAAATTGGTATCAGAGCTTATTTAAGCGATCACCACTTTACAAATTGGTATCAAAGATTATATAAGGGATCACCACTTTACATAATCTCTGAGTTTTATCTTTTACAGGTCATCACAAAGGCATTTCAGGCGAGCTTTGGAACATGGTGGCCCCAAATTTAAGCAAACATTGCAGCAAGCGTGGCCAAAGGACTGAATCCCTGCTGCTGAGATAAAGAAGTCTACTGTTGGTGGCCCCAGTCGAGCGGACGTTGTTAGGAAGAAAAGGAAGAGTCGAGATGATGACACCACAACCACTCGTCCCCAAAGCAAAATATCCCTATACAATCAATTCCAATCTCGTGTGATGACTTACTGGCTGCTCGTCTGCCGCAATTGAAAATTATTAACAAGAGTGTCATCATCCACAGGAGACTTACCATAAATGGTATCGACTCTCCTATCTCCAAGGCTAGCTAATGTTTCCTACAGTTAATGGATATCTCTTTGTTGACTGAATTTCCCTTCATAAGGTTATCTAGGTACTTTTTAAAAACTTTTTGAGTGTAGTCTCTTCCTTGATATATCAAGTACTAACTCGTCTCCTTAATATTTTACATGGGCAATCTCTATTCATCACATGGGAGATTGTATTAGCAAGAAGATACCCTTAATTCAAAAAGGGAGGGAGGCCATCACTATGGAGAACAATCTGAGAGACGAGCTATATAATGCAAAGAGGGCCTTGTAAGAGTCCACAAGCCAAGTCTCAATTGTGGTCATCATTCCAACTTCTAGTGGGCAGGTTATGGATGAACAACCATGGGTTGGTACCCTCCACTTATCATAAGGAAAATATAAAAGGCAAGAAGGTGGTGTTTCGAGCTACTAAGAATACTTTTACGAAGGAGGAAGATCATATGGTAGATGCTAATTTCTACAGAGATCTGGAGGAAGAAGCCATGATGGTAAAAAGATACACTGGGGGAACAAGGGTCCTAACCACTCGAGAGACCGTGCGAGCACCCGCCCGAATGGTGGTGACCTATGAAGAGTAATGAGACTTGGGTGTGGCGAGGCCCCCTAGTCTATCGAGGCAACTTTGATATCGAATGACTCCACGCATTGACCCAATTAAGCACCAAGTCCAGAGTCAGAGCATCCTTAGCAGGCGAATGGTTAGATAAGTGAACAAAAATCATAGGAAGAGGCCATTAAAAGGTGGCAAATTTTGACAGTGCAAATGGGTAGTCTTGCTTAACGAAAAAATTATCTATAGATTCTGAAAGTGTGAGCGGGCAGCTGAAAGTCTAGATGACAAGGATGACCCGATTTACAAATGCTTCCTGATGGAAAACCATGGGAAATGTCTGGTGATTGACAAATCTAGAGTATAAGAGTTTGTGGAAGAGGTAGAAGAAAAATATGTGTGCTTAAAAGATAGTCCCAAGCCACAGATTCCAGAGCTGCAAAAAATCAACCTGGCTAAAGAAGGGGTTAGCCCATTTTTATTTCGAAGGACTTGGCAGGAGTACCTCGAGAGGATTTGATCAAATTGCTGCTAGATTTCAAAGATGTCTTTGTATTGAAATACACCGACATGCCTGGGGTAGACAAAGACGTAAGCTATCACAAGTTGAATGTTTTACCATCAACCATCCTGGTGAAATAAGCCACCCGAATGTACGAGACAGAACTGGATCTAAAGATCAAAGAGGAAGTTCAAAGACTACTTATGGTCGGATTCATAGTTCCAATCCAACATTCGATTTGGCTCTCTAGTATCCTACCTGTGGTAAAGAAAGATAAGAGACATATCATAATATGTCTGGACTTTGGGGACCTAAATCGAGCATGCCCAAAAGATGAAATCCTGCTGCCTTCCATTGATACTTTGATCGATGCAATTGTGGTATATGAGTTATATAGCTTCATAGATGATTATTTGGGATACAATTAGATAAATATGGACCCGTACAATGTAGAGAAGACAACTTTTCAAACGCCTTTAAGTAACTTCGTGTAAATAATTATGTCTTTCGAGTTTAATAACGCAGGAGCCACCTACCAGAGGATAATAATGGCCATTTTTCACGATCTTTTTCACAAGGTCGTGAAATTTTATGTTGACGATCTGATGATTAAATACTAGAAGGAGGTATCCCACCTAGATGATTTGAGGTGAGTGTTCACTCGATGTAGGAAGTACCCTAAAGTGCGGGTTCGAGGTGATAAGAGGGAAATTCTTGGGCTTTTTGGTGAACCGTCAAGGGGTTCAAATCAATTTAGACGAACATCGGTCCATCCTTGATATGCCAAGGCCAAAGTCGAGGAAGGAGTTGAAAAGTTTCCTTATTAAAGTTTCATACTTGAGGAGGTTCGTCCCAGGACTGGCCGAGGTGACACACCTATTGATGTTGTTGTTGAGAAAGGGCATATGAATTTTACACGGGGCGATGCACCAATATGCCATGGACAAGCTGAAAGCACTCCTCGCTTCTCCTCAGACGATGATTCCCCCCGAAGGCAAGTATCCCTTTATGTCTATATCTTATATCAGCTGAACGATCTATTGGTTCTTTATTGGCCTAAGAAATGGATGGTACAGAGTAACTTATTTATTAATTGAGCAGAATCATATATGGAATTGAGGTCAGATATACTTTCATTGAGAGCCATTGTTTAGCCCTTGTATTTGTAGCACAAAAACTTAAGCCCTACCTATTATCATTCATAGTTCATATTATAACTAGGTGTCATCCAATAATTTTTTTCTTGCTAGAACTGTGTTAATGGGCAGGTAACACGATGGTTCTTAATCCTCTCAGAGTATGATAATAAGTGTGTGGCACCTCGAGCCATCAAGAGCCAGGCATATGATGATTGGTTATCCAGCTTCCCATCAGGAACATTCGATCCACCTGTTGAAGAGCTCATAGGTGACGATCTCCAGGCCAATTTCATTTCATCTATCCTGGAAGAGTGGAGTATGGAATTTGATGGATCTTCAAATAAGAAAAAAGGGGGAGCAGGAGTCATCCTACAAAGATATGGTGAAGAATTTCATTTATCTTTTAAGATGGAGTTTAAATGTTTAAATAATGAGGCCGAATACGAAGCACTAATCTTGGGGTTACTCGAAGAACTCAAAAGAGGTGTCCAGATCTTGACGATAAAGGGGGATTCCAACTTGGTGGTGAAGTAGGTAACTGGGAAATTTTCTTTGAAGCATATGAGCCTATCACCCTATTAAACAATCATTCAGTGGCTGCTCGGGCAATTCGAGGTGGTAAAGATCAATAGGAATCCCCGAATGATGAATTGACATGAAAATGCCTATGCCACCATCGCCCAAAAGATTGCCTTCGATGGAGATTCAATGGTGGTTAGAATCACAAAGAGAGCAGCCCTATCGACGGTATTGGAAATGTTTCCCTCAGGTGATAAAGATGACTGGAGGGGTGAGATCAGAAAGTAACTAGAGAGAGGTGAAGGGTCACTGAGCTTAGTTCACTTGGAACAATACTTTATTACAAGGGGAAACTTGTACTTAAAAATAAAGGGAGTTGGCTTTCCAGATGTGTGGATCCAGAGGAAGCCAAAAGAATATTGATCAAGGTGCATGAAGAGAGTTGTGAAACCACTGAGATCCCTCTGTATAGAAGGCTATAGCGGGAAGGATACTTTTTGAATTCGATGAGACAAGATACTACATTAATACAAAGAGAGTGCATGAAGTGTTATCTATTATATCAGGAACCAGAATGAAATTTCATTGATCAAAACCATGATTGGAGGCAACCGAATATGGATATGTTGTGCATACGGACAAAGAAGATGCCACTAAGGTAAAGAGGAAAAGTAAAGTAAAAAGATGGATCATAACCCCAAGCTAAGAAACACCAACAAAGGAAACATTAAACAAGGGTGACTACGAGCTATCCATAATGAAACGAAGATTCGCCAATCCAAGCAACCGATGGTGATGTTGGGGAAGAATTTGCTCAAGGCTGATCTGGTCTATAATAAGATCAGCCAAATCCTTATGAAGAAGATCCATCTGTTGCTGAATAGACTCCAAGTCTTGTTCCCTCTTGAGACAATCATCCTCTGCCCGAGAAATAACCTCACGAGCCTCATGTACCTTCTATTCAGACATCACTAGTTGGGTCTCAAGACTTACAAGATCCTCTGAAAAAGCTACCTATAAGAAATGAGAGGTCTGCAACTAATGATAGAGGGAAGGTAGATCAACTTTCTTTAAATCACGGAGCAACTTCACCAACGAAGATAATGAGAATCCATCCTTTATTATCACATTAACTTTCCCCAACAAAGACTTGACTGTATTAGAGAAAAGAGATTCGAGGGGGGCTATTGAGGATATTCTCTAAGACAATGGTGATCCTGAGAAAGTGACATGCCATCATCCCAGGAATAGGCTGAAGACTGCAAGAGTTGAAAGTCAAAGGAAAATGAACCAAGAGCTACTCAATCAACAAACTAGGACCATCAGTCAAGATATGGGGGAAATTGACCAAAGTCTGCCTCACAACCAACTCAGGGGATGTCTCAGGCAGATGGGCACTGAAGACGCTATCACTCGTAGAAGGAAGTCGAGTATGCGAAGCTCTGTCACTTTCTTGAACACTAGAGGCAACCACTTTGGGAACCTCACCAACTTTGGGCCTTGTTCCTTGGATTTGTATAGTAGGGGCCCCGCCCAAAGATGTGAATCCATCTAGGTTCCTCCCTTGTGTAACTTCCTGAGCAATAGCCTCAACTTCCGGCCCAGGTGACACGGGTTGCTCGACCTCAACGCGAGATGAAAGAAATTTCTAAGTGAAAAAATAAATAAAAAAACACATACAAATTGACTTGCAACTATGAATTTTATGCCAATAAGACTTGGCCCTCCCGCCCCTCGGTTTTGGGAGATTTTATGCCAATAGGACTTTGCCTTCCTGCCCCTCTATTATGGGAAGTTCTATGCTAAAATACATATCGGGGAGATTTTATGTCAGTAAGACTTGACCCTCAGTTATGGGAGCTTTTATGCCACTAAGACATGGCCCGCTTGACCCTAGGTTACGAGAAATTTTATCCTAATAAGACTTGGGCAGCCTAACACTCGATTATGGGAGATTTTATGCCAATAAGAGTTGGCCCACCTAACCCTCTGTTATGGGATATTTTATGCCAATAAGAATTGGCCCTCCTAACCCTCGATTATGGGAGATTTATACCAATAAGACTTAGCCCGCTTGACCCTCGATTATGGAAGATTTTTTAAGACCAATACGACTTGGCAAAACTAATAAAGTTTTAATCTAGGAGGTATCTTTAAGAATACAACTATATCTCTGGATGCTTCTCATCTGTAAATTCACGAGTAGTAATTTTAACTACATCGTCTTCCTCATCCAAAACAAGGGCTACCCAAAGACATTGTTCTTGGGGGGTAATCACATTCCCCCCTACTTGAGCAATCTCTTCTAGTCTCCCTTCCCCCTGACCAGCTGTAGCAAGATTGACACCCTCCTTGTTAAGGATGGAAGGCCCGAATAGAGTGACAAAGACTTTGTCATTTGAAGGATGGGGATTTAATGGGGAAGTTTGAATAGGAGCATGAGCCTGCGAAGGATAAGGAAAAAAAAGGTTAGAATATCAAGTTGAAAAAGGTACAAGAACTTAAACAATCAAGGAAAATAATATTACCATGGGCACTAAAGAAATAGGTATGGGGGACTTGGGAGCATCTCCAACGATCCTCACATCATGAACATTTATCTCAAGACTAGCCTGCTTGTGCAAAAAATAGGGATCAGGCGAATATCCACTACTGGGCTCAGACAAAGTATCAAAAATAACTTCCCTAGGGGGAAATATGAGGTGACATGAGATGTAGTAGGGGCATCTATCTCCTGTGGAGCATTCTTCTTCGAGGAAGGTAAGGCTGCACCATCTTTCTCCACTAGACGACCCTCCTCAACATTGTCGTGCACGTCACCTCGCATGTTAACATGAAAAAAATATATACAAGAGAGTTGGAGTAGAATGGAGTTATTACCATAAAACAATGAAAGAAGAAAATTTCAAATCAATGGGAATAGAGAGCATACTTCTTCGTCCTCAAGCGCATCTTCTAAAACTTCATAATCCATGGGAGGTGAGGCTAGTTTGGAAGGAGAAACCATCCTCCTTAACGAATGCTTCAGAACCAATGCAGTTTCCTCTTCCTCTTATTCTTCTTCTTCCTCTTCTTCTTATTCTAATTTTTCTTCCTCCACTTACTTATATCTCTCCTCATCATCCTCATCTTCACCATCATCATCATAATGATCACCAACATCAGTTTCTACATGCCTCTCAGGAAATTCTTCCTCGCTTGACTCGGACGATCCATCCATCATAAGCTTATAAGTACTAACCGCATTCCATTTCTTGCTACTACCAGTAGTGTGATGAGCATACAAAATGCCCTGAAAATCCATTTCATCTGATATAAATGCACTGTCTTATTCATTTATGTTCTCCCATATTTGTTTAAGACGATCAAACATTCGATTGATTGCTTGGGTGACTTTGAGATCAAGAGTACATGCCACTGAATCTTCTTTTGTAGTCTTGTTATTTTTTGTTTGAGATCTCCGAGTAGCCCTAATCACTACCCTAAATGAGGTAATGCATGGCGAATAACTTCTTTCAACTGGTTTTGAGGGACCAGGGGCAATGGTAGCTACCTCGGCTGAAAGGGAGATGTGATATGCCTTCTTCTTTTTGACAACTTCCTGGTCTACTGGATCTAATGGAGGCAGCTCAGAGGGGACGATGTTATTGGCAGTACTGAGAGGGAATATGGAAGAGAAGGTGGTATAATTTTTCAAACCCAACACCGTGGGTGGGTATCTCTTAACCTCGGGGTAGCGAGGTTCCTTTAAAAGGTGGTATAATTTTTCAAACCCAACACCGTGGGTGGGTATCTCTTAACCTCGGGGTAGCGAGGTTCCTTTAAAATGTTACTCTAAAAATGGACAAGTTAATGTTTCCAGAATACTGTCACATATATGGCCAACCTATTTCCTTGAGCTTCTTTGCTCGAAACAACAGAATTGGCCTGGTAACTGGCGTATCTACTCACAACATCTGAGGTCAAATAATTCACACAAGTGAAGGAAAAGTTTTTTGGCTTTTCATTGGAAAAATGTCTCAACAAAGGGATTACTTAATCGTAGCCAAATTGAAGGGCTACACAGTGTGGACTGTAAATGGAATAAATAAAAAGACCATTTCGTGCATGATGGTAAGTAGGAAGGGATCAATAGAAGTGGGACATTTTTCGACAGAATTTTCCTTGCAAGAGCTTCATCATCGGGAGCAATGGAGAATTCCTCCTAATTAAACAAGTAATTTGTAAAAAACCAATCCAACCCAACAGAGAGGCGGGGTAAGAACCTTTTGGCCCAATCGATCAAATAAATAAGAGGCTTCTTGACACTCTTATGATTCCAGCAACATATATGGGGACCTTCATAGGATGAGATCTAGGGTAGTTACTAGCAGGAGCTTAGTCGAGGAAATGAGCATAAAGGAAAGCTGGTAAAAGGACGTGATTTGCATCATTGGAGACATCATACCTACCGATGGTCCACGCAGAATATTCCACCACACGATCTAGCCAGGTATACAATGAATAAAGAATGATATAACCAATAGGGATCTTCATGCCACTCGCCATCCGAACAACGATGCTTATTAAATCCTTTCTGGGACAATCGTGGGGCATGGACGAAAGGTATATTTTTTATAACATCACCCAGATATAGATAACTAACTCGATTTGGGAGTCAAAGCCTTTTCCTGCAATGGGTCGTTCGAACACTTGCTTTCCCAGGGGATTCCCCCTGGCTGCCTTGCGAGCTTTAATTATAGCTTTATCTTTGATGAAGTAGATGTACCTGATCACTTCGGAGTAGGTGCACTTGTTGTAAGTAACCATACAATCCTTTACCACTTTTTCCAATTCAGCCCTCAAGTCTTTTTCTTTGCTGGAGACTGGCTCCTCGAAAAAAATATTAAATCGTGCGGCTTCCAACCCCAGAAGCTCGCAAACATCTTCCAAGGTGACAGTAAATTCCCCCAAGAGGCCACAAAGGTTTGTGACCTGTGACTCTAGCGAGAAATGAACAGTTGAAGGGCGATGTTATTTTTGGCAAGGGTAAGATCACCCATCCATAGGGAACATAACAAACTAATAATATCCAGCTGGACAAAATATTTAGAGTGGCTGTATTCGGTCTAAGGACATAATCCCCTGTAGGAACCTAGGGAGGCTTCAAACTCTACTTTTGAGAAGGGGAAGTCACCACGTTTAATGCAAAAGAGGGTGACAGTAGCAGTTGGGATATATGAAAAGTCTTGATCATCTTTTCCCTCCTCTATTAGCAGATTAGGGCTCTCAGTTGACTCTAACTCATCGAGGAATTTCTCTGCTGTTTGCTAGAAGTAGTTAGGCTCACCAAAATAGGGAGCATGGCGATAACGCAACCACTGGTTCTGGCGCGCTTAGGTTTTGGGGGAAGCACCCTTAGATGAGTGGGTTATTTTGATGATGGGTTCCATGGAAGCTTAACGGAATAAAGTGAGGGAGTAAGTTAAAAATAGTGAAGGGGACGAAGAAGGCAAACTATTATTAAGTCTCAACATAAGAGAACAAAAACCCAAAGATGAGTGTTTGAAATGAAGATACCCCTTTTTATAGGGGCAACACAGACACCAATAGGCGATAAAAGGCGACACTTAGAAAAGTGTGGTAATGAATAGGTTAGCTTGCGTGTTCTTCAAGCACGTGCTGGTGTAGAAGATTACGGGTTGTAATGATGACATCTTGGGGGACTGATGTGTGAATTAGGAGCATAGGGAATACACGTGTACCCTGGCACTTCCATGTGTCACATATAGAAGTACAAACGACAATCTCATTTAATGCGACATGCTTGGGGTGTTTTCGTCTTAGGGAATGAAGAGTTTTGGGGGAAATTTAAATAAACCTCTTCACTTTACCCAAGGAATATAAATCCTCACAGAAGAGAAAAGATATTATTTAAGTATGGCAATATATTCATTAAAACTAGAGAGGTGGCTCGAAAGATAACTCCTCTAATTGTAATAATTTGTCGTTTCTTATAAATCAAGTGCCCACGGATATTTAAAACTTATTACAGGAATAGACTGAAGATCAATGAAGGGTTTCTTATAGATATTTCTTCATGAAATAAATAAATATCTCTACGAATGGGTAAAATGGAGGGGGAATTCCTCCCCCTTCCCAAAGAGTGTTTAACTTAGTCAAATATATTGAATGACTCACGAAGAAGGGGAGGGAAGGACACCCGAGCAAGTTACCTTCAAGAGGCTCCACAGAAATGGCCTGAAGGACCTACCTTGAAAATTCTCCAACGGACCTGGTTCGAAGGATCCAACTTGTAGATCAAAGTCACTTGAATGATGATGGTTTGTAATAAGAAATATAATGATCTATATCACGTACTCTATTTTATAAATATATGTTTAGTGAGGTTATTTGGTACCCACGAGGGACTATACCTGGCAGGGCATGGGAGAGCTAACATGCTCCATCGAGCAACCTCCTCTTGGGAACCTCACAGATTCATGGTTTGGAGGATTGAGAGCAAGCAACTTTGGGAATACAATTATTAACCCTCTTAGCACACTTGGGGAAAAATTCATTTAGCACGTATGGTTACTCGAGCCACCTCAACTCTTACTTGTTCAAGGGAATCTTCTCGGGGTACCTTATCTTGCATCTTGGTTCTAAGATAGCTCTTAACCAAAAAAAGAGAACTAAAGACTCAGGCTACCTACCAACTGAGCAACCTTAAAATCAAACGCCATCCCGTCTGACTGACGGGACCGTGTACCTAATAAAGTCACTGTTCACCCACTTTCTAACATCATAAAATCTGACATTTAGGGACTCAAAGTTACGTGGCTCAAGTGAGTTTATCCTTAGCATAGTAGGTTTAGTTTACCAAACCTGTCCCTCTTGTCATCCTGAGGTAAACTCCAAGATGCCATGTCACGTCCCTCATTAATGACCACTATGCCTCAAGTCAATAAAGCAGTTTCTCGCTAAATTATGAGATCCCACACAATTAATGCAATATCTTTGTTGATACCAAATTTAGTCTGCTAACATGGACCAATCACTTGAAAACACATGTCAACCTACATGGTAAATACAAATAATTTAGACGAGAAACTTAAGTGTACCGAGCAACTCAGGCACCCCGAGCAACTTAAGCGTACAGAGCAGCTTAAGCGGTCCGAGCTAGTTAGCATGCTGAGCATCCAAATCAAGAGAATCAAAAGACAACTACGTATTAAATGCGCATTATTATCGTACAGATGTATATGTCTACTGGATAACAACACATTATCCTTTCATATGTACAACGTCAAGGCTATAAATACATTGTAACCTCCTCATAAGAAGGGGACTTTTGGATCTCTGGAAAAACTTATTATCGAGATTCAAGGCAAACAATCAGCAATACAAAATAGTGGACGTAGGCCATTTTCATAAGGCTGGACCACTTTAAAAATCTTTTATCTTGTTTATTCATTTTTTATCTGTGATTAATTAATTAGATATAATCTAGTTTTTTACATCAACAGATTGGCGCTGTCGGTGGGGAACGACTGTAATTAGTGGTTTTCACCAAAATAATTCACCATCTCTGGCTGACAATCAGGAGTCCAGTAATCGAAGCACTGGGGTCCCTCTAAACCCTTCTACTCCCAAAAATATTCAAGATCTCGCTAGTATAATGACTAATTTAACCCAAGGCCAATCGTCCATGCAAGAAACCATGCATCAACTTATACAAATTGTTCAAGGTGGAGTGCCGGCCCAATCACGACAACGAAGTGTTCAGAGAAATACCCATTTGCCATCTTTAAGAACTAGAAGAACGTTATTCCTGGAGGTCTCTCAATATAGACGTACTGATTCATATCGTACTGAAAGATCTAGTGATCCTTCGTATCAACCAGGCTGGACTTCATTAGTATGAGCTACTGATTCCCATTAAAATTTCACTCTCACTCCAGAAAGGACTAGTGATCTATAATGATTGAGTAGAGTTTCTCCTTTTGATCATTTGGGACCTAGGAGGAATAGAAATCCCCCTAAGATTGCGTCGAGGAACTCCCCACGACCATCTGATTTAAGGGAAGGCTCTGCCCAATCACGCCCAACTACCCATAATAAAAGATCCCAAGTGGAAAACTCAACGTGATCAGTTACTTGAACAAATAGGCCTGAGGTGGGAAAGAATGCATGGAAAGGCTCTATTCAAAGGTTGGAGGACAGATTAGGGGAAATGTCTAAGGACAAGAATCCCATACAAAGAACTTTTGCCCAAGGGACACCATTCGTACAGGCAATTGTGGATTTTCCCACACCATCAAAATTCAAAGCTCCTATAGTGATGCCTAAATATGATGGAAAAACTGACCCTGTCCTTCATATAGAACAATACCAAGTTGTTGTTGATACCTACGAGGTTCCTGACGAGATGAGATGTAGGGCATTTTCAGGAACTCTCACCGGATCAGCTAAGATATGGTACAACAATCTTCCTCGGGGGAAGATCGTAACTTTCCTTCCGTTGGTAGAGCTTTTCATAGGGAATTTATGTTTTGGAGCAAAAATAGTTAAACGTGTAGCACACTTACTGAGTGTTAGAAAAAATCCAGAAGAAAGTACCAGGGACTACATTACTCGTTTCAATAACGAGAAACTTGAGGTCATTAATTACGAGGAGAAAACAACAATTACTGCTCTGATGAGTGGATTGTTACCAGATAAGTTATACTATACTTTGGCTAAAGATCCACCTAGGACCATGTTAGAACTGATGGTAAAGGTAGCCAAGATCATGAACGCTGAAGAAGCCATGGCTGTGAAGAAGAATACACACACGAAGGAGACCAAGGTAGAACTTGGTAAAAACGAGAATAAGTACCAAAAGAACAATGGTGGTAATAAGCAGTCGAAAGGACAGCAAGCGTTAGAGCAGATGAGGAAGTATGGAAATTATAATCCCTTGAAGGAAGATAAAAATCACATTATGGAGGAGATCGAGAATAGCGAGGAGTTAGGCTGGCCAGGGAAAATAAAGGCAGACCCTGACAAAAGGGACAAGACCAAATATTGTGAATTCCACAAAGACCACGGTCACACGACCAAACGTTGCATAGCTCTCCAGAATGAAATTGTAGCACTCATCAGGCGAGGAAAATTGGCCAAGTATGTTTATCGCCAAAATAGTGGAAAGACCAAAGATCAAGGAAGGTAAAGATCCAAATCTCCTCGTCGAGAAAAAGAAGATAAGAAGAGAGATCACGAAGATGATCCAGAAGATGATCCCGATCTCCCCAAAAGACCAAGACAGCCAAAGCGTGAGGTATTTTCAATCCATTTTGGGTTATTTGAATGTAATGTCGTTACAGGTGGAGATGTAGGAGGTGGAGATCTAACTGTGGAGAGAAAAGACTACCTCAATGAGGCTCAAGCTTGTTCGTATATACAACGAATAAACTTAGCTGAAGATAATCGCCCGAGGAGGGTGAATAAGGAGAAACTGGTCATTGATTTCTCTAAGAACGACCTAGCTGGTGTACTATATCCTCATGATGACCCATTGGTAATCAAGATGAGAATGAAGGAACTGGTGATTTCACGGGTACTAGTGGATAATGGCAGCTCGGTAGATATCATGTTCTACCCATAATTTGACAGTTTGAATCTGAAGTTAGCCCAGTTGGAGCCCTATCATAGGCCCCTCCTTCGTTTTACTGGCGAAAAGGTTTTTCCACTTGGGACGATCAAGTTGGATATGCTTACGGTACATGGCCTGCTTGTTGAACAGAAAGAGTACGTTTTTTCGTAATGGATAAAAATGTCCAATAAGATTACAATATCATCATGGGAAGGGTAGGTTTGAAGAAGTTTGAAGTAGTACCATCTACTGTACATCAATGTTTAAAATTCCCAACCAACTTTGGAGTGGGAGTGGTGAAAGGGGACCAGAAAGTCGCTCGAGAATGCTACTATTCATATGCCGAGCAGGAAGAACGCGAAGAATCCAGGAAGAAGACTACTACTTATCAAGTGGATGAAATAAAAGATGCAGAGATTGAAACATTAGACCCTAGAGACGAGTCTCAACTCGTGAAGGGCAAGGTCATGGAAGCTATCGAAAAGATCATTTTGGACGATGAGCACCCAGAACGAACAACCCAAATTGGTGCGTCATTGGATGAATCGATAAAAAAGGAACTGATAGAATTTCTAAGGCGTAGAAAATAGACTTTCTCATAGATTCATGAAGGCATGCCAAGGATAGATTCGAGTTTCCTAAGCCACGAGATCAACGTGAACAAGGAGGCCAAGCTAGTGAATCAGCGAAGAAGGGTGTTTAGCCCTGAAAAGAACCAAGCTATACAGGAAGAATTAGAAAAACTACAAAAAGCTTTTTTTATTGAGGATGTCAAATATCCTAATTGGATAACAAGTGTGGTGATGGTCAAAAAGAAAAATAATAAGTGGAGGATGTGTGTGGACTTCACTGATCTTAATAAGGCATGCCCAAAGGATCATTTGCCCTTGCCCCGAATCGATCAACTGGTGGATGCTACCTAGGGGCATGAATTGTTGAGTTTTATGGATGCTTATTCTGGTTACAATCAGATTAAAATGAAACCTAAGGATAGGGAAAGTACCTCTTTTATCACCCCAAGGGGAACTTAGTGCTATAATGTTATGCCTTTCGGACTTAAAAATGTAGGTGCAACACATCAGCGGCTGATGAATAAGGTGTTCGCAGAGCAAATCAGTCATAACGTAGAGGTTTATATCGACAATATGCTGACGAAGAGCAAGAAAGCTGCTGATCATCTAGTTGACCTAAGTCAGACTTTTGATCAACTAGAGAAATATCAAATGAAGTTAAATCCCGCCAAATGCATATTTGGGGTGCGAGAAGGTATGTTTTTTTGGATATATTGTTAACCAACGAGGTATTGAGGCGAACCTAGAAAAGATCAAGGCCCTATTGGAACTACGATATCCAACTACGAAGAAGGAAGTGCAAAGTCTCACAGGGCGAGTTGCAACACTTAACAGGTTTGTGTCACGAGCAACAGATAGATGCCTCCCATTCTTCAAAACACTCCGAAAAACTTTTGAGTGGAATGATGAATGCGAGGATACCTTTCAAGAGTTGAAGAAATATCTGGTGACTCCTCTATTGTTATATATACCAGTGATAGGAGAAAAATTATACTTGTATCTGGCAATTTCGGAGAGCGCAATTAGCTCGGTGTTGATAAGGATGGAGGATGGAGTACAAAAACTGATTTACTACACTAGCAAGGCCTTCCGAGGAGCAGAGATCAGATATCCAAGACTGGAGAAGTTGGCATTAGCACTGATCGAAGCAAGCAGAAGGATGAGGCCATACTTCCAAGCCTATACTATAGTGCTGTATACTGATACGCCATTAAGAAAAGCTCTGCATAAACCTGAGAAATCGGGAAGATTGATGTACTGGGAAGTAGAACTTGATGAATATGACATAGTTTATGAGCCTAGATCGTCGCTCAAGGGGCAGACAGTAGAAGATTTTATCGCAAAGTTTACTCGCTCTGATATCTTCGAAGAGTAGGAATTTAATACAGACCAACCCATGGATATTACGTGATCATCAAATTTAACACCCGACCAACTTCCATCTGTGGACAATCAAGAAAAGATAATCAACAAGTAGCGAGAAGTGCCAGGGGAGTACAAAAGGAAGCATCAAATATTCCACCAAGGAACTCTCTCTGATCAAGAGTTTGATAATGAAGTACCTCTATGGAATCTGTATGTGGATGGCTCTTCGTGCACTACAGGTAGTGGAGCAGGAATTGTTTTAAACAGTCCTGATGACATTGATATAGAATATGCGCTACGTTTTTAGTTTAAAGCCTCCAATAACGAAGCTGAATATGAGGCTATGATCGTGGGGCTAAGTTTAGCCAAAACTATGAAGGAAGAGTAGGTCGTGGTGTTCAGTGATTCCCATTTAATTGTAAATCAAATTCTCGAATTATATGCAGCAAAGGGAGAACTAATGGACAAGTATCATGCAAAAGCTATGGAGGTTATCTCGATTTTTACCGCATTTCAGTTGATTAGAATACTGAGATTGGAGAATGCAAAAGCCGATGCCCTAGCTCGGCTAGCATCAGCAACACGCATCGAGCTACGAAGAACAATCCCAATAGAAATCCTAGATGGTCGGAGCATAGATGAAGATTTGATGATGAATTTTATAACCCTCGATTTGGGACAACCTTAGATGGACCCCATCAGGGCCTATATTGAAGAGGGGGCTTTGCCAACTGATAAAATCGAAGCCAAGAAATTAAAGTTTAAAGCTGCTCGTTATGTATTGACCAGTGGTATTTTGTATAGACGAGGAATTGTAGCAGAACTCTAGAGATGTGTCCATTCCTCCGAAGTTAAGGACTTGATTGAAGAAGTTCACGAAGGGTCCTGTGGAGCTCATGTAGCAGGTCGGATGATTTTATAGAGGATAACGACATAGGGGTATTATTGGCCAAGGATGAGAGATAATTGCACTACTTATGCTAAGAAGTGCGATAAATGCCAATGTTTCTCTTCCATTCGAAGAACTCCGCAGACATTGTTAACACCCATCACGTCCCCTTGGACATTCGCCATGTGGGGGATAGACTTAGTTGGGCCACTTTCGACGACCAAAGGAATATTCAAATACCTTATGGTTGCTGTAGATTATTTTACCAAATGGGTGGAAGCTGAACCTTTCATTGATATAACATATGACAAGGTCTATCAGTTTATTTGGAAGAGTATTATTTGCATATTTGGTCTGCCACACGCATTCATTACTGACCATGGAACCCAGTTTGACAATGAGGAATTCGCTGCATATTGTCATCAATCCAATGTATTGAAAATCCATTCCCCGCCAGGCCATCCCCAGAGCAATGGGAAAACTGAAGTGACGAACAAAACTCTACTGAATGGTTTGAAAAAATGGCTCGATGATGTAAAGGGAAATTAGATCAACGAGCTACACTCTATGTTGTGGGCTTATCGCACTACACCATGAACAGTAACTGGGGAGTCTCCATACATGCTGACATTTGGGAGTGAGGCTGTCATACCTGTTGAATTAGGTCTACCCACACATAGGGTGCTTAACTTCAATTCTCCTGTAAGTGATTTGATGAGACGATTAGACCTAGATATGCTCGAAGAAGTTAGAGAAGAAGCATCAATAAGGAATGCTACATACCAACAACGAACAAACTTATTCTACAACAAAATGGTGAAGTAGTGAGATTTGAAAGAAGGGGATTATGTGCTGAAGAAAGTGATCCAAAAGCGCAACAAACTGGAGGCCATTTGACATGGACCTTATGGAGTAACTGACGTTGTTAGTCCAGGGACATATAGAATTGAAACTTTGGAGGGAGAAGAATACAAATATGTATGGAATGCAGAACATCTGCACAAGTACTACCAATAGTTAAAATTCCTATGTAACACAGTTCTTTCAATATGAATAAAGTGATGTTTCGCCGATATTTCTTCCTTTGTTGATTTTTTTTGGAATATTAGTGCTCCACACCACACAAACCCAAATCCAGAACAACAAACCACCAACTTCGATTGGTCAGTAATTCATTACCACCAACTCCGGTTGGTCTGTAACTCATAACCACCAACTCCGATTGGTCGGCAATTCATTACCACCAACTCCGGTTGGTCGGTAACTCATAACCACCAACTACGGTTGGTTGGTAATTCAAACCACCAACTCCAATTGGTCGGTAACTCATTACCACCAACTTCATTTGGTCGGTAACTCATTACCACCAACTCTGGTTGGTAGGTAACTCATTACCACCAACTTCGGTTGGTCGGTAACTCATAACCACCAACTACGATTGGTCGGCAATTCATTACCACCAACTCCGGTTGGTCGGTAACTCATTACCACTAACTCCGGTTGGTTAATAACTCATAACCATCAACTCTGGTTGGTTGGTACCAAACTAGGCAAGAAGATGGACAACCTCCCAGGGCATCCACTGTCTAGGAAATAAGGTAATCCAGACGAGATTACTACAACTAAGTAGGAACATGGGATGAAAATCATTCCATTTCTTAGGCCCAAAGAGTGACAAGTCACTATAATCAAACAAATGGGACAAGTTCCATTATCCAAAAACAAAACAGGATATACATATATTCACCATTGAATATATAAGTACATTCTAAAAATTGTTTCGAAGAAAATGAAATGGAAAAAGACTAAAACTTTCTTCATTAAAACCAAGTAGATTACATATGATATGAAGTCTGATTCATTACATAAAAATGTCATATTCTATGGGTTTCTTTCCCTTTGCTTTTGAAACTGGTTCCACCCCAGCTGGAGGATCATCTAATGCATAAGGAGAATTTATAAAGTTTAGATCTCACAGTATTCTGACATTTATTATGGATGGTCGATCAAGCAAGTGTTCTGGACGAGAAATCTCAAAATTTGAATGAAGGCTGTAGTCACCAAGATACTTGGAGATCAAAATCCGAGGAATAGCACGGGCTGGGATCCAATTAAGGTTAAGTTTGAAGGGAGGCACTCGAAAATCCAGAACTCCAGGATCATAATAATCCCACAAGAAATGACATTGGTACAGTTTCATAACACATAAGGCATTCAACCACCCTTGCTTATATCCTTCATTGTTCGACTGCTGCAAACGAGCATCAAGGTGATACAAAGCTTCATTATAACCAGCCATCCAAAATTCCCTGGGCTATTTGTGAAACTGATAAGTTAATCTCTCAAGTTGCTCGTAGAGCTTCTTCGCCATAATTTCTTTACTTTCCAGAGCAGAACTCTGACTAGAGAGTTGATCGGTGAAACTCAGAATCATTTTAGACATGTCTACCAAAGCTTGATTCTTTGCCATCAATTGAACAACTTGATTCTCTAAGGCCAATTGAGTTCTCGTTTATTCAATAGTAACCCGACCAGCCCTTGCTCGTCCATGAGAAGAAGATATTGCTCTACCACGAGCAGGTGTGGAAGATCCTGCTCGTTCCAAAGTTTCTAACTTATCCCTTAAGTTAACATTTTCTACTTTTAAAAATGAAAAACCATCTTCATTTATGGGAACCAAGGCTCCCGAAGAAGAAAAATAAGAAGATTTGAGTTGTTTTATTTCCTCCTGCAAAGCAATGTTCTCCTGCTCCAGCATCTTGGCGATATATCTATGTTCTTCAATTTTAAGTTTTAACACACTCTCATTTTTGTCATGAGCAAAAATGAACTTGTCATATCCCTTGTCAGCACTCAATTGTTGGTACTTTTTCTCACAGCCTTAATGTAAAAGTGTAGTAGATTCTTTGTACTAATGTTGAAGCTCCTCGATCGTTCCTTGAATATCTTCAATCATCTCGTAGTAGGCCACATTATTGGCTACATCACAATCAAGTAGGCACTTCAGATACTGATAAGCATCAATGGCTCACTCAGAAGCATATGATCCGAGGACATCAATGATTTGAGCCTCAATAAAATCTGTATAACCAGCTTTGAAATAGTCATTACATTTCTTCATCAACTCTGTATCATGAGCTGATAAGAGTTTCATCCTGCCCACAACTAGCAAAGGAAAAATGAAAAAATAAAATCAACAAGGATGCGAACAGAACAAACAAAAGAGAAATTCAAGACGAACAATAGAAGTTCAAATTTTATTCAACATGATAAAGGAAAAAATAGTTCAAGGTTACATTCAAGAAAACAGCAAAACAAAAGACCCGAATAAATTTACACCTTCTCTTTATTTCCTACGACTTGTTCAGATGGTTTGGATAAAGGGGTTGGTTACTCAGAGAGCAAGGGCAGCTGCTCGACAGATGTGCTAGCTTGTTGGAATTGTTCGGAAGGTTAAACAACAGCAACAACAGGAACCTTCCCTCTTGTAATCATAGAAGATTCATTTGAAGCAACTTGATCTTCTTTTTCTTCTCCAGGAGAGGGAGGAGGGCCACGAGTATGCTCCTGGAACAACTCAGAATTCTCAGTAACCTTTAACTTCTTCAAGGCTGCTACCCATCCATCCCTAAAATATTTAACATTGGCCTACTGCGTTTGAGAAAACATAACAGTCAGGCCCTTGTTCCAACCCTTGTCCTAACCAACACTAAAGGATTTTTTAACTGCAACTTTACTTTTTGCTCTCTCCGAAGAGGTCCTTTCCCTATGGATCTCTTCGACAGACTTCAACTTTTCTTCTACCTCTATCTTGTGTTTCTCAACATCTTGAATCTTGGCAAACTTTTCCTCAGCATATTTAAGCTTGATTTCAAGCTCAGTTTTATGTTGTTCGACCTCCTTCAATTTCTTCTCCAAATCTTTGGAGGCAGTCACAGCTTGATCTCTATTTTGTTCAACAGATTTGAATTACTTATCCCAAGCTTCTTTATCTTCCTCGTACTTCTAATGATATTTCTTTAAAGACTGGGTTAGTCCAGCAAAAACTTCTTCTACCCTACCCGAGGAGCTAGAGGCCCTGATAGCTTCATCCTTCTTCAAAATACTATTGAAGCAAGTCACAAGCTGGAAAAAGGAAGAATTTTGAGTTAATATATGAATATAGTACTAGAAAATAAAGGAGTCAGGCTAAATATACTTACTGAAGTAATGTGTTGAGCAACTAATGTAGTAAGTCTATCACGAGAAAAGGTGTCTTCAACACCTTGGAATTCTGGAAGAGTCTAAGATATTATCAAGCCCATAGTAGAGATCGGAGCAACAAGAGCTGGAACATTACCTTTAACATTTGAAGGTTGAGAGACAGGGTCAACAAGTCTCTCAGAAGAACTTCTTTTTAATCTCCTCAGAGGAGCATGATCATTTTTTTATTAAAGGTTCTGTCTCTATTGGTGAAATGACAACAGTCTCATACAAAGGTGAGATGACAACAGTCTTACTCGGAGGCAAAGGGGTCTTATTACCGTCTTCCTTGGCACCAATAGAAGGGGGTACATCTATATTCTTTGTCCCCTCCTCTGGGGCATCTTATTTATTTTTCTTTTCCTCCTCAGTGGAAAAAGAAGACTTGTCAAAAAATGCAGGAGCTTTCCTCTTCTTAATTAGATCATTAATAGGAATACTTAAGTCAGAAGAAGAACATTGCAAACTGGTTTCAGAGGTTGGTACCTGATCAAGATCAACCACCACATGACGAGGACGAGCAATGAAAGATTAGGTGTAGATTCTGTATTGCAACAAATACGAAACAGATCTAACGTGCTCCCCAGCAACAGATTGATGCAAGCCCCAGATAAGTTTTAAATGTTTTATATTAACCTCGGTTTCCTTTGGAGGTTTCCTTTTATTGTCAAATGTAAGAAACAAAATTATTGTCAGTGATGCTTTTCATCAAACACAAAGAAAACGAAGATTCCAAAAACAAAAACAACCTGTCCTATTGCCATAAAGCGGACACCTGGGACCTTGGTACACGTAATCTCCATTTAATGGAGGGTGTTGCCAATTTTTTATCACAACCCCATGATCAAAATAATCCCTATTAGCATCTCAAAGATTGATAATTAAAGCTCTATTCGAAAACCTAGTTTTTAAATAAAAAGTATTATCACTGGTAACCCATCTATAGCAATACATAATTTTTGGAATCCCCAAACAAGTTCCATGAAGTTGGTTCAACCTATCTACTCCATTAACTACCCTCTATGAATTTGGAGCTACTCTTGTAGGTACAATATCAAAATATTGGCAAAACTCCAAACACAGATGATTTGGCGGGAAAGAAAAGCCACATTCGGCTATAAAAAGACTTGGGAACCAGTGTCCCTCAGCCAAAGAAAATAAATCAGAAGGACAAGAAATCTCTTCCAAAATAACCCACAAAGGGATTGAAAACTCAGATCAAAATTTATCCAACGATTCAACAAGATAAACCACGGTGAATAAAGTAAATAAAGAAGAGGGAAGAAAACTTTACAGAAGAAAGAGAGATCAGTTGACAATGAACGATGAAAAGAACGAAGGCACAAGATAGAGAGAAGATGAAGAGTTCACGTATACAGATTTGAAAAGTGAAAAATGATAGGATTTCTGTCGCGCTTAAATACTTTACCTCGGGAATAGAGAAAAGCAATGATTATAGGGGAAGACGTTTGCATTTTCGGCGGCTAAAAGAAGAAAAGGGCACAAATATCGAAGTGATCGTGAAAATTCAAAATATTTATGAAGCTTGATATTATACGCTCAAAAAGGAATTATATACAAGAAAAACCTTCCTAAAATTTAAGAATACCAGTAATCCAAGAAATTTTCAATAAAAATATTCCACACTCTCCTTCAACCTCAACTGTGAAATATTGGGGGCTTCTGTTGATACCAAATTTAGTCTGTTGACATGGACCAATCACTTGAATACACGTGTCAACCTACATGGTAAATACAAATACTTTAGACGCGCAACTTAAGCATACCGAGCAACTCAGGCACCCCAAGCAACTTAAGCTTACCGAATAGCTTAAGCGGTCCGAGCTACTTAGCGTGGAGAGCATCCAAATTAAGAGAATCAAAAGTCAACCATGCTTTAAATGCGCATTATTATCGTATAGATGTATATGTCTACTGGATAACAGCGCGTTATCCTTTCATATGTACATCCTCAAGGCTATAAATACATTGTAACCTCCTCATAAGAAGGGGACTTTTGGATCTCTGGAAAAACTTATTATCGAGATTCAAGGCAAACAATCAACAATACAAAACAGTGGATGTAGGCCATTTTCATAAGGATGAACCACTTTAAAAATCTTTTATCTTGTTTATTCATTTTTTATCTGTGATTAATTAATTAGATATAATCTAGTTTTTTACATCAACAATCTTCTACATTAATTAGAGGTACTTATGCATTTAATACGATAGATCATATTGAATGTAGGAAAGTTCACTCGAGTAACTTGCCCCTCATATAAATACACTATACAAGCAGTTTATCTTGGGAGGAATTCTAAACCTAGAATTTCTTCCCATCTTCCACCCATACACGAGAGCTATTATGAGAACATAACTTCCAATATCTATTAAATACCCATATAATTGAGCATTAACTGAGCTTGAAGTTCCTGCCTTGCCTTTATTGTGCCTAGATTTCTTGCTCTTTCTCCCTCCGGCCACATTAACTGATGGTCCCTTCGATTTATTATGCTTATTGTTTATTTATTATGATAACATATCATTTCATATAAGTCCAAATATTGAATCCCTTGGTCTCCTATTCACCTGTGTTCGTTGTCAATAATTAATACTGCACGGTGTTGATCCTGATCTTGACAAAAGGTTACGCCTCACTTTCTATTAACCATATTCCAAGAACCCACTTCTTAAAATTACCCTCTTATAGGGCTCCATTCTTGAAAATATATCTTTTCTCCACATTCTCAGACACTTTATTTCTTGCTGACCTTATCTCGGCTTCGATCGGGAGAGGACATACTCTGACTTGTTGCTCATAAGATGTATCACTAATATCACCAACATCGGCCTCGACCCGAGTGAATCCGGCCATAAATTCAATTAGGGCTTGACCTTTAATAGCCCTTTTTGGCTGGTAGATGATGTCAAACTCTCCCAATTTGATTGCCCAAGCCATTAGTTTTCCTGATTTCTCAGGCTTGTGAGTGACTTGTCTAAGGGGTGAGTCTATGAGGACCACCATGGTATGTGCCTGTAAGTAGGGTTTCATATTCATTGAGATATGGATTGGTGCATAGGATAAATTTTCCATTTTGGGATATCTCTACTCAGCCCTTTGGAGTGCGTTACTATTAAAATACACTGATTTTTTTAACTCAATCCCCTTCTCTCACAATTGCTTCACTAATGGCCAATTCAGATACTGCTAGATAAAGATATAATTTCTCCCCATGGACTGGTTTAGACAATAAGAGTGGAGAGTCGATATAAGACTTTAAATCCTTAAAAGATCTATCACACTCATCGTTCTATTCAAAAGCTTTTCTCAATATTTTAAAGAAAGGAAGGCATTTATCAATGGCTCTAGATACAAACCTGTTTTATGTCGTCACTCTTACAATCAGTCTCTGTACATCCTTTTTCATCGTAGGAGTCTTCATCTCTAATAAGGCCTTGATCTTCTTAAGTTTGTCTTTGATTCCCCTCTTATTCACAATTAATCCCAAAAACGTTCCCGCTCCTACACCGAAGACATATTTTGCGGGGTTGAGTTTCAGCATGTAATTGTCCATCATGTCAAAAGTGTGTGAAAGGTCATCCACATGTATGTAAGCCTTGAGGTTTTTTGTCAACATATCATTGACGTACACTTCTATTGTCTTCCCTATTTAGTCCTCAAATATCTTGTTGACTAGCCTCTGATACGTTACCCCAGCATTATTCAACACAAAGGGCATGACCTTGAAGCGATAGGACCCCTTGTCAATTATGAAAGTTATCATCTCTTCATCGGCCGGGTCCATGAATATCTAGTTATATCCTGAGTAGGCACCCATTAATCTCATTAATTCATGGACGAATGTAGCGTTTACCATCTGATCAATCCTAGACAACGAGAAACTATCCTTTCGGCATACTTTATTCAAATATGTGAAGTCAACACACATCCTCCACTTGCAATTGTCTTTGGGAACGATGACGGAATTGGCAAACCACTTCAAGTAGATAACCTCTCTAATGAATTTTGCCTTCTCTAACTTTTTCACCTCTTCCCGGATGACATTATATTTCTCTCCTGAGTAGACTCTTCTTTTATCTTTGACCGGCCTTGCATCATCGGACACATTGAGCTTATGACTGAGAACTTTTGGGTCAATGGCAGGTATATCTTCATGTCTATTAGCAAATATGTTCTCTTACTGCTTTAACAGTTTAATCATCTCTTCCTTAACCTCTTTCTTTAGGGCTTTGCCATCTCGGATTATTTTTTCGGCTCATCCTCATTGAAGGCAATGGATTTTACCTCTTTCATGGATTCCCCTTTTTGAATTTTGTCTCATCTCTGGGGTCGAACGTATCAATGTTGTAATGGATTTTTTATGATCTTCCCTCTCCTCGACTGAGTTAAAGTAGCATTTTTGTGCCAACACTTGATCACCTTGGACTTCCCCTACCCGATAAGGAGTCGAGAATCTTACCATTTGGTGTACAGTGACCTTAAACTCTTTAAGGACCACTCTTCCCATGATAATGTTATAAGTGGAGTATACTCTTTTATCCATTTCAAAGAAATTATCCTTGTTTGTGAGACTCTTTGGCCAAACATCTCCCATACTGACGTCTATCTCATACATTCCCAATGGATGGGATTTCTCATCGCTGAATCCAATCAAGAGGTGATGATAAGGTAAGAGCCTCTTCTTGCCGAGTCCCAGGCCTTTGAAGCATGTCCAGAACATAACATCAGCTAAACTTCCTTCGTCGACCAGTATTCTTGGCACATCATACCCATGAACTCTAGTTGTAATCACCAAAGGTTCATCTTCGTGAGCTAAGATACCATTGAAGTCAATTCTTGAAAAACCCACAATTAAAATTTCCATATCCACCTTCTTCCTTTTCTCTGACTTAGCACTTACTGCGCCGAGTTAACCGCTTCAACTTTAGGAAGAGCTTTTACCTCTGCAATGTGTGCCTTTGTCTCACCTACCTTTGAGATACCCCCTGCTAGGCCCCCATAAATCATCTTTACATCAAACGATATCATATGAAGGTGACCTTTGGGACCATCATCCTTAAGTGGCAGGTTTGGGTCATCCCCATCATCATCGTCTGAGGCATCATCCTTTTTCCCAGGAGCATCCACTTTGCACTTATTGGCTCTTCTTTTTCTAGGGTCGTCTCAGTCTCCCATTAGAATACCACTGCCTACATATTTCCTCAGCTTCCCATCCTTGAGCATGTTTTCAATCTTGTCCTTCGGGGAAAAACATTTATTTGTTAGGTGCTATTAACTTTGGTGAAATTCACACCATAGGATTTTGTTCCTCTTGTAAGGGGGAGCTTTTAGATTTTTGAGCTACCTCAAGGATTGATTATTCTTGATCTCATTCAAGATATGCTCACAGCTGACCGTGAGGGGAGTGTAGTCGGCAAACTTATCATCTGCTAATCTTTTTTTCCATCCTTACCCTTCTTTTGGAACTTCCCCCACTACTAGTCCCCTTTTTATCCGCATACTTCGCTGCCATAACTTCCTTAGCATTCATGACCTTATCGGCCATCACTAATGGGTCGGCCATAGACTTTGCTAGTCCTTAGCAAGCTTCTAGAGTGATTTCCCTTTCTATAGACCTACTATCAGTGCTATCATCGCAATACTTTCTTCATAATCCTCAACTTCTAACTTTTCCTTGTTGAATCTTGCTATGTACTCCCAAGGACCCTAATTTTTTCCCTTCTTGACATACAATAGATGGGTAGTCTTCTTTCGGGGTCTTACCAAATTGTTTTTTGTATGAATCTCTCTATGAGTTGCCTAAAGTTTTCAATTGAACTCTGGAGGAGTGAAGTGAACCATATATGAGCTTCTCTAGTCAAATTACTTAAAAAGGCACAACACCTCAGCTCATTTGAGGCTGAGTAGATGTCTGCAACCGACTGGTACATCTCGATGTGGTGAACTCAGTTAGTGCTACCATCATATTTGGGAGTGATCATCGGTGGCTTGAACTTGGCCGGGTTTGGAAAGTTGACAATCCTAGCCACGAAGGGGGCCTTCTGAATAACCCTCTATAAAGGGTCTCGAATTTTGAGGATGTATCCAATCTTGTCCTTTAACCTTTGAATTGAGTCGTTCTAGGGTCTCTCGTCTACTGCCACAATGTCATCCTGTACAATATTCTCCCCTTCTACTTCGGTCAGCCAAACCAAAGGTTCTCTTACCATAAATCTCTATCGTCTGTTCACTTTTCTCAACTACATTAGGGATTACACCCTGCTTCTTCTCTTCTAGAGCTATCAATGCTCCTTGATCAGGATAATCAATCTCTAAGATCCCCCACTGGTCTGAGCCTTTCAAAGGTGAACCATTTTCTCAATCAGTTAAAAGGTGAGCCACTTGGATGATCGTCATGATAAGGCCTCCTGTTGTGTCCTCGACTTGCTTAGATGGGGCGTATAGTGTTTTCCAACACTTTATATGGCTGCCAGTATTCAGCTTGAGCGTCTTCAGCCTTATAGTCATCATATCAGTCCTTCGGGCAGCATTGACCTTGCCTCCCCAAGCATAAGTGCCTAAGGTTAGCAACGTTCCTTTTATGTTGAGGAGGTGGTAACTCCTTACGCAATGGTTAGGGTAGTCCCATGGTGTCTGAATGTTGCTCTTCGATTTCTGGATAAATCATCTTCGATGTTATCCCTGTAGGTCTCACCAATACATTTTGACTAAAGGCAGCCATCTGCTCCTACATTGCCTGTTGAATAGCCACCAATAACTTTAATTCTACCACCACCTCCAGCATCTCTGACTGAGGATGTGCATGACTAGAGCTAGGGCGGTCAGCTGTTGGTGGAAATTCTGATGCCATGTTTCTCACCTGATGAATGAGCTGTAAACTGGAGAGTAAAAGTTTAGAAGCTCAACACGATCTCTTTTAATGGTTAAAGAACTCTACAAGAGGAGAGGAATGGTTCATCACTAGAGACTCCGGTGAGTATAAGCTAGGGAACGAAAGAGATGATTATTTTCATTCCAACGGACGACACCAGACTGATGTGATACTCTAAATGGTACCACCATATCACAGTGGTAATTAACTCAAATAGGTATGATAATGACAGCAAGCAAACAATACAACAGTAAGAGAAATAGAGAGTAAGAAGAGGAAAATAGGGATTTAGCACCAGAATTAAGTGGTTCAGCTAAATGATGGCCTACGTACACTGTGCAATATGTGTAATCCATTAAAATGAGGATTTAATGGCCTAGGTATGCAAACACTCAAGCTATATCTCTCCTGTAGTGAATTTGATAGAGTTTTTGTAGGGTTACTATTTCGTGTCCCCTTACAAGAGGCAGAAGATAAGTATTTATAATGCCTGAAGGGTGTAATACAACACCAAGCATGTAGTCGGTGTGTGATGATGAAGACATCCACCAAGATGATGATAGTTGTCCATAACATATATAATTGATGATGATTCAATCTCCCATCACGTGAGGGAATAATTAAGTTATAACATAATTGGTCACGAGGGACACGCCATGTTAGAACATTCTACTGCTCGTATAATATGGTGTCATCTGCAGAGGTCTCGACCTGGCTGAGTATGAGGTTGGTGATGAAGTGCTTGACTTTGTGATGGAAATTGGAAAGTGTGGTCTAGGCTAAGGGGTTCAGGCCGAGGTGACCTAAACAAGCCATTTCCTGACGTCGGTTGAATAATAGATGATTAACGTCCATGCTGATGAAATGCTTCCTTGGGGTATCATTCTATTGGTGGCTGAGGTTATGAGTACGAGGCCGACCCTAGTTCTGGATGAGCCCTGGGAATGACTATTTGATCTCCTTATTGAAGCTCGATTATTGGAGGTCAGGGCCCTAGGCCTGAGACGAGGTCATACTTGGTTATATCACTAATAATTTCCAATATGGATCTTCCTGGAAGAGTTGAATTCACCTCTTACCTAAAAAATCTAGAGGCAATGTGCTCATATAATGTAGACTATTATGCCTTCAACATGCATCGGGTTTCATTGTGGTGCAAGAAGACTATTGTCTGGAACATGATGATGGCTGTAGTACAATTATGGTACCCCAAGGACCATATCTTTCTCTTTTTCTTAGACGAACTCTGTCTGACTTATGAAGAGTTCTCTACCATACTGGGGTACCCCAATGTTGCGGCTACCATTCCTGAATTCTCTCGGTCTCCTTAGGAGATATTAATAGGACTTCTTCATATATCACCCTCAATGGCTCAATCATTGGTTACGGGAGTAATGATCTCTCTCCCAGTTGTGCTGTATTTTGTGCGTCTGTGGGATATCAGTGATATAGTCTATGTCGAAGCTTCTATCCTTGGCTAAAATTCAAAATTACTATCAGTGACCAGGGACCTACTGGTGGATCCTCAACTTGCTGCTATCACTACGTGGATGTCATACCATCACTATCCTATGACGATGATACTAGTAAAGACCTTAAATGGTATGGATGCTTGGCTGGAAGACCGTTATGGCTTTCTGAGGGGCATACCCATTATGTTGTTCATGTGTCTGTCGCATAGATTTCTTTTAGAGGTCTCTCCTGAATACCTCTTGGAAGTTGTGCTGATTTTTTTCTCTCATTACTTCATCAGTTTCGGCTCGAATGTAGAGAATTGGGAGAACTTCCTTGAAGAAAATAGGGTTCGATGTCTGCTATTTTTGGTACCCTAGTGGGGGGAGTTGTAACCAATTATAGAACTGGGGGAATAATAGTATGTTCGATTGGTTGGCCTCCGACAGACCTATTTATACTTTCCTTGGTGACTCCTGCGACAAGTAGGGTGGTATCAAATGGTGCTACCTTGGACACTAGACTTCTTTCATGTGGAGGATTTGACTGAAGGCATGCGCATGTGGTTGGGCTCTTTGCAGGAGAATCTTCGGCCATTAAACCATCCTTACCAATCTGTTGGTAGTTTCTGGGGACTACATGAAATAATTACGAAAGACGGTAGTGGCTAAGATATTCGCCAAGTAGATCGGGTAAAGGTGACTTTCCATGTTTGACACCATGGAGGGAAGTGTTGTGGTTTGCCCTAGGCTGGTCCGAGAAAATCGTTCCATGGAGCGCTTTCGATATTCCATCAAAATAGTGGAAGTTTTGGGACCGCAAGATGTAGATGATGATGGGGCTGGTTCTTCTGCCAGCTGCAGGTAGGGACTTTTTGTGAAGATGGTTATGTGTAAAGCTGGTTATATGTGAAGCTTTTGTATGCTTAGTTATATATGGGAATAAATTAGTAAGGGTTATTTTAGGAGTAGTTTGGCTTGATTTGTTTCATTTTTAGGATAATAAGGTTAGGTTGGAGAAGGAAGTTATTTGACTCCCTACGCTGATATATTTGTACCACAATTTTTCATTTATGGAATAAAGAAAATTTTAATTATATTGTTGTGCCTCTTGATGAGTTTTAGCATTTGGATTTTATATACCAATCACTTAGGTATACTTAATCCTTTTGTTCATGTAACTGATAAAAATGAACAGTCATTTTCGGAGATAAGAAAAGAATAGCATTTTATGAAAAAGAAGGGATTCGTGCTCATGTGAAGCATATGAGCTGCCTACATACCTCTTGAGGTTATGAAAATTTTCTGAGTTTCATTTCTGAAAGTAATTTTATTTTAGAGGATCAGACCCCATTTAGTTCTAAGTAAAGGGAAATGATGACATTTTTTTTAGAATAGAAGGGGGATGAGAAGAGTCGTAGCACACCGTGATTTTGAACTAAGGGTAGAATTTCTTGAGACGGTCCAAGTTGGATGGAAGATCCATCTTTTCCCCATCTTCGTTGGTGAGCATAGCGGCACCCTCGGGTAGGAACTTTTTCACAATATATGGGCCACTCCAATTAGAATTTAATTTCCCTCCAAGGTCCCATATGGGATCTAATATTTCTTTAAGGGATAAACCCCCTTCTTGGACACCATGGTACTTGACTCTTTTGTTAAATAATTGTGCTATTCGACGATGGTAACCTTGAATATAATATAGAGATTTCATTCTCTGTTCGTCTAAGAGTGACAACTCCTCAAGACGACTTTGATGGCAGTCTTCCTTGTTGACCTCGCTCTAAATCATGATGCGTAGTGAAGGAATTTCCAGCTTAACGGGTAGTATTGCTTCCACGCCATATACCAGAGAGTAAAGGGAACCACAATAAATGATCGAATTGAAGTGCAGTAGCCCCAAAGGGCGTAAGGGATCTAATCGACCCAGTCTCGGCAAGTCCGGATTATTTTGCTAATGAATACTTTGAGGATATTATTGGCGGCTTCGACTGCACCATTGGTTTGAGGTCAGTAGGGAGAAGATCTAGTTCTCTGAATCCTAAACTTGTCAACCACTTGTGACACCCCGCCTAATTAATTTCGGGTGATCAGTCCTAAATCAAGTTAGAACAGGTTTCTTAGTTGGTCCATTCTTAGCATCACTATCGTCTTTTTAATTACTAACCACCTAAGTGAGAAAATAGACTGGTGCCAATTTTTATCTATCAATTAATTAAATGAAACTCATGCGGAACATACAAATATGCACAATCACAGTTAAAAGAAATAACCATCCACAATTAAAATATCTAACCGAATAAACCATCGGTCCAAATATTCGATACAAGTAGGGTCAAGAAGAAAATCTCAACAAGTCTAATACTAATAAATGAACTATGAGCGACATGCTCAAATAACTACTAGAGAATCTCTACACGAATGAAAGAAGGAGGCGTCTATCAAAGACCCCGCAACATCCACATGTGCTGTAGCAACGAATACCTAGAATAGAGTCAAGCCTGGCGTCCCTGTGGTTGGACACCTAAAAGGTTTTTAAAAATTTATATATAGCAAAGGTTAGTACCCAAAAACATTTGAAAACATTTAACAAATGATTAACTTTCAGTAATAAATAAATATGCATGATCTTAATATTTTAGTTAGTGCCGCACTCTCTTGAGGACTTCCTCACCCCTCCTCTAATGTGCACTATTAACGCTTCCATTTAATTTACTAGGTCCAACGCTCCTAACCTAATACTTATTTTAACCCTTGAAATTTACCTACTCTAACCGAGTATGCCTTAATTCATGATTTTAAAATTCTTATAGACGTCAAACTTAATTGAATCATTACCCATTTTAATTTCATATAGCATTCACAGCTGTTATGCACATAATACATTTTACACTATGTATTAATCATCCCATATATAATTATTCACCTAATTATATATTTAATCATATTACAGTATTCACAAACATACTAAAATAACATTTAATACAAACTTTCGACTGAGTAAAATACTCACAAAATATAAATTTTCCCAAGTGCTATCCCACTAGGTGTGTTCACATAACCTAGTTATCCAAGTTAGATTTGCTCACTAACTTAGTTTAACATACGAATTGGAGGCGGTCATATTCCTTCCCTGAAAGTGAGATGCCCCTCACCCATATAACGGACGCTATGACCTGGGATTATACTCGCCCTACTCCTCAAGCTAGGGGACTCATCAACTATGCGCAACCTCCCCCTATACCACTAGAGTATATACTAATAATATTCAATCACTGATATTAATGCACACACACACTATATATATATATACTGTCACCCTCCGTATATATATATATATATATATAAATATAAAATTTCCGGCTACACCATGTACAAAATCCGTAACATAAGCCTATTTAGTTTATTAAGAGTTTACGGTCCAACTCTAATTATTAATTAATTCACACATTAATTAATCAAGTCACCTTTGGTGTCGCCCCCACCATAAAATTGGACTTACTCTCGTAGTCCGAATTTACCTCACCCGAGTCTAAATTTCCGAATCCCAAATTATTTAGCCTTTACCTAAATAAGATTTATCTCTCGGTATTCCTCAACCTTTATCCCCGGACTTGTTCTATAGATCTATATTTAATCCTTTCGAGCCCTTCCCAAAAATTCAACCTTAGTTTGTCACACCTAATTTCTCCAAAACCAAACAAATTTAAATTATGATTGCCACACTAAGTCGTCTCTAAATTCTAATCAACTTTATTCACCATTAATTAGATTTAAAACCCATGTATAAATTTCTCACCAAATTAATTCATGGAAAAAGATTAAATTAAATTTTCTTCGTATAAAAGAAAACTGGGCGAACTGTCAAAATCTGCCGACCATCGATCGATCGACCCCAGACCTTCGATCGATCGATCGAGCAGGTCTTCGTCTTCTTCGCGAAGACAGATTTTGCCATGGACGAGTTTCATAAAACCCTAACTCCTTCTATCAGCAATCTCAAGCCTTCTTAACAATAATACAAGTTAGGAACCTTATTAGGGACCTCCAGAATGTCCTCCAACGTTATTAATTCGTCCATTAACAACAATTTCTGAATTTGGGAAAATATTCATCTTTAATTCCTTACCCATTTACATCCCAAATCCCTTCGCCAAATTCGTTTCTAATTATCCAGATATCATCCTACAAGATATGTATCAATTTATAATATCAGATTTCTACAGGAATCCTCATTCAAATTCGTAAATCAGATTATTATTTTCAAAACCTCATGTTTATGCCATGAACACCCAGAATGAATTTTGATCAAACACATTACTTGAATATGAATTGAAAAATAGATTCAATAATATTGCAAGTTATCCACTTGCCTTAGGTTTCGTAGTGTTTGATTCGGAGATGAATTCCAAGGTTGAAGATGATCCTTGATGGCTCTGTAGTGATCCCAAAATTGTCTTTAATTGCTATTAGGGTTCCTTAATACACTTAGCCTTTTTTTCTAAAACTCTATCAGCCGTTTTCTTATTCCTTCTAATTCCTTAATTTACCTAAATCCCGTTTTTTGCCTAATGCGCCAAGCCCAAGTGACCCAAATGCCCCCGTGTGGGTCCGGCTATGTCTAAAAACACCCGTGACCCGTTTACTACCACCGGATACACTTTTCCGACTATCTCGGCCCATCCAGACTCAATTGTACACTCAGAATTGACATCCGAATTATTTTATAAAAATACTTATCCCCCACCCATTTAGTCTATACCGACTCCCGGTTGAGATAAGTGCATACACTGTCATTAATACTCGAAATGACATAATTACAATATTACTATTCACTTAGTAAATAAGTTTTTCTTAAATATTAATCATTCACTTCCTGATTAATGTTTAAATAAACTTTTCCTAATTATTTGAATTAAAAATTACGACTCACAAGTAATTTTAAATTCCCAAATTAATTAAATATTTAATGCATGAAAGTATGGGGTGTTACATACTCCCCCCCTTACAAAGGAATTTTGTCCCCAAAATTAGGTCATAGTTGTGATGAAAAGCTCTGGATATTGTTCGCGTATATCCTCCTCCCGCTCCCAGGTAGACTCGTCAACGTTGTGATGGCCCCACTGTACTCTAACTAGTGGAACAACTTTGGATCATAACTTCCGCTCGCTCCGGTCCAGAATAGCCATCAGTCTCTCCTCATATGAGATGTCTGGCTGTACATCAATTTCCTCGAGTGGGATGTGCCAGAAGGCCCTCTCGCTCCTGAGATATTTCTTCAGCGATGCCACATGGAACACGTCGTGTATCCGCTGAAGGTGCTCTGGTAATCCCAGTCTGTAGGCTGTAGGAACCACCCTCTCGATAATAGGGAAAACTCCCACGTACCTCGGTGCTAGCTTACTCTTCTTGCCGAACCTCATCACCCTTTTCATAGGGGACACCCGGACCAATACCTGATCCCTAACCTCTAACTCCACATGTCTCCGTGAAGCATCAGCGTAACTTTTTTCCCTATCCCGAGCTATCTGAATACTCCCTTAGATTAGATCTATCTTGGCAGATGTCTCCTGAAAAATCTCCGGCCCCAATAGTTTTTTGTCCCCTACCTCTAATCAACAAGCGGGTGAACGATGAGGCCTCCCGTATAATGCCTCTAATGGTGCCATCCCGATCGTGAATTGGTAAGAGTTGTTATACGCAAACTCTACCAGAGGAAGATATTTCTCCCAACCTCCCCCAAAGTCCAGTATACACATTCTGAGCATATCTTCGAGCATCCGATTGACTCTCTCGATTTATCCGTCGGTCTGTGGGTGATAGGCTGTACTCAAACGTAACTCCGTGCCCATGGCCTCCTAAAAACTCTGCCAAAAGTGGGACACAAAGATCTTGTCCCTATCCGACACAATATTTATCGGTACCCCGTGCAGCTTAACAATCTCTTCTATGAATAGCTGCACATAACGCATCGTCTCAAAGTCTGTACGAACCGGTAGGAAGTGGGCCACTTTGGTCAACCGATCCACAATGACCCAATGGAATCGTGACCCTTCTGCGATGTCGATAACCCTGTAATGAAGTCCATGGAGATGTTCTCCTACTTCCACACGAGAATTTCAAGTGGTTGTAGCATCCCTATTGGTCTCTGATGGTCAACTTTCGTGAGCTGACACGTGGCACATTTCGAAACAAACTCTGCTATGTCCCGTTTCATTCCTGCCCACCAATACTGTCTCCTCATCTCTTGATACATTTTATCCCCACCGGGATGGACCGAGAATCTCGACCCATGAGACTCAGTCATAATAGCGTGCCTCAACTTCGCATCCTCTCGCACAGTCAATCTCCCATTATAGCGTAAGCCTCCCTCCGAGATGATCGAGTAACCCTCTGCTCCCTCAGATAGCAAGTGGATCACCCTATCCCGGCGGGTCTGATCCTCTGCCCAAGCCCTCACAACTCGCATAATGATCTCAGGTGTAATGGATAATGCTGACATACAATCCGTGGCTACATCATCCTCGTATCGAAGTTCTCTCCACTTAGCTTTCCAGACTTCTGATATTTCCCCAGTCGGTCTCCGACACAATGCATCTGCTACCACATTAGCCTTACCAGGATGATACTGAATATCAAACTGATAGTCTTTCACGAATTATATCCATCGCCTCTGTCTCATATTCAGATCCTTCTGAGTGAAGAAATACTGAAGTGATTTGTGATCCATGAATAGCGTGAACTTCTCCCCCAGAAGATAATGTCTCCATATCCTCAAAGAAAAAATGACTGCTGCTAACTCTAGGTCGTGAGTGGGGTAATTCCTCTCATGGGGCTTTAGCTTCCTGGACGCATAAGCTATAGCCCTTTCCTCCTGCTGAAGCACACCCCCAAGTCCCTGTAAGTATGCGTTAGTGTAAACTCGATACTCTAATCCTCATTTCGGCAATGCAAGCACGGGTGCAGATGTCAACTTGTACTTTAAATCGTCGAAAGATATTTGATAATGATCATTCCAAGTGAAAGGTACCCATTTCTGGGTAAGATTCGTCAAAGGGCCCGCAATCTTTGAGAATCCTTTGATGAACCATCTATAATAATCGGCCAACCCCCGAAAACTGAGCACTTTTGTCGGTGTCGTGGGTTGTCCCCACTCCCTCACCACCGATACTTTACTTGGATCCACCGCAATACCCCGGTCTGACACCATGTGGCCAAGAAATTGAACCTCCTGTAGCCAAAATCCACACTTACCAAATTTGGCATAGAGTTGGTGATCCCGCAATGTCTGTAACACTATACACAGGTGCTCCGCGTGCTCCTCCTCGGTACGTGAGTAGATCAGGATGTCATCAATGAACACGATAACAAACTGATCGAGAAACTCCCAGAAGACTCTGTTCATGAGGTCCATGAACACTGCTGGTGCATTGGTGAGCCCGAATGGCATCACCATGAACTCATAAAATCTATACCGCGATAGGAAAGCGATCTTTGAAACATCTTCCTCTCGAATACATAGTTGATGATATCTTGACTTCAAGTCGACCTTAGAGAAATAAGACGTCCCTCTCAACTGGTCAAATAGGTCGTCAATCCTAGGCAATGGATACTTATTTCGTATCATGGCCTTATTCATCTCTCTATAGTCCACGCATAACCGTAGTGAGCCGTCTTGCTTTTTCATAAATAACACCGGTGCACCCCACGACGGTGTACTCCATCGTATGAAACTCTGACACAGAAGCTGCTAAATCTGCTCCCTCAGCTCACGCATCTCTGAAGAGGCCATACGGTATGGGGCCCGAGCAATCGACCTCATCCCCGGTGCTAAATCGATCACAAATTCGATTTCCCTGGTAGGTGGCAATCCTGGTATATCCTGAAACACATCCTCAAAATCTCTCACCACTGGGATTGAGTCCAATGGAATATACACCTCTGGTGAGGTTTCCTCCTCAATGTAATACAAGTGTGTACGTGACCCTTCCTCAGGTAGCGGCATTGCTATCAAAAACATTTCCTGCCCTGGAATGGAGAACACGATGGTCCTCTCGAAGCAATCCACCGTCGCCCGATAACCTGCCAACCAATCCATACCTAAAATGACAGCGCACCCCTCCATATCCAACACTAAGAGGTCCACTGCTAAACTAAGTCTCCCAATCAAAATGTCCACACCCCGAAAAATCGAGTGAATCGTAGCCCCGCTGCCAACTGGCGACTCTACACACATCCGAAGACTACCCGCGGCTTCTAGTAGTCTGGCCCGTTTAGCAAAATTTAATTTAATGAATGAATGTGATGCTCCCGTATCAAAAAGAATGCTACCCTCATAACCATGAATGAGAAACATACCCTCAACTGCTGGCGGTGCTTGCTGTGCTGGGGGATTGGGAACATCCCGGACGTTATACACACGTCCGTAATGCATCTGCCCCTGCTGAGGTGGGGCTGGTGCTGCTGGTGGTAATTGCCCCCGTTGCCCCTTTTGGGCCTCCTGATGTTGACCTCTGCCCCTCTGTGGGCACTCCCTCTTGAAATGTCTTGGCTGGCCACAAACAAAACAGCATCTCTGACCATCCCCCTGTCGTTGGCCCTGTTGACCCTGACGCGGCTGGCCCTGGCCCTGCTGGCCTCCCCTATTGTTCCCTTGACCCTGACGGCCCTGAGGAACCTACTGCTGCTGATTCGGGCCCGGGTGCCCCTGTCTGAACCCCAGTCCTCCCTGTCGGAACCCACCAGGCTTAAACTTCTTAGCCTGATTCCCTTGCTGACTGCTCGCCTGCTGCTGAGAACCACTTGTGTCACTACTAGTAACGGCCTTGCCCTGTTGGCTCGGCTCCCCTGTTCGCTTGCTCCCTTTCGCATGGAAGCGATGATCCTGGCAGTGTACAAGTGAGGCATTAACGACGTCTGTATACGTCACTAACGTCGGATTCCCAATCAAGTGTTGCCTGATCCGCCAGTCTAAACCGTCCATAAACCTCGATTTCTTCTGCTCTGTAATACCCCATATTTTTTTGCTATATTAATTTGGGGATTTATTAAATTTAATGTGAATGAATTATTTAAAAAAAAATTCCGGAAATTAATTATGTTATAATTATTAACGTGACGAGAGTTAGTAATTATGGGAAATTTGTTGAATATTACTAATGAGCAAAGTAATATATGATATTGATTATATTGAATGTCACGAGTGAATAAAATGACAATTTTGGAAAATTGAATCGGGACGCGCCCGTGTCGCGTCGGGACTAGATTTGGTTAAATAAAAAGTGAATATTTTATAATTTGTTCGTATGATCATTTTGAGTGCGCCAATGCGTTCGGAAGGGTCGAGATAGTCAGAAAAGTGTACCCGGGGGTTTAGTTTGGGTCTCGGGGCGTTTTTAGGCCTAATTGGTACCCGAGAGGGCAATTTAGTCATTTCACCTTTTTGGGTAATTAAACCCACGAAATTCAGCAACCTATATCATCCATTTGGGTTAGTCAGCTAGGGTTAGAAAACAAAAACACAAGTGACGGCCATAGGAGAGGGAAGGAGAAAGCTCCAAGGCAATCCAAGGCCCCAAAAGTCACCAGTTTGCACCACAACCACCACCACCGCGTAGATCGCGAGACGAGGAACGCAGCCATACCAAAATCAGCCGCGAATCAAAATACCAGAAACCCTAGGCAAGTGTTTAACTTGCTATTTTCGTTGGTGCGATCTTCATATTAGTTTAGGAGTGATTAGGGATGAATTATGTAGAAGAAAACCCAATTTGTGTTAGGAAAATGCATGTAGTATTGATTTATATGAAAATTCTGGAATCCTTTCCATGTAGAGGAATATAACCCACGAAATTTTGATGATATATTAGGAGGAAATTCTGGTAAAAACAGATTAGAACCATGATTAAGAAAAACTTTAGGGTTCTTGATGATTAGATGAGATTTTGGGTTAATTATCCATGTTTAATGTTAGATATACACATGCTTTACGTTGAAAACATCTGGTATGTTGATATAATGTTAGTAGTAGGATTTTTGGGACGTTTAGAATGGAAAAACATGTTTTTGGATGAAGAAAATTGGTAGAACCCGTAACTGCAATTCTGCAGATTTTCGCAGACCTGCTTGATCGATCGATCGAGCCTAGAGCTTCGATCGATCGAGCCCCAAACCTCGATCGATCGACCCCTCCTGGAAAATTACTATTTCCCTTTGTAAATGATTTAAAAATTGAATTATCGTGATATAATTCTTGGGTGTTCTTCATAAAATGTTTTGGGAGATAGGAAAGACCAGTAGAAAATATGAATAAGTGTTGGGAACTTTATTATGAGTTGAGAATTTGGCTTTCGGGATAATTATATAATAAACGATGAAACTATGTATCCCAAGTGAGAGATTACAGCGAATAGTTACGATAGTGAATAGAGGTATACCTACTAAATTTTCTACTTGGAAGGATAAAGTCCACGAGTATCACGAAATAAGTGAGAAAACCCTTCGAGTTAAGGTTAGAGATGAAACCTTATACGTAATACTAATAATGTGAAATTAAGGATAAATGTTGTAATTATGGGTGATGAGAGGAACCTATATTAATACGATAAAAGTGGTATAATTATATGATTGTGTGTACATATATTATATACATGTGGAAAACGTACCCGCACTACTTGCTATCCCAGAGGTTACCGCGTTGGGACAGTCTTGTCTCGATGGGACCTTTATGGGGGATATTGACTTGTATCCTAGAAGATAGATATCCTTGGTACAGGATATTGAATCGATAGTTCAGACGGTCCTAAGAGGCGTGGGGTATGCACTGACCTCTTAGAGACTTGGAATCTATACTTCGCCTCAATCTTGTTTTGTGTATATATGCTGATACAGTTCGAGAGTGATTCCGAACTTGTATATCCCTTAGTGTGAGCGATATGGGGATTGGATAGCAGAGTATGCCTACACCATAGTGTGCATGTTGGTACTGTTAGAATATATATATTATACGGGTGCTTAATATATATATCTGAATTTGGGAAATTTAAAAAGTTGTTGTGATATAGTAAGTGAGAAATAATTCTGGATTATAAATGGTAAATACTTGTTTTGAGAAAGAATAATATGACACTGGAAAACTTTATTGTTTTTATAAAGTTAAAATGGAGAACTTTGATTTCTAATTGAAATACCCTTTTCGAAATGGAATCGTTAAATATTGAATCTTACGAGTAATCTAAGATAAGTTAAATCATTGGGAAGATTCGTGCGATAAATGATAAGATAACCCGTTGGGAAGGTTAGTACGATAGGCGTGCACATTAGAAGAGAGGTGAGAATTTCTCAAGAGAGTGTCGCTCTAATATGTTGTTGCATTGGCCTGTATCAATTTAAATACTTGCTAAACGTATTTTAAATCAAGCACACTTTCGGGCTCTGACCCGTTTCTCTCTCTCTCTCTCTCTCTCTCTCTCTCTCTCTTGTATATATATGTATATATTTCAGGTGCCCAGCCACAGGGGAGTCTTGCTTAGGATTCCTTGAAAGGAACGAGCTGCAGCTTAGGTGGGAGTTGCAGGTCACTTGCGTAGACGGCTTCCTTTATTGACTCCACTTCTAGCATTTTCATTTATTGGGCATGTGTCGCCCTTTCCATTATTTCATTGTTATTGGGACATTTGTATTTCCAGTTATTTCTCGTATTGTCGCTATGGGATTTATTCAGTTTGAATTGTGTTACTTTATATTGCGCATGTTGACATTCGATTGACGAATGTTTTAAATTAATTGGATTGTGTTCCAGGTTTATTTTGGGTGATTCTTAATTGTTGAAATGTTGTTAATAAATAAATTAAATGTTTTTCTTTAAATAAAATTTGGAAAGTTATGTATGAAAATGGTTTTGACACTTAGCTTAATTATTTAGGGTGTTAAATTGGAAAAATTATTTTTATCGACAGTGATGCTAAGAATGAACCAACTGTATGCCTTGATTTAATTTAATAATGGAGTGATCGCCCGGTATTTAATTAGGCGGGGTGTCACACGCTCCTCATCGCTCACCTCATTTGGCACAAAGCTTGCTAAACGGGTGAACTCTTCCTCGTAGTCTGCCACTGATCGGTCACCCTGAACTAAATCACTGAATTTATTTCTCATCTCAGTCTCTACTGCTGGTGGAAAGTATTTGCGATCGAACCGCACCCAGAACTCTGTTATCGGCATAAAATCTCTCTCCTCGGCGGTGGTAACTGACTCCCACCACTGTAAGGCTACCCCCGACAGATGAAAGGTAGCAAGCATCTATTTCTGTACCTCGGTACACTCCAGCATGCACAGATGATGCTGAATGTTCATCTTCTAGTCACAATCTTCTACTACATCTGTGCTACCCCAAAACTCAGGTGGGTGACCCTTCTGGAAGGTCTCCCTAACTCTCTGCCAAGATGGTGGCCCCACTGGAGGCTGAACTACTAGTGCCACGGGAGGCGGTGCCTGGGGCTGTGGAAAGTGAGCTGCCATAGCTCTCATTGCTGTTTCGACAGCATGGGCCACTATCACTGCCATCTGAGTTATGGAAATCAACTCGGGTGGGGGTGGTGGTGGCGGTATCTGTGGCTCCTGGTGAGCTTCCTTGACCTCATCCCTAGCCTCAGCCCTCTCCGCTTTCAGTCTCCTCGGTGGCATCTGAAATAGATTAAATCGCATAAGTACACAGTTTACACAAAATATATTCACAGAAAAAGTACGATATATCACAAACGAAAAAATGAATCAACACTGCTAATAATAGGGCTTATAACAACCGAGTGCTACGCTGAAATATAAAAAGTCGTACAGATCCTAAGGACACTAGAACATGATGCTCTGATACCATCTGTGACACCCCGCCTAATTAATCTCGGCTGATCAGTCCTAAATAAAGTTAGAACAGGTTTCTCAGTTGGTCCATTCTTAGCATAACTGTCGTCTTTTTTATTACTAACCACCTAAGTGAGAAAATAGGCTGGTGCCAATTTTTATCTATCAATTAATTAAACGAAACTCATGCGAAACATTCAAATATGCACAATCACAGTTAAATGAAATAACCATCCACAATTAAAATATCTAACCGAATAAACCATCGGTCCAAATATCTAATACAAGTAGGGTCAAGAAGAAAATCTCAACAAGTCTAATACTAATAAATGAACTATGAGCGACATGCTCAAATAACTACTAGAGAGTCTCTACACGAATGAAAGAAGGAGGCGTCTATTAAAGACCCCGCAACATCCACATGTGCTGCAGCAACGGATACCTGGAATAGAGTCAAGCATGGCATCCCTGTGGCTGGACACCTAAAAGGTTTTTAAAAATTTATATATAGCAAGGGTTAGTACCTAAAAACATTTGAAAACATTTAACAAATGATTAACTTGCAGTAATAAATAAATATGCATGGTCTTCATATTTTAGTTAGTGTCGCACTCTCTTGAGGACTTGCTCACCCCTCCTCTAATGTGCACTATTAACGCTTCCATTTAATTTACTAGGTCCTACGCTCCTAACCTAATACTTATTTTAACCCTTGAAATTTACCTACTCTAACCGAGTATGCCTTAATTCATGATTTTGAAATTATTATAGATGTCAAACTTAATTTAATCATTACCCTTTTTAATTTCATATAACATTCACACCTGTTATGCACATAATACATTTTACACTATGTATTAATCATCCCATATATAATTATTTACCTAATTATATATTTAATCATATTACAGTATTCACAAACATACTGAAATAACATTTAATACAAACTTTCGACTGAGTAAAATACTCACAAAATATAAATTTTCGTAAGTGCTATCCCACTAGGTGTCTTCACATAACCTAGTTATCCAAGTTAGATTCGCTCACTAACTTAGTTTAACATACGAATTGGAGGCGGTCATATTCCTTCCCTGAAAGTGAGATGTCCCTCACCCATATAACGGACGCTATGACCTGGGATTATACTCGCCCTACGCCTCAAGCTAGGGGACTCATCCACTACACGCAACCTCCCCCTATAGCACTAGTGTATATACTAATAATATTCAATCACTGATATTAATGCACACACACACACTATATATATATATATAAATATAAAATGTCCCGGCTACACCATGAACAAAATCCTTAACATAAGCCTATTTAATTTATTAAGAGTTTATGGTCCAACTCTAATTATTAATTAATTCACACATTAATTAATCAAGTCACCTTTGGTGTCGCCCCCACCATAAAATTGAACTTACTCTCGTAGTCCGAATTAACCTCACCCGAGTCTAAATTCCCGACTCCCAAATTATTTAGCCTTTACCCAAATAAGATTTATCTCTCGGTATTCCTCAACCGTTATCCCCGGACTTGTTCTCTACATCTATATTTAATCCTTTCGAACCCTTCCCAAAAATTCAACCTTAATGTGTCACACCTAATTTCTCCAAAACCAAACAAATTTAAATTATGATTGCCACACTAAGTCGTCTCTAAATTCTAATCAACTTTATTCACCATTAATTAGATTTAAAACCCATGTATAAATTCATGGAAAAAGATTAAATTAAATTTTCTTCATATAAAAAAAAACTGGGTGAACTGTCAAAATCTGCCGACCATCGATCGATCGACCCCAGACCTTCGACCGATCGATCGAGCATGTCTTCGTCTTCTTCGCGAAGACAGATTCTGCCATGGACGAGTTTCATAAAACCCTAACTCCTTATATGAGCAATCTCAAGCCTTCTTAACAATAATACAAGTTAGGAACCTTATTAGGGACCTCCAGAATGTCCTCCAACGTTATTAATTCGTCCATTAACTACAATTTCTTAATTTGGGAAAATATTCATCTTTAATTCCTTACCCATTTACATCCCAAATCTCTTCACCAAATTCATTTCTAATTATCCAGATATCATCCTACCAGATATGTATCAATTTATAATATCAGATTTCTACAAGAATCCTCATTCAAATTCGTAAATCAGATTATTATTTTCAAAACCTCATGTTTATGCCATGAACACCCAAAACGAATTTTGATCAAACAGATGACATGAATATGAATTGAAAAACAGATTCAATACTATTGCAAGTTATCCACTTGCCTTAGGTTTCATAGTGTCTGATTCGGAGATGAATTCCAAGGTTAAAGATGATCCTTGTTGGCTCTGTAGTGATCCCAAAACTGCCCTTAACTGCTATTAGGGTTTCTTAATACACTTAGCCTTTCTTCTAAAACTCTATCAGTCATTTTCTTATTCCTTCTAATTCCTTAATTTACCTAAATCCCGTTTTTTGACTAATGGGCCAAGCCCAAGTGATCCAAATGCCCCCGTGTGGGCCCGGCTATGTCTAAAAATGCCCCGTGACTCGGTTACTACCTCCGGGTACACTTTTCCAACTCTCTCCGCCCATTCGGACTCAACTGTACACTCAGAATTGACATCCTAATTATTTTATAAAAATACTTATCCCCCACCCTTTTAGTCTATACCGACTCCCGGTTGAGATGAGTGCATACCCTGTCATTAATACTCGAAATGACATAATTACAATATTACTATTCACTTAGTAAATAAGTTTTTATTAAATATTAATCATTCACTTCCCGATTAATGTTTAAATAAACTTTTCCTAATTATTTCAATTAAAAATTACGACTCACAAGTAATTTTAAATTCCCAAATTAATTAAATATTTAATGCATGAAAGTACGGGGTGTTACACCACTTTTGTGACTTCTTCCTTAAAATGTAACCCATTGTTTGATACTAGCTCCTGCGGGACCCCGTATCGGTAGATGATAATTTTTCGGATGAACTTGGCTACCTTTTCAACATTCAGAACAACGTATGAGTCGATTTTGACTCATTTGGTGAAGTAATTAATGAACAACATGATGAATTCATGCCCATTGGAGGCCTTGGGTGTAAAGTTTCCTATGATATCGATGCCCCATATGGAGAACGGCCAAGTAGAAGTCATGTTGTACAATTCCCGCGAGGGCAAGTTCTTGAGAATTGAAAATTATTGGCATTTAAGGCATCTCCGAATATAGGCAGTGCAATCCTTAACCATTGTAGTCCCTTAGTAACCCTATCGAATAATTTTTATTAGCAAGCATATGGCCATTCATGTGGGGTCCACACTCCTCCCTATGAATTTTCTGCATTATCTCTTCAATGTCAGCCCCTGCGATGCAGTCTAAATGGGTTCCATTGAAGTTTATCTTAAACAGTCCTTTATTGCAGACAATGTACTGGGTAGACAGTTTGCGGAGGGTTGCTCTGTATTTCTTTTTAGAATCTTGGGGATACCTACCATTCTTGAGGAGGAGCCAAATATCATAGTACCACGCTCGGATATAAAAAGATCTTATTTTGTGATGAGCTTAATGTCATAACAGTGGTTGGTTTAGCTTTCTTTTGGACTAGGAAGGGGGCCATCACTATTCCTTTGGATATGTCAATTATGAAGGCTAAAGTAATAAGGGCATCGTCTAAGTTATTCTTTTCTCAAGGCAAGTAATGGAAGGTGATATTTTGGAATTGGGAGGCCATCTCTTCTAGGTGGGCATGGAAGGGTAAGAGTTTATCTTCCTTGACTTTACATCTTATGAGTACTTAATCGATGATGAGTGCTGAATCCTCATAGACATATAGGCATAGAATTCCTTTCTTAAGAGTGACTTTAAGGCTACCATGCATGCCTTATACTCAATCATGTTGTTAGTGCAGGGATAATTCAACTTGATGTCAATGGGAGTGTGAGAGACATCAGGGGAAATTAGGCGTAACCCAATGCCATACCATTTCTTATTAGAAGCACCATCAAAGAATATTTACCACCGGAGGTCTTATTGGGAGGTACAAAGGATATTTTCATCTGAGAACTCAAAAATACATACATGGGTTTCTTCCATAAGTTAGTCAGCGAGGTATTCAGAGATGACTCTTAATTTCATAGATTTCTGCGTGATATACATAATATAAAATTCGACTAATAGGATTAAACATGAGGCCATTCAGTTAGACATGGAATGTTTCTTGAGTAGTTATTTGATAGGATCCATTTGGGACATAATTTTGATGGGAAAATCGAGCATATAGAGCCATAATTTTTGGTTGACTCAAATAAGGGTGACACATGCTTTCTCTAAGGCATTGTAATTAACTTTGTACCCGATCAAGTTGCGATTGGAGTAATAGATGGATTTCTATGGACTCTTCAAGGTATTAGGCCAACAAAGCCCCATATGTGGTGTCTATTACGATCAAGTATAGGAGTAAGGGTAGACTAGGTTGTGATGTCATGAGTAATGGAGGCCTATCTAGATATTACATAATTCAGTCCAAAGCCTCCTGGATATCTTCATTCCAAACTTTCATTGAATCCTTATGGAGGAGTTTGAATATGGGTTCATAGATGGCAGTCAACTAGCTGATGAACCGACTGATATACTGTAATTTTTCAAAGAATCCCCAAACTTCCTTCTCCATTCGGGGTGGTGGCATTTTGATTATGGTTTTTAGTTTGGAAGGATCTTCTTCAATCCCCCTTTCGCTAACCATTAATCTTAAGAGCATCCCTTTGGTAACTCCAAAAACACATTTATGTGGGTTAAGTTGCATCTGGTATCGTCGTTGCCGCTCGAAGAACATTCGGAGAGCGAGAACATGACCTTCTCGAGTTTTAAACTTGATAATCATATCATCCACATAGTCCTCAACTTCTTTGTGTATTAGATCATACAAGATAGTTGTGGCAGCCCTCTCATAGGTAGCCGCTATATTTTTTAGACCAAATGGAATAACGGTGTAATAGAGTGTTCCCCAATGGGTGATGAATACGATTTTCTCTTAATAATTCGGGTACATCTTAATTTGATTTTATACGAAAAAACCATCAACAAATGACTTAAGAGCATGACTGTCCATGTTATCCACAATCGTGTCGATATTGGATAGCAGGTAATCATCCCTTAGAGAGGCCATGTTAAAATCTCAATAATCAATGCACATATGAACTTTCTCGCTGGATTTCGGCACGCGTACGATGTTGGCTAGACATGTGGGATATTCGATGGCACGAATGAAACCCATGTTCAACTGTTTGACCACTTCTTCCTTAACCTTGAGGGACCATTCGGTGTAGATCTTTTGCAGTTTCTGTTTGACTGGTTTGCATTCTGGGAGACTTGGAATCTCATGTTCATCTATCTAAGGATTAATGATGGGCATGTCATCATAGGACCATGCGAAGACATCCAAAAAGTTCTTCAGTAGTTCTTCAAGTTGTACATGCTTTTTCTCGTAAAGGGTAGACCCTATCTTAATCTTGTGTAGTTTGCTATTAGAATCGAGATTAATAACAATAGTTTCATCTTTGTAAACTTTAACGCGGTTATGTTGTTTTTTATTAACCTTATTAAGATCAGTTAAGAATTTTTCATTTTCAAAATCATCATCATCAAGAGTTTGATTAGAATTAAGACAATTAATGTAAGGCACAACAAGATACTGAAAATTGATTTTTATTTCATTATTGGGAAAAACATATTTGATAATCTCATAAAAGGAGGTATCGATTACTTTATAATCAGAATAGGGAGGAACAACAAAAGCAAAGGAAGTAGGATATACATTTGGGTTAGGTTGCATTTCATCAGGTGGAACTAGTACGACATTCTATTTGAGGAGGGGTGTATCATTAGCTTTGTTCAGACAGGATGGATCTAAAAATGTATCACTTGAGTGGACCGTGAAAAGTGTCAACCCCAGTGTATACAAATTGAATGAATCCTCAAAGTCACTTCCCTCAGAATCCGGTAGAAGCTATAGTCTTTGGTTGTACATGATGCTGGGAACCTTCAGCCCATGATTAAATGTCTTGGAAAATATCTCCATTCCTCGCTTCATTTTCTTGTCCACATGATCATACCATAGTTCGGGAAAGTCACAGAAGGGAAAATATTCATAGTCTTTGTCGAATCTTGCGTTCAAGGAATCCCTTGAGATAGTTTTGCCTCTTTCTAGCCTTCTTTTTAATGTCTCTTTCTAGTCTTCTCTTTAATCGAGTTTGGCGGAGCATTCAAAGTTCCTCTTCTAATGGTTGATTATCCAATCCACAAAGAGGAAACACTTTATTTAGTACTATGGATTCAAGTATTCCTTGTTGACATCATACCAACCCCATTCCGGGCATAAAGTGCATGTTTTTGAGCATCTGTATCACATTGATATTGCCATGAGGGTTGTGCTCTAATAGACTCTATCTTTGAAATCATCTCCCATCGGGAGGAGAAGTTATTTGACTCAAAAAACTGACACAAGCATATCACTTGACCCAAGTTGTATCCATAGTACCAGATTACTGGTGCTTAAATTCTTAGTGTTATTTTCGTCTTAGAAATGGTGATAACATGCCCATTGGCCAAGAACTTTAGTTTCTGATGTAGGGAAGAAGACACATCCTTGATACTATCGAGCTATGGTCGTCGAAGCAACAAGTTAAAATAAGACGAGATGTCGATGACTTGGAATTCTATAATAATATTTATAGGACCAACCCCCATTATAAGATTTATGGATCCCATCACTTCCTAATGAGTATTATCGCACCCACCGCGATAGAGGTTGGAGTAAGGTCAGTCAATTTTTGCCCCAAGCAATTATTCATTCTCAATGGGCAAACATAAAGAGCTAATCCATTATTGATAAGAAAAAGTGGGATAATTTTTACCATGACTTCGACAGAGATATTGAGAGCATAGTTTTTATTTGGACCAAACTTAGGAATTTTTTCTTTGGCGAAGGAAATCATTTTAGTAGAGGTTAGAGATCCAACCAGATTCACCACTTCTTCTATAGTGGTGGAACGAGGCATTATGGGCCTGTTAAGTAGTTTAATCAAGGCATTCAGTGCAATTGGGAAGACTTAAAGATTCCCACATAGTGATGCTTGCCCGAGTTTTCTTCAATTGATTGAGGATCTTTCTCTCTTTGAGGGTCATTTTTGGCATAGGAAGTTTCTGAACACCTCTTCACTTGCCGATCGCTGATGATTGCGATTGTGAATCTTGGTACTGCGTACCTTATCTAGTCATATGATTCACATAAGAGGGGAAAAATCCATTTCCTCACCTATCTCTGGTTGTTCAACCACCTTATTGATCTCTCCTAGAATATCCTCAAACGATATTATTCCACATATGCTAACCATTGGGCTAGTCTTGTCTCGACTTTGATCTTCATCTGAATTATAGAATTTGTCACCCCATCAGGTGGCAACGACATCATACCTCCATGAGAATTCAATACACTACATAACCTCAACGACCTCTTCGTATAGATCCTACCACTCATTGGGGAGATGTAGAAGCAAAGGAAATATACGCTCTTGCAGTTTTAAAGCATCAAGTAGCTCGAGCATACTGTAAGTTTAACTCATTTGTCAGAACAAGTCTTTCACGATCTGGACGACATCATCTAAATTGACTTCATTGGTAGGTACCGCCCGATTATCTAACTTTCGAGCCCATTTTTGAGTTTCCAAGAACTACGTATTGAATCTCTGGCATTTAATTGTCATACCTAAGGGCAATTTCATCCCAAACTCTTAAAATTGGTTCAATGCTACTGATGATTCCATATTGTCCCCTTCGGAACGCGTAGGAATAATAATGCATGCTCTTGTAAGAATTGATAGGGACTAATTGGCAAAACAAATAAGATGTAGGAGAAAATATAGGTAAACTTGAAGGGGTTTAAGGGAATATATGGGTATGATGGGTGATTTACTGGGTACAATCTAGGTCCATGGATCAAATTCTATGTCTTCTTCTAAGAACATATCATTTGTATGATTTGAGAGTGGATTGTGGGTAGTGTTTGGTTTAGGATTGGCTGGTGAGGAGATAATACCCTGGTCAATTAGACATTGGTTTACATTTTGGAGGTGGAAACACTAATCAGTGGTGTGACTGACATTTTGGTAAAAATCGTAGTGGGCATTTGGTTTGAAATTTTTGGGAAGTAGGTTTGGTAATGGATGAGGATCCAATGGCTTGATAAGATTTCGGCTCAAAAGGTCTTGGTAAACTATTGAGAGGGGAGTGTGAAGCTCGGTGTATTCCTTTTTAACTAGGTCAGGGAGAGTTTATGCTGCCCATGAAGTGGCTGGCTGAGAGATTTTATTGATGGTTAAAACTGTGGTATTAATAGGCTTCTCATATATTATGGGAGCGAACTTCCCGGTTACTTTCTTTGACTCAACTTCTGTCTTGGAAAGACTTTCTTTAATCTCCACTCCTGCTTCTCGAAGGGATTAGAAATGGGGGTAGTACTGTCCTCCCATCATCACTCTAATATGGGGTAAGAAGTTCTTTTTCATAATACTGACTTGCTCCTCTCAGGAAGGCTAGTTAGTCATGGTGGCTTCTTTCTCTCCCCACCTTGATATGAAGTTACTGACAAATTCCTCGAGAATCTGTTTGAGAAGTTCTAAATCATGGTGAGTAACCTCCACCTCTTCGTTATACTTGTACTGTGATATGAATTCACAGGAAACATCTTGCCAATTGCGAATCTTAGACTCTTTGAGATAAAAGAACCAACGAAAAGTGTTGCCCTACAAATTCTATTGGAATATTTGGGATATTATTTTCTCGGAGGCACCTAGGAGTGTCATGACCCAATGATAACTTCGGAGATGGACTATTAGGGGTCCACTACTCCTGAACTTATCAATGTTAGGCATATTGAACTTTTTCGACAGTCTTGCTTTAGGATAGGGAGACATATGGGTGTAATCCGTGCAGTTACTGGAGATTCGGACTTGGTCAAACTTCTTGTTCAACATCTTAAGGACTTCCTTAACCTTGTTCAACTCTTCTTCCTTCAAATCAATGGTCATGGGTAGGATAGCCCTTGGCTGGTCAAGATTTAGCATAGGGAGTTGAGTTGGTGATGGCCTATTAGCAAGAGGGGCACGCTGAGCATGATAATATTCCTCCGTACTCAAATAGGCTCACATAAGGGTGGACCCATAATGCGAGGGAAGAGGAACTCAAACTCTTCAAGAATAGCAACCCGATTTTGTTGCATCTCATAAACCTATGTTTAAAGGTTGTCAATCTTAGCAGTGAGTTGGACTATAACCATCATCAAATCCAGTTGTACATTCGGTACTTGGTCAATGTTCTCCATGCAAAGTGGATGAAGGTGAATTTCGAACTAAGAGGAAGTAGTGATAGAAATGACATACCCTCGGGGTGGTTTAATGGACGACTGAATCCAATAGGGAGTTAGGCCAAGGTTCAGGTATGCGATTGACCTGAGAAGGAAAAATAATTCGAATTTATTTTTGAATGAGAAGGGGGAAAACTATTATTATTGAAAAGGGAGAAAAATATTTTTGACATTTTTGAAAAAGATGAGGACAAATTTTTTGGGTAAAAGGGAGGAAAAAATTCTTTTGATGTTTATGATAAAAGGAAGGGAAATGCTTTTGTTATTTTTACAAAAGAGGGGGAAAATGTTTTTAACACATTTGGAAAGGAAAGACGACAAATGAAGAAAAGGCCTTGGAATTATTATTATTATTATTATTATTATTATTATTATTATTATTATTATTATTATTATTATTATTATTATTATTATTATTATTATTATTATTATTATTATTATTATTATTACTATTACTATTATTATTATTATTATCACTTGCTTTAGGTTTACCTAAATGCAAAAAGAAATGTCGGACAGGGCCTGAACTTGGGAAAATTGGGTTTGAAAAATATGTAAAACACGGTTTGACTAGTTACGAGGCTCATGGACAGGCTCACATTTAAAAAAAATGACGAAATTGCACAAAACTTTAGGCATGCCAGCCCATCATTTTAGCAGAGTTTCAGGTAGTAACCGACAAACTAAATATGAGTGCCCTAGGTTTGAGGCCTATATGAGGGTATGCAGTTATTGGGTTAATTGGATGGGTTCACCCCTTTGGCATGGCTTCCATGATATGCATCTTACTTTTGAGGGAAATCGGTACAATTGACAAGCCATTTGATATACCCGAGTGTATGTTAATTGCCTCACTATATACCTCGTGGGGACAGTACATGTGACAACGAATTCAATATACTCAACACAAGTTCTCTGTTATATACCTCCCGTTATGACTTTGGTCAAGAGGTAAGATGTGGGGGGAAACATTTGTTATACGTCTAAGTACTTGTCCAATGGAAGGCGAGAGTCATATTGCTTAGGCTAAATGTGACCTGCTGGACCAACGCCCATCACAAAGTGACTCCCCAGTTACGAAATAAAATTTGGTCAATAGCCATGCTCTTTGGTGTTGTAGTGTGCAAAATGCATGATTATTTATTAGTATATTATGGAGATAGTATCTTATTTAGCATGATGAGCACTATATTAAAAAAGAAGAAATTACAAGTATAAAAAGTAAATCTAATATGGGGATTATATTAAGCGTGGATATGTGAGAGTAAGTTATGTGTGACTATTTATGAGTGGGTGTGTGGTAGTGAACCTAAGCATGTATCAACTATAAATGGTGTGTGAAAAGTGTGAATGAGCATGGATATATACAAGTGTGATAAGTGGAGGTGTGTGTTACTGACATGTCAGCATAGATATTTTAAGTTGTGTGTGCAACATGTGTATATAGGTGGTCCTACATGTAAGTAGTATGAAGTGTACATGGAGAGTATCTACAAGTGTGTGAGTGAGTAGTGATATAAGCATGATGTAGATATATGCAAGAAATAATAGAGGAGAAAAAAAGGGAACATACAAGTAGGTGTATACGCATACAAGCAGAAAATAATAACACCCGTACAAATAGAGTCTAGCTCTCTTAAGCAAGGTCCCCAGTGGATTCGCCACTGTGCCCATACCGATATCTCCCTTTCCTTAGGGGTGGGGGAGGGGGAATGAGGGAGAAAAAGGTCTTGCACCCTTTCCCTCAAGGAGAACTTCGGTCGTCGTTAGTGTGGGTGAATGTAAAGAGATGAAGTCACCAACCTATTTTTCAGAATAGGAAAAAAAGGCATGTCGCCGCTTTGAGAGAGAGGCATTAAAGAGAAACTAATTCTTACAAAACAAATAGTTCGATGGTTCGGGATCTAAGTTAAGTAATGAGAAGGTGTTAGGCACCTACCCGCCCTTTCGGTCTCTCATGGGCTTGCATTATTATTTTCCTAAATTTCTCCATGAAGTGTGTGTGCATGTATATATAAATGGAGATCGGAATAACCCAACACATATTATGAAAAATATAGAGTGAGTTCATCCAAAGGAATGTTCCGTTAATAATATCTAGAAAAATACGACGCTTGCGTTTATCAAGATTTTGATCGTTATGATAAAACGATAATATATGTTGAATAAAACGCCAATAATCATCAAAGATATAATATATATTAAAATAATGTATAGATGAAAAGGAGATGAAAGCGAAAATGGGAAAATTGGATAAATTTTCCTCGAGTCTCAGGTTTTCACCCGAAATGACTGCGTAGCCTATAAAGGCATCAAAGTCCGCGTAGTTCACATGTGGCATAAGGGTGGGATTTATCCCATAGATTCGAATGGGAATTTATTATATGTGTGTGTGTAGAAAATGTATTTTAGTTTTGAGAAATTGTGGTGGATAATCCAGTTGGAATTTATAAGTGTGATCCTCTTTTTCTTTTTCTTTTTTAATAGAAAATAAGGTATGTGCAATATAACAAATAAAGAATGAGATATTAATGTGTATGAACTAAAGTAAAGGCTAGATTAAGAATTTATGTAACTAATGCGAATATAAAGACATTTAAAAAGAGAGAAAGGAGTTTGGACCTTCCACTACAAGAAAAAAGCCTTTTTATGATATTTTTAAGTGTCATAAAACGCATTTTATGACGCTTTATTTTCCAATATAAAGCTTCATAAGTTTGGGTGTCATAATTGATACCCATAAAAAGTGTCATATTAGGTAACGGTTATATATGAATTTTTTTTCAAAACTGTCATATCTGCTACAAAAAAGGGTCATAATATACTCTATAAGATGTCATATTTGATTTAAAAAGTGTCATGATAAAAAATTACAAATATGGAAAGGGGTTATATAACATATTTCATCACATAAGGGTTTAATATAAACGTTCATAAACTAAACATATAATAAAAAAAATAATAACCAATATTAATGTCATAGTTGACATATAAATGTAAACAAAAACCAAAATTCATAGTAACATAAAAACAACCTTGAAATTTTTGTATTCGAAACACGCACATCTAAAATGCACCAAACCAAGTCATATGTCCATACAAAAAAATAGTGGGATACAACTAGATACACCTACCGTCTACATAATTCAAAAATATAATGACCTACTACATGTATCATATTTACATATACCCAATATGTACATCATTCAAAAAAAATGTCTCCAAAAAAATGTGCATCCAAAAATCACGCATAAATACGTTCATCTTCCTTTGACTTTTGCAAAATAGTGTATGCGCCTCTAAAGCTCCAACCACCGACCTAATACACCTACCCCATTATCGCTTTTGTATCCTCTATTTCTCTCTGCACCACTACACAGTCAGCCACCTCTTTCTTATCCGGACTTGTTCCACCAATCTCCAACCCCAATGGAAATGAAATCAGTAACATCACCAACAATGTTCATGGCATATATGTTTGAGTCCTACACTCAAATATTGAATCATCATTTTCTACAATAAGAAAAATGAAATATAAGTAGAATTTAAAAAGATATAATGAGGAAAGTGGGTAATTATAGTACCTGGTATTTCAAGATTTACTCCTTTCTTCGGTCCTCAAACCGCGGATGCAAAATTCACTCACGGTCAGATTTCTTTTGTGACCTTACTACATACAGCACCTTCAATCCTATTCAATAACCACGGTGAAATTAGTTAAGTAGCCTTGTTTTTTAGAATGCTAAAAACTCTTGTAAAGTCATCTTTATTCAATTGAAGTGGCAGCCAAATCAACATATGGAGCGATTTTAACGATTTTCACTTTAGAGAAAATACTATCCAAAGGATTGTCATCTCTTATTTATGAGTAAAACACTTGTCTTTTGTCAATAAGTTGAGTTTGATCCTAAATTATCATATCTTCAGCCCTGAGAAACCACTGAGCAGTAAGATATAATATATTTTTAATAATGAGACACAAGGTTTCAATACATAGAAACTAAGTAAGAATTGACATTCGATGCAGACCATACATACATCATGTCACTTTTATTAAACTTAACATGGTTGTTTGCATATTCATATATCATATATCAATCCATTTAGGACTTAAATCCATTAGTTAATGACAATAAAATAGAACTGTTCCAAATAAATGAAGATTAATTCTATGGGGAAAGAGAAATTAAACATAAGAAGAAATAAAATATATACATGAAAAAGTCATTTGTTCATTAAGTACTGGAACTGTCAACCCGAAAAACCGAAACTGTCAACCTCAAAAGGCCAAAGAAGGGTCGTATTAAACATGAAAATAAATATATACATGCTTTGTTCAGTAACTACGGGATGAAGCTCAAGCAACACTGAAATAAGTTGTCTTAGTGGTCTAACAAGAACAAACAAAACAAAATGTCTCCATCTTGAGTTTTTTCATTTAGCCAAACACTAGTCACATGCAAGATCACGTGTTAATCCTGTTTGATCACCACTGTTGTCAAGATCACGGGGCTGAGACGGTCCCACGGTTGTTTGGCAGACCTCCTATAACCCCATTTGTATCGTTATTTTTATCGAAATTCTATGCACAGATAAATCCAAAATAATTTTCCTTCTTAAATGCAATAGTCTGAAATATGTTTACGAAATTAGAAATCAAACAATGAATTCGGGGGCATAGTTGTAAATTTTATGGAATTATTTAGTCTCATTATAGGTTATAAATTCGATCAAAGAATAGAAGATAAAAATAAAAATACGAGTTATTTAAAAAAATGAGTTATTTGTCAGTGCAAAGTACGTCCTTGCCAGCCATTTCTTCTATTTCTATCATTTTCTTTGTTATGGATCCCTATAGTCATCCTTAGCACATTCAATAATTCACCAAAGCTCAAAATTCTAAATTTACATGTAATCATAAAAGAACAATGAAACAGCAAACCTGTTGAGCTAAGTGATGAGAACCAATGACCATTGTTACATATAAAATAATAGGCTTGGCAATTGGAAATCCCCCAATAAAAAGCACAAGAAGATCGTCAATCCCATTCAGATACTTTTGGTATTGATGAGTTGAGTGTGGTGGTTGTTGCAGTAAAGCCTCCCTTCATGTGTGATGTAGTTGGACGGGCTGATTACACACCCTCCATGGCTGCATTTGAAATAGCTGTTGTGGTATGCAGTTCCATTAATGTACAATCCATTAGAACATCTTTTATATTCTCTTTAAAGAGCCTATAATGAGAACCACTTATAGAAGCACTAATTTCTTGATCGATTTGAGATTTTTTTTGATTTTTGGGATCGATTTGGAACATGCTTTCGGACGTTATTTTTTTTTAATGTGGTAGAATAGGGTGATTTTGTAAATTTATGTAACAAAACAGCATCTCATCATACTGAACTTTACATTAATTTGGGCTATATTGTGGGAACTCCCCTGGGGTTACTATAGCAGTTGAAATATTATTCTCAACTAAAAACATGTTTCAAGTAACATTTTATGAAGTCAGAAGGGGGGATGTGCAACTTTTCCATAGTTTGGGGGGTTATTTAGAACGTTGGGGAGGTATTTGAAATAACTTTGATACTTTGGTGGGTTACTTGCATTTAACAGTTAACGGTTATATCATAGTTACAAATATGCAGTCATGAACTAATGAATCATATGTATTTTACTTATGACCTTTGTGCAGTTAGCAAAATAAAAATTAGGTCCTGGTTAGGATAGCGTGATAGTAGATTGTAAAAATGACTTTACAAATGAACTTATATTAGTAATCATTGAAAATACTCTATCCAAAACGAAAATACATAAAAGAATAGCTTGTGTTATATGTGAGCATATTAATTGTGTATATATCATCTCATGTAGCAGAGTTTCTAGGTTGTTACATTTTCAGTTAGATAGACAGTGTTCTTCCATACCAAACATTTATCTCTAGTTCCCACAAACATATTTGAGACTTTATTTAAAACTTGTTTCTGTTCAAAGATTAAGGCTAGTAGAAGAAGTTGGAATAATACAATCATGAAAACGATAATGAAGAGTATGAGTGTATTAGAATGGATGGATAAAATAATACAATCAGTCTACTATTTCTCATTAATCTCTCTATTTCTAAAATCATCTTGAAGGAGCAATTTTGAAAATGGATGAACTAGTCGATAGGTAAAGTTTGATTCAAAAAGAAGGGAAGGAAAAGTAGGGTTCAGTTAAGCATACCATCAGAAAGTGGTCCACCGACCTAGGTGATAAAGGTAATCAAATCTCTAGTGATGCCCAAAAATTGGCAATATCTACAAAAATAATAGAATTTAGAATTAAGAACCGAACATCGATCCTATAATATTTAATAAAGCTTAAGCAGGACGCTCGTAATAGCCTAAAAGAATTGGCCATGGAGGAAAATTTCATGCAACAAAAACCATAAAAATTATAAGCCTAAAATTTCATGGTCATGATTTTGGAGCTTTAATGGCGTGGTACTTTTGTCAATCTAGGCCCAATTGGATTAAAGCGTTGGTCAATATGAGCATTGCTTATACTCCCAGGAATCCTAAACAAAGTCCAATAGAGACGTTGAGAACTCACTTTGGCCAAGATTATTACATGTGCAGGTTTCATAAACCTGGATGGGCGGAAGAAGTTCTTGCTCATGTTGGTGTCGCAAACCTAATTATGGGATTTCTCACTTATCATAATCTGATACTTTTGTGTATTCCTAAAGGGCTACCAAAAAACTAGTGGTTACATGAACCTTTTTCCATCATTGTGCTCTGTTTCGTGGGCATATCTAAAATTATAAAACAGATTACCAAAAATACTAGTCAATCGAGTGAAAAAGGAATTCATAGATGAGGTTCACGCAACTTCAGAACAGGAAACTCTCAATGGCTATCTGGAAGTAAATTTGCTACCTTAAACTTGGGCAATAAAATTTTTGCAATCTAAATCGAGAGTTTATAACAAAAATATGGGTCAATTAGTAGCCTCCATCTCTGTGAATTTGAGCTCTAGTGTCAACTTGGTCTCTCTTGGAATTGAAATATGTTATACCTTGTCCCACACATTGACTAGATATCGAAGGTCTATTCGCTTTAGAACATTCCCTATATGACCGTTTCTCAATCTAAAGTCGGATTTGCTAAGACACTTGGTCAGCTCCATTGCGAGGCCCTAACATGACTTCGACATTTCTATTATCTTCTTCCTCTTTAAAACCCCAACTATCCCGTGACCAAATTTATAACTACTGAAACCAAAAAAAATTAACAATAAAAATTAAACGAAAATTTTGGTTCAAGAGATAAATCACAAAAAATTTGTCACGGATAATACGCTTAGAAATCAGTGGACGGAATTTCAATTTATGTGAGCAGTAGATCTATAATCCCAGGGTTTTGTAACAGATATAAGATGTGATAATTTTGTCACAAAACTAGACCGCAGTTTGAATAGAACCAAACAAAAATATTATTTTAAAATCTCGACCCCTGCCCCGAAACTGTAAATTTTGTTGCATATACCCATGATGGTACTTTTAGTGATGTTTCTAACTATATATAATGGAGTCTTTGTACCAAATTCTCGTGTAAGAGCATAGAGAAAGAAAAAAAGGAAAAGAGGGAAAAAATAACATAATCTTTATTTTGTTAACCAGATGAGATCATAGATGCATTAATCTTTATTTTTAGTTGGTTATCCCTTACTCTAAAAAACCTCTCCTTTAACTAAGAATGAGAAGATGTTTTTTAAATTTATACTCAAATTCACTCCTAATTCAATCAGAACTCAAATCACATTAATCAATCGAAATTCACCATAAGTGAAGAGTCCAATTCTCCGAAGAATACCAACTTGGAGAAACAAAGGATGTTTACCTGTAGTGATTGAAATTATAGCTTTCATTATTGAAGTTCAGAAAAAAGATCTTTTCTTTCGAAATAACAAAACTGATGATGCTTTTAATTATGAGGAAATGTTGGCCATGTTATATTTCATGGCAATCATGATGCTTGTGAATGGTCTTATGTTCAGAAGACAAGTATTAAGGCCGAAGTTTCAATCGGAGCGACAACTGATGCAATTGGTATTCCGCGTATACTGATTGATATTCTGCATATGTAATTTGCATTCAGAGAAAAATGAATATTAAAATTTAATTAGGTTTGAAAGAGCATACAAAAAATATAAAACAAAAACTAGTAAAAACCAGAGCATAAACAAGAAAATAGCATTAAAAAAAAGAGCGGGTGGTTGAGAAAAAGGATAAACAAAACAACAAAAAAATGTGTTCAGTCTACTAAACATGCAAGTTTCTAAGAAAAAGATAATTAAGATATTGAAGAAATGTGTGCAATTATATAATTCTTGCCCTTCAGAAGTTGTTTCACTATTATTGGAGTTCTTGTTGAAGGCTTTTGATTCAGAAAATTTCAAATAGCCCTCAAAACAATGATATTATCGTTACTTCGCAGATTATATACGATGAGTGAAAGTGTGTCATTGTGAAGTTGTCAAATAAGGAACCAGAGTTACTTCTAACCCTTATCAAGTCCTTGAAACGATAGAGACTAAGGAAAATGTGAAATATGAGTTTGGAGGATAACAACTCACATCCCATCACATAGCCGAGTTTTCTAAAATCGAGCAACTTTCTCATCTATTTGATTGGCTCGTTGGGAGTTTAAAAGGACTCAAACCTTTCACTAAAGTTTCTTCAGCCAAACAAAATCTCCTCAAATAAACCCTTGTTGGATTTCTATGCAAATGTATTCTCATTTTGTCGCCCAATAACAACAAACTAAGATCTTCAGTCTTAGCTCTTGCATGCATGACCAAAAAACCTATGGTTGAGAAATTCAATAAGCTCACTATACTACAGTAAAAAAATCTACGTGCCAGTAAAAATAAATTGTTCAAAAGTTCATTTTTAAGCAATAAGATTATATTCGTCAAGCAACCACAGAGCTAGATTTCTTCAAACTTGGACGAATAAAGAAAAATAACGTGAGAATAAACGTCAAGTGGGTTGTGGAGAAAACTTGGAACACATTTGCGATCTTTATTGACCAGTACATATATAGCTCCTGGTGTATATTGAACATCTCTCAACAAAACTTATTTGTTGACCATGGCCAGAAGTTTAAATAATAACTCGAGAAATGCAATTATTTCTTTTGTAGACCATGACCAAATGATCGGAGGAGGATAGTGGTATACTAGTGTTGTAGTATATTTGATATTCATAATTTCATTCAATATTCTCATAAAATATAACCAGGTTGCGCATTCCATTCTATCCTCACCCACTATGAATAGGATACACATCCCATTCAACAACTTAAGTTAAAATTTTCTTGTTGACATAAACCTTTATTCATCCAGTAAACTTTCTTATTTAATGTAATAATCTCAAACACAAGGGAATATATGTTCATGTTTGTTGTCAATGAAAGTGCTATTGATATATTTGATGCCCCTATAAGTGGATTATCTAATTTATTCATATTTGAGTTCCCACTCTGTAGAACATTTTTTATCCTATTTATTAACTATTTGAAAGGGTATGAAGACCCAAGAATTCAAATCACACATATATGCAAGTTCTTTCATGTATTCTTATCTCTGAGACTCAATCTCAACTCATTGGATTAAACAAACTTGATTAGAATATACACAAGTTCAGTCTATTTGCAGTCTACAACAATAACCGTTTTCTTTGAATTAAAAACTGTAGACAAATTAAAGTTATATTGTTATTAGAAAGGAAGATGAACTAAACTGCACAAAAGAATTTTAATGCCACAACCTCTTAAACTTGAGAGGTACTTGATAACCACTGAACTAGTTACTTTGCTTAACTTTTTTGTTACCAATCTACTCCGAATATTGAATTCGATTAAATAAAATGGTTATCATGACACAAATAATTAAAATTATTACTCATACACACTATGCCAATCAGAAAAATAGACAACAATATAAGACAATTTAGGGAATAGTTTGAGACACAAACATCACAAAATTATTATGTGAGAGTAAAATACTATTTCATGGGTAAATAAACAGTCATAGTGACCAAACAATTCAACTATTCCCAAGTAATTTGAGTTTTTACCTCTAAACACTCAGTTTTAACCCCAAAACGTGCTTATACTGGTTAATTTGGACAAGTGAATCCCAGAGAGGATCCCACGGGTTACTTTTATACCCTATGGTGTATTAATGCCACTTAATGCCAATTTTAATTGCAAAATGAGCCTATATTAGTTAATTTGAATAATCGGGAGTGATATGCCCTAAGCGTACCCTCTCGGCTCAGAGACATCAACCTCGTCCTTTGGTATGGCCGATGTTAGAAGGGTCTTAGAACAATGACCAGCAGTCTCGTCCCAGGAAAGGTCGGCCATGGCCGACGTTACTACCAACCTTGTCAAGAGAGGTCTTCATGATCCATGGGAATAGTTATTCATCAGGCCATCCAAGGAATGATAACCTCGGCTGGGAGTAGGCCGAGGTTACAAAAGCTGTACTTCCATCAAGGCCAGCTTCGATAGGGAATCGACCAATGTTCCTAACATGTTCTAGCTTAACCTCGGCCCAAGACGACCTGATGATATCACCAACCTAAACCTCGGCTCCACATAAGTCGAGGTCATCATGATTAATCTCGGATTGGATAACAGTTAGACTTTACCGACCTCGTACTCTTCCAGGCCGAGGTCGTGACCAGATAGATGGCGGAGCTCTTATGCGCATATATGTGGTTGGGAACACGTGTACAAAAATTAGTTAAAACAAATCATTCTCCTCACGTGAGGGGAATATTTCATCATCATTCTCTACATGTGATAGTGACAGATGTCTTCATCATATTAGCTAGATCAACACACACATGCTCATGCATGCATGGGGGGTACATTACACCCCCAAGCACTATATATACATGCCTTCTCCTTCCTGGAGGGGGATCCAAAATTAGCAGCCCTGGCTGAAACCCTGTTCAAATACACAGTAGAGAGAGAAAGCTTGTGAGATTGTATCTATGGCCATTAGAGCCCTCATACAGTGATACACATCATACACTTGCATAGTGGACGTAGGCCAGATTGGCTGAACCGCTTACATGACTCTGTTCATATTCTTCTCCTCACCTCCTTCTACTGAATACTCTTACTCATATTCTGCCATTGTTACATTGATTTGAGCTTGCCCACACCTTGAAGGGTGGTGTTGTTTAAAACATCATCATTTTGGCCCCGTCTGTGGAAACGAAAATCTAGCTCTTCCTCTTTATTTGCTTAACCTCGCCGGAGACTCTAGTGGTGAACTAGGCCTCACCCCTTGCGTGGAGTTGCTTCACCATTGAAAGAGGTCCTTTAAGCTATTAAGCTCGTCTACTACTCAAGCTCTTTAGTGTTAACATATGGCACCAGAATTACAACCACCTCTTCCGCCGCCTGTTGCGGGAGCACCTAGCTCCATCCAAGCACCGCCCCAATCTGAAATGGCGGAGGTGGTCACAACCTTGAGGTCTTTGGATGCAACGTAATAAGCAATACAGGAGCAATTTGCATAGCTCAGCCAAAATATGATGAGGCCACCTGGAGTCTCACCGAAAATGATCACTCCGGCGGATGTTCAGCCTCATCCAGACGCCCGAGGACCACCCCAAGCACCGCGAAAAGACCAACCTACACCTCAACGGAGGAGGGACATTACTGACCCTAGGCGCTTGCGCCTAGGGGGGCAAGGAAACCCTTGCCTTGAGGACAGGTTTGATGATCTAGAGGCGGAAGACATCCCAAAAGATTGTTGGGAGCCATATGAGGTTTCGAACAATAAAGTTCGCCCTATCCAATGAAGCCAAGGTTATGGGGGTAAAAGAGGCGGAGAAGCCCAACAACGAGGATCAACTTTAGATCGACTGAGCATCAACCTTTGAAAGGCTCGACCTCGTAAATGACTAAAGACAAAGGTTGTCAAGGTCGAGGAGTGCAACCGGCTCACAAAGGGAAGGGAGACAGCATCGGCCTCATCAGGGACGAGGAAGAGACCAAGAAGAAGTCAACAGCAGACGTTGTGCTGTGGCTGGGGAACCTTCTGTCCACCCCTTGGAGGTGGCTGGGGAAAACCTGGGCCATGACGATGTTACAAGACCTTGGAATGACTCCATCCAATATATTGAGGACAAGATAGGAGACCTCATCAAAAGTCGGGATCCACTGCAAAGAGATTTCTCCAAGGGTTCAACGTTCGTGGCTAAGATAGTAAGCTTCCCTACCCCGACCAAGTTCAAGACTCCCATGTGTCTCCCAAGTATGACGGTAGCACCAACCCTGTACATCATATTGAGATGCATCAGTTAGCGACGAACATATACTCAATACCAGATGAGATGAAGTGCCGAGCCTTCTCTGAAACTTTGACGGGAGTAGAACACAGTTGGTTTACTTGTCTTCCGAAGAATTCGATTAAGAACTTCAAGGGCTTGGCGGAAAGATTCATTCATAGCTTCTATTTTGGGGTAAGACCTCAAAAGAAGACCACCCATCTGCTGTACGTCAAGCAAGGCAAGAATGAGAGCATAAGAGACTACATCGCCAGGTTCAATAAAGAAAAACTTGAGGTAGAGGATTACAAAGAGAATATAGCCATGACCGCTCACATAGGAGGTCTTCAGAAAGGGAAGTTATTATGGAAACTTGCGAAAGACCCTGCCGAACTATTGGCAACTGTGAGAAAAATCATGAATGCCGAAGAGACTATAGCCTCCAAGTATGAGGATGAGAACTAAGGTAGTAACGGGAAGTCCCAAAGAAAGAAAGATGGAAAGAAGAGGTCAGATGATGACAAGTTTGCACGTTATATCCCTCTTACAGTAAGCTGCGTACACATCCTCAATGAGATCAAGAAAGCCCGGTCCCTAAGATGGCCCGAGAAGCTGAAGGCTCCTCCATATAAGAGGAACCAGAACTTATGGTGTGAATTACACCAAGACCATGGATATATAACAAAAAATTTCTTCACCTTGAAGGATGAGATAGAGAAGATGTTGAAGTCAGGGAAGTTGAGGAAATATATTGATGGCAAAGCTCTCAAAAGGGGAAGAGATGACCCCAAAAAGAAGAGAAATGACATATGCCGTAACGATACCCCAGCAAGAAGAGATGGTGACTCAGGCAGAGATGACGAAGACTATACGGACCTCCCACCAAAATATGACAACACCCCAGTGAAGAGGGTTGATATGATCTCCTTTGGCATTAGCACCATTTGTGGAGGACTTGCGGGGGGTGGTTCTGAGGTTGCTGACAGAAAAGCTCATGGGGCAGAGGCCAAATCAGTGGCCAAGCTTGAAGTGGTGAACCTAACGTCTTCCAAGACTACATATACATGTACATTTTCATAGTTAGGTTCTCTCTATGTGACTTCAAAGGCATTCTAGCTCCACACGATGACCCTTTGGTAATCACAACAAGAGTTCCTGGATGTGAGGTGCAGAGAATTCTTATAGATGGAGGAAGTTCAACAGATGTGATGTTCTGGCCCTGCTTCAAGAGCCTAGGTATTAGCAGAGCTAGACTAGTACCATATCATCATCCATTAATGGGGTTCAGCGGTTAAAAGGTCCACCCACTAGGCATGTATGAGATAGACGTACGAATGGGCGACGAGTGGCCTAAGAGGTTAACCCAAAAGATTAAATTTTTCGTTATGGATGAAAGTGTCTTCTCGGTCTATAACCTCATCATTGGAAGAGTATCCCTCAAAGAGTTTGAAGCCGTGCCATCGATGGTCCACCAGATGCTAAAATTCCCATCCCCTTATGGGGTAGGGGAAGTGCAGGGTGACCAGACCATAGCACGAGAATGCTACTTCAACTCGGCTGAAGAGAGAGAGGCCCATAATAGAGCAACTACCACATATAACATTGACACACTTGACCCTAGAGGTGAAACAAGTTGAAGAAGGGAGAGACCATGAAAGAGGTAGAATCCATAGTCCTCAATGAGGATGAATAAAAAAAAGCCGTCCAGGTCGGCAAAGCTTTAAAAGCAGAAATCAATGAAGAGATGATAAACTTCCTGAGGAAGAGGCAGAGTGTCTTCGCTTGGAGTCACGCAGACATGCCCGACATCAACCCCGAGGTTATGTGTCACAAGCTTAACGTGACTAAAGATGCCAGGCCTATCAAACAAAGATGAAGAGTTTACTCCAAGGAGAAGTACGATGTCATCCCGGAAGAGGTTAAAAAATTAGAAGAAGCTGAGTTTATTAGAGAAGTCATTTATTCGGAGTGGCTATCAAATGCAGCCATTGTGCCCAGAGCTAATGGAAAATGGAGAATGTGCATTGATTTTACTGACATGAATAAGTCTTGCCCAAAAGACAGCTATCCCTTACCTCAGATCGATCAGATGGTAGATGCTACTGCAGGGCATGAGCTCATAAGCTTTATGGATGCGTATTCAGGCTATAATCAGATCTTCATGGATGCAAAAGACTCAGAGAAGACAACCTTTATTACTGACAAAGGGACATACTGCTACAAGGTTATGCCCTTCGGCCTTAAGAATGCGGGAGCAACATACCAACATCTTATGAATAAGATGTTCGAAGACCAAATAGGCAAGACTATGGAGGTGTATGTAGACAATATGACGACGAAGAGCTTAAAGGCCTTCACTCATGTGGCAGACCATGAAAAGACTTTCAATACTATGGACCTATATAGGATGAAACTCAACCCGATGAAGTGTGTCTTCAGGGTAGGAGCTGGGAAGTTTCTTGGATTCATCGTCAATTAAAGAGGAATAAAAGTGAACCCTGAGAAAATTAGGGCTTTGCTTGATATGAAGACACCAAAGAATATCAAGGACGTTCAAAGGCTCACTAGAAGAGTGGATACACTCAACAAATTTATTTCTAGAGCGACGGATAAGTGCCTTCCTTTCTTTAAGGTGATCAGAAAGGCCTTCAAATGGGACGAAGATTGTGAAGAGGCTTTTAACCAACTCAAGTCCTACCTTAGATCTCCCTTGATATTATCTCGGCCCATAATAGGAGAGAAATTGTATGTTTATCTAGCAGTCTCTGAATCGGCTATAAGTGTAGCCATAGTATGGGAAGATGTTGGGATCCATAGGCCTGTATACTTCAACAGTAAAGCCCTGTAGGGGTCTGAACAAAATTATCCTCGGATGGAAAAGTTGGCCTACGCCTTGATACATGCTTCAAGGAAGATGAAGCCCTACTTTCAATCCCATTCCATGGTCATCCTCATCGATTCCCCACTAAGGCAGGTCCTCCATAGACCTGAGAAGTCGAGGAGATTGATGACCTGGGCCATTGAGTTAGGGGAATATGACCTTACCTATCACCCAAGGATGTCCATCAAAGGGAAGGCTCTTGCAGACTTCGTTGCTGAGTTCACATGGGAAGAGACTGAGGAAGAGGACCTAGAGACTATAGAAGGGTCAAACAACAATGTCCTTCGAGACCCGAAAGAGGTTGCACCCAATGTCTTACAAGACATGGAATAGGTTATACCAAAGGGACTCGAAAAGGGAATAGCCAAGAACGAGGAAGATAATTACCTATTCAAGCAAGGAATCATGTCAGAAAGGGGCTTCTCATCAGATTAAGACATCTGGAACCTCTTCGTTGACGGGTCTTCTTACGACAGTGGAAGCGGTGCAGGGCTAATACTTTCAGCTCCAGATGGTACCAACATTGAATATGATTTGAGGTTTAACTTTAAGGCATCTAACAACGAGTCAGAATATGAGGCCATGATAGCAGGTCTCTGATTGGCAAAGACTCTAGGAGTAAGATGACTTCTACTTCATAGTGACTCAAGGTTAGTTGTTAATAAAGTGTTAGGGGTTTATGAGGCCAAAGATGAAAGGATGGCCAAATATATGAAGAGGGTGAGAATGATATTGGAGTGTTTAGAAGAGGCAAAAATGAAGAGAGTACCTCGACAAATCAACAGTCACGCAGATGCATTGGCATGGTTGGTCTCAGCAACGAAGACAAACATTAAAAGAATAGTTCCAGTTGAGGTCTTACTGAAGGCGACCATTGAAGAAGAAGAGCTTAGTAACCCTTGCCTCAATTTGAACCTAGTGGACTCATGAATGGACCCCCACATCAGATACATAGAAGAGGGAGAACTGCCAGAATCAAAGCTAGAAAGGAGGAAATTAAGATATAGGGCTACGAAATTCTCCATAGTAGGAGACGTCCTGGATAAGAAGGGATTCCTATTGCCTCTCCTCAGATGTGTTCATCCCATAGAAGTTTCTCGTGTATTACAGGAGGTACATGAGGGTTCTTACTCCAGTCACATAGGAGGAAGATCCTTGGCCAAGAGAATTATTACACAAGGGTACTGGTGGCTAACCTTGGCCAAAGACGCTGCAACTTACGTGAAGAGGTGCAATAAATGTCAGAGATTATCCACTATTACCCATCAACCTCATCAACCTATGACGTCAATTAGTTCCCCTTGGCCATTTGCAGAATGGGGAATTGACTTAATAGGATCCCTACCAAGAGCAGCAAATAATTACCGATTTCTGATATTTGCCATTGATTACTTCTTAAAGTGGGTAGAGGCAGATCCGATGATCACAATTACAGAGCAGAAGACCTTCCAATTTATTTGGAAAAACATCATATTCAGACATGGCATCCCAAATAATCTCATCTCAGACAACGAAACCGAGTTCAAGAATTCTTCCTTGGAAAAATACTGCGAAAGAGTTAGGATAAAGCAATTTTTCTCTTCTCCTGGCCGACCTCAGGCAAACGATCAAACCGAAGTCACTAACAGAACAATCTTAGATGGGATCAAGAATATATTGGAAGAAGCTAAGGGAAGATGGACTGAAGAGGTTTATGCTTTACTATGAGCCTATAGAACAACGGTAAGAATACCAACGGGAGAAACCCCGTTCTTGCTAGCAGATGGATTAGAGGCCGTCATACCAACATAAGTGGGACTCCCTACTCATAGGGTTCAGACCTATGACCCTGATAAAAATGGGGAGAAGAGAATACTAGACCTAGATCTGATTAAAGAGAGAAGGGAAGGCGCAGAAATCAGACAAGCAACTTACCAGCCGAGAGCAGCAAAATTCTACAATCAAAGGGGGAAATCAAGACCCATTACTGTGGGAGATTTAGTACTGAAGAAGACATTTCAGAAAGTAAACAAGCTCCACCCAAATTGGCATGGTCCCTACAAAGTGATCGAAGAGGTTGTACCCGGGACCTATAGGTTAAAAAACCTCGAAGGGGAACCTTTCTCCAACTCATGGAATATCGATCATCTAAAAAAGTATTACATATGATGTTGCAAGAGTTTGTGTAAATGTATCATCTTATGAAGGGATTGTTAATGAGAACATTTTCTATGTCAATTCTTGATTCATTGTACCCTAGTGGTGAATATTTATGAGGATAACATCTTAGTGATGACCTCAGACCTTATAACATCATGATTTGGTGACAAGGTCTGAGGTCAGACATCATATTAGGATGACCTCCGACCCTTTACATTATTAATTTGGTCTCTTTACATCATTAATTTGGTGAATATTTATGAGGATAACATCTTAGTAATGACCTCAGACCTTATAACATCATGATTTGGTGATAAGGTCTGAGGTTAGACATCATATTAGGATGACCTCAGACCTTTTACATCATTAATTTGGTGAATATTTATGAGGATAACATCTTAGTTGATGATCTCAGACCTTATAATATCATGATTTGGTGACAAGTTCTGAGGTCGGACATCATATTAGGATGACCTCAGACCCTTTAATCATTAATTTGGTGAATATTTATGAGGATAACATCTTAGTTGATGACCTCAGACCTTATAACATCATGATTTGGTGACAAGGTCTGAGGTCATACATCATATTAGGATGACCTCAGACCCTTTACATCATTAATTTGGTGAATATTTATGAGGATAACATCTTAGTTGATGACCTCAGACCTTATAACATCATGATTTGGTGACAAGGTGTGAGGTCGGACATCATATTAGGATGACCTCAGACCTTTTAATCATTAATTTGGTGAATTTTATGAGGATAACATCTTAGTTGATGACCTCAGACCTTATAATATCATGATTTGGTGACAAGGTCTGAGGTCGGACATCATATTAGGATGACCTCAGACCCTTTACATCATTAATTTGGTGAATATTTATGAGGATAACATCTTAGTTGATGACCTCAGACCTTATAACATCATAATATGGTGACAAGGTCTGAGGTCAGACATAATACTTGGATGACCTCAGACCCTTATCATCATTAATTTGGTGAAATTATTTATGAGGATAACATCTTAGTGATGACCTCAGACCTTAAAACATCATAATATGGTGACAAGGTCTGAGGTAAGAGACCATTCTTGGATGACCTCAGACCCTTAAACACCATTCATTTGGTTTAACAAAGACATCATTGTATCAAGAATTAAGAGATGAACACATTCCATGACAAAGAAAAACATTCAGTAAATAATCAAGCAAGAGAAGAAATAAAATCCCTCCTCAGAGGATAGAAGTTTTAATTACAAGATGCAAAGATAAAATAACAATGTTTAATCAGAGGTTACAACTAATCAAGAGCTACAGAGTGTTGCTTAAATATTCACAAGAATTCAAATGTTCGCATCCTCAGGGTTGGTGGTCATGTCTGCATTTTCTTGGTCGATAGTGGCCACCTCCACCCTATCGTCTTAAGCACTGACATCTTCAGTCATGGTGTCTCCTTGTGGTTTAGACTCGGTGGGTGAAGCCTCTCCCTCTTCTTCAGCCTCCTACAAGGCCTGAGCAAACATAGGGTTGGCATAACCCAGGTCGATGAAGTCAGCAGCTTCAAGGCTTCTTGATTCCTTCTCCTTTATGGAAGCCCATTTTCCAGTTGCCTTGGCCCCCCTCTCCAGATATTCAAAGCCGAAGCTGACAAACTCGTCAGAGACCTTATACTCCTCCAAGATCTTCTCAGAGGCATCTTCCAAGGCATCCTTGACAGAAACATTGACTTTGCGCTGAAGGGAGTTATCCTGAGCCTTCATGGCAGTGTTATGATCTTCCCTTTACTTGTCCATGTCCTTCTGCATTGACTTGACGCTGGTCTCGTCCTTCTTAATAGCGGCCTTCAGATGTTACACTTTGGCGTTCAAGGTGGCTTCAGTCTTTTCGGCATCTTGGCCCTTCTCAATCAAAGGAAGCTTCCCCAAGGTCCAGTTGACATAGTGATGCATAGTGAGAAGACCGTGGAGAACATGTGAAAAGATGTCAAACTAAGGTCTAAAATAGTTCAAATGCCGATGTTACACATTCAGAAGCTATAGTTAATGGTCTTACTTGGATGGTACGATGAAGGGAGAATTTAACCAGCAGAGGCTTATCCATGGACCAGAAAAAGTGCTTGTCAGACTCGATCATGACACCGCCGATAGAATCTAAGGCCTTCAGACTTTAGCCAATGACACTATCACCAATCTTTAATTTCTCAAGACGAGCAACCAAGGCATCCTTAGAAGAAATAGGGATGGCACGATCCCCTCTTTTCTTCTTCTGCCTCTGATCCTCACGGGTAGGATCGGCAACCTTCCTCTTCTTTTTGGCCTCAGCCCTCGAGGTAGATGGAGGGGGAGGATGAGCATTCAGTCCAGCTTTCTTTATGATCTTTATCAGACTTGGGGCGGTCGCCTCCCATAACTCGTCAGATACTCCTTTTGGGAGCTCTGCAAGATGGAAAGGTCTGAGTTAGAGAATCAGATATACATAAATTCAAAGGTATAACTTGTTGAAATAAAAAGCACTTAGCAAGCTCTGTTAGAGGACTTCCCCCCAGACCAGTCTCAGAGAGATAATAGGGGGTCATCAGGTGCTCGAATTTTACAAGCATACCATGCTCCCCCTGATCCTGAAGGTCTTTGACCTTATGAAGATTTTATTGGCTTAGCCCAGGGTCAGCCCTAGCAGCCATTGTAACCTTTCCCCATCTTATAGGTATCCTCAGCTCTAATAAGGAAGAGAGGGCACATGGACCAAATTACCATGGCCCCGATGCAAAGAAGTAACACGACTTCCAGTTATGGTTTGAGTAATTTGAAGCATCTTTTTATTTGACTTCCAAGCTAAAAAATGATAATATCTAGGATGATTTTTGGCTGATGAAGGGACATAGCACCCTATAAAGACTTGGACGGGAAGGTCTGAGTGATGGACAACCTTCCATAAGAAAATGGCTCCAATTATCACCCTCCAAGCATTGGGTGACAACTGGGAAGGAGCCAAGTTGATATAGGCCAATATAGACCTGATGATGGGATGGATGGGCAGACGAAATCCCAACTTGAACATCTGCTCATATAGACAGATCTCATCATCTCGATCGTCGTAGGACCTCTCTTCCCTCAGAGGTCTCCTGAGCTTTATAGAGGGGATTATGGAATATAGGTATCTGAAGGATTGAAGGTCGACCTCACTGACTGTACTCGCAATCTCGGCCGCCTCAGAGGTGTTAACATCACTTTCAACACCATCATCATCATCTAGCTCAACATCGGCTTAAGCAGACGATGGGGCACCACTTGGAAACCTCTGAGCGAACTCATCCCCTATGACGGACGATAGAGGAATGTCTTCAAGAATTGGTGGGACTGTCACAGTTGGTCCAATAATTTCAACTCTGAGGAAGAGGTTGATGTGCCTGAACTTTTGTGAGACGAGGCTCAACTAGAAACCTCTACCTGATTAGGGACCCGGTATTGTTGATTTAAAAATCCATGGCCTCTCGAAAGGAGTCCACAGACATAGGGTCTGAGGTGGATGACTCAGACTCCGACATTGGACAGGGTTCAACTGGGACCTCTCCTTGGTTAACTGGTTCGGTTAGTTTAGGGTATATGACCTTCAGAGGTGGTGGAAAAATAGCCTGAGGGGGAACGACTCTGCCCTACGAGCTTCCTCTTGGGCTCTTTCTATTTGTCAAATTTTATATAAGGTCTTCTCCCTAAGAGAGGGTAACTCCTCTAAGAGTTCGAAAAGGGGTCTGAGCATATGAGGAATACGCTAGACATATGACTCTCCTAAATTACAAACAAAATTGGCAAATGGAATTAAAGATTAAGCGATTAAACTTTGAACAAAAACAACAAAGAATAATTAAGAAAAGTTCGCAGGAAAAATCAATAGTTTCACTGGAAACCTCTTGAAGCTCACCGAAAAATGCAAAAGCAAGAACAATGGCAAAAAAATGAAGAAGAAGGAATGGCAAGGAATACCTGAAGAAAAGTGATGAGAAGCAAGGAAGGAATCGCGAGGAATGACCAACCAAACGCACTTCAAATCAGAGCTCTTATAGAGAGAGAAAGTTGCAGAAATGACCAAAGCAGGAGAAGGAGAGAAATGAGGAAGAAAGAGAAGAAAATGGGTTTAAACCCTTAATTATGAGTGCACGCGTCCCAAGGCCCATCATTGCTTGGGAGCCCAAAAGACAGCCAGACATCATCAAACCTGTCAGGCATGCTACCTACTAGAGACCATTGACACCTGAAGAAATTCAACCTCGGGCAAATATATCCCTTAGACACCTGGTCACACAGGTAACTAAGGGCTAAGGGGTGATTGATATGCCCTAAGTGTACCCCCTCGGCTCAGAGACATCAACCTCGGCCATTGGTGTGGCCGATGTTGGAAGGGTCTTAGAACAATGACCAACGATCTCGTCCCAGGCAAGGTCAGCCATGGCCGACGTTACTACCAACCTCGTCAAGAGAGGTCTTCATGATCTATGGGAATATTTATTCATCAGGCCATCCAAGGGATGATAACCTTGGCTGGGAGTAGGCCGAGGTTATAGAAGTTGTACTTCCATCAAGGCCAAATTCGACAGGGAATCAACCAATGTTCCTAACATGTTCCAACTTAACCTCGGCCCAGGACGACCTTATGATATCACCTACCTAAACCTCGACTCCACATAAGCCGAGGTCATCATGATTAATCTCGAATTGGATGATAATTAGACTTTACCAACCTCATACTCTTCCAGGCCGAGGTCCTGACCAGACATATGGCCGAGCTCTTATGCGCAGATATGTGGCTGGGAACACGTGTACACAAATCAGTTATAACAAATCATTCTACTCACGTAAGGGAAATATTTCCTCATCATTCTCTACATGTGATAGTGACAGATGTCTTCATCATATTGGCTAGATCAACACACACATGCTCATTGCATGCATGGGGGGTACATTACACCCCCAGGCACTATATATACATGCCTTCTCCTTCCTGTAGGGGGATCCGAAATTAGCAACACTGGTTGAAACCATGTTCAAATACACAGCAGAGAGATAAAGCTTGGTAGATTGTATCTATGGCCATTAGAGCTCTCATACAGTGATACACATCATACACTTGCACAGTGGACGTAGGCCAGATTGGCTGAACCACTTACATGACTGTGTTCATCTTCTTCTCCTCACTTCATTCTCTTGAATACTCTTACTCATATTCTGCCATTGTTACATTGATTTGAGCTTGCCCACACCTTGAAGGGTGGTGTTGTTTACATCATCATCAGGGAGCCGAATGAGAACATGATCACTTCACATGGGTTACTTTTGTGCCCCATGGGGTGTCCATGCCACTCTCTGGCCACTGGATCAATGTTTTTAGTTTCCGCCCATTAATGCCCACTTTTAATTATAAAACGAGCCTATACTAGTTAATTTCAGCAACCGGGATCCCGGAAAGAACGCATTAACTTCGCAAATAGGTTACTTTTATGCCCTATGGAGTGTCTGTGCAACTCCCTGGGCCACTTGGTCGTTGTTTTAAATTCCTCAGCCCATTAACGCTCACTTTTAACACCAAAACGATCCTATACTAGTTAATTTCTCCAACTTGGAGCCCCTTGAGAATGAGTTCACTTTCCACCGATTACTTTTTTGCCCCATGGGTGTTCGTGCCTCTCTCCGTGCCACGTAGTCGCTGGAGTTAAGAATTAAAGTGTATTCCCGCAGATAAGAAACTCATTAATTACTTTAAAATGCAAAAGAAAACTAAAAAAATAAAATTATTGCCTCCAAGTATCAAGAGTACATAAATCTTCTAAGGAACTACTCTAGAAAATTAGTTTCAACATTATATGATTGAGGGGAAGAGAAAATGAGTTAATGACAAAATAAAGAGATTGAGAGAGTGAGTTAGCTCATTTAATAAATTACTTACGAGCAGACCAAATGAAAACTCTCAAATGATCACCAAAAACCTCACCAAATACCAAACCACCAAAACTTCAAAGAATCCCCTCAATAGAACTAAATGTAACTCCACTCTTCGTGAGACAACAACCATAATTGAACACTACACAAACACATAACAACCATATTAGCATTACCGACTTGTAGTAGAAACAAACAAATTCAAGAAAGATAATGAAAGATTGCACATGTCATAAATAGAATCGATGGTGAGTCACCTAAACTTAACACTAATAAAGAACAATAACGTCCTGTCATAGTTTTGATTTGATTTAATGTACATATGTTACATAATGTATAGTAAAAAATGATTGGAATTCTATATCCGTATAGAACTACTCTAAAGATGCCTTTGAGATTGAAATTTCCAAAAGCACCCTTAGTTTCAACTTCATTTCCGATTAAAATGAAACATTGCCTTCTTGATTTTCACCCTCAATTTGGATAAATTCGTGCTTCTTAAATTTGTATAATCGTACCTGTTTATACAACATAACTCAAACCAAACCTCTTCGATTTTAAAGATTCTCATTATCAATATTTCTATTATAAATAAATGTACACGCACCCTTAGTTCTAATGGAAGAAAAAGAATATTCCATCCCAAATCCATTTAGCTGCACTTCATAGTCAGACAACATCTATGTATCATGAAACGGAGATTAAACAAATGTATCATGAACTAATCGTAGAAAGTTAACAGTGCTTGAAACATTCACAAAGAAACAAAGCTCTTAGTATGCAATAAGTTCTAACGAAAGAAAAAGAGTACCTCCATCCTCCGAGATGTCATAAGTCCATAAGGTGAGGTTGTCCTTTAAGAACTGCATAATTAATGCACAAATCCTTGATCTAATCTCCTCATGGAAGTTGCTACTCGGGCAGGATCACTAAAGACGACCAACGCATTCTTGTCATTTAACCAGACTAGATCTCACTCCCCACCAAACCTCATAACCAATACACTAACACCAGCATCTCTTGGAAAATCAAAGAGAGCAACAACAAGCCTTGAGTCCATGTCTACAAATGGATCAAAACAAGTGGTTGTAACACATTTGTGGTGGTGGTACCTTTAGATCCAAGAATACGAGCTGGGGCTTTGGAATTGGGAGTAACATGAAACACAAGAAATCATTTTGGCTCCCAACCAGCAGCATTAACAGAAAGCTTACACCTCTCTTTTATAAGCCTCGCGACATCTCTCTTCTCCTTTAACATTGGACAAAAAACATGAACCTTGAGAGCATTGTATCCGCCTCTGCCCCTACTAAGGACTAAAAACTTGCATATCTCTTCTACCAGATAACACCCATTTAGAATCACGCCTAAACAGGTCCGAAAGAAATTCAGAAGCAGCAAAGCTGTCACCAAGGTGAAGTACATCCAATTTTGGGGGAGTAATACCAAAAGCATCTACGAGAGCCTGTTTACACTCCATCTTTGAGCATTCATCATCGCACATAACCTTCCGCTATCCAAGTGGAATCTTCTTGCCATTTGATTCTATAGATTGAAGCGCAACTGGAAACTTTTGAATTGCAGAAGCCTCAAATACAGTGTCAAAATTTTATCAGCCACTGCTTCATCTGGCATCACAAGTTAAGTCAGTGACGATTGTTTCAGGACAAGGAGGGCAATGGCCACTGTGACAGAGTGATTCACAAGAATGCTAACCACACTGTAGCTTTTTCCCACAGGGCATTGAATGCAAGTGTGGTTCCCAATCGCGTGTGAGTGAATTGCAAGAATTAGATAGAGGGAAGCACCTCTCACCGTACCAATGCCTCCCTCAGTTCTTTTTCAGCCTATAAGGTTTATCACAAGTGAATACTTCACCATCCATAATTGTTTAGAAGCATTCCATAGTTTGAGAAGTTGATCCACAACGACATTTTTGGTTGACAAGTAGTGGATATAGTGCACAATCCCCTGCATGACACGCCTCTTTACAGCTGTGTAACCCAAAAGGGAGTGTAGGAAATAAATTTGGGCAACAAAGTAGGGTGGCGAATTTGATCTAGAAAAATTGAGTTTAGAAACAGCTGAGGGTATATGAGATATTTTCTTGAGCGATTTGATGGGAAAGAGTATAGCTCGAATCTTAGTTTCCTTGTGGGTATAGGATGATATTCTATCATATTCGTCAATAACAGTTGATATGCCCCAAGTATAACCTCGGCCAAGAGACACCAACCTCGGCCAATGTTATGGCCGACATTGGGCATGTCTTGGACATGCGATATCACCCCTCGGCCAGACCAAGGTGGGCCCAGGCCGACACTACCATGAGCCTCTCCAAGGGACCTCATAAGGATCAACAACACTCGCATATAACTTGAAATGGCAACCTCGTCCATACGTAAGTCGAGCCTGCAGGATGCCACCAGATCAACCTCATATCAGGCAGATCCTGCCCATTGTCTCAGCTAGGATCAGGCCGAGACCTCCATGGGTCACTCGGACTGAATAGGTATCAAGACTCACCAACCTCGGCCTCACCAAGGCCGAGGTCATAATACCAGGCGCGATGGCTGAGCACCTACTGGCATCCAGATAAGGACACGTTGACATAAATAAGTTGTAACAAGATTATTCCCCACACGTGGGGAGAATGTTAAATCATCATTCTCTACATGTGACAGTGACAGATGGAACTCCCACATTGGTGAGGTTACCACACACATGCTCATTACATGCATGGGGGGTACATTACACCCCCTAGGTACTATATATAGGGGTCATACCCTACCTTGCAAAAGGATCCTAGTTATTCAACCCTAGATAAAACTCTGTCTAGATCCACAGTAGAGAGAGAAAGCTTGAGAGATTGTATCCATGGCCATTAGTGCTTTCATTCAGTGATATTACTCACACACTCACATTGGACGTAGGACAGATTGGCTGAACCACTTATATACTGGTGTACTCTCCTCTTCTCCTCACCTCATTCTCTTATCTCTTTACATAACTGTGTTGCCATTATTGTTCTTAGATAGAGCTTGAAAACACCTTACCTGGTTGTGCTAATTCCAGCATCATCATTTTGGCGCCGTCTATGGGAACGAGAAGCTATCTCTTCCTCTTTTTCTGCTTAACCTCACCGGAGACTCTGGTGGTGAACCGGGCCTCCCCCTAGCGCGGAGCTGTTTCACCATTGAAAGAGGTCCTGTGAGGTACTAAGCTCACCTTCTACTCAAGCTCTATAGTGTTAACATATGGCACCGGATTTACCACCGCCTCTTACGTTGTCCGGGGGTGGAGGGCCTAGTTCCAGTTAGGCACCACCCAGTTCGAAATGACGGAGGTAACAGAAGCCTTGAGATCTTTAGCTTCAACACAACAAGCCATGCAGGAGCAATTTTCTCAGCTCAGTCAAACTATGATGAGGCCACCTGGAGTCTTATCGTACATGATCACTCCGGCGGCAGTTCAGCCTCATCCTGACGCCAGGGGACCACCCCAGGTGCCGATGAAGGACCAACCTGCACCCCAGTGGAGAAGGGACATTGCTGACCCTAGGCGCTTGCGCCTGGGGAGGCAGGGAAACCCTTGCCCAGAGGACATGTATGATGACCTAGAAGCTGAAGAAGCCCCAGAAGACTGCTGGGAGCCGTATGAGGTGTCAAATAACACTGTACGACCTCTTAAGCAAAGTCAAGGATGTGTCGGCCGAAGAGGTGAAGAGGCCCAACAAAGAGGGTCGGCCTTTGATAGGTTGAGCAGAGGGTCGGCCTTCGAGAGACTGGGCCCGATGAATGACCTAAAACAGAGGCTGCTGAGGTCAAGGAGCGCATCAGGATCTCAGAGAAGGAACAGGCAGGGTCGTCCAGACCAAGGCCGACCCTGTGAAAGAAGAGGCAGGGAACAGGAAGAGGTCAACAGCCAATGTGTCGTGGCAGGAGAACCCTCTGTCCATCGCAGGGAGGTGGTAGGGGATAACCTCGGCCAATTTGATGACAGAAGACCCTGGAATGATTCCATCCAACGCCTTGAGGAGAGGATAGGAGACCTCATTAAAAGTAGGTACCCGTTATAAAGGGGTTACTCAGAGGGATCCCCATTTGTGGCTAGGATAGTGGGGTTCCCAACCCCAGCTAAGTTCAAGCCTCCTGCAGTGTCTCCCAAGTATGATGGCAGCACTAATCCTGTACACCATATCGAGATGTACCAGTCAGCAGTAGACATTTACTCAATACCTGATGAGATGAAGTGTAGGGCCTTCTCGGGGACCTTGACAGGGGCTGCGCACAGTTGGTTTACCTCCCTTCCGAAGAACTCAATTGAGAACTTTAAAGGCTTGGCTGAGCAGTTCATCCACAACTTCTGATTTTGGGTGAGGCCTCAAAAGAAGACCACACACCTACTGTATGTCAAGCAGGCCAAGGGTGAGAGCCTAAGAGACTACATAGCAAGATTCAACAAAGAGAAATTGGAAGTGTAGGATTATGAAGAGAACATAGACATGACTGCCCTTATAGGAGGCCTCCAGAAGGGGAAGCTATTGTGGAAACTGGCGAAAGACCCCCTAGGTCTATGGCAGAGCTGCTGGAAACCGCAGGGAAAGTAATGAATGCGGAAGAGGCAATGGCCGCCAAGTATGAGGAGGAGAACCGTGGGGGCACTGGGAGGTCCCAGACCAAGAAAGAGGGGAAGAAGAGGCCAGGAGATGACAAGTTCGCTCAACATACTCCTCTGACTGTGAGCTGCGAGCATATCCTCAATGAGATTAAGACTGACCGAACTCTGAGATGGCCAGAGAAACTGAAGGCCCCACCACATAAGAGGAACAAAAACCTATGGTGCGAGTTCCATCAGGATCATGGCCATGTCACGGATAGATGCTTCGCTTTAAAAGATGAGATTGAGAAGATGTTAAAGTCTGACAAGCTGAGGAAGTGTGTGGATGGTAAGGCTCCAAAGGGTGGAAGAGATACCCCTAAGAAAAGAAGAGATGACAGATGCCGGGGCAATGTCCCGGCCAGAAGAGACGATGATTTGGAAGGAGATGACGAAGACGACCCGGATCTTCTGCCAAAAGACAACAACACCCCGGTGAAGAGGGTCGGTACGATCTCCTTTGGTGTTAGCACCATATGTGGGGGATTTGCAGGAGGTGGCTCTGATGTAGCCAATAGTAAGGCTCATGTAGGAGAGGCCAGATCAGTGGACAAGCCTGAAGTTGTGAATCTAATGTCTTCCGATGCAGTGCAGAAGAGGAAGAAGGTAGACATGGACACCCTCATAGTGGGGTTTTCCAGACTCGACTTCAAGGTTATCTTAGCCTCCCATGATGACCCACTGGTCATAACAACAAGGGTGCATGGGTGCGAGGTACGAAGGATCCTCATAGATGGGGGGGAGCTCAGCAGACGTGATGTTCTGTCCTTGCTTCAAGAGCCTAGGTCTTAGCAGAGCAAGGCTGGTGCCTTATCATCACCCATTGATAGGCTTCAATGGTGAAAAGGTCCACCCCTTGGTCATGTATGAAATGGACGTACGGATGGGTGATGAATGGCCTAAGAGGCTGACCAAGAAGATAAACTTTTTCGTTATGGACGAAAACGTTTTCTAGGCCTACAACCTCATCATAGGAAGGGTGGCCCTTAAAGAGTTTGAAGTTGTGCCATCGATGGTCCATCAGATGCTAAAATTCTCCACTCCTTATGGAGTAGGGGAAGTGCAAGGGGACCAGATCATGGCACGAGAGTGCTACTTCAACTCGGTCGAAGATAGAGAATCCCATAAGAGGGCAACCACTACTTAGAGCATTGACACTCTTAACCCAAGAGACGAAACAAAATTGAAAATGGGGGAGGCCGTGGAAGAGGTAGAATCCATCGTCCTCAATGAGGGCGAGCCGGAAAAAACCGTCCAGGTCGGTAAGGCCCTAGATCCAGGAATCAAGGAAGAGCTGATAAACTTCCTCAGGAGGAGACAGAGTGTCTTCACATGGAGTCACGCGGACATGCCTGGCATCAACCCTGAGGTGGTGATCCATAAGCTGAACGTGAACAGAGATGCCAAGACGATCAAGCAGAGACGAAGAGTCTACTCCAGGGAGAAATACGATGTCATCCGGGAAGAAGTCAAAAAGTTGGAAGAGGCCGAGTTCATAAGAGAGGTTACCTATCCGGAGTGGCTCTCAAATGCAGTCATCGTGCCTAAGGCCAATGGGAAGTGGCGAATGTGTGTGGATTTCACTGACCTGAACAGGTCCTGCCCAAAAGACAGCCATCCCTTACCTCGGATAGACTTGATGGTGGACGCAATTGGGGGGGGCACGAGTTCATGAGCTTTATGGACGCTTATTCAGGCTATAACCAAATCTTCATGGACGCCGAAGACTCTGAGAAGACAGCCTTCATTACTGATAAAGGGACGTACTGTTATAAAGTGGTGCCCTTCGGTCTGAAAAATGCAGGGGCAACATATCAACGTCTTGTCAATAAGATGTTCGAAGAGCAGATAGGTAAGACCATGGAGGTGTATGTAGACGATATGCTAACGAAGAGCTTGAAAGCTTGTACTCATGTAGCAGACCTTGAGAAGACCTTTGATGTTATGGACTCATACAAAATGAAAATCAACCCAGCAAAGTGTGTCTTCGGAGTAGGAGCTGGGAAGTTCCTGGGGTTCATCATTAACTAGAGGGGAATCGAAGCGAACCGTGAGAAAATCAAGGCATTACTTGACATGGAGAATCCTAGGAGTATCAAGGATGTCCAAAGACTTACGGGAAGAGTGGCTGCCCTTAACAGGTTTGTTTCTAGGGCAACAGACAAGTGTCTTCCCTTCTTTAAAGTTCTAAGAAATGCCTTCCAATGGGACGAAGAGTGTGAAAAAGCCTTCAACCAGCTCAAGTCCTACTTAGGGTCTCCCTTATTGCTGTCTCGGCCCATCGCATGAGAAAGGTTGTTTGTGTATCTGGCAGTCTCTGAATCAGCCATCAGCGCGGCCATCATACGGGAAGAGGATGGGATCCAAAGGCCTGTGTAATTCAACAGTAAGGCCCTTCAAGGGTCTGAACAAAATTATCCCCGAATGGAGAAGTTGGCTTATGCCCTAATACATGCCTGAAGAAAAATGAAGCCTTACTTCCAAGCTCACTCCATGGTAGTCCTCACTGACTCCCCACTAAGGCAGGTTCTACACAAACCTGAGAAGTCCGAAAGATTGAAGACCTGGGCCATCGAACTAGGAGAATATGATCTTACCTACCAGCCAAGGACAGCCATCAAGGGGCAGGCCCTCACAGACTTTGTCGTAGAATTCACCTGGGAAGAGGCCGATAGAAGTTTGGAAGAGGCCGAGACAGAGAAAGGCTTAGATGACGGCGAAGAGACGGATCGTAGTGTCTTCTGAAATTCGGAAGAGACGACACCAAACGTCTTCTGAGATCGGGAAGAGGTCATCTCAGGCAAAACCCGAAGTAGAATAAAAGAGAACGAAGAGGATCGATACCTCTTCAAGAAAGGGGTTATGAGAGAAGGGGTCTTCTCATCAAATACAGACGTCTGGAGCCTCTTCGTTGATGGCTCTTCATGTGATAATGGAAGCGGTACGGGGATAATACTCTCGGCTCCAGATGGCGCCAACATTGAATATGCCTTGAGATTCAACTTCCAGGCCTCAAATAATGAGTCCGAGTATGAGGCTATGATAGCAGGTCTCTTATTGGCAACAACTCTTCGAGTAAAGCAACTCCTACTCCATAGAAACTCAAGGTTGGTTGTCAATCAAGTATTGGGGATATACGAGGCCAAAGACGAAAGGATGGCCAAGTACTTAAAAAAGGTAAGAAGGTTGTTAGAATATTTTGAAGAAGTAAAACTGAAGAGAGTGCCTCGACTGAGCAACAATCACGCTGATGCATTGGCAAGGCTGGCCTCGGCAATGAAGACAGATATGGGAAGGACCATTCCAATCGAGGTCTTAGGAAAGGAAACCATCGAGGAGGACGAGGTATGTAGCCCTTATCACAATGTGAACCTAGGAGACTCATGGATCGACCCGTTCGTCAGATACCTAAGAGAGGGAGAGCTGCCTGAGTCCAAGCTAGAAAGGAGAAAGTTGAGATACAGGGCTTCCAAGTTCTCAATGGTAGGAGACGTCTTATACAAAAAAGGGTTTCTATTGCCTCTCCTCAGATGTGTGCATCCCATGGAAGTACCCCGGGTCTTACAGGAGGTTCATGAGGGTTCTTGCTCTAGCCACATAGGGGGAAGGCCCTTAGCCAAGAGGATCATCACTCAGGGATACTGGTGGCCTACCTTGTCCAAGGACGCTACAGACTATGTGAAGAGGTGCGACAAATGTCAAAGGTTCGCCACTATCCCTCATCAACCCCATCAACCTATGACGTCAATCTCTTCTCCATGGCCATTTGCGGTATGGGGAATTGACTTAGTAGGACCCTTGCCAAGAGCTGTCAACAACTATAGATTCTTGATAGTTGACATTGACTACTTCTCAAAGTGGGTGGAGGCAGAGTCGATGATAACAATCACAGAGCAGAAGACCTTCCAGTTCATTTGGAGGAACATCATATGCAGATATGGTCTCCCAAACACTCTCATCTCGGATAATGGGACCCAGTATTGCTTAAGAGTGGGGATTAACCAAATCTTCTCATCTCCTGGTTGACCTCAAGCAAATGGTCAAACCGAGGTCACAAACAGAACTATCTTGGACGGAATCAAGAAGAGGTTAGAAGATACGAAGGGGAGATGGACTGAAGAGGTCTACGCTGTATTATAGGCCTACAGAACCACGAAAAGGACACCAACAGGAGAAACCCCATTTATGCTGGCACATGGCTCAGAGGCTGTCAAACCAACGGAAGTAGGACTCCCAACTCATCGGATTCAGACCTACGACCCTGACAGCAATGGGGAAGAGAGGAGGCTAGACCTGGATCTTATCGAAGAAAGAAGAGAAGACACAGAGGTCAGAAAAGCAGCCTACCAGCAGAGGGCAGGGAAATTCTACAACCAGAGGGTAAAGTCAAGACCCATTGCAGTGGGAGACCTAGTGCTAAAGAAGACCCTACAGAAAGAAAATAAGCTACACTCAAACTAGCATGGCCCCTACAAAGTAACAGAAGAGGTTGTGCCTGGAACTTACAGGCTAGAAAACCTAGAAGGAGAACCTTTCACTAACCCATGGAATGCTGACCACCTAAAGAGATATTACATATGATGTTGCATAGAATTTTATGTAAATGTGCCATCTTATTGAGAAGAGGTTATTAATAAAGATCAATTTCCATGACAGTGCTTGCTTCATTCTTAGATCAGGGATATATCACGGGGATAACATCTTAGGTGATGACCTCAGACCCTCATAACACCATTCAGTGGTGACGAGGTCTGAACTCAGACACCATAATGAGATGACCTCAGACCCTTAACATCATTAATTTGGTGAAATTTATTATAAGAATAACATCTTAGGTGATGACCTCAGACCCTCATAACACCATTCAGTGGTGACGAGGTCTGAGCTCAGACACCATAATGAGATGACCTCAGACCCTTAACATCATTAATTTGGTGAAATTTATTATGAGGATAACATCTTAGGTGATAACCTCAGACCCTCATAACACCATTCAGTGGTGACGAGGTCTGAGCTCAGACACCATAATGAGATGACCTCAGACCCTTAACATCATTAATTTAGTGAAATTTATTATGAGGATAACATCTTAGGTGATTACCTCAAACCCTCATAACACCATTCAGTGGTGACAAGGTCTGAGATCAGACACCATAATGAGATGACCTCAGACCCTTAACATCATTAATTTGGTGAAATATATTATGAGGATAACATCTTAGGTGATGACCTCAAACCCTCATAACACCATTCAGTGGTGACGAGGTCTGAGATCAGACACCATAATGAGATGACCTCAGACCCTTAACGTCATTAATTTGGTGAAATTTATTATGAGGATAACATCTTAGGTGACGACCTCACACCCTCATAACACCATTCAGTGGTCACGAGGTCTGAGCTCAGACACCATAATGAGATGACCTCAGACCCTTAACATCATTAATTGGGTGAAATTTATTATGAGTCTAACATCTTAGGTGATGACCCCAGACCTTCATAACACCATTCAGTGGTGACGAGATCTGAGCTCAGACACCATAATGAGATGACCTCAGACCCTTAACATCATTAATTTGGTGAAATTTATTATGAAGCTAACCTCTTAGGTAGTGACCTCATACCTGCATTACATCATGCGTTGGTGACAAGGTATGAGATCAGGGTCATTGGTCGAAGTTTAAACAACACCATTGCAAAGACAAGCTTATAAAGAGGGCTTCAGAGGTTGAAGCTCATTGCAAATTTATTTCTAGCAGACACCATAACAATCGAACTAAGAATGAAAAGCATCACATGACATTCAATGAATTGAAAGTGAAGAGGGTCCTCATCAGAGGTTGATATATATATTCAGAAATTTGATGTTCAATTATTACAGACAAAAGTTCCAAAATACAGATAAATTACAAACAGAAATAAAAAATATCCTAAGAGTTTGAGGGGGGAACGCTGACACCCTCGGCTTAGTTAGAGACCTCGGCTGCATCATCACAAGGGTCTGCCCCTCCAACCTCGGTGACCTCCAGAGTAGCAGTCTCGGCAGGAGCAGCAGCCTCTTCCTCAACCTCTTGAAGAGCTTGGGCAAATTGTGGATCAGCAAAGCCGAGACCCACGAAGTCAGAGGCCTTCAGAGTACCGGCCTCTCTCTCTGATGTCAGCCCATTTAGTAGTGGCTTTGATACCTCTTTCAAGGTATTCAAAGCTAAACCCCATGAACTCATCAGAAGATTTGTAGTCAGCAATGATCTTCTCAGAGGCATCCTCAATAGCGGCCCTGACAGCCGAGTTGACCTTTTGCCGAAGAACATCCTCTTTAGCCTTCAGTGCAGCAGCATGGTCCTTGCCGAGCTAAGAGATGTCCCTATCCAACCCCTTCACCTTTTCCTCAGAGCCCTTCAGCTCAAACTTAAGGTTCTCTATCTCTACATTCAGAGCACCCTGGACTTTCTCGGCCTCTTGCACCTTTTATATGAGAGGCAACTTCCTCAGAGCCCAGTTTGATAGATGGTGCATAGCAGTCAAGCCCTGCATATTTAGTGAACATGAGTAAAGTTGAAGAAGATTAAGATGTTACACTTTGAAGAATTTGTATTAAAGGACCAAATTATACCTGAACGGCTCTGTGAAGGCCGAACTCAACCAGCAGGGGGGGTGTCCATAGCCCTGTAGAAGCGCTTGTCAGCCTTGATCATTACAGAGCCGATGGCATCCACGGCCTGTATACTATGGCCAACTACGCTGTCAGTCAACTTCAACTGATCCAGATGGGCCGACAGGATATCGGCCGAAGAGATAGGGATAGCAGCCTCAGTTGTCTTCTTCTTCGGCCTCTGATCCTCAGGGGCATGTTCTTCGAGGACCCTCTTCTTTTTGGCCGGGGGCTTAGAGGCCGAGGGAGCTGGGGGAGGAGCATTCAGACCTGCCTTTTTGGCAAGTCTTGTCAAGCTCGGTGCAGCCATCTCCCAAAGCTCGTCTGGGATATCCCTTAGTCGCTCCGCAAAAAATTAATAGACCAGAGTTAGATAAATGAGATATGAATAAACTCATAGGTTAAACTTCAAAAATAAAAATGCTTACCAAGCTCGGTAAGGGGACTTCCACCCAGACCTATCCTAGAGAGGAAGTGGGGAGTCATCAGATGTTCAAACCTGACAAACAGACCATTTACCCCCTGATCCTGAAGGGCTTTCACCTTATGGAGGTTTTGAAGACTTAGGCCAGGGTCGGCCCTGGCTGACATGGTGACCTTACCCCACCTCAAGGGCATCCTCTGCTCTAGATGGGACGAGGGAACACATGGGCCAAACTCCCATGGCCCTAAGGCAAAGAAGTACCGAGGCTTCCAGTTATGGTTGGAAGTCTGGGTCACCTGAAGCAACTTCTTCTCAGGCCTCCGAGCTACAAAATGGTAGTATCTCGGATGATTTTTGGCCGAGGAGGGGACGTAACAACCCGCAAATACTTGAACAGGAAGGTCTAAATAGTGGACGACCTTTCATAACACTATGGCCCCTATTAGGATTCTCCATGCATTAGGAGAGAGTTGGGAGGGGGCCAAATTAATGTAAGAAAGGATGGATCTGATAATGGGGTGAATGGACAGAAGGAAACCCAATTTGAACATCTGCTCGTGCAAGAAGATCTCCCCGTCTCGGCCGTGATAAGCCCTCTCTTCCCTCAGAGGTCTCCTATGTTTTATTGAGGGGCTGATAGAATACAGGTATCTAAAGTAGAGAATGTCTACCTCAGTAATAGTACTCTCATGATCTGCCGCCTCAGAGACGTCAATATCAATCTCAACCTCATCATCATCCAGCTCAACGTCGACCGGAGCAGGTGTTGATGGGTTACCAGGAAACCTCTGAGCAAATTTTGCCCCGATAACAGTCGACATATGGATCGCATCAATTGGTGGTGGTATGGCCACACTCGGCTCAAGAATCTCAACCTCTGAGGAAGACCCTAAGGTGCTTGAGTGGTTATAGGATGAGGCTCGGCTGGAGACCTCGGCCTGATCAGGCCTAGGTGTGAAGTCCATGGCCTCTTGAAAGGAGTCCACGGACATGGGGTCTGAGGTAGAAGATTCAGACTCAGACATAGGTATAGGATCAGCAGGAACCCCTGTCTGATAGAAGTTCTCCGGGGGGTCGGGATATATCACCCTCAGAGGTGGTGGAAACAAGGGTCTAATGGGAAACTCTTGTGACCTACGAGCATCCTCTTGAGCTCTCTCTATTTGCCTAATCTTTTCTAAAGTCTTCTCTCTAAGAGAAGGGAACTCCTCAAGAAGTTGATATAAAGGTCTGAGCATCAGAGGACGACACTACACTTGGGGATTTTCCTAAACTCCAAAAGTTACAAACAAGACTGGGTAATAAGCAAAGGAATTTAAAGATCAAAGTGCTTAAACTTGGCAAGAAAAACTCGCCTGAAACTATGGTGGTGACGCCGAAAAACTAAAAAGGTCGCCGAAAAGTACGAAAATAAGGGTGCTTGCAAGTAAAATGAAGGAAAAAGTATAGAAAGCCTTACATGAGGAGGAAATGGTAAGGAAGTGAGGAGGAAACGCGAGAGATCACCACCCAAAAGACTTGAATCAAAATCTTTCTAGAGAGAGAGAATTGCAGAAACGCTGGCGGAAGAAATGGAGAAGAAAGAGAGAAGGACTCAAGCACGACTCCCAAGTCCCATCATTGCTTTGGGAGCCCCAAAGGACGGCTGACAGCACACGCCAACCAAGTAAGCATATTCTTGCATTGGACAGGTGTCAGGCAGGTATTGGCTTGGAACAGACAGGCCTCAGAGGTGTAGTAATCCCCTAGCCACTTGATCTCACATATGACTAAGGGCTGGGGGGTGATTGATATGCCCCAAGTGTAACCTCGGCCAAGAGACCCCAACCTTGGCCTAGAGACATCAACCTCGGCTGATGTTATGGCCGACATTGGGCATGTCTTGGACATGCGATATCACCCCTCGGCCAGATCAAGGTCGGCCCAGGCCGATACTACCATGAGCCTCTCCAAGGGACATCATAAGGATCAACATCACTCGCATATAACTTGAAATGGCAACCTCGACCATATGTAAGCCGAGTCTGCAGGATGCCACCAGATCAACCTCATATCAGGCAGATCCTGCCCATTGTCTCGGCTAGGATCAGTCCGAGACCTCCATGGGTCACTCGGACTGAACAGGTATCAAGACTCACCAACCTCAGCCTCACTAAGGCCGAGGTCATAATACCAGGCGCGATGGCCGAGCACCTGCTGGCATCCAGATAAGGACACGTTGACACAAATCAGTTGTAACAAGATTATTCCCCACACGTGAGGAGAATATTGCATCATCATTCTCTACATGTGACAGTGACAGATGGCACTCCCACATTGGTGAGGTTACCACACACATGCTCATTACATGCATGGGGGGTACATTACACCCCCTAGGTACTATATATAGGGGTCATCCCCTACCTTGCAAAAGGATCCTAGTTATTCAACCCTAGATAAAACTCTGTCTAGATCCACAGTAGAGAGAGAAATCCTGAGAGATTGTATCCATGACCATTAGTGCTTTCATTTAGTGATATTACTCACACACTCACAGTGGACGTAGGCCAGATTGGCTGAACCACTTATATACTGGTGTACTCTCCTCTTCTCCTCACCTCATTCTCTTATCTCTTTACATAACTGTGTTGCCATTATTGTTCTTAGATAGAGCTTGAAAACACCTTACCTGGTGGTGCTAATTCCAGCATCATCAACAGTAGTGAGTTCCTTATCAGACGTCACAGAAACCAACAAGTCTAGATATTCAATTGGCAACTTACACCTTAAACTCAGCGAAGACCCACACGATTCTCCGAATTTCACCATCAGCTCTGTACTAAAAATCAGTTTACTTTAATTATATGAGGTTAAATAAAATAGGAGGAATCGTTATAAAGAAATTTTTTGAATCAAAACTCAAGAATGGGTTGAACACTATACGAGAAAATATGATTCATCAGTGGTCTCCATTCATTGAACAGGACATGATAATCACACAAAATACAACAATGTCTCCAATCATTTTTAAGAAGCTGTATTTTGAATTTATGAATGAGAAGAAGATGATTTATCTGTCTAAACATGGTATAAAAGCCTAAAGCTATATGCATCATCAAATTTGTGGAAATTTTATCTGAAGAGCACACCCTAATGTTTAAAAACTTCATTGACTATAAGAGTTTACACAAGATGTAAAAGTAAAATAGTAATCTGACCTGGTTGATTCAAAACTATAAGTGGCAGTTGGGATACATTTGAATCGAAGAAATGAAGAAGGTTTTACATAAGTTCAACGGATTCAGCAGATACCAGAATTTCTCTCTAAAATATAGAAGAAATTGACGTAGTCAGAAATGTTAACATTCATCATAGAAGAGAAGAATTTTGCAAAACCATGCTTCGAAAATAATGACTAGAAAACTTTGATTGCCCATATAGAAAATTTAAACAAAATATCAACAGATAATAATAATAGTTATAAATATTATTAATAGGAATATTATTATTTTTTTCTATTAATGGAGAATTGTTAATTAGTTATTGAATATTAGCCATGATATTCTTGACATTTGTGGCTAACATTCAACAATTCTTTTTACTAAGAACCAAAGCTCACAAAATCCTTCTAACTAGTTGACGTGATGCTAAATTTGGTCATATGGAATAAACAAAATTGAAGCCATAGGTTTGACCACAAATGATTTTAATACTCAAATACATTCCAAGTGACAGATTCTTGATACTAAAAGCGAAAAGCACTACACGCCCCACCAACGAGTAACATTAAGATACATGGTTTGCTAATAATCAGCAAAAAAATATTTTAAATGAAAAGAAAAATAAAGAATAATAGTCTTTTAACCTTGAAGTTCTTCTGAGAATTATAGTAGACAGAAACAATCATCAGGAGCCGAAGTTTCTCTAACTCTCCACTTGCAAAAGAAGAATAAATTCAAAAAGTGGGATGATGCTTATGAATATTTCAATACTAAAGGTTTAGGTCCATGAGAGAATTAATTTTAAAAGAGCAAATTTGTCGTTTCCATTCACTATGTGTATCAAATCAAAATTCAAAACGATTATAATCACGCTAACAATGTATGACTTCTTGAGTTGAAGTATTCTCGTGATCCAGAAGTTGGTTAATTGATATTCCAATTGAGCTCATCCCAATATGTGATACCATCAATCTTGAATGAACACTTTCTGGTTTACCTAGTTCAACAATTTTAGATCAGTGCACTAGCTTTCTAGCAGTAAGATAAGGTCTACATAAGAACCAAAGTCTAAGTGTGACCGAACACCGACTATAGAGTGTCGGACGTTACATTCTCACAAGAAGCAACCATGTGAAATTATTAACTCCACAATCTGAATAAACTATTTTTAATCCTAACTACCGATAAATTACAATCCAAACCCAAAATTTGTTCAAGTTACAACATACCTTGTATTTTTCAACTTTTGTAGGTGGCAAGAATCTAGCAGAGGTAAAGAAATGTGTCTTCGGGTCATTAAAGTCAAATTTTGGAGGCTGCAAAGATAGTTTATAAATAGCTTGTAGTAGTAGTTCTTACGAATCTGGCTAGAATAAATATTTCACAATAGAATATTATTTTTTTTCAATGATATTTACACGTGTTACAAACTGACCTGCTCAGCCAGGGCCAAGTTGGCATAAAAGAAGGACTTTATAGTTCCAATGTCCTCCCAATAACCAATAAACAAGTATACCTGATAAAACATGGGAATCATTAACCTATAATAGCTAAAATCAAATAATTAAAAAAAGTTTGTAAAAGCTGTATCTCACTTGGACATTGTAATCTATCTGAGCAGAAGGAATTATTTCAGAGCCGAAGTCATTACATGAAGGATACTTCCACTTCAAAAGCTTGAGTAGGACATCAGTTTTAAATACATAAACACCCATTGATGCTATATAAGGATTTTTCAAGGCATCTTGGTCAAACAATCCAAGAATGGAGGTATAAACTTATGCAAAACCATTAATAGAAATATATTATATAACAAAAAAATGCATTGCTAATATAAAAGAAAAGGTCAAAGTGCAAAGTGCAAAAAAGTGAACTTTAATTTTTTGCGAATAGCCTTTGAATGACCAAATAACCAGTGAGCTATACATTTTGTTGACGACATATTTTTGTATCAAAATTCATAGTTTAGGGAGGTTCTTGCATCAAAATATTTGTAATTTAACCAAAAGAAAATGTATTGGGAATCAATTACAATAAGAATGAAAGAGGAAACTTTGTTAGTAAAACTAAATCTGATGTAAAGAGGTTGTAAAGGGTACTAAGATTAGTTCAAGAAGAATAAATCTATCTACCATAACTTTCAGTACATCGCCTTTTGGTTTCTCAGCGAACTGAATAATACGCCATGTCTCCTCAATCTTCATCAACCCATAATCTGATACTTGGCTGCAAGAACAAGAAAAATAAAAAAGATACCAATATCCATAAATAAAAAAAGGCCTTGATGGCTTCAATAGTTCATATAAGGATCACCCGATTAAACATAATGACAGAGAGCCTAAAATCAGAAATTGCATACGGTACAATAATTTAGAATATTATCAAGAAAAATAATAAATGATAAAAATATTTTACGCATTTCTTTGCCTCTGATTTTGATTGACACATAAAAGTTCACATGGTATAAAGCCAAATGGAAAAAGTCATTTTTTATTCACTTCAGTTGAACTTAAAAACCTAAAATCAAGTTGTATTGAAAGATCCAATACATACCTATTATTCATGGGTTTGCATGAAACAGTAATATTGGCATTTGTATCAACGTGCTTCTGCAAGCACATTTCTCATTGATCAATAAACTTCCTAACTTTCAGTACATGTAAGATATAGTAGAAGAAATGTTCCGTGAATAAGTAAAAGACATACCTGAACAAAGTCCATATAATCTGTTCGGTAAAGATGGTTAACAGAGAGAATCAATATGTGCTCAACATTCTTGTTCTTAGCATCCTATCGAAAGAGGAACACTTAATCATTTTCCATAAAAATAGAACATTTTGAAAGAATGTTTAACATTTTTAGAAAAATAATAAGGATAGCTTCAAGAACACACATCAAATACCCATATAAATTGCCAAACAACATCTGCTATTCCTTGGAACCATCTCTTTCCACTTTCTCAAGAATGTTTGAGTGGCAGTCAAAACCCGTTCCTAAGTAATTTTAGCATTGAGTAATTAGAATATTTGAAAATATTCTTTTGTTTGGTTTTGGGAAAGATACTTTTCACATAGATACAAGTAAAATGGTAAAAAGTATCTTCACCTATTTAGAGTAAATCTTGTTCACTATTTTGTCCAAAATAATAGAGTTACAACGTGAACACTTGTTAACATTTTTATACAAATAAAAATATCAGCTCCGAATAGAGGAAATTAATTTCACCATTTTACTTTTTACAAGGATGAAAACTATTTCACCCCTAACCAAACGGGACTAAATTATCACACATCCACATAGTAAGATACATGTCCTAGGCTTTTTATACTAATGGTATTTGCAGTTATACTCATGAACAGACTTAATGACCATTAATTGACCTAATTTATCTTACCTTTATAAATCCAGCCCCAAAACCGACACCATTTCCAATGTTATATGTACGAGCCAGGTGACGATTGAGGGAAAATGAATTGTGGTGAGTGAGGATGAAAATCTTTCTTATTCCACTATTGATACAATTACTCATGGGTAAATAAATTAGCCCATAACACCTCTAACTGGAACCTGCAGATCACCCAGTATAATCATATATATAACCGCACAATTTCAATTGAAAGTGAAATATGTTTGTCATTATTGTAGGCTAAGTGTTTCCGTAGTGAGTAATTTAACTTATGAGAATTACATATATATTCCTCCAAAGTTAAACCATCCAATTATGCTTAACCCACCTCCATTCTCTAATTAACAAACAACTTGAAAATCATACCCATCCATTAAACATGTTGAATTCTATAATGAAACTAGAAGCCAATGATCTGAATTAGAGAAAACTTATATTTTTTTTATCTTACAGTTGTTTTAGCTCTTTTACTGGTAAGAAGAAAAAGACGAGTCCCTGCACCTCCACCAAGTATAATCGAATCTACGATTTTTAGGTCTACCTCTGGATGCTCAAATACTGGCGCCTCATATGTCTGAAAATCAATGCTCCACATTCAAAATTTTAGATTAAATATTCATAACACTTAAAAAAAGTTGAATGCATGCCATAAACTACATCAATGATAAAATTTAGGTAAAGAGGTGCCTGGTTTAGTTATTCTTTAAAGTATGCATCTTTTACTTTTCTAATATTAATTGTGGAGAAAATCAGCCTAAACGGGTACAAAACAACACAGTAATTTTGATTAAACGGATCACACGTTTTTCGGAATAGAGAAATATAGCATAAATAAGCTCCAACATACTCATTTAACATATCTAATGAAGATACCAACCCTTGTAAGGCCTGAAGGGATGTCTTTTAAGTCTGAATTTGATGGAGATGATTTTAGACTAAATATGTAAATGTATATGAATTTTTGCATTTCACACCAATTCACTAGTTTTGAATGTTTTTAATGAAATGTGCAGGAAATGAGAAAATCATCATCATGGAAATGACATGCACCAAATTTGATTGAAAAACTACTCAATTCATTTATAACTAAAGAATAATTCTTGGCCTTTCCAATTTTCCAACTCATTTTGTGCATCATATTATTGTGCTCACTCGACCCCAAACACACAAAATGAGTCAAAATCCTTCTAGAATTACTCATGCCTAAAAGAAAAGAGGTGTGTATAAGTAAGAGGATAAGTTGATCTCACTCGCCACGGTCTCTTGGTTGATATCTGATGTAAGAACAGATAATGCAACCCCAGGTTTAACCTTCCTAACCCTGTTTTCAGTCCTCAAACTCTTCCATAGCTAATTCCCAAAATCTACATTTCTCAAGCCCCCCCCCCCCACATCTTCTCTCCCCAAAACCCATTGTCTGCCTCAACGATCAACACCTTTCCTCACTTGCATTGGATTCAAATTACCCCTCAACTTTGCACAAAAATAATCCATGATGTGTACACTCACTTCTCACCTCTAACACAAACCCAAACAACAAACACCAGATTAAAAAGAAACGATTCCAATAAAAAAACAGAATCTTGATTTGGGGAGAATGCAGCAGAGAGAGAAGAGTACCTAATTTGGGGAGAGTGAGAGATGGTTTCGTGGTTAAGGGAGGGTATCGTGGGAAGGAGATGGGTAAAGTTGGTCTAGGTTAATTTTGGCGGAAATTTCGACGAGTTTGGAGGGAACACTTCTGTCTCTTTTTTCTTATTAGCGCGGGGCTAAAAGTTTTTAAGTAAACAATGCCATAATATGTACATTAGTATAGAGATTCTTACGAAAAATGTAATAATATCTATAATCAAATATGATTTTTATATTTAAAGTGTCATGAAAAATAATACCTATCTATATAAAATGACATTTTATGCTAGTGATGTCACATTAATAACAATATTAACCTTCAAGTGACATTTTGATAATAAATGTCTTTAAATTATTTTTTCGAGTGTCATAAAAAGGTGTTTCTCTTGTAGTGTTATTTGGAGAATTAATGCTCGATCTTGATCCTTGATGAGATCAATTTACTGATAAGATGAATGTTGGATGAGATAGAATGAGATTTTGCTAATTTGGATATGAAAAGGATGGGAATGAAAGATGAAAGGGAATTTCACACAAGGAAATTTTATTGATCGCAATAGAATGTTGCTGAGATCACTGATATTAATGGATCTGAGTTGTGCTTTGGAAGTGATTTCATACCCTCTATATATAGGTAAAGGGAGTGCCGATCGATATATCCCTAACCCTGCCAATCGGTAGGTAACCCTAAACATACTTTCAAGAGGCAGGGAAATGGATCTGCCAATCGGTAGTCTCGTGCAGATTTTTTCGAAACAATGGTCGTAGAATGCAAGCCATATATCCAAATCATGCATGGGGCTTACCATTATAAATGTAATTTCAGGTACCTTCTAGAGTCCCTTTGGACATTCCCGGGTCCAGGAGTTGACTTTTGGCCAAACGGGGCTTGTAAGCGCTCATCTATCCTTTGGACGAGAGATCATCGGATGGTACTGGATCTTTCATCCAAACCATAAGTTAGAATCTCACACGCGACTGACCATTGGAAAGTTTATAGGAGGTAATTAGATATTTCAAAGGGCTTTTCTCGGTTAGAAGAGTGGACTTTGGTCAACTAGGGCCTGAAAGTGTCGGGTGACCCTTCGAAGTAAAATGTGTTTTTTGTCCGTACTATAGGACTGATTCATGGACATGATGAACCATTAGATAGGGTATTCAGTTAACTTTGAAGATTCATTAAGTCGCATTCGAGATGAAGAGTTGACATTGGTCAAACAGAGCTCGGGAGCGCCTAATGGCTTCAAATCAATTTTTAGGGTAAAACAGATCGTTTATCCGAATGGTTATGTCATTTCGCACACGGGGCTGACCATTGGAAAGGGTGTTTAAGGACCTTCAAATATTTAATAGATTTCACTTCATTGACAGAGTTGACTGGACTCAAATAGGGCCTGGGAGCACCTAATGACCTCTAGAACGGTACTCGAAGTATGACCAAGGGTTTGTAGTGAAATGGGGAGGTGATAAGGACATAAGAAGAGACTTAGGGGATCCTAGAATGTGTTTTCTACAACGCAAAGATCTATTGACACCCAAATGGCACCACTAATGACATGAACACCTCATTCAAGTCCAACATTACATGTAGCTACCGGTTGCGCAGCTGTGGGACTCCCAATTTGAGTGTAGGACACGAATTCAAAAACAGGGACACTTATTCTTGAAAATAAGCCACAGGGGCATAGGAACCCCCAGCAGCACCAAAACGAAACCATGAATGGCATGAAGACATCGTGCATGTCCAACGTAAAATGTAGTACCCCACTTTGCTACCGCGGGAGTCCCTGTTTCAGGGTAGGACATGAATTTGAAAATGAGCATAGTTAGGTTTCAAAATAGTTCAGGGGGAGCACCCCCAATGGCACCAAAATGGCATCACATGTGGCACAAACACCACATGCATGTCCAACATAGCATGTAGAAACTGGCTGGGCAACTACGGGACTCCAAATTTGAGGATAGGACACTAATTCTTAAACAGACACACTTAGGCTTCAAAATGTTATGCGAGTGGAAGGGCACCCCCGGCGACACCCAAACGGCACTGCGAGTGGGCAAAACATCTCGTACGCATTTAACGTAACATGTAGAAAAATGATACATGGCCACGGGGATCCTGATTTGAGGATAGGACACGAATACGAAGAAAGGAACACTTAGGCTTGAAAATGTGCCGCGGGGGGCACCCTCGCAATAGCCAAATGGCACTGCAAGTGGTACAAACATCTCGTGCACATCCAACATAACACATATTAACCGATCGTGAAGGTGAGGGAGTTCCTATTTGGAAATAGAACCCGAATTAAAAATAGGCACACTTAGGCGTGAAAATGTGCCACGGGGGGCGGGCATCCCCAGCGGCACCCAAACCAGACCAAGAGTGGAACGAACTCCTCATTCTCATCTAAAATAACACTTAGTAAGAGTCCATGCATACACGAGACTCCCTATTTGAGGATAGGACACGGATTGAAAAATAGGCACATTTGGGCTGGAAAATGTGTTGTGGGGGCAGGTACCCCTAGCGGCACCCAAATGGTACCACGAGTGCCATGAACACCTCGTGCATGTCGAACTTAACATGTAGTAATTGTATGCATATCCATGGGACTCCCGGTTTGAAGATAGGACACAAATTAAAAAACAAGCACACTTAGGCTTCAAAACATTCCGTTGAGTGATGGGAACCCCCAACGACACCCAAATGGCACCGCGAGTGGCAGGGACACCTCGTGGGTGTCTAACATAACACGTAGCGGCCGCGGGATTCCTGATTTGGGTATAGGACAAGAATTTAAAAACAAGCACGCTTAGGAATGAAAATGTGTTGCCGGGGGGGGGGGGGACCTCTAGCAACACGCAAATGACATCTCGAGTGGCACAAACACCTCATGTGTGTCGAACGTAACTTGTACCAATCAACGGAGCAGTTGCGGGATACCCGACTTGAGAATAGGATATAAATTCGAAAACAAGCAAACTTAGTTTTGAAAACATTTTGAGGAGTGGTGGGTACACCCATAGGCACCCAAATGGCACCTTGAGTGGCATGAAAACCTCATGCGTGTCCAACGTATCACGTAGTATCTGGTCGTGCAACTGTAGGACTCCCGATTTGAGGATTGGAAACGAATTCAAAAATCGACACACTTAGGAATGAAAACCCGACGCAGGGTGGTCGGAAACTCCAACGGCACGGCAAGTTTCATGAACACCTCATTTGATTCCAACATAACACGTAGCAATAGGCTATGCAACTACGGGACTCCCGATTTGAGAATAGGACATGAATTCTAAAATAGGCACACTTATCTTGAAAATGTGCAGTAGGCCTGGGGGGGGGGGGGGGGGTAGCGTCACCCAAACATCACCGTGAGTGGGATAAACACATCTTGCATGTCCAGCATAACACGTATCAACTAACCCCACAGTCGCGGGACTCCTGATATAAGGATAGGAAATGAATTCAAAACCAGTCACACTTAGGATTGAAAACGTGTCATGGAGGTTGGCACCTCCAGAGGCATCCAAATGGCACCACGAGTGGCACGAAGTCCTCGTGCGTTTCTAACATAGCACGTAGCAAACAATCTCATAGCCGCGGGACTCCCGATTTGTGGATAGGACACGAATTTCAAAACAGGTACACTTAACCTTGAAAACGTGTCGTGTGGGGGTGGGAACCCCTAGAAGTACCCAAACGGCATCCCGAGTGGCATGAACACCTCATGCGCATATGATGTAACACGTAGAAATCAACCGCATAGCCACGGGAGTCCCTGTATAAGGATAGGATAAAAACTTGAAAATGGGCACACTGAGGCTTGAAAACATGATGCGGGAGGCGGGCTCGTCCATCGGGACCCAAATGGAACCTTAAGTGGCACAAACACCTCGTGAACATCCAACGTAACATATAGTAAATGGATGTGAAGTAGCAGGACTCCTTGTTTGAGGATAGTAAACGAATTTCAAAACAAGCAAACTTAAGCTTCAAAACGTGCCGTGGGAGCAGGCACCCACAACAACACTCAAATGACACTGCCAGTGTCAAAAATACCTAATGCACATCCAATGTCACACCTAGCAACCGGGCTTGCATTCACGGAACGCTCGGTATAGGGTAAAAAATTCAGAAATAAGGACACTTAGGCTTGGAAACGTGTCGCGTGGCGGGGGGGGGGGGGGGGGGGGGGGGAGGGAGGGAACCACCAACGGCACCCAAACGGCACTGACAGTGGCGCAAACACCTCATGTGCATCCAACGTAACATGAAAAAACCTTCCATGCAACTATAGGCCACTCGTTTGGAGGATAGGAAACTAATTTGAGAAAAGTCACACATAGGCTTGTTAACATGCCACAGGTGGGTGGGCGGGCACCCACATGACATGAGTAGAACGAACTCCTCGTGCGCATCTAACGTATCATCTAGAAACAAACTCGGAGATGTGGAATCTCAGTTTTAGGGGACACTAATTCAATAATAGGCACACTTTGGCCTTGGGGGGTAGGAACCACCAAACTCTGCCAAATAGTAACGCAGTAGCATGAATATCTTGTGCACATCGAATGTATAACATAGCATGAAAATAGGAAATGAATTAAAAAAGAGACACACTTAGGCTCGTAAATGTGTCGTGGGCAGGTGGGTAGCACTAGCGGCATGGAATAGGGCCCATGAGCGGCACAAACACCTCATGCGCATCCAACATAACATGTAACAACCGTTTGCGCATCCACGGGACTCTTAGCTTGGGGATAGGACATGAATTCGAAAATAGGCACACTTGGGCTAGAAAATGTGCCGGTGGGATGTGCGGTCATCCCTTGTGGCACCCAAATGGCACCGCGAGTGGCACAAAAAATTCGTACATGTACAAAGTAACACGTGGAAATTAGTCGCGCAGCCGCGGAACTCCCTCTTTGAGGATAGGACATGAATTCAAAAACAGGCTCACTTAGGCTTGAAAACATGTCGTGGGGGGTATGGGAACCTAGCGGCACCCAAACAACACTGCAAATGGCATAAAAATCTCATGCGTGTCCAATATAACACGTAGCAACTGGAGGTGTAGATACGAGACTCCCGATTTAAGGATAGGACACAAATTCTTATACAGGCACACTTAAGCTTGGAAATATGTCACGAGTGGGGGGCACCCTCATCAGCAAAAAAAGTCACCATGATTGGAACGAACACCAAGTATGCGTCCAACAAAACACTCAGCAGCAGGTTGCAGAATCTCAGGACTCCCAGTTTGATTATAGGACATGAATTCAAAAACAGGCACACTTAGGCTTGAAAACGTGCCGCGGGGTGGCGGGCACCTCTAACGGTACCCAAAAGGTACCGTGAGTGTCACAAACACCTCATTTCAGTCGAACATAACTCGTAGTAAATGGTCATGTGGATGTAGGACTTTCGATTTGAGGATTGTACACACATTCTAAAATTGGCACACTTAGGCTTACAAACGTGTGACCAGGGGGGGTAACAACATCCAATCGGCACCGCGAGTGGCACAGACACATTGTGTGCGTTCGGAGTATCACATAGAAATCATCTTCACAACCACAAGACTCTCGGATTGAAAAAGGACATGAATTCAAAAATTGGCACACTTTGGCTTAAAACTGTGCTGTAGGGGACGGGCACCCAAATGGCAACGCTAGTGGCAGGAATAGATCGTGCACGTCCAACGTAACACGTAGCAATTGGCTTCACATCCGTGGGACTCCTGATTTGAGGATAGGAGACAAATTCGAAAACTGACTCACTTAGGCTTAAAAACATGTCGTTGGGGGGGGGGGGAGGGGGCACCCCTAGTGGAACCCAAATGGCACCACGAGTGACACAAACACATCGTGTGCATCCAACGTAACACGTCCCAACCGGGAGTGCAGATGGGGACTCGCGATTCGAGAATAGGACATGAATTACAAAACAGGCACATTTAGGCTTATAAATGTGATGTGGGGGTGGGGGTGGACGGCACCACTGAGGCTCCTAAACGACACTGCGAGTGGCCTGAACACCTCATTCATGTCCATCTTAACACGTTGCAATAGTTTATGCAGCTGCGGGACTCCCTCTTTGAGGATAGGACACGAATTCAAAAACATACACACTTAGGATTAAAAATGTGTTGCGAGAGGGAGAGCACCCCCAGCGGCACCCAAAGGGGACCAAGTGTGGCACAAACACCTCGTGTGCATCCATGTAACACGAAGAAACCTATTTCTTATCTGCAGGACTCAGGGTTTGAGGATGAGAAATGAATTCAAAAATAGCCATAGTAAGGCTACAAAATGAATCGCGTCAGGGAGGGGGGATGGGAGAGAACACCCTATGCCTCCCAAACGTAATCAGAAGTGGCACGAACACCTCGTGTGCTTCAACGTAACATGTAGCAATTGTTCGCGCAGCCGTGGGACTCCTGCTTTGAGGATAGGCCATGAATTCATAAACAGGCTCACTTAGGCTTGAAAACGTGTTGCAAGGGGATGGGCAACCACAGCAGAACCCGAACGGAACTGCAAGTGGAATAAAAACCTGATACGCATCCAATATAACAAGTAAAACCTGAAGGCGCATCTACGGGACTTCCAATTTGTGGATTGGAGATGAATTGATAAACATGCACAATTAGGCTTGAAAATGTGCCACAGGGGAGCGGGCACCCCAGTGGCACCCAAAAGACACCGTGAGTAGCATGAACACCTCTTGCATATCCAACATAACACGCATCAACTATTTGCACAACCGCGGAACTCCTAGTTTGATTATAGCACACAGATTGAAAAACAAGCACACTTAGGCTTGAAAACGTTCCTGGGGAGGGCACCCCCTACCCGTGGCACCCAAATAATATCGCAAGTGGCACAAAAAACTCTTGCAGGTCCAATATACTACGTAGCAACTGATCGCGCATCCTCGAGACTCCCTATGTTAGGATAGGACACGAATTCGTAAACATGCACACTTAAGCTTGAAAACGTGTCGTGGGGGATGAGAACCTCCATCGGCACCCAAACTACACCGCGAGTGGAACGAACACCCCATGCACATCCAACGTAACCCATAACAACCAATTACATAGCCATAGGACTCTCAGTTTGAGGATAGGACATGAAATTGAAATCAAGTACACTTAGGCTTGAAATTGTGTCGCAGCGAGGAGCACCCCCAGTGGCACACAACCTAGGGGATCTCGGTTTGAGGATTGTACACGGATTCAAAAATAGGCACACTTAGTCTTGAAAGCGTGTCCCGGGGTAGGTGGGCACCCCAGTGGCACCCAAACGACACCACGAGTGGAATGAACATCTTATGTGCATCCCACGTAACGTGTAGCAATCGGTCACACAATCTTGGACTCTCCGTTTGAGAATATGACACGAATTAAAAAACAAGCACACTAAGCCTTGAAAATGTGCCAACGGGGAGCAACCACCCCTTGTAACACTCGGACAATACTGCGATGGGAATGAACACCTCTCACACGTCAAATGTAACTCAGAGTAACTGACTGTGTAGCCTTAGGACTCTTTGTTTGAGGATAGGACACAAATTTTAAAATAGGCACACTTAGCCTTGAAAACGTACCGCGAGGGGTCGGGAACCCCCAGCGGCACCCAAACGGCACTGTGAGGGGCACAAACACCTTACCCGCATCCAACGTAACGCGTAGCAACTGGCGGTGCAAAAGCGAGACTCCTGGTTTGAGGGGATACAAATTAAAAAAAAGGTACACTTAGGCTTGAAAAACGTGCAGTGGGGTTGGGAGGTAGGGCAACCCCAACGGCACTCCCAGTGGAACGAACACCTCATGCACGTCCAACGTAACACATAGCAATCGGTCACACAGTCGCGGGACTCCAAATTTGAGGATAGGACACAAATTCAAAAATTGGAACACTTAGGCTTTAAAACTTACCACGGGGGCGGGAAACCGTTTGGAACCCAAATAGAACTACAAGTGGCATGAACACCTTGTGTGCATCCAATGTAATGCATAGCAACAGGTTGTGCAGTCGTGAGACTGTCGGTTAGAGGGGATACAAATTTCCAAATAGGCACACTTTGGCTTGAAATTGTGCCGTAGAGGGAGGGGGCGGGCACACCTAGTAGCACCCACAAGGCACTGGGAGTGGCAAAAACACCTCATGGACATCCAATGTAGCACATAGCAATCGATTGCACAGTTACGAGACTCCCAATTTTGAGGATAGAACACGAATTTGAAAATCGGAACACTAAGCTTTGTAATAGTGCCGTCGGGGGGGGGGGGGGGGGGCTAGATCACAAAAATGGAATTCTGAGTGGACTCAACAACTCGTTAACATCCAAATTAACATGTGGCACATGTTCTCCCGTCGGTGGGACTCTTGGTTTGAGGATAGGACACGAATTCAAAACAAGCACACTTAGGCTTGAAAAGGTGTTGGCGTTGGGCACCCCAACCGACACCCAAACGACACCAGGAGTGGTACGAACACATCATGCGTGTCCAATGTAACATGTAATAATAGGTCGCACAGCTTCAAAAAGCTCGATTTGAGGATATGACATGAATTAAAAAATAGGCACATTAAGGCTTGAAAACTTGCCACGGGGAGGGGGGACCCCAGAAGCTCCTAAATGCCATTACAAGTGTCACGAAAACCTCAAACGCATACAACTTAACACGTAAAAACCTGTCAGTCAACAACAGGACTCCCCCTTTGAGGATAGGATATGAATTCGAGAACACTCACACTCAGGCTTGAAAATGTGTCGCGGGGGAGTTGGCACCAGAGAGACACCCAAATAGCACCGCGGGTTGCATGAACAGCTCGTGCACATCCAATGTAACACGTAGCGACCGGATGCATAGCCATGAGACTCCCAATTTGAGGGGAGACAAATTCAAAAACAAGAACACTTAGGATTGAAAATGTGCCTCAGGGGGCGAGCATCCCTAGTGGCACCCAAACGGCCCCACGAATAGCATAAATACCATGTACTCGTTCAACATAACACGTAGCAATCAGCCATGCTACGGAGGAACCCTCGAATTAAGGAGAGGACACAAATTTGAAAACAAACATAATTAGGCTTAAAAAAGTGTCGCGCGCGGGGGGGGGGGGGGGGGGGGGGGGACCCCAGAGGCACCCAAACGGCACCGAAAGTGGCACAAACACAACATGATCATCCGACGTAACATGTAGCAACTGATCATACAGTCGCGGGACTCTCAATTTAAGGATGGGATGCAATTTAAAAAATACGCACACTTAGACCAGAAAAGGTGGCACGGGTAACAGGCACCCCCAGTTGCACTGAAACGACATCAAGAGTGCCATGAGCACCTCGTGTGTGTCCATTGTAACACATAGCAAACGGACGCGCATCTGCAGGACTCCCGATTTGAGGGGACACAAATTCAAAAACACGAGCACTTAGGCTTGAAAACGTATCACGGGAGTGTTCGGGCACCCCCAGAGGAACCTAAATGGCACTGTGAGTGGCGCGAACGCCTCGTGCTTGTCCAACGTAACACGTAGAATCCGATCAAATAGTCGTGGGACTCACAATTTGAGGTTAAGACAAGAATTCAAAAATATACACTCTTAGGCATGTAATAGTGCCACGAGGGGGGGGGGGGGGGGGGGAGGGGCATCCTAGCGGCATCCAAAAGTCATCGTGAGTGGGTCAAACACCTCGTGTGCGTCCTATGTAACACGTAGAATCTGATCGCACATAGGTGGGACTCATGGTTTAAGAATATGACAAGAATTTGAAAACAGACCCACTTAGCCTTAAAAATGTACTACAGAGGGCGGACACCCCTGGCGAAGACGCCCAGCTGCACCTTAATGCAACTGTGAGTTGTAAGAACATGTCATGAATGTCCAACGTAACACCTAGCAACTAGCCACACGACCGTGGGACTCCCGATTTGAGGATAAACACGAATTAGAAAACATGCACATTTAGTCTTAAAAATGTTCTACGGGGGGCTAGCACCTCTGGAGGAAACCAAACGGCACTACGAGGGGAACTAACACCTCGTTCTAGTCCAACATAACACGTAGCAATCTATTTCTTAGCCACAAAACTCTTGATTTGAGGATCGGACATGAATTCGAAAACAAGCACACTTGGGATTAAAAACGTGTCATGGTTGGACGGGCACCCCCAGCAAACCAAAACGGAACCACATGTGGTACGAATACCTCGTGCGCATTGAATGTAAAACGTAGAAACCGACTAGCCATCCACGGGACTCCCGATTTGAGGTAGGACACGACTTCGAAAATAAAAACACTTAGTCTTCAAAACATGCCACGGGGGACAGGCACACCCAGCGGCCCCCAAATAGCACCACGAGTGGCACAAACAACTCGTGCATGTCCCCAAAACACATAGGAAATGTTCGCGTAGCTACGGGACTCCCAATTTGAGGATAGATTTTTAATTCAAATCGAGGCGCACTTAGGCTTGAAAACGTGTAGCAAGGGTCGAGGCGCCTCCAGAGCCGCCAAATGGAACTACAAGTGGCACGACCACCTCGTTCGAGTCTAACATAACACAACCGGGGGACTCTCAATTTGAGGATAGCACACGAATTCGAGAACATGTACACTTAGGCTTGAAAATGTGCCGTGTGGGGATGACACCCCCATCGGCACCCAAACGGCACCGCGAGTGTCATGAACACCTCATACGCATACAACATAGCATGTAATAGTAGACCTTGGAGTCACAGGACTCTCGATTTGAGGATACGACACGAATTCAAAAATAAACACACTAAGTCTTAAAAACGTGGCGTGGGGGGGCAGAGACACTTAGACTTGAAAACGGTAACACTTAGCCTTGAAAATATACTACGGAGGGCGGGTACTCCCGATGGACACTCCCACTGGAACCTAAACAAAGTTGTGAGTGGAATGAACATCTCATGCACATCCAACGTAACACATAGCAACCATTCGTGTAGTCGCGGGACTTTCAGTTTGAGGATTGTACATGAATTTGAAAATGAGAACAATTAGGCCTGCAAACGTGTAGCGCACCCAAACGACATTATGAGTGGCACGAACATGCTGTACGAATCTAACGTAACATGTAGCAAGCAACCGTGTAGCTATAGGACTCTAGTTTAGAGGATAGGACACAAATTTTAATACATGCGCACTCATGTTTAAAAGGTGCACGAGGTGCTAGCACCCCTAGATGCACCCAAACAACACCGCAAGTGAAACGAACACCTCATGCGCATCCAACGTAACATATAACAACCATTCACGTAGCCACAAGTCTCACGATTTGAGGGGACAAAAATTTGAAAACAGGCACACTTAGGCTAGAAAATGTGTCACTGGGGGTAGGGGGTGCGGGCACCCCCAGCAACACCCAAAACGACGCTACAAGTAGCACTAACACCTCTTGAAAGTCTAACTTAACATGTAGAAACAGATCGCACACTCATGGGACTTCCAATTTGAGGATAGGACACGAATTAAAAAATAGGCACTCTTAGGCTTGTAATAGTGCGACGAGGGGAGGGCATACCAACTGCACCCAAATGGCACTGTGAGTGGCCTGAACACCTCGTGTGCATCCAACATAACATGTAGCATCCGACCACGCTATTACAAGACTCTTGGTTTAAGAATAGGATAGTAATACTAAAAAAGGCACATTTAGGCCTAAAAACGTGTCGCGATCGGGCGAACGTATCAAGCAGCAACCTAACGGGATTGCCAGTGGAACGAACACCTATTGCTTGTAGAACATAATGCGTGGAAACCGGTCATGGAGCCATGGGATTCCTATGTTAAGGATAGGACAGGAATTCAGAAAGAGGCACACTTAGTCTTGAAAGCATGCTACAGGGTGGATGAGGGACCCCCAACAACCCCCAAATGGCACCGCGAGTAGGATTAACAAATCGTGCGCATCCAATGTAAGACATAGCAACTAGCCTCGTATCCATGGGACACCCAATTTAAGTATGGGATATTTATTCGAAAACATATGCACACTTAGGCTTGAAAATGTGCCGCGGTGGGCAAGCACCTCTAGCGGCACCCAAATTGCATTACGAGTGGCACAAACTCTTCGTTCGAGTCCAATGTAACACGCAACTGTATACACGAAAGTTTCGATTTGAGGATAAGACACGAATTAAAAAATAAGCACACTTAGGCTTGAAAACGTGCCCACTGGGTGGCGGGCACTGCTAGCGTCACCTAAATGGCACCGCGAGTGGCACGAACATGTCGTGTACATTTAATAAAACACGTAGTAATAGGTCGTGCAACCACATGACTCTCGGTTTGAGGATATGACACAAATTCACAAATATGCACACTAAGTCTTGAAAATATGACGCAGGTAGGAAGTCACCCCCAGCGGCACCCAAACAATACTGAAATTATCATGAACATCTTATGCGCATCCATTGTAACTCGTACAAGCGACAACTTATCCGTGGGACTCCCAGTTTTTGGATAGGACATGAATTTTAAAATAGGCAAACTTAGCCTTGAAAACATACTACAAGGGGGCATGCACCCCCAATGGTACCCAAATGGTGCTACGAGTGGAACAAACACCTCATCCGTTCCCAACATAGCACATGATAGTCGGTCGCGCATCCGCGGGACTCCTTGTTTTACGATTGGACATGAATTCAATAACATGAACACTTAGGTTTAAAAATGTTTTGAGGGGGATTCCCCCTACAATACCCAAATGGAATGGCGAGTCACACGAACGCCTTATTCCTATCCAACATAACACATCGCAAATGGCCACGCAATCGCAAGACTTTTGGTTTGAGGATAGGGCTTGAATTCGAAAACAGACACAATCAGGCTTGTAAACGTGCAGTGGGGCGGCAAGTACCCCTAACGTAACCTAAACGGCACCAAAAGATGCAGAAACACCTCGTATGCATCCCAAATAACACGTATCCACCATCCATGCAATCGAGGGACTCCCAAATTGAGGATATGACACGAAATTGAAAATAGGAACACTTAGGCTTAAAAATGTGCCGCGAGGGACGGGCAACCCCAGCGGCACCCAAGCGGCAGTACGAGTGGGATGAACACATTGTGTGCATCCAACGTAACACGTAGTAATAGGTTGTGTAGTCGTGGGACTCACTAATTGAGGATATGATTCTAATTCAAAAAAGGCACACTTAGGCCTTAAAAGGTGCAATGGGGGGTGAGCCCCCTAACAGCAACCGAACGGCACCGTGAGTGGCACAAACACTCATGTGCATCCAACGTAACATGTAGATGTCAGACACGTAGTTGCGAAACTCCCTGTTAGAGGGGACATAAATTCGAAAATAAGCACACTTAGGCTTCAAAAAGTGTCGCAGGGGGTGCGAGCACACCCAACAGCACCCAAACGGCACTACGAGTGGCGCAAACACCTCGTGTGTGACCAACATAACATGTAGAACCTAGTTGCACAATTGTAGGACTCCAGGTTTAAGGATAATACACGAATTGAAAAATAGGAACTCTTATACTTATAATAGTGCCGCAGGATAGGGCATCCCAACTACACCAAAAGGCACCACGAGTGTTCTGAACACCTTGTGTATGTCCAACATAACACTTATCATATGGTCATGTAGTAGGGGACTCCTTATTTAAGAATAGGTCAAGAATTCAAAAACAAGCACACTTAGGCTTAAAAATGTGTCATTAGCGGGCGGACCTCCCAGCGGCACCCAAATAGCACCGCTAGTGGTAAAAACACCTCGTGTGAGTAGAACGTAATGTTTAGCAATTGACCGAACTGTTTTGGGGCTCCGAATTTGAGGATAGGACTCGAATTCAAACATAGGCACACTTAGGCTCGAAAGCGGGTTGCAGGGTGGGTGAGGAACCTCCAGAGGCCACCAAACGGCACCACGAGTTGCACGAACAACTCGTGAACATCTAACATAACACATAGCATCTACTCGCACAACCAATTTCTCCCTTTTTAGGTATAGGACATGAATTCGAAAACATGCACACTTAGGCTTGAAAAATGTGCCGTGGCGAGAAAGCACCTATAGCGGCACCTAAACGGCATAACGAGTTTCACAAACACCTCGTTTGATTCCAATGTTACATGGACCAATGGTCGTGTAGACTCGAGACTCCCAATTTGAGAATAGGATACGAATTTGAAAACTAGCACATTTAGGCCTTAAAAGGTGCTATGGGTGGCGGGCCCCCATCAGCACCCAAACGACACCGCGAGTGGCATGAGAACCTTGTGCGTGTGCAACGTAACATGTAACAACCAGTCGCATAGTCATGAAACTCCCAATTTAAGGGGACAAAAATTCAAAAACAGGCGCACTTGGGCTTGAAAACGTGTTGCAAGGGGGTGCGGGGACCGTGAGTTTCCCAAACACCTTATGCATGACCAACGTAACACGTAGCACTAGGCCAATAATGACGGGACTCATGGTTTGATGATAGGACATGAATTCAAAAATTGGCACATATAGGCATGAAACGTGTCATGGGTGTGCAGGCAGCCCCAATGGCTCCCAAACAGCACCACGAGTGTCACGAATACCTCATGCTCCTAGAATGTAATATGTAGCTACTGTTCAGCCCATTGTGGGACTATCGATTTGAGGATAGGATAAGAATTTTAATATAGGCACACTTAGGCTTAAAAACATGCAGCGGGTGAGTGGTTGCCCCCACCGGCCACCAAACGCCTCGCGAGTGACATGAACAACTTGTGTGCATCCCACTTATCACATAGCAACTGACCGTACAACCGAGAGACACCCAATATGAACATTGGACACAGATTAAAAACAAGCACACATAGGCGTGAAAACATGTCGGAGGGACCCAAACGGCACTGTGAGTGGCATGAACACTTGTTTGAGTCCAACATAACATATCAACTGGCCACATAGTTGCGGTACTCTCGATTTGAGGATATGGCACAAATTCAATAACATGCACACTTGGGCTTGAAAACGTGTTCGGGGTGGGCACCCTCAACGGCACCCAAATGGCACTGCGAATGGCACGAACAACTGAAGCACGTCCAACGTAACATGTAATAATAGGTTGCATATACGTGGACTCTCTATTTCAGGATGTGACATTAATAATAAAATAGGCACATTAAGGCTTGAAAACGTGCCGCAGGGGGACCCCCAGCGGCCCCCAAACGATGTCACGAGTGTCACGAAAACCCTATGCTCATCCGTGAGACTCTCGATTTGAAGATACGACATGAATTCAAAAACAGGGACACTAAGGCTTGAAACCCTATCAAGGGGGCGAAAACCCCCAGCGGAAACCAAATAGACCCATGAGTGTCACGAACACCTCGTACACGTCCAACGTAGAATGTACAAATCAACTTCATAGTTGCGGGAATTCATGTTTGAGGATAGGAAACGAAATCGAAAACATGCACACTTAGCCTTGAAAATGTACCGTGGGGGGTAGGCATCCCTAAAGGCACCCAAACAGCACTGCGAGTGGTGTGAATTTCTTATGAGAATCCAACATAACGGGTAGTAATCGGCTGCATAACCGTGAGACTCCTAGTTTAAGGATTTGACATGAATTCAAAAATAGGCACGCTTAAGCTTGTAAACATGCCGGCGGGGGAGGGCACTCCTAGCGGCGCCCAAATGGCACCAAGAGTAGCACGAACAACCACATTAATCCAACACAAACATATCAACTAGCCATGCAACTGTGGGACACCCTGTTTGAGGATATGACACGAATTCGATAACAAAAATAGTTAGGCTGGAAAACATGCCATAGGGGGTGGGTACTCCCAGTGGCACCCAAATGGCACTGTGACTGGCCGAAAACCTCGTGTGCATCCAATCTAACATGTAGAAAATTGTCCACGGAGTCTCGGTACTCCCGATTTGAGGGACACATATTCGAAAATAGGCACACTTAATCCTGAAAACGTGCTGCCGGGGGGGGGGGGGGGGGGAGGGGAAGAGGGCACTCCCAGCGTCTCCCAAACATCACCATAAGTGGCACAAACATCTCATGCGCGTCTAGTATAACACGTAACAACTAGACATGTAGCCAAGGGACTCTAAAATTAAGGATAGGACACGAATTCAAAAATATGCACACTAAGGGTTAAAAATGTGCCGTTGGGTGGTGGGGGTGGCACCCCCGCGATACCTAAACGACACCGTGAGTGGAACAAACACGTCATGCTCATCTAACGTAACACCTAGCAACTATTTACGCAGTTGCGGGATTATTGGTATAAGGATATGACATGAATTCAAAAATAGGCACACTTAGGCTTGAAAAGTTGCCTTGGTGGGCAGGCACCCCCTGCGACACCCAAACATCACCGCGAGTGGCACAAATACCTCATGTGGATCCAATGTAACACATAGCAACTGGTCGCGCAGCAACGAGACTTCCAGTTTTAAGGGACACAAATTCCAAAAAAGACACACTTATGCTTGAAAACGTGCCGCAAAAGGTGTGGGAGGGCACCCCGGTGACACCCAAATGGCAGTGCGAGCGGTACGAACACCTATTACATGTCCAAGGTAACAGGTAAAACCCAGTCACATAGTCAAGGGACCCCCGATTCGAGGATATGACATAAATTAAAAAATAGGCAGACTTAGGCTTTGAATAGATTCGCGGGGGGTGCAGGCACTACAATGGCAGTCAAACATCACTGTGAGTGGCCCGAACACCTCGTGTGAGTCTAACATAACACATACCATCTGTTTACATAGCGACGGGACTCCTTGTTTGAGGATAAGATATGAATTGAAAAACAAGCCCATTTAGGCTTAAAATCATGCAGCGGGAGGGAAAAAACCACCAGCGGAACCATAACGGCACCGCGAGTGGCACAAAAACCTCGTGCAACTGACTACCCAACCGTGGGACTCCTAATTTTAGGATAGGACACAAATTAAAAAATAGGTGCACTCAGGCTCGAAAGCATGTCGCTGGGGGGAGGGGGACTCCATTAGCCCCCAAACGGCAGCACCAGTGGCATGAATAATTTGTGCCGATCCAGCCTATCACATAGAAACTATTTGTGCAGCCATGGGACCCCTAGTTATAGGAAATGATAGGAATTTAAAAACTGACATAGGTAGGCTTAAAAATGTGCCATAGGGGTTGGGAAAATCCAACTACACACAAACCGCACTACAAGTGGCACGAACACCTCGTTTGAGTCCAACATAACACGTACCAACCATCCGCACAGTCGCGGGACTTCGATTTGAGGATAGGACACAAATTAAAAACATAAGCACAATTAGGCTTGAAAACGAGTCGCGGGGGGTGGGGGTGTAATATGGCCAATATAGTCCCTACTACCACAGAGGCATTAAGAAGAAGCCTCTTCCTTGGCTCAAATGGGCCTCGACACTATACAATTATTATTCCACATACGGAGCCATCCTTGGTCAGCATTGTCTACTACCTAGGCTCTGATAGACCACAACACCTCTTTAAACATTGGTCGCTGCCTGGGCTCAGACAGGTCGCAACCCCCTTTAGACTGTTTGCTGCTTGGTTTCAAATATTTTGCAAGACCTACTCATACACGACAATTGACAGATGTCTATCTTCAAAATGGATTCTTCATTTTGCAAACTTATCCATATGTCACGTGTCATAAACACGTTACTCCACCTTTGTATCTCCTATAAATAGAGGTGCTCACCTCATAATTGGGGGTACCGAGAAGAGAATTGCCTCATACTTGAGGTATTACAATCTTATTTCTTCTTATTTAGGGTTCCAAATGCCTTATTTCATCTATCGGGGAGCCTGGGTCATTATACCATGGGTGAGATTTTGGTTATCGAGACCTTACATTTCTGCACAACCCGGTGATGAGATTATTCTTTTTTTGATCTGTTTTTCGATCTTCTTTTTCATGACCATAGATCTGTTTTACATTCCCCGATGATGTTACCCTACTTAGAAAATATTGATAATCACAAAGGATATTTTCTCACAGTCTAGGTAACTAGGAAGGATTTTCACTCATCTCTGTCTTTTACACCTATGATCTAGGGATTATTACCAAGTTGGTGTTACTATCACACCTAAAGGTTATTTTTCCCTTGGTAAAATCCTAGTAGGCAGATCATGTGCATATTTTATGAACTGATATTAGGTTTTGAGCCCAATTTTAGGATTAAGCCCTTCATTGCCACATGAAGGATGCAATCAGGCAGTTTTATTACCATAAGGTCGCAGCATTCCTAAGTAAGTTGGTCTTTACAACTTCTATAGTTCACCTAGGAAAATTGAACTTATTATAGTGTCATTGTTCTCAGTTGTGGTAATTTCCCTTTGAAATGATGATGACAGTACTTGCATATGTGCCTCAGGCTGCGACCACAACAGAAGAACATTACATATTGCAAAAGACTACATACTTATTACTATGCTTAGTTTTTGTTGAATTCCTTGACTTCTCACCATTGTATGGTTGATCTCATGATATATATTTCTAAAAGACTAACACAGCTAACACCATGGAAGTAACCTCAAAGACAAGCATGGAGCAAAGTGAAGAAGTTTCCCTATTGTTGAGCTACATTGATCACCTGTATGACTATCAATCTACACTCCAAAATCAGGTTAACTTCTTGATGCAGAGATTTCTGACATTGGAGGCTTTGGCCTTCACCTCAAAATAGGATGTAGTAGTGAAAGATGCAACCTTCACTTCCATAAAAAAGGTTGCAGTGGCAGAATCAGCAATGGCTATAGACAGAGGTCAAAAGAGGAAATTGGAGCATCTAAGACAAAAAAGGCTATGAGGCCTACACCTCGCTGATCTACCAAAATGAAGACATTTTGGAGCTCACCAGAGAAGAAAAATTTCTCCATTTTCCCAAGAATCTAAATTCCCATCCTCACAAGAGGGACCGAGCCAAATGGTGCAGTCTCTATAGCGATCATGGCCATGACACGAACAATTGCCATGCCCTAAAGGACGAGATTGAAGGACTCGTTAGGAAAGGAGAGATTAAACGGTTCCTGATGGATGTTTAGGGGGTGCAGCCTATACTTAGGAGGCTTTTTACCATATTCCATCCTTTCTTTTTACTTGTTCCCACTTTCCTCTTCTTGAACTCTACCTATGAAACTCTTTGTAGCTATATCTTTTAGACTTTTGTATTTTATTTTTAAAGTCAAAGATATATATATATATATATATACACAACACACACACACACGAATGAATGGCAATTCTTAGTCAAGTGTTACTTCTTTCTTTCCAACTTAAACATTTAATGCAGTACCATCGTCTTAAACATATGTCAATGAAATGTGATGACCATTTATCCCGGAGATTATTTACTTATTTTAGGAAAGAGATTTTATTAGGGAGACGACCTTGATTGGAAGTTTACACCTCTCATATTGTGAATTCATGGGAGTCTATAATCACAATGCCTATTCTTCTCTCTGGGATCCTTCAATAGCCATGGGGCTCATAATGCCCGTTCTTACCTTTGGGATGCTTCAATTAGCCACGGGCGCTCACAATGCTCGTTCTTCATTTTCTAATGATTCAATTATCCACGGGGCTCACAATACCCATCCATAGATGGCTTGATATATATATATATATATATATCCAATTATAGCCGTGGGTTACTTTATAGTGAACCCATCATAGGGAGGCTTGATAGTTCCACATGAAAAAAGAAGATGATAGATGGATGAGGAGCGCGAGCCAAAGACACATTTATTTAGTGTTCTATAATGAATTCTCAATCACCAATAATTCTAACAATCACTGATGTCTTCTCTCAAAAGGTCAACAGATAGGTCTGAATTGCGAAAGTTATGGTCCAAAGACCTAATTATCCACAGTGTGGGAATTTTCTCCCCAGAATCAACCTATTCAACACTATCGCATCATACATAAATGATTAAGGACCTTTATCTGGAGAATTTAGCTGCAACATATACAAAACTAATCCTTCATTTCATGAAAATAACTGTAGCCAACGTCTAAAGTTCAAAAATTCAAGTCAACATCAAGGGATAAAAAAAAGTTACCACATTCAAGTTATGTAAAAGAAATGCACATTCAGCAGAACAAAAAGCAATATAGTTTAAAGATTGTTGCATCCTTGTGATTATGGCTACAACAAGTTCAAGGTTTATCGATGGAAATCCTTGCGTTCATCAAATTTTACAACATTGTAAAGGAAACGTAAGCTTGGAGTTGTAGGTTTTAGGGCGATAATATTTTTTCCAAGAAGTATATTACAAATAGAGAAAAGTAAAACAAATATTCAAGAATTCAAGGTACTCAAAACGAAGAGCAAAAAATGATATGCAAACAAGTTAAATATTCATTGGTTACAAAATATTGATTAAAGGATATTGCCTTTCAAAAGTGGTTGTAGCCGTGAATGATTACAAGCATGTTTAATGTTTAGTACTGCAGAGGGTATATGGAAGTAAAAAAATGTGATGTTTAAATTGTATTACAAAATTTTCAAGATTACAAGGACCAGCAGTCAACTATTAGGCTCCATCATCTTCCTCATTCTCATCTTGTTCGTCTACTGTGGTCTCAGTCTCCTCATTTTATACTACGGCCGCATCTTCTTATTAGTTTTTGGCCTTTCCTTCGTCGCAACCTTTAGTTCTGCCACGAACTCAGTGTGCTCAACATCACTTAACTTCCAGTACATTATTTTCTCTTTTGATTCAAGGAATGTTTTCACGCCCCCCCCCCCTGTGCTTAAATTACTGGAGGCCGCACATATAGGCCTTGTTGTTTGTAAAGAATAAGTCCCTCGATGTTTTGTAAGCTTCCACAGCTTCGTCCGTAACTTGTTTAAAGGCTGCAACGTGCTCCTCATCTTTTTGCTTGATGTCTTTGGCATGGTCTTTATTTTTTGTTGGAGTGGAGAGGTACTTCTCTGCAACAACTGTCATATTTCTGTTGGAGGAGTTTAAGTTTATTCTTAAAATAGGCAGCTTACCTGGCAACATTTGCCTTAGCAATCGTCATGGATTTTGTGGCCTTAATAAAATTAAGTTTAGCCTCATCTTTTGCCTTGGTAGCAACCCCCAAATTCATAATAGCTAGTTGAAGTGTTGCGGTAGATGGTTATTTTTATACTTCAAAGAAAGGTGCCTTGGCAGTCTCCAAATCAGCCTTATGAACTAACTTTGCAGGCCAATACAACTTGAATAGGACTTTATATTTGGCCCTCTGGGACATAACAATGTCTGCTACCTAAAATTTTTGAAGGTGGGTTAGTATAAATAAATAACTAAACACTAAATAACCGCAACAGACCGTGGTAGGCATATTCCTCAGAGTCTCATGGACTTCTTCTAGCAGGCGATCTAGGTCAATAATGTTTGGAAATTTTCTCATTCTGATCACCACCCTAGCAGTTGTATCCCATGAATAATTGGGATCAGGTTGCCTCAGTTGAGGCTGCGAACAACCATTAAGACCCCCTCTTGCCCTGCTCTGGGGAATTGGCAAGTTGGAATTAATGGCCACAATGTTCCACGGAGGATGAGGAGGAGATCCAAAAGGTGAAATGTGTAGGGGCTATGCCCACCCTAAAAGTCCCCAGGAGACATTGTTCCCGCTATGGTAAGTTGATGAGCTATGTCATCATTAACTTTCTTCTCCCCTACCGCAACAACATTATCAGGGTCTATAGACATCTCTGTTAGAGGGATACTTTCAGACACAATACTTTACTGAGGAGGCTCAGTAGTTGGTTCATCCACAGGGGATTCCTCCTTTTGTGCCCTCTTCCACTTTTGCCCCTTTTTCCTATGGGCTTGGTTGAGGACTGCGGCATCCTCACCCATATCTAATAATTTGGCCATAAGAAAATCATGATCTCATCACCTAAAAATTATGAACAATTTTTAAATATCTGAGAAATCCGCATAAAGAATATTAAAAGAGTTAAATTCTACCTTTCGCAGTCATCTTTTTGGGATTCTCCTTGGATGCAAAGTATCCTTGTTAAAAAATGGAGGTGGAAGTGACCAGGTCAGAGAACTTCTCCTTATCAGGTAAGTTGACTGCATCCTCGACTCTCTTCTTCTTCCAGCTGTTATGTTTTAGGTTGTTAATATATTGAAGATGAGAAAATATGAAGTATTAGTATGAGCCGAAAAGATTAAACCACAAGTATTAGTATGGGCCGCACACAATACATACCTTCTTTGGAAGGACATCCCCATGTCCGTGGCAGTTTAAAGGATTTTTCACTTTCAATTTTTTTCTGGGCAAACTTCACAATTGTCCTCATACATAAAGAAATATTAACCTTCCATTTTTTCACACCGGTAGTCCTGTTGGTGTACAGATACATATCACCACTGTGCAGCATGAAATAATAGTATAATTGGAGGTCTTTGGAGTTTTCCTTTAGTCTATAAAGATGGAAGAACTCCGCGGGCATGATATATTTATCAAAATTCTTCTGCCAAAGCACCAAACCAGCAAAGATGGCCCTCCAACATTTAGGATCCAATTTGGATGGGGCTAGGTTCATGGCACTCACTATCCTTCTAACAAGCATAGGAACTAGTAGCCGCAACCCCAGAAGGAAGGCATGGAGGGGAAAGTAAACCCCGTTAGGGACCATAGAACATGACCTTTGTTCCCCAGAAGGAAGTGTGCATATAGTTCCTATAAGGAACTAAAATTCCGTGACAACATCAGCAATCCAGTTCTCATTCATAACGTGCCTGTGATTAAGTGTGACGGTTTTTTTTAGAGGATTGGCCACAGATAAAAACTTCGATAAGGGGTTACTAGTTTCAGGTGGGACACATTGTCTGATCAGTCAACGCAGTCACCACTTCGGATGGAAGATTATTGTTGGATTGTGTATCTTCCTCCATAACGTCGATCGCCCCACTAATATCCCTACAGTTCAAGGAGTTCAAAGAGTTAGACTCAGGGGGGATGGAGTTGGGGTAGTCTTTAAGTAGACAGGGCCTAATAGACTTCAAATGCTTTACAGGTGGTATTTTAAGAGGAGGGATGCAAAAATGAGACTTCGAAAAGTCATCGAGGAAATATGAGGGGTTCTAACTCATAGGGCCACAACAAGGCCTGAAAAGCATACGGGCTCCGCCGTTAGGCACCATAGCTACTATGGTCAGAGATGCCTCATAGAGATCACGGTAGATACAAGCAATATAGAAGTGTAGAATAATTAAAGTCAAGTGCAGCCAACTAATTTTAAAGGTTGCAACCAATTGATATACAAGCCATTTAATGCCAAAAACTACAAGTACAAATTTTAAAGACTGCAACCAACTATCCTAAAGTTGAGGACTACAACCAGGGATAGTTATGATCATAAAATATGGAAAAACACTGTAGAAAATTAGCAAAAGTTATACTAGTAGTCATAGAAAAATTACACAAAAGGCAATTTGATGGAAAAATATGTTCTCAGAGACTGAAAATCCTGAGAATCTAGGGTTTTGGCCAAGAATGTCAAGAACATGTTTTTGATGTTCTTTGTCAAAAAAAAAATTCAAAATGGGGCCAAAGTGTGGATCAAACCAAGAATATACAAATTTCCAACATTTCATCCAATCTAAACATCTAAACCTATCCAAAATCCAGTTATACAGACAATAGCTACATTACACATTGATTGGGGACTAAGATTATAAGAAATTATGGAAATTATAGAAATTCGTGCATAAACAATAATTAAAGATCAGAAAGATGAAATCCTAGTTTCTACCCAACATCATGAAAAAGTACTACTTAAGTTGTTTAATTCAAGATTAAACTATCTAAATGGATCTGAACAGTTTGTTGAAGAAAATATTTAGTTAAAATAAATTTCTTAACATAAGATGTGTTTAAAATAGTATGAATGAGTTATTTAAGGTATAGGTTTACCAGTTTTGAAAACCAAAACTTATAAAGAAATTAAATGAACACAACATCAATAAAGGGATGAGAATAACAGGAAGCGGGCAAGTATAAATTTTTAACATGGTAAAACCCCACCCAATTGGGGAAACATCCACGGAGGTCTCTACCCCTAAAAAATAAAGATACACTAAAATAAAGTAACATGTTACAAACTATTTAAGAATTAAGACACGCAATCAAGCCTAATCTAAGTTAAAAAATTATACCAACTCCTATAGCATTTTTCGACTTCTCCCAAGGATCTAATGTTGTTGATGTTCTCTTAGCTTTGTAACTCCACTCCTTTTAGCTTTACGTCAACTCAAATGTTCAGATTATCTCTACCAACACCTTTTAGAGTTGTAGTGTAAGTGGTGATGTTCTCTAAATCACATGCATGCAACCCACACACACTAATTACAAACCAAGTGATTATTAAATTACAAACAAATTCTAAAGTGCGAAGAAGATTTCTAAAATTAGTTTGATCGAAACTCAGACTTTGGACCTTTCAATTTATCTACAGATCAAGTGGGAATCCTACTATACAAAAGAGACAAGATCCTAAACACTTTCATTTTCAAAAATATTTACAAATATTTCACAAAATGTGAAATAATTGAAAGTGTAAATACCCAATCAAGATCTTAATTAGATCTAGGTTTGAAAGAAACACGACAGTTTAAAATAACAAACAAAATTGATATTTCTCGAAAGAAGAAATCAAAACTAGTGAGATAAAACGTGAAGTGTGTAACAGTCTCACAAATCTTAGATTTTTATGAAAGAAAATGAGATTTGGAAAACGTGACTTGGTTGGAGAAGAGATTATGAACAAAAGAGGATGGATCCTCTCAAATCTATAACTCACTCAACTCTCAGAACTATTTTCAGGTGAGATTTGGCTGAAAATAGGTTAGGATTTCTCTCTCTCTCTCTCTCTCTCTCTCTCTCTCTCTCTCTCTCTCTCTTTTATCTCTTTTTTTTTCTCTCAAAATTGTGGTGAACAAAAGATGGAAATGAAAGGACGAGTCTCCTTTTATACAAGGAAGAGAACGATCTGGAAAGTCTCTGGTAAATGGACGATCAAGATTTGATCGAAGGAAATCTAATGGCTACTAAAGCACCACGTTTATAAAAGTTTTGTTTGTTTTAAAATGTTAACACATGGATCACGTAAGAATGCATGCAGGCCATAGATTAAAATGATCCAAGGGTTGTCAATCATACGCAGGTATGTGAGTGTAAAGAAATACATATCCAATCGTTACAATACCAACACAAGTAAGGCTAAGATGACTTAAAAAATGCGTGTTTTTGGTCTTTCAGAAATTCAAATTTTACCCACAATGTTATCTAGCGCTTTCAATTTCTACGCAAGCTAAATTCTAGGCACATATGAATATTATAAAATAGCCCACAACATTTGTAAAAACCAATTTGAAATTTCTTAGAATTGTTTAAAAAATCCTAGAAATTATTCAATATATCCCAAAAATCATGGAAATATTATTTTAATGGGATTTAACTCTCTCTCTCTCTCTCTCACACACACACACACACACATATTATAAAGAATGCATCACATGAATGCAATCCTAGGTGAGGTGTTGGTGTTCTACATTTAGGAACAATTTGAAGAATTCAAATGTAGAGTCTGAAGGCTTTTTGGTAGACAAGGATATGACTTAATTTTGTCACTATTTTCAAAGTGGAAGAGAACCTATATAATATAGACTCAAGTGACTCAAGGATATAGGGTGATTCACATCAGAATTCAAACCAAGCATAAATGGATTTATCTAACTTGTTCAGCCAATTCATTAAGCAAATTTTTCAAGAGTGGATATAAGTGATAAATTCCATAAAAATATGGAAGAAAACAAGAAGTTAATTCAAAACCTTGAAATCATTGAGAAATGGTTTTTGTCGCTCAAAAACCATCGTGCTCCACCTTAAAACACCTTGAAAAACCAAAAGAGATTCACTGAAAAACTCAAGAAAAAATTGACAGAGTTTCTCTCTCGATTTGGAAAACGTAATGAAGGCTATGGTCGGATTGTATTTATATAAGAGGGAACGGGAAGGTGAAGTGTCCAATGAAATTTTTTGGTAGCCGATGAATACAATTACATCAAGCAGACATTGAATTCAGCTACATCTCCAACTCAAAGACTATTGTCACCACGACTTAGGGGCTTATTGATATGGCCAATTAGTCCCTACTTATGTGGAGGTATTAATAAGAAGCCACTTCATGATCTTAGATAGTTCGTGGCACCATACAATTATTAGGCCTCATACCAAGCCAACCTTGGTCAGTGTTGGCCACTACCTGGGCTCTGACAGGCCACAACACCTTCTTCAGCATTGGTCGTTGTCTGGGCTCAGACAGGATGTGACCCCCTTTAGACTGGCTGCTGCCTGAGTTCAAATAGGTAGTAGCCCCTACTCATACATGATAATTGACATCTATCCAGCTTCTAGAAGGATTCCTCATTCTTCAAACTTATCCATATGTCACGTGACACCACCTTTGTGTCTTCTATAAATAAAGGTGCTCACCTCATAACTGGGGGGATGGAGAAGAAAATTTCCTAGTGAAGCCTTGCTAAAATATCTACATGACATCTCTCTACAGAGTTACACCCCCCCCCCTTGGGGGCTTACAAGGCTGCAACCAACACAAAAACTACCTTGCAGTCCCCATTCGGTCTAATCGAATTCACTACACTCATGTATTCTCTTCTCCTCTCTCACTCGTACGCCTCTTATGGACTAATAATATTGTATTTTACAATGCATGTAAGGCGATTATGATAACAAAGTGTAAATAGGTTCATTTTTATAGTTGAACCACTCTATATTTTATGTTATTTTCCTTATTTCTTGCATTACCTTTATTCTACACTTCATATAATGCTTGAGAACGACTTGTGCTCGATTTCTCGTATTATCGAGAGTAACCCCAGTAGCACCCAAATGGCATCATGAGTGGACCGAACATTTTTTGCACATCCAACATAACACGTAGCAACAGACTGTGCAACCACATGATCATTTTGAGGATATAACACGAATTCAAAAATAGTCGCTCTAAGGCTTGAAAACGTGTCGCGACGGGATAACACCACCAGCAGAAATCTAACGGGATTGCAAGTGTCACGATATCCTTGTGTACATCAAACATAACACGTAGCAATAGGATGCATAGTAGCAGGATTATTGATTTTAGGATAGCACATGAATTTGAAAACAGACACACTAAGCCTTGAAAATGTACCACAGTTGGCGGGCACCACCAGTGACATCCAAACGGTCCCGCGAGCAGCACAAACACCTCGTGCACATCCAACATAACACGTATCAACCGACCGCGTATCTGTCGGACTCGTAATATTAGTATAGGTAACGAATTTAAAATAGGTACACTTATGCTTGTAAATGTGCCATGTGAATGAGAGCACAAGCAGCGACACGCAAACGGCATGACGAGGGGCATGAACACCTCAGGCATGTCTAACGTAACAATAAATAACCGTTTGTATAGCCGCGGAACTCCCGATTGCAGGATAGGACACGAATTCAAAAATAGACACACTTAGGATTGAAAACGTGCCATAGGGGCAGGCACCCCCAATGGCAGCGCGAGTGGAATGAAAACCTCATGTGCGTCAAACCTAACAATAACATGTAGCACTCGCCCGCTCAACTACGGGACTACCAATGTGAGGATAGGACATGAATTCAAAAATAGGCACATATAGGTTTGAAAACATTCCTCGGGGGGGAGAGCACCCCAAGTGGCACCGCGAGTGGAGGGAACACCTCGTGCACATTGAATATAACACGTTGCAACTGGTCACGCAATCGTGGGACTTCTGGTTTGAGGATCAAACAAGTTATAAAATATGCACACTTAGGATTTTAAACGTTCTTAGGGAGGGGGATCCCCAAATGGCACTGCAAGTGTCACAAACACCTCTCGCGCATCGAACATAACTCGTAACAATGAATCGTGCAGCTATGGAGGATAGGACACAACCTTGAAAATAGGCACACTTAGGTTTGAATATGCACCGCGGGTGGCCGTAACTACTGGCACCCAAACATCATCCCGAGTGGAACGAACACTTTGATCAAGTCCAACGTAATACGTAGCAATCAGTGGCATAGCCTTGAGACTTTAGGTTTGAAGATAGGACACGAATTTTAATACAGGCACACTTAGGCTTCGAAACATGTCTCAAGTTAAAACGGAACCAGGACTGGTGTACAAACCTTGTGTGCATCCAACATAACACGTAGAAACCGACCACATAGCCATGGGATTCCTGATTTGAGGATTGGACATGAATTCGTAAATAGGAACTCTTAGGCTTGTAAACGTTCCGTGCGAGGTGAGCACCGCCAGCGGCACCCTACCGACACAACAAGTGGTATTGTAGAAGGGTGTCTACCTACAAAAAAAACATAAATAAAAAACATTTTTTTGGAAATATTGACAAGGAACCCACCCAGGGTCCCAGCATATCATATTGAGAAGGAACCACCCCAGGGTCCTGGCAGAAACTCATATTGAGAAGGAACCCACCCAGGGTTCCGACAGAAACTCATATTGAGAAGGAATCCACCCAGGGTCCTAGCAGATCATATTGAGAAGGAACCCACCCAGGGTCCCGACAGAAACTCATATTGAGCAGGAACCCCCAGGGTCCCGGCAGAAACTCATAATTGAGAAGGAACCACCCCAGGGTCTCGACAGAAACTCATATTGAGCAGGAACCCCCAGCGCCACTGCAAGGGGCGCTGCAGCTGTAAGGGTCAGCTCCACTGGAAGGGTCACTGCAACTGCAAGGGTCAGCACCACTGCAAGTGTCACTACAGCAATGACATTCGAGAGGTGTCTCGCAAGGGTCACCGTAGAAGTCCAAGATTGAGAAGTTCCCCTGCAAGGGTCAGCTCCATCGCAAGGGTCACTGCAGTAAATGACATTCGAGAGGTTCCTCGCAAGGGTCACCACAGAAGTCCAAGATTGAGAAGTGCCACTACAAGAGTCAGCGCCATTGCAAGGGTCACTGCAGCAATGACATTCGATAGATGCCTCGCAAGGGTCACCACAGAAGTCCAAGATTGAGAAGTGCCACTGCAAGGGCCAGCGCCACTGCAAGGGCCACTGCAGCAATGACATTCGAGAGGTGCCTCGCAAGGGTCACCGCAAGAAGTCCAAGATTGAGAAGTACCACTGCAAGGGTCAGCGCCACTGCAAGGGTCACTGCAGCAATGACATTCGAGAGGTGCCTCGCAAGGGTCACTGCAGAAGTCCAAGATTGAGAAGTACCACTGCAAGGGTCACTGAAACAATGACATTCGAGAGGTGCCTCGCAAGGGTCACCGTAGAAGTCCAAGATTGAGAAGTACCACTGCAAGGGTCAGCGTCACTGAAAGGGTCTCTGCAGCAATGACATTCCTCGCAAGGGTCACCGCAGAAGTCCAAGATTGATAACTGCCACTGCATGGGTCAGCGCCACTGAAAGGGTCACTGCAGCAATGACATTCGAGAGGGCCTCGCAAGGGTCACCGCAGAAGTCCAAGATTGAGAAGTACCACTGCAAGGGTCAATGCCACTGCAAGGGTCACTGCAGCAATGACATTCGAGAGGTGCCTCGCAAGGGTCACCGCAGATGTCCAAGATTGAGAAGTGCCACTGCAAGGGTCAGCGCCACTGCAGCAATGACATTTGAGAGGTGCCTCGTAAGGGTCACCGCAGAAGTCCAAGATTGAGAAGTTCCACTACAAGGGTCAGCGCCACTGCAAGGATCACTGCATAAATGTTATCTGAGAAGTGCCACTGCAAGGGTTCCGACAGAAACTCATATCGAGAAGGATTCCACCCATGGTGGACAGGATGAGCGAGTGGCTACCATGAGCAACTCCACATCATGAAACGTCATTCTTTAAAAGAAAAACAATACTAACACTTTGCTTTCTTGTACAGGTTGCCTAGTTGAGCAAGCAGGGCTCAAGTAGGCTAGTTGGGACCTCCCGGGAGTTTTTGGCTTGGCGGATGAGGGACAAGGTATGTTGAGCAAGCTCAACCACTTAGCACTATAGGATTGAGATAATACTAGTAGGAGACCCTAGGGTCACCCAGTTCTCACACACCTCACACTTAGTCACAAGTGAAGTGAGCAGCCAAATGGGCTGGCCGCTCACAAGAAAAGAACTGTTATAAAATGATTTTAAAGGAGAGGGTCCTCTAAATCCCTCTCAAGAAAAATGATTTTAGAAGGGGGTCCTCAAGACCCCCCTCAAGCTTGCAAATATTTTAGAGGAGGTGGTCCTCGAGACCCCCCCTCAAGTTTACAAAGTTTGTACCAAAAGTTATAGTTTCAAAAGATATTTAGCAAATCAGATATTTTGTCTCCATTAGAAGACATATTTGCTTTTCAACTTTGGTCGGCACCAGGGGGCATCTGCCAGAGGGGACATGCATACCTGCCTGCAGGTAGAGACAAATAGTACACTGTAGACTTTGTCCCTCACCAACCCTCTAAGTTTTGGCGCCAAAAGTGCCAACCCAGCCTTAGTGCCCAAGTATAAATAGGACCCCTGGGCAAGGTCATAAAAAGGATGAAAAACTCAATAGCAAAGTCACTCTGTCAAAATCACACCAGAACCTCTCTAGTATTCTCTCCCTGCTCTCTCTAAGTGCTAAGTGCCTTTCACTCCCCACTAATAGCCATCACTCTCAAGAGATCCTCTTGAGAAAATTACTATATTTGCTGTGAAAGTTCATCTTCTTGCAGGAAGGGAGTTCCAGCTTGAGCTCCATTTTTACCAGAAGGAGAAGGTCTCATCAGAAGCTGCTCCAGAAGTTCTTGAGAATCTTGCAGACAACGCCCATTGGAGTGGGTCACGCCTCACCCTTTCCAGTTATTCATAGACCCCAGTCTCATTACCCTCCTACATTTGGCGACTCTGCTGGGGAGGTATCCTCACTTCCATGGACAAAGAAGGTTTTAATGTTTCTAAGAAGCTATTGTTTGAGGACATTCCATCTGGGAATGGAGCTCAAAGAGACTAGGCCACTCAGTTGGATGTGGTGGTGACCGGAGAAAAGGTACCTGCTCCCTTGGGAGGGCAGATCAGCTCACCGATAGCAACTCCGGTCGTAGAGGCTTATGAGTATGTTTTTTTTAGACTTGGCATGTTTGGGTCAAGATTGTGTATCACCAGCAGCAACTCCCTCTGTAGGGTTCGCCGTTCCGTCAGCGATTCCGACAGATGTAGCTCAGCCGCGAAGGACGGCACTGGAGCAAGTTGTGACAATCGTCAAGTTCACTGGCAGAAACCCCGGAACCCTAAGTGTTTGGCGAGGAATTCGGTATGGTCGAGGAACTCCTCTAGCTCAATGATAGCGATGAGGTACCCTCAAGAAAAGAACCCATCATGGTAGAAATTCCATGTGAGGAACTCTCAGCTGCAACATCACCTCTAGAAACACCAACTCGCGAGGAACCCATGGATGAGAAACCTTTGTTGTCCCTCGTCGTAAAAAAAAAGAGGTGGAAGTAGTAGCAGCAACCCCTTATAGAAATGTCAATTCGCGAGGAATCCTGGGTGTCCCTCGCCGCCAACAATACATCGTGGCAGCAATCTCGCCGAAGCATAAAGTCGAGACACCCTGGGTCGCCGAACCTTTGACGTGATAAGAGGTCGAGACTCGCCCACCAGAAACAAAAGGCAAATCGTGGATCTCCCCAAACGCAACACGACCAGTCAAAAAATCGTCAACACCACAAGGGGTCAAGACACCCTGGGTCGAGGAACCCTCGATGGGACAAGATGTCGAGACACCCCCAATTCCTAACGAGGGACCCGTAGACGCGATGCCAAGCTGCTAGACCCTCCGACCGCTGACGAGAGGCCACCATACTGTCAAAGGCCGAAACCCTTATTCCTGAAAAATTCAAAGGCGTCGAGACACCACCGCCCAAAGCAACTAGGGCTTTCAAAGAATCCAAGGTAACTGGTGGGGGATCCTCGGACGTAGGGTCGCCTCGCGGTAAACCACGGGTCGAGACCCCCCCTTCTTAAAAAAGAATCATGGGCGTCGAGACACCCAAGGTCGAGATACCCCCATCAGCTCCAACATATATCGAGACACCCAAGGTCGAGATACCCTCCGTCAGCGCCAACATATGCCGAGACACCCAAGGTCGAGATACCCCCACCCAAACCGACTAGTTTTTTTGAAAAATTCAAGGTAACTGGCGAGAGACCCTCGAATGGGGGGTCCACTCATTTCGAGACCTCATCAACAGCCATATCAAGTGAAAGATCCAAAGTCATGCGCTGATCGGGCGAGACACTCCTCGCTGAAAGCAGAGAGACGGGCGAAACACCGTCTATTTCCAACGAAACACCACTAGTCGAGACACCCTCACCCAAAATACGTACCAATGACGCTGCCGGCGAGGAACCCATAGTACAAAAAGGGTCTCGCGAAAAAATTTCAGCAAGCAATGCATTTCATGAAGAATCCCCAGGAGCGTCAACACCCGCGTTACCACGCAAGAAACCACCAGCTGACGTCGAGACCCCCTTCTCGTCGATGTCCCTCGGACACGATGACAGACCGCGAGGAACCCTTAGTTGAATGGGTCTATGAAGAGGAGACCACCATGCTGACACAGGTCGAGACACCCTTGATCCCTAATGGTCGGGTAGACGAGGAACCCTTGACCAAACCGACTGTCGAGACACTCCCACCCAAAAAATCTCAAAAACTACCCAGCCTAACCGGTGCGGACAGCAGTCGCGATTAGGAACTCTCGTGGAGAACCCTCGCCTAAGATGAGGAACCCTCATCGACAATGACTGGGGAAGAGATTCCACTGATAGTCGCAAAAAGCGATGAGGAATCCTCAAAAGTGCTATCTTCAACGTACATTTCAACACACGTCAGGGTGATGAGACCATCTCGGACGGTGGCCACAGTAGTGGCGATGGGCGTGGAAATGGAGATAGAAAAGGAGTACATATCCCAAGGCCAGGAACCCGAGCTGGCCAGAATCCTAGACAGAGAACCGCCCAGGACTGATACCTAGCACGAGCAACCACCTTAAGCATTTAAACTTAAAAAAAATGCGGAAGCGGCCGGAATATAGACAGAAAGGCTTAGAATTGCTCAACAAAAGATACACCAGACTAATATTTTCTCTTTCTTAATAATATAGTAGAACCTCTACTAGAGTAGAAGAGGTCCCATGATATAAGGAACTTTCCTCATTATACTTGGGGGTATATCCAACCCAAAAGTAAAAGTATAGTGAGTAAAGTCCATACAGACACGACAGACCAACATGAGGTTATCCTCCAAGTAATAATAATTATAAAAAATTATGTACATTTTTATTATTATTCCATACATATTTATAGCCTAGAGAATAAGTCCTAGCCTCTGTTCTCAAGAAAATTTATTGGACCAGTTTTCAGAAAATAGGGAGAAGGGGGTCTACTCCCCTCTCTAAACCTGTTAAGACAAAAAGGTTCCTACGAAAAGTTTGGAATAAGGACCCTGCAGACCAATGGAAATTTTCAGTATAAAGAAATAATTATTTCTTTATTTATGATATATGTTAAATTTTATTCAAAGTTTGCAGGAAGGAGAAGGGCTAACCCCATCTCTTAGTCACTACCCAAGAAATGAATATGCATAACAAAATACCCCACAGTTACTTGGGGTTGCTCTAAAAAACAAATACCCCCAAGTCACACGGGTTTTCACTAAAAAGTATCGCGTAGTCACACAGGACTGCGCTAAAAAAATATAACTTACTTAGTTATGTGCAAGTAGAGAGGAAGTTTCAAAATATTAACTTACTCAGCCTATATGCAAGTACCCCACAGTTAGATGGGCAACTTCAAAATTATAACTTGCTCAGTTATGTGCAAGTACCTCACAACTAGAGGGTCAATTTCTAAATTTCAACTTGTTGAGTTATATGCAAGTACCCCACAGCTAGAGGGGAACCTTCCAAATTTTAACTTGATCAGTTATATGCAAGAATACCACAGTTAGAGGGGTAAATTAAAAATGATAATTTGCTCAGATCATAGGCAAAGTACCCCACAAACTATGGGGCAATTTCATCTTGAAGTGCTAACAGAAAATAGAGCAACTCATAGTTTTGAGCAAGTGTCAAGTATAAGTATATGTGCGACAGTTTAGCACCTAAGGCTCCAAAGGTGCTAGAGCGCTCACAGTTTTGAGCAAAGGCCAAGTATAAACGTAAGGTACAACAGTTTAGTACCTAAGGCTCCAAGGGAACCGGAGCGCTCACAGTATAGAGCAAGTGTCAAGTATAAACATAAGGTACAATAGTTTAGTACCTAAGGCTCCAAGGGCACCGGAGCGCTCACAGTATAGAGAAAGTGTCAAGTATAAGCATAAGGTACAACAGTTTAGTACCTAAGGCTCCAAGGGCACCGGAGCGCTCTTAGTATAGAGCAAGTGTCAAGTATAAATATATGGTGCAATAATTTAGCACCTAGAGCTCCAAGGGCAACGGAGCGTTCAAAATATTGAGCAAGTGCCAAGTATAAGTTTAAAGTTCGACAGTTTAGCACCTAAGGCTCCAAGGGCACCGGAGGGCTCACAGTCTTGAGCAAAGGCCAAGTATAAATACAAGGTACAACAGTTTAGTACCTAAGGCTCCAAGGGCACCGGAGCGCTCACAATATAGAGAAAGTGTCAAGTATAAATATAAGGTGCAACAATTTAGTACCTACGGCTCCAAGGGCACCGGAGCGCTCAAAATATTGAGAAAGTGCAAGTATAAGTTTCAAGTACGACAGTTTAGTACCTTAGGCTTCAAGGGCACCAGAGTGCTCACAATCTTGAGCAAGTGATAAATATAAATATAAATATAAGGTATGACAGTTTAGTACCTAAGGCTCCAAGGGCGTCGGAGCGCTCACAATCTTGAGCAAAGGCCAAGTATAAATATAAGGTGAGCCAGTTTAGCACTTAAAGCTCCAAAGGCGCCTGAGCGCTCACAGTCTTGAGCAAATGCCAAGTATAAATATAAGGTGCGCCAGTTGAGCACCTAAGGCTCCAAGGGCACCGGAGCGCTCGCAGTCTTGAGCAAGTGTCAAGTATAAACATAAGGTGCGACTGTTTATCACCTAAGGCTCCAAGGGAACCAGAGCGCTCACAGTCCTGATAAAGTGCCAAATATAAATATAAGGTGCGCCAGTTGAGCAACTGTGGCCCCAAGGGCATTGGAGCGCTCACAGTCTTGAGCAAGTGCCAAGTATAAACGTAAGGTGCTCTAGATGAGCACCTAAGGCTCCTAGGGCACCGGAGCGTTCACAGTCTTGAGAAAGTGCCAAGTATAAATATAATGTGCGCCAGTTGAACACCTAAGGCTCCAAAGGCACCAGAGCGTTCACAGTCTTGAGAAAGTGTCAAGTATAAATGTAGGGTGCGACAGTTTAGCATATAAGACTCCAAGGGCACCGGAGCGCTCACAGTCTTGAGCAAGTGCCAAGTATAATTATAAGGTGCGACAGTTGAGCACCTAAGGCTCCAAGGGCACTAGAGCGCAAACAGTTTTGAGCAACTGCCAAGTATAAATAAAGGGTACGAAAATTTCATGAACAAGTCTCTCGACATTACAAGAAACTTCTACACGAGGGGGCTAATATCGAGAAGTCCTCAAGAAAGTGAACAAATAATAAAATAGCTTGGAGTGTGGCGATCCACTTAGAGTGGCTCCACTTTCCCAAGATCGCAAGTTTGACAGAAAATAGCCTAGGGCGAGGGGATCCACCTTGAGTGACCCCTCTTCCCAAACTTGATGCTAATAAAAAGAACTCAGGGTGAGGGACCCACCGCGAGAAACCCCTCCGCCCAAGATAGAAGGCCACAGAAGAAGGCCAAGGATGAGGGACTAACCGCGAGTAACCCCTCTGCCCAAGATAGAAGGCCACAGAAGAAGGCTCAGGGGGAGGGGCTCACCGCGAGTAACCCTTGTGCCCAAGATGAAAGGCCACAGAAGAAGGCCAAGGTCTAGAGGCTCATCGCGAGTAACCCCTCCTCCCAAGACAGAAGGACACAGAAGAAGGCCAAGGGTGAGGAGCCCACCGCGAGTAACCCCTCCGTCCAAGATAGAAGGCCACAGAAGAAGGCTAAGGGCGAGGGGCTCACCGTGAGTAACCCCTCCGCCTAAAAGGAAAGGACAACAGAAGAAGGCCAAGGGCGAGGGGCTCATAGTGAGTAACCCCTCCGCCAAAGATGAAAGGACACAGAAGGAGTCCAAGGGAGTGGGGCTCACCGCGAGTAACCCCTCCGCCCAAGATGAAAGGCCACAGAAGAGGGCCAAGGGCGAGGGGTTCATCGCGAGTAACCCCTCCGCCCAAGATGAAGGGCCACAGAAGAAGGCCGAGGCCGAGGGACTCACCGCGAGTAACCCCTCCACCCAAGACAGAAGGCCATAGAGGAAGGCCAAGGGCGAGGGGCTCATCGTGAGTAATCCCTCTGCCCAAGACAGAAGGCCACAGAAGAAGGCTAAGGGCGAGGGGCTCACCGCGAGTAACCCCTCCGCCTAAGAGGAAAGACCAACAGAAGAAGGCCAAGCGCGAGGGGCTCACCGTGAGTAACCCCTCCGCCCAAGATGAAAGGACACAGAAGGAGGCCAAGGGCGAGGGGCTCACCGCGAGTAACCTCTCTGCCCAAGATAAAAGGCTACAGAAGAAGGCCAAGGGCGAGGGGTTCATCGCGAGTAACCCCTCTGCCCAAGATGAAGGGCCACAGAAGAAGGGTCGAGGGTGAGGAACTCACCGCGAGTAACCCCTCCACCCAAGACAGAAGTCCATAAAGGAAGGCTAAGGGCGAGGGGCCCATCGCGAGTAACCCCTCCACCCAAGATGAAAGGCCACAGAAGAAGGCCAAGGGCGAGGGGCTCATCGCGAGTAATGCCTCTGCCCAAGAAAGAAGAAGGCTGAGGGAGAGGGACTCACCGCGAGTAACCCCTCCGCCTAAAAGCAAAGGCCAACAGAAGAAGGCTGAGGGAGAGGAGCTCAGCGCGATTAACCCTCCGCCTAAGATAGAAGGTCATAGAAGAAGGCCAAGGGAGAGGGGATCACTTTGAGAAACTCCTCTACCCAAGATAGAAGGCCATAGAAAAAAGTCCAAGGGCGAGGGGTTGACCATGAGAAACACCTTTAAACAAAGTAGAAGGCCATAGAAGAAGGCTAAAAATGAGGGGCTCACCGCGAGTAACCCCTCCGACCAAGTTTATACCCTGATAAGGAGGTCCACTATAAGTGGCCTCATTTACAAAACTTGGGATGAAGTGACATAACATTTAATGACCCTAAGAGGAATGATGAAGAAACCCTAGGGTCCCTAAAAAAACTAAATTTATGGCGTACAAAGCCTTTTGGTCTACCCAACACAAAAGACTATGCACGAGGGGCTAATGTAGAAGGGTGTCTACCTATAAAAAAAATATAAATAAAAAACATTTTTTTGGAAATATTGAGAAGGAACCCACCTAGGGTCCCGATAGATCATATTGAGAAGGAACCACCCCAGAGTCCCAGCAGAAACTCATATTGAGAAGGAACCCACCCAGGGTCTGGGCAGAAACTCATATTGAGAAGGAATCCACCCAGGGTCCCAGCAGATCATATTGAGAAGGAACCCACCCAGGGTCCCGGCAGAAACTCATATTGAGCAGGAACCCCTAGGGTCCCGGCAGAAGCTCATAATTGAGAAGGAACCACCCCAGGGTCCCGGAAGAAACTCATATTGAGGAGGAACCCCCAGCGCCACTCCAAGGGTCACTGCAGCTGCAAGGGTCAGCGCCACTTCATAGGTCACTGCAGCTGCAAGGGTCAGCGCAACTGCAAGGGTCGGCGCCAGTGTAAGGGTCAACGCCACTACAAGGGTCAGCGCCACTGCATGGGTCACTACAGCTGCAAGGGTCACTACTGTTGTAAGGTTCAGCGCCATTGCAAGGTTCAGAGCCACTGCATGGGTCACTGCAGTTGCAAGGGTCAGCACCACTGCAAGTGTCACTACAACAATGACATTCGAGAGGTACCTCGCAAGGGTCACCGCAGAAGTCCAAGATTGAGAAGTTCCACTGCAAGGGTCAGCGCCACTGTAAGGGTCACTGCAGTAAATGACATTCGAGAGGTGCCTCGCAAGGGTCACCGCAGAAGTCCAAGATTGAGAAGTGCCACTACAAGGGTCAGTGCCACTGCAAGGGTCACTGGAGTAATGACATTCGATAGGTGCCTCGCAAGGGTCACCACAGAAGTTCAAGATTGAGAAGTGCCACTGCAAGGGTCAGCGCCACTGCAAGGGCCATTGCAGCAATGACATTCGAGAGGTGCCTCGCAAGGGTCACCGCAGAAGTCCAAGATTGAGAAGTACCACTACAAGGGTTAGCGCCAGTGCAAGGTTCACTGCACCAATGACATTCGAGAGGTGCCTCGCAAGGGTCACCGCAAAAGTCCAAGATTGATAAGTGCCACTGCAAGGGTCACTGCAGCAATGACATTAGAGAGGTTCCTCGCAAGGGTCACCGCAGAAGTCCAAGATTGAGAAGTACCACTGCAAGGGTCAGCGCCACTGCAAGGGTCACTGCAGCAATGGCATTCGAGAGGGCCTCGCATGGGTCACCGCAGAAGTCCAAGATTGATAAGTGCCACTGCAAGGGTCAGCGCCACTACAAGGGTCACTGCAGTAATGACATTCGAGAGGTGCCTCGCAAGGATCACCGCAGAAGTCTAAGATTGAGAAGTACCACTGCAAGGGTCAGCGACACTTCAAGAGTCACTATAGCAATGACATTCGAGAGGTGCCTTGCAAGGGTCACCATAGAAGTCCAAGATTGAGAAGTGCCACTGCAAGGGTCAGCGCCACTGCAAGGGTCACTGCAGCAATGACATTTGAGAGGTGCCTCGCAAGGGTCACCGCAGAAGTCCAAGATTGAGAAGTGCCACTGCAAGGGTCAGCGCCACTGCAAGGATCACTGCATAAATGTTATCTGAAAGTGCCACTGCAAGGGTTCCGATAGAAACTCATATTGAGAAGATATCCACCCAGGGTGGCCAGGATGAGGGAGTGGCTACCATGAGCAACTCCTCATCATGAAACGTCATTCTTTAAAAGAACAACAGTATTAACACTTTGCTTTCTTGTACAGGTTTCCTAGTTGAGCAAGTAGGGCTCAAGAAGGCTAGTGGGACCTCTCGGGAGTTTTTGGATTGGCGACTGAGGGACAAGGTATGTTGAGCAAGATCAACCACTTAGCACTATAGGATTGAGAGAATACTAGTAGGAGACCCTAGGGTCACCCAGTTCTCACACACCTCACACTTAGTCACAAGTGAAGTGAGCAGCCAAAGGGCTGGCACCTCAGAAGAAAAGAACTGTTATAAAATGATTTTAAAGGAGAGGGTCCTCTAAACCCCTCTCAAGAAAAATGATTTTAGAAGGGGGTCCTCAAGACCCCCCTCAAGCTTGCAAATATTTTAGAGGAGGTGGTCCTCGAGACCCCCCCCTCAAGTTTACAAAGTTTGTACCAAAAGTTACCGTTTCAAAAGATATTTAGCAAACCAGATATTTTGTGTCCATTAGAAGACATATTTGCTTTTCAACTTTGGTCGACACCAGGGGGCATCTGCCAGAGGGGACAGGCAGACCTGCCTGCAGGTAGAGACAAATGTTACACTACAGACTCTGTCCCTCACCAACCCTCTAAGTTTTGGCGCCAAAAGTGCCAACCCAGTCTTATTGCCCAAGTATAAATAGGACCCCTAGGAAAGGTCATAGAAAGGATGAAAAAATCAATAGCAAAGTCACTCTATCAAAATCACACCAAGAACCTCTCTAGTATTCTCTCCCTGCTCTCTCTAAGTGCTAAGTGCATTGTTCTTTCACTCTCCACTAACAGCCATCACTCTCAAGAGCTCCTCTTGAGAAAATTACTATCTTTGCTGTGAAAGTTCATCTTCTTGCAGGAAGGGAGTTCCAGCTTGAGCTCCATTTTTACCAGAAGGAGAAGGTCTCATCAGAAGCTCCTCCAGAAGTTCTTGAGAACCTTGTAGACAACGTCCATTGGAGTGGGTCACGCCTCACCCTTTCCAGTTATTCATAGACCCCAGTCTCACTACCCTCCTACATTTGGCGAACACCTCATGTGTGTCTAACGTAACATGTAGAAATTGACCCCGTAGCTGCAGGACTCTCCGTTTGAGGATAGGACACGAATTCGAAAATAGGCACATTTAAGCTAATAAACTTGACTCGAGGGGTGGCCATCCCCATCAAGACCCAAATGGTACCAAGTGCAGATCGAAAACCTCGTGTGAGCCAAATGTTAGACATAGCAACCGATCTCACTATTGCAGGACTTTCGATTTGAGAATAGGACACGAATTCGACAATAGGCATACTCAGACCTTAAACATGCCACCCGGGGGGCACCCCGAGCGGTAACCAAATGGCACCGAGAGTGGAAAAAAATCTCACGTGCTTCCAATGTAGCATGTAGTTACCATCTACGCAGTCACGGGACTTCTGACATTTTAATAGGATATGATTCATAAACAGGCATACTTTGTCTTGAAAATGTACCGCGGGGGAGCAGGCACCCCCAGCGACACCCAAATGACACTGCGAGTCAAACGAACAACTTGTGCGCATCCAACGTAACATGTAGCAAACACCTGTGCAACTAGAGGAATTTTGGTTTGAAGATAAGACACTAATTAAAAAACATGCAAACTTTGGCTTGAAAACATGTCGCGAGGGGCACCCACAACGGCACCCAAACAACACCGCGAGTGGCACAAACACGTTGTGCATATCCAGCATAACACACAATAACTAGTCATGCACTGTGAGTGGAACGAACACCTTGTTCAAGTCAAACATAACACGTAGCAATTGGTTATGCAATTGCAGGACTCCCAGTTTGAGGATAGGAAACAAATTTGAAAATACGCACACTTAGGCTTAAAAACCTGGTCTTGGGGTGAGGGTGCACCCATCGGCACCCAAAAGGCTCTACGAGTGGCACGAACACCTCGTGAACATCCAATATACACGTAGGAACCGACCACACATCCGTGGGGCTCCCAGTTTGAGGATAGGAGATGAATTTGAAAATAGGCACACTTAGGCTTGTAAACATACCATGGATGGGGCACCCCCAGCGACACCCAAACGGCTCCACCTGTAGTATGAACACCTCGTGTTAATCCAAAGTAATACCTAGCAATCGTCTGCGCACCTGTTGGACTCCCAATTTGAGGACAAGATAAAAAATAAAAAACTGACACATTTAGTCCTGAAAACGTGTTATGGGGGCGAGGGCATCCCAAGGGAATCCAAATGACACCGCGACTGACACAAAAAACTCATGTGTATCCAACATAAAACGTAGAAACCAATCGCACTTCCATTGGATTCTTAATTAATGGATAATACACGAATTCCAAAATAGGGACACTTAGGCTTGAAAACGTGGTGTGGGGGGACAAGCTCCCCCAATGGAACCACAAGTTGCAAGAACACCTCGCTCACATCCAATGTAACACGTATCAACCGACCACGCATCCTTCGAACTCCCAACTTAAGAATAGGACACGAATTCGAAAATAGGCACACTTAGGCCTGAAAACATGGTGCGGGCACGTCTATTGGCAGCAAAACGGCAACACGAGTGGAAAAAATACCTCATTTATGTCCAACGTAACACCTAGCCACCGGTCGTGCATCCACGGGACTCTCAGTTTAAGGATATGACATGAATTTGAAAATAAATCGTACTACCAGTGGGGAGTACGCAAATGGCACCGGGAAGAGCATGGATACCTCGTGTGCATCCAACATAGCACGTAGCAACCGGTCGTGCAGTCGCAAGACTCTCGGTTTGTGGATAGGACATGAAATAAAAAAATAGGCACACTTGGACTTAAAAACATGTCGCGGGGGGTTGGGGTCACCTCTAGTGGCACCCATAAAGAACCGTGAGTGGCATGAGCACCTTCTTCGAGTCCAACATAACACGTAGGAACCAGTTTTAAATCCATTGGAATACCGATTTGAGGATAGGAAACGAATTTAAAAACATGCACATTTAGTCGTGAAAACGTGTTGGGGGGGGGGGGGGGGGGCGAGCACCCCAGCGTCACCCAAACGGCGCCGCGAGTGGCACGAACACCTCATGCACATCCATCATAACATGTGGAGACTAGTTGCAATGCCGCGGGACTCCCGATTTGTGGATAAGACACGAATTCAAAAACAGGCACACTTAGGCCTAAAAACGTGTTATGTGAGGGTGAAAACCCCAACGGCATTCAAATGGCACTGCGAGTGTCATAAACACTTCGGGTACTTCCAACCTAAAACGTAGAAACCTTCCATGCAACCGCGGGACTCCCAGCTTGAGGATAGAACACTAATTAAAAAAATGGCACATTTAGGCTTAAAAACATCATACGGGGTGGCGGGCACCCCCAGCGGCACACAGACGACACTTTGAGTGGAAAGAACACCTCATGTGCATACAACGTAACACGTTGCAACTGGTCACGTAGCTGCGGGACTCCCGATTTCACGATAGGATATGAATTATAAAATAGGCACATTTAGGTTTATAAATGAGCCATGGGGGGTCCGGCACGCCCAATGACACCCAGACGACACTCCAAGTGGCACGAACACCTCATGCGCATTAAACATAACATGTAGATACCGACTGCATATACGCATGACTCTTAGTTTGAGGATATGACACGAATTCAAAAACATGAAAACTTAGGCTTGAAAAATGTCGTGGGGGCACCCCCAGCAACACCCAAATGGCACTGTAAGTGACACGAACACATGGTGCATGTCTAAGATAACGTGAAGCAACCGTTCGCACAGCGACTAGACTCCCAATTTTAGGATAAGACATGAATTTGAAAATTGGCACACTTAGGACTAGAACATAGGGGGAACCCCAAGCAGTGCACAAATGGCACCGCTAGGGGTACGAAGACCTAGTGTGCGTACAACTTAGTACATAACAACCGATCGTGCAATTGCATGACTCTCGATTTGAGGTTGGTACATGAATTTGAATAAAGGTACACTTAAGATTGAAAATGTGTTGTGGGGGTGGGGGTTGGGCACCTCCAGTGCCACCCAAATGACGCCTCAAGTGTCACGAACACCTCATTCGAGTCCAACGTATCACGTAGCAACCAGTTGCGCAACCGCTGGACTCTCAATTTGAGGACAGGGCGCAAATTCGAAAATAGGCACATTTAGACTTGAAAATGTTCCATGAGAGGCGAGCACCCCTAGAGGCACCCATATGGCACTGCAAGTGGCACGAAAACCTCATGAGCATCTAAAATAACACGTGGAAATGGTCGCACTTCCTCAGGACTCCTGATTTATGGATAAAACATGAATTCAAAAATAGAAGCACAAAAGATTGAAAACGTTCCACTGGGGCCCGGAACGTCATCTTTAACCATACAGAATCGCAAGTGGAATGAACACCTCATGCGCATCCAACAAAACACATAGCAACCAGTCCTAAAGTCGTGGGACTTTCAGTCTGAGGATATGACATGAATTCAAAAGCAGGCACACTTAAGCTGGGAAACGTGCTGCGGGAGCACCACTAGCGGAACCCAAACGGAACCTTGAGTGGCATGAACATCTTGTGCCCATCCAATGTAATACATATCAATCGTCCGCGCATCCATGAGACTCTCGATTTGAGGATCGGACATGAATTCAAAAATTGGCACACTGAGGCTTGAAAACGTGCCTCAAGGGGTCAGTCACCCCCTAGCGGCATAAAAATGGAAACTCAAGTGTCATAGAAACCCTAAGCATGCCCAACATAACACGTAGCAACCGATCGCACATCCATGTGACTTTTCATTTGAGGATAGGACATAAATTCATAAACAGGCACTCTAAGGCTTGAATCTGTACCACGGGGGGTGGGCATCGCCTACAGTAGCTGACCGGCATCGTGAGTGCCACGAACATGTCTTGTGTATCCAACATAACATGTATCACTCGGTTACGTAGTCGTAAGACTCTCAGTTTGAGAATAGGATACAAATTTGAAAATAGGCACACCTACGCTTGTAAATGTGCAGCGGGAGGTGGGCATGCCAAGAAGTACCCTAACGGTACTATGAGTAGCTCAAACTCCTCATGCGCACCCAACGTAACATGTAGAAACTGTTCATGCAACTACGAGACTCCCTATATGAGTATAGGACACAAATTCAAAAATAGGAACACTCAGGCCTTAAAACGTACCGCGGGGTGTCGAGAACCCAAATGGCACTGCAAGTTTCATAAAAATCTCATGCACGTCCAACATAACACGTAGCAACTAGCACATATCCATGGGACTCCCGGTGTTAGCATTGGAAATGAATTCATAAACAGGCACACTTAGTTTTGTAAACGTGTCGTGGGGGGTGGGCACCCCCAACGGCACCCAAACGGGATCACGAGTGGCACAAACACCCCATGCGCATCCAAGGTAATATGTAGCAATCGGTCACACAACCACAAGATTCCTAGTTTGAGGATGGGATTTAAATTTGAAAAACGACACAAATAGGCTTGAAAATGTGCCCCCGTGGGGATGGGGAGGGTGCCTGGGCGAGTACCCCCAACGACGCTCAAACGGTATTGTGAGTGGCACGAACACCTCGTTCACATTCAACATAGTGTGTATCAATCGTTCGTGTAGTCGCAGGACTCTCAATTTTAGGATAATGGAAAAATTCAAAAGCAGGCACACTTAGGATTGAAAATGTGCTGCAGAGGGTGGGCACCTCCAGCTATACCCAAATTGCACCATGAGTGGAATGAACACTGATATGCCCAAAGTTTACCCTCATACTCTCAGTAGCAACATCGGCCATTCTAGTAGCCGAGTCATTAGGAGGTTCACAATAGCCACCAGAAAGGTCATCCTTCATAAGTTTGGCTCCTCATCAGTCAACCTCCACTCATCAATAATCGAGTTTAGCAATAACCATATGAGCACAACCATGGCTCTTGCATCTTTGTACTCTGCTTTATCCGACATTGCAGCTGTGTCTAATATCTAACCTCGGCCAGTCAATTAGGCCAAGGTCATACTTGTGCTTGGCTGACTAACACAACTGTCGAACTCACCCACATCATATTCAGCTGAGCTGAGGTTACAATCGATGACGTCTCAGGTCCGAGCACACGTAAGCACAAGGAAGACTTGAAACACGTGGACAAAACCGTTTAAACAAAATCATTCCCCTCATGTGAGGGAATATTCAATCATCATTATCTACATATGGCACAGTCGGGTATCCACATAATATTTGCTAGATCATCACACTCATGCTCATTGCATTCTTAGGGGGTAAATGATACCCCCCAAGCACTATATATACTTGTCTTCCCCTACCTTGTAAGGGGATGAACATTGTAACCCTAGAGGAAGCTTTGGTAAACTATACAGTAGAGAGAGAAAGTTAGTGCATTGTATCACCAGGCCATTAGTGCCCTTATTTTATTAGTAAAGATCACTCACCCGCATAGTGGACGTAGGCCTAGATAGGCCGAATCACTTATATTGGTGTGCTTCCTCCTCTTTTCCTCACCACCTTATATTTGCCTACTTGATGCCATTGTTATATTTGTTTGAGCTCAACAACACCTTGATCGTTGTGGTTTTTATAGCATCATCTGTCTGGCACCGTCTGTGGGAACCAGAAGCTTCATCTCTTTCTTTCTGTAGCTTGGCCTCACCGGTGACTCTGGTGGTGAACCAGTACTCCCACGTGCAAGGAGTTATTTTACCATTAAAAAAGATCCAATAATGTTCATAAGCTCACCAGTCTTTTATTCACATCTCAAACTCCAGGATATCACATGGCACGAGAGTTACCACCACCTCTTCCTCCATGTGGAGGAAGGCCCAGTTCCATCCAAGCACCACCGAAGACGGAGATGGCTGAGGTGGCTACTTCCTTAAAGTCCTTGGTGTCTATTCAACAAGCTATGAAGGAACAATTATTCCAGTTCAGCCAAAATATGATGATAAGGCCACCAGGAGTCTTGCCGTAGGTGATCACTCTCGTAGTTGTTCAAGAGCAACACCAGGAGGCCAGGGAACCACCCAAGGCACCACGTAAAGATGTGCCTCCACCCCAATGACAGAGGACATTGCTGACCCTAAGATTTTATGCCTGGGGAGGTAAGGACAACCTTGCCTTGAGGACCAATACGATGATGTGGAGGTTGATGATGCTCTAGTGCAGTTTTGGGAGCCATATGAGATTTCCAACAACACTATATGACCTGCTCATCACAATCGAGGTCAGTGTGGTAGATGGGATTCTGATGCTCACCCAAGAGGCTTATAATTTGATCTATTGAGCAGAGGATCGGACTTTGAAAGGCTCGACCCGAGTAATGACCTTAGGGAGAGGTTATCAAGGTCAAGAAGTCTTGCATAGGGGGTACACAGAGGGTTCACCCTTCGTGGAAAAGATCATTAGCTTAAAACCCCGACCAAGTTTAAGAGTCCTATAGTTTCTCCTAAGTACGATGGAAGCACCAACCCTATCCACGATATTGAGATGTACTAGTCAACAACATATATCTACTCCATCTCCGATGAAATGAGGTGCCGAGCCTTTTTTAATCACTCTAACTGTAGATGCACATGTATAGTTTACATCCCTTCTAAATAATTCCATATAGAACTTTAAAATGTTGGCCGAGAGGTCTATCCACAACTTTCGTTTTGCGGTGAGACCTCAGAAAAAGACAACCCATCTACTTTATGTCAAGCAAGGCAAATATGATAGACTAAGAGACTAGATCGCAAGGTTTAACAAGGAAAAGTTGGAAGTGGAGGACTATGAAGAAAGCATAGCTATGATAACCCTCATCGGAGGTCTCCAAAAGGGAAAGCTATTATGGAATCTTACTAAAGACCCTCTCGGGTCAATGGCCGAGTTAGTGGTAAGAACAAGGAAGGTCATGAATACTGAGGAAGCAATAACTGTCAAGTATGAGGATGAGAAAGGAAATAGCAGTGGAAGCAAGTTTCAGAAAAAGAGAGATGGGAAGAAAAGGTCTACTGATGACAAGTTTGCAGATTACACTCTATTGACCGTAAGCTATGAAAACATCCTCGATGAGATCAAGACTGATCGGTCTTTAAGGTGGCCATAGATGCTAAAGGATCCTCCTTATAATAGGAATAAAAATTTATGGTGAAAATTCCACCAAGACTATGGTCATCTGACGGACAAGTGCTTTTCCTTGAATAACGAGATTGAGAAGATATTGAAGTTCAAGAAGCTAAATAAGAATATGGACACTTTAGATTCACAAGGTGACCGATCTGACCCTATGAAAATAAGGAATTACAAGTGCCGAGAATATGCCCCCGTTGACGTGATGATCCTTCAAATGATGACGATGATGATGATAACTTAGACCTCCCACCAAAGGATGACGTTGTCCCAGTAAAGAGGTTAAACATGATATCCTTTGGTGTTGGTATGATCTGTGGGGGACTAGTAGTAGGAGGCTCTAAGATAGATGATAGAAAAGCTCATGTTGCAGAGGCAAAGGCAGTCACAAAAGATGAGGTCGTGTATTCGGCTTTAATTCATACAAAGTCTGAGAAAAGGAAGAAGGTGGACATGGACACCCTAATAGTCGGCTTCTTAAGATTGTATTTCAAGGGTATCCTAAACCCACATGATGACCCTTTCGTCATCATAACCAGAGTGAATGGATGTGAGCTGCTGAGGATCTTAATTGATGGGGGAAGCTTGGCAGATGTCATGTTCTAGCCTCGTTTTAAGGCGTTGGGTCTTACTCGGGCAAGGCTCATCTCCTACCACCATCCGTTGATCGCTTTCAGCGATAAGAAAGTTCACCCACTAGGAATGTATGAGATGGATATAAGTATGGGAGATGAGTGGCCCAAATGGCTAACTAGAAAAAGTAACTTTTTTGTCATGGATGAGAATGTCTTCTCAGGATACAACCTCATACTTGGCTGAGTGACCCTCAAAGAGTTTGAGTCCGTGCCTTCAACGGTCCACCAGATGATAAATTTTTTGACTCCTTATAGAGTAGGGGAAGTGCAAGGTGACCAAACGTCGGCACGTGAATGCTAATTCAACTCTACCGAGGAAAGGGAGGCATACAAAAAATCTACAACCACTTACAACATTGACACTCTTGATCCGAGAGATGAGACAAAGGTAAAAAAGGGAGAGGCTGCAAGAATAGTAGAATCCATTGTCCTCAATGAGGTTAAGCAAAAAAAACCATCTAGGTCGGAAAAACCCTAAAAACTAAGATCAAAGACAAGCTAATCAAGTTGCTAAAGAGAAGACAAACCATCTTCGCCTAGAGTCATACAAACATGCCAGGCATTGACCCCAAGATCATGTGTCACAAGCTTCATGTGGTGGAAGATGCTAAGCCAGCTAAGTAGAGGAGAAGGATTTATTCTCATAAAAAGTATGATGTTATCAAAGATGAGCTGAAGAAGCTTGAATACGCCGAGTTCATTAGAGAAGTCATTTACCCAGAATGGTTGTCCAATGTTGTCATAGTGCCAAAAGCCAATGGTAAGTGGAGGATATGCATGTACTTCACCGATCTGAATAATTCTTGCCCCAAATATACCTTTCTTCTCACTTATATTGATCAAATGGTTGATGCCAGGTCATGAGGTGATAGCTTTATGGATGCATATTCTAGGTATAACCATATATTCATGGATCCGACTGACTCAGAGAATACATCCTTCATTACAGATAAAAGGACCTATTGCTACAAGGTCATGCCTTTTGGACAGATAAAAGGACCTATTGCTACAAGTAAATATAATGGACATAAATTTATGCATACAAAATTAAAAAGAATGAAAGATGTGGTGAAAAGATCTCATCATCGGAATACAATTATTAGGAAACAGGAAACATCATCTCTTAATCACATCATTTTAATCTCTTTTATTATCTTTTCATGTCTTAGCTCTCCATGCAATAATTAATTTCACCATTCGGACTCGTTTAGGACTTTTTGGGTTAAAAAGTGTAAAGGGTAAAAATGGGATTCGACGGAATGTTCAGAATTGGAAAATGTCCTTATGAGGTCCTTTAGTACTTTTTCGGGCATTTGCTCATTTTTCTTCTTCTTTTTTTCTTGCTATTTTTCTTTTCTTGCACTTTTTTTATTACACACTTTAGAGTTACTTGATGAATTTCCAATTTTTCACAATTCCGGGCTATTTGGGTTTTTCGGGTTATCAAACGAATGGGAAATATTTTATTAGGCTCAAAGTGGGTTGCAAAGGGATAATTCTTTCACAACTTTATTATGGCTAATATTTTCGGGTTAAACAAAAGCGGGGCTACTTCATTGTCCAAATTGCTAATCACATTACCATATGCATCTCGAGATTAATTAATTTTAGAGATATATTTAGCACGAATTTCGATAAACATTTTCACACGTTTTCCATAACCGATCAAAACAAAGGATTGAGATCATCAACCACTTATTGAAATGATGAAAAGAACTTTGAGTTAATCATAAACTCAGATTGATTTAAAAACTCATAAAAATTTAATGGCTTGAAATCTGACAGGGTTTGATCAATCTCCACACTTATTCGTTAAGTTGTCAATTTTCTTTCAATTTCCATCTTTGGTCAATTTTGGCTTAGTGCATTTTGATTGTTAACAATTTGAGACTTTAAATAGAATAAAGATGATATTTTTAAAAATTTTAAATTCCAATTTTTATTTATTTTGAAAAAAAGATTTTTGGCTTTTTTTCTATAGTTTTTCATTTTTTTTGAAGTTAAAAAAATATATATATACTTCGAACAAACATGTGATCAAATCAATGAATCTAAACAATAAACTGGAATAATCTCACACACCCCCTAACTTAAATGTTGCATTGTCCTCAATGCGAATCAAGAACCAAACATAAAGAGAGAAAAAGAAAGATATTACACGAATGGAGCGATCCCCGATAAGTACGAGTCCATTGAATCTACAAAACATGTTAGAACCAAGCATAACAAAAAGACTAACAAAAACTTTAACTAATTATTCTAAACTATAAAAAAAGGAAAAATAAAAATTTAATTATGTACAACCTGCGATTTGAAATTCTAATAAGTTATACAATAGAAGTCGAAAAATTTGAGGGTCAACCCAAAATACAATTTGAATTTGAGGGATTAATGGGGTACCCTCACTAGAAAGCATGTCTGCTGAAAAATAAGAATTCCGTTTGAACAATGGAAGGCATGTGTAAAGTGGAAGAAATGAACCATCACCAATTAAAATTTTTAGCGGGATAATGAGGGATTTGAGTACACAGGGGGACAAGTACCATTAGGATCCAAGAAAAATAGAATCATGTTCCAAAGATTTTTCAAGTAGTATGGGAAGCGGATCACACAAACAGGAAGTTTCCATATTGGATAACAATTCAAGCATTAAGTCCTTGTCTTGAAAATCTTCTCCCCCAAAATTTTCAGTTAGATCTGGTGGAGTGACACGTCTAAGTGTATGGCCCATAAGAATTGGGTCAACATCATCAAGACTTTCATCAGACTCTTGTGATAACTCCAATTGTTCGATAACAGTGAATGAGAATGGTGAGGTCATAAATTCACTCTCAAGTGATTCGTCATTGGATTCCTCATTTGGTTGAAAACATTATTTAGTCTCAAAAATACCAAAAGAAAAATCGGTATTGGATTCACATAATGCATCCAACTCTTGCTCCCAAAAATGAATTTTTTTCCTATATTCCTTTTCACGCCTTTCTTCTTCAAGCCTTTCATTTTGATAAAGTTGGATGGCCTTAGCACTAGGCTTGTATTTATGAGACTCATCTTTAGTGATATTGATCCAATGTTCATAAATCGTGAGTTCATTCTCCTCCTCGCTATTAGCATAACAATTAAAGACACCAAAAGATTTAAAATAAGACATTTCAAAGTGGGCAATTCAAAAACGTGACACACGTATATTTTTTTTTTCAAAATAGCAAATCAATTATAATCTATAACAAATAGTCCCCAGCAACGGCACCATTTTGATCAAGTGAAAAAACCGAGCGTCCTTGTAATACGCTAGTCATTGTTATCGACTTCCAACCTCAATACAAAAAACCTAAACTTGTAACTACACTCTTAAGGAGTATAGTGGTGAGTCTGAGTATTGAATCCACTGGGAATGTTTGATAGAATTTAATTGATTTATTACTTCTAAAATAAAAGTGAAAAGGATGATGATGGTTGAAAAGGGAAAAAATAAAAAAATTAACTATCCATGCATGAGCAAACTAATTAAGATGACTGAGAAAGTAGGTTGGAATAAAATCCCCTAACCCTAGTAATTTTTCGTGTAGAATACTAGAATTGTAAATTATAAATTTGAATGAATTCAAACTTTATAGATCCTAAGCATTACGTATATGAGGTTCAAGACCGCACCATACGAAATTAAAGGTAAATATAAAGCGGTGCTAAATAATTATATGCACATCGTATTTTTAAACATCCCAAGTACCTAGGGAAAAAGAGATTAAAAGATCTACAATGGTTGTAAAATTGTCTCGCAGGACTCTTTCAAAATTTTAATTTAAATTCTATTTTCTACATAAGTAATTTACATTGGGATGGGTTCATGCATCCCAACCCTTAAAAACTTAGCTAGGCATGATTTTATTAAATGAAAACAAAATTTTAGATGTGCGGGAAGTCATAGGTCTATTATGCATTGAAAATGAACTTGAATTGAGAAACCAAATTAAACTACAAGAGTAATTTAAACTTACGATATGAAAGAAATTGAAAGTATAACTTAGCAATACTTGAATGGAAGAAGGAGATCTGAACTTGAAACTTGAATCTTGGATAACTCTTGTTCAACTTACAAACTAGGGTTAAAGAAAAATATGAAATTATATGCCAAAAAATACTTTCTCCTTTCCTCCATTTTATTACTCTACGGATTGATTTTTTATTTACCCAAATATGACTTTTCCCATGCCTCTCCACGTTTTACAGCTAATAAAAATGAATTATACAAGAAATTTCAAGAGTTGAAACTCTTCAAAAAATAGGACATGAATTTAAAAATAGGCACACTTAGGCTTGAAAATGTGTTGCGATGGGGGGCACCTCCAGCGGCACCGCGAGTGGGAATAACACTCGTTCGAGTTTGACGTAACATGTAGAAATGGGTCATACATCCACGGGACTCTCGGTTTGATGATATGACATGAATTCGAAAAGAGGCACACTTAGGCTTGAAAACGTGGTTCAGGGGTGCGGGCACCCCCATCGACACCCAAACGACATTACGAACACCTCCTGCAAGTCCAATGTAATACCTTGCAACCGTTCACATATCCTCGAGGATCCTAGTTTGAGTATAGTAAACGAATTCGAAAAAAGGAATGCTTAGGTTTGTAAACGTACCGTGGGTGGGGGGAACCCACAGTGGCCCCCATTCGATACTGCGAGGGGCACAAGCACCTCATTTGCGTCCAACATAGCACATAGCAACTGATTTCACATCCACTGGACTCCCGATTTAAAGATAGAAAACGTATTCAAAAACAGGCAAACTGAGGATTGAAAGCATGTCGCGTGGAGTGGATACCCCAGCAGTTCCCAAACGACACTACGAGTGGCATGAACACCTCTTGCTTATACAACTAAACATGTTGAAATCATCCCCACGGCCGTGGGACTTTAGGTCTGAGGATAGGACACCAATTCAAAAATTGGAACACTTAAGGCTAAGAAACGTGCCACGGGGGCACCACCAGGGGTACCCAAACATCACCCCGAATGGACGTAGCACGTAGTAATCAGTAACAGTCACGAGACTCTCAGTTTGAGGATAGGTCATGAATTCAAAAATAGGCACACTTAGGCTTGAAAATGAGGTTCAGGGGTGCGGTCACCCCCATTGGCACCCAAACGACATTATGAACACCTCATGCAAGTCCAACGTAATACCTAGCAACCATTCACATCTCCTAGAGACTACCAGTTTGAGGATAGTAAACGAATTCGAAAACAGGAATGCACTTAGGCTTATAAATGTACTGTGGGTGGAGGGCACCCGCAGTGGCATCCATTCGATACTGCGATGGGCACAAGCACCTCATCTGTGTCAAACATAGCACATAGCAACCGATTTCACATCCACTGGACTCCCGATTTGAAGATAGAACACGAATTCAAAAACAAGCAAACTAAGGATTGAAAGCATGTCGCGGGGAGTGGGCACCCGAACAGTTCCCAAACGGCACCACGAATGGCATGAACACCTCTTGCACATACAACTAAACATGTTGCAACCATCCCCACGACCGTGGGACTTCAGTTCGGAGGATAGGACACGAATTCGAAAATCAAAACACTGAAGGTTAATAAACGTCTCACGGGGAGCACCACCAGGGGCACCCAAACGGCACCCTAAGTGGACGTAATACGTAGTAATCATTCACAGTCACGAGACTCTCGGTTTGAGGATAGGGCATGAATTCAAAAATAGGCACACTAAGGCTTGAAAACATTCCTCAGGAGGATGGAAACCCCTAGAAATAACCAAACTCCACCGCGAGTGGCATAAAAATCTCATGTGCATCCAACACAACTCGTTGTAGCCGTTCGCATAGCCACAGGACTCATGATTTGAGGATAGGAAACGAATTCATAAACTCGCACTATTAGGCTTCAAAATGTGTTGTAGGGGGTGGGCACTGCTAGCAGTAGACAACTAGCAATGCGAGTGGCACAAACACCTCGTTTAAATCCAACACAACACTTAACAACTGGCCATGTAGCCACTTGTGTCTCAGTTTTAAGATAGGACACGAATTCAAAAATAGGCACACGCAGGCTTGTAAATGTGCCACGGGGGGTGGGAGGCACCATCAGCTTCCAAACGGTACCAAAAGTAGCTCGAACACGTCGTGCATGCCCAATGTAACATGTAACAATCGGCCATGCAACTGTGGGACTCCCTATTTGAGGATGGGGGACGAATTCAAAAATAGACAAGCTTAGGCCTTTAAACGTGCCACAAGGAGGCGGGCACCCAAGTGGCATAAAAATCTATTTCACATCAAACGTAACATAAATCAAAAGGTCTCATGGCCGCGGGACTCTAGGCGTTAGAATAGGACATGAATTCATAAATAGGCACATCTAGAATTAAAACGTGTCGAGGGGATGAGGGCACCCAAACGGCACCGCGAGTGGGAAAAACACCTTGTGTGCATCCAACATAACACACAGAAGGCCATCGCATAGCCAAGGAACTCCTGGTTTGATGACAGGACACGAATTCCAAAATAGGCACACTTAGGTTTGAAAACGTGCTTCGGGGGTGATGGGCACCCCTAGTGGCACCCAAATGGCACTACGAGTGGTACAAAACCTTCTGAACATCCACATAACACGTAGAAACTAGACGGGCAACCATAGGACACTCGATTTGAGGAAAGGGAAATAATTCAAAATTAGACTTTTCTTAGGCTTATAAATGTGCCATTGGGGTGGGAACCCCCAACAGTGCCCAAACGGTACTACGAGTGGCTCGAACACCTCCTTCACGTCTAACATAACATGTAGCAACCATTCGCGCACCTGTAGGACTAGGAGAGGACACTAATTCAAAAACATGAACACATAGGCCTTAAAACGTGCCGCTGGAGGGGAGCACCCCCAGCGGCACCCAAATGGAATCGTAAGTCGAATAAAAACATTATACTCTTCCAACGTAACATGTAGCAATCAGTCACATAGACATGTTACTCCTAGCATTAGTATTAGACACGAATTTATAAATAGGCACACTTTGGCTTGAAAACGTGTTGTGGGGTGTAGGCTCCCCCAATGGCACTCAAACCGCATAGTGAATTGCATAAGCAAGTGACGTGCATCCAACGTAACACTTAGAAACTGGCAACGTAGTTGTAGGACTCTTGGTTTGAGGATAGGACAACAATTCAAAAACATGCAAACTTAAGTTTGAAAACGTGTCACAAGGGCACCCCCAGCGGTACCCAAACGACAGTGCAAGTTTCATGAACACATTATGCATGTCCAACATATCGTTCAACAATCAGCTGTGCAGTCGTGGGACTCATGATTTGAGGATAGGACATGAATTCCAAAATTGGCACACTTAGGCTTGAAAATGCGTCGCGGGGTAAGGGGAGAGGACCCCCAGCGGCACCCCTATGGCACCGCGAGTGGCACAAACACCTCATGCATGTCCAACATAGCCTGTGGGACACCCCGCCTAATTAAACACCGAGTGATCAGTCCTTTATTAAATTAAAACAGAATATCCAGTTGGTTCATTCTTAGCATCACCGTTGAAAACTTTTTAATATTTACTAACCACCTTGTATTTGAAAAGCTGGTGTCAAACTTTATCTTTATAATTAACATGCAACCCAATAAATTTTTAATATCACATTTAACATTCAATAATTGAACACACAATGAATATAGTGACAGAATAATAAAAGTGTGTTTGGAATACATAACCCATTCAGAAATAATAATAAAACCATCCATAATAAAAACTAGCCCAGCAATCTGAGAATTAAAATGAAAGGCGACAACATGCCCGACTGAAATAAGTAGCTCATAAGAAATGACTGATGAATATAGAGGCATGTAACATCAAGGTCCTACAACTTCCACAGCAGCTACAGCACGTCAAATGATAAGATCTGCTAAGCCTGGTGTCCCTGTGGCTGGGCACCTAAAATATTTTACAAAATAAAGGTTTGGAGAAAATGGGCCAGACCCTAATGAAAAAATTTAAAAATTTAGCAAGTATTTAAAATGCAAAATGAAAAGATATTATATACATGTTAGGTTTACGTGCCCTTACTTGATATCCCCACCTCTCAACAAATGTTCCCACCTAATGTATATTTTCTAAGCCGTCATATTTGCTCTACCCCACCTAACTAGTCCGAACCAAATCTACTTCTTCACAAACTAACTCGTTGTACCCACTTGTTTCACCCATACTATACATTGCCAAATTCTTTATATCAATTAGCTAATTAAAAAATTCTCAAAACGTGTTTAACTCTTTATATATATATATATATATATATATATATATATATATATATATATATATATATATATATATATATATATATATATATATATATATATAATACAACACCCCTAGACTAAGATGCGGTGCATGCATACTCTTCTATCAAGTCCCGGTACATCACGTACTCAATAAAGGACCATTGGTTCAGTACTCTCCCGAACCATAATTGAAAATCACGCATATTGGAGGCAATCATAATTCTAGGCCTTTGGCTACCCACATACCTACGCACCCAAATGACCATGCATACTATCGTTCACACAGATAGTGATCCAACCTAAGTTCTATGTTCAGAGGTACAAGTCTAAAATCCCCCCAATGGGCTCATCAGGATAAGGTTGTACCCATTTCAAAACCTCCCATGATAGCACGCATCGTATGTATGTCAATGCACAGAAGAATCAGACTATAGGTATACACACCACCTACGTATATATCTATGGCATTAGTATAGGTATACACATAACCTATAATATATATCCAATACGTAGTACATATAACTCTCAGATGGTCTACGTATTATTAATATATCATTATGCCTTTTATTGTGTATGTCCGAGTCTTTTCTCACTACTCGAATGGTTATCAAGTGTCCTATAGGTCAATTAAGTAGGTATCTGACTCAAATCCTACTGGTCTAATTCATGGATTCCCTCGATTTCTCAAGCCACTATAGAACTCTCCGAATTAGGTTTTACCCTACAATTATGCCTAATTAATCTTCGTCCTTAAATTCCTCTCATGTGACTAAGTCTCAAGACCAATATACATTAAATTATTTATATTTATTTTTAAACATAATCTCAAAAGTTAATTCGGTTGTTTTCCATGAATTCTGAGCAAAAAGGGAAAAGTGGCAATTCTGGGAAACCGAATCGATTCGGCCTTGGCCTGAATCGATTCGCTCGAACATGTCTCATCTTCTCTAATGGAACTAGTTACGGGATCTACCATATTTAATCTCCAAATACCCATGATTCTATCCCATTCACCCTACTAATTATACCAACCCATATACATGATTACTAACCTTTTATAATCATCAAATCATCAAAGAACATTAATTAGGTTCAGTTAACTCAAGATTAACCTTTAAATCCTAGTGCACCAATTTTATTCAAGAATCTCAATGAAATTGAGATTTAATCCATTATTCTCTTTGCCTATAGTTCGATTTCATTGTCAAATCATAGGAGACTTCAGTCTACAGACAATTCTTACCCAAGAACATGTTTTAAGTCTTATAAATTAAGCCAAAAACACATGATATTCATGGATAAATCATCCTACTCTGAACTGGATAATATATCTTTCATAAATTAAGAAAGATAAATACTTGCCTCTATTAGTAGGTTTGATCCTCTATAGAAGAATGATATGGGTGTGATCATCTCCTCCTGATCTATATATTGGCGGTGGTTTGGGTGCAAGAAGGTGTGGAATGGCCTTGGGACTTCCTTTGTTCCTCCTCCTATGGCCTCTCTGTAACTTAGTAACTTCTAACCCTTGAATACTTCACTTTGCAAATGATAAAGATCTCTAAAATTCTTAGGTCCTCCTTCCTCAAAATTACAAAAGACCGAAATACCCTTATGAGGTGTCGGTATGGCTTAAAATTGGCCCGAGACTCAAACAATACCCCCGAGTATACTTTTCTAACTATTTCGACCCTTCCAGACACATTGGTGAACTCTAAATGATCATTTGGATGACCTATCAATAAATTTCCCTTTTATCTCACAAATTAAGTCCGGATACGACTGACACGTGCGTTTTGACTAAATTACTATAACTACCGTATTTTTCACTCACAAAAATTATAATGTATTCTTACTAATTGATTACTTATTCACAAACTACTACTAAATATAATTCATAATAATAAATATGAACCACTGTCTCTCTAATTAATATTTATTTTTATCCGGATTAATTTCCCATTTTAATTTAAATTAATCCCAATATAAAAATGATTAAAAATATAGGGTGTCACATACTTCCCCCCTAAGAGAATTTCATCCCAAAATTTGGAAAAATACCTAGAATAAATAACTCTGGATATTTATCATGCATCTTATCCTCGTGCTCCCAAGTAGACTCATTGTCATTATGATTCCCCCGCTAAAGCCATACTGGTGGAATTACATTTGACCTCAGTCTCCTCTCACTATGGTCTAAAATAGCAATTGGCCTCTCCTCATATGAAATATTGGGTTGCAAGGAAATCTCCTCGAAAGTAATATGAGTGTGGGTTAAATCATCCCATTGATATCTCCTCAGTGAATAAATATAGAATACATAGTTATTTCTATGTAAGCATTGCAACAAACAGAGTTTATATGCAACTAGCGCAATTATCTCGATGATAGGAAATGGCCACACATACGTTGGTTCCAACTTCCCTTTCTTCCCGAACCTCATTATGCCCTTCATAGGAGATACACGTAGTAATACTTATTCCCCCACATTAAACTCCCAAAGGAAATTGCTCGACGTAATTATTTTGTTTGTCCTGAGCTACCCGTATACGACTCTGAATCATCTCAATCCTGGTCAAATTATCTTGAACTAACTCTAAATTGAGAAGTTTGTTGTCCCCAACCTCTAGCCAACAAGCGTGCAAACGAGAAGGTCTACCATACAATACCTTGAATGGTGTCATCCCAATCGTAAATTGATAGGATTTATTTTAAGAAAACTCCATTACTGGAAGATACTACTCCCAACCTCCTCTATAATCAAGGATACAAATCCGTGAAATAAAATCTAACATCTGATTCATCCTCTTAGCCTTCTCATCAATCTACAGGTGATAGGTCATACTTGATCGTAACTCCATACCGATGTTCTGTAGAAACTCTGTAAAAAATGAGACACAAAGATTTAGTCCTTGTCAGACAAGACATCAAGTGGCACTCCATGTAATCTCACTATCTCAGTTATGTTGTTCTGATGTTCCGTTTATATATCTACTAATGGTATCCTTCAGTCCAACGGTCTTCCCCTATCATCCAATCTAGTGACTAATTCACTTTAGTCATTATATATCAAAATATTTCATCATTAAATCTACCAATTCACCTTGGTCCCTACACATCACTTCGCAATTTTGTTACCCCTTTTTGTCACTATTATGAGCCTCTTTACGCGCGGCTTAAGTATTTCCTCTACTGGGGAAAACTCCAATAGCCCCATATGTCAAGTCCCTTATTCATTTACTCTTATCACACATATAGTTCCACATGTTTCTAAAGTTTGGAACATTACATTGTCCTCAGTACTCCTTCACTAATGGTATTCTTTAGTCCTACGAATTGTACCCTGCCATTCGAACTAGTGATCAATTCATTCATGAAAGATATCTGCAATCATACTCGACTATTCACGTTAGAATTTTACTTCTTTATCTAGTCATGACGTAACTCTCATCATATTAATCTTCTGCATATAGTAGCTCTTGATTATCCTTAAAAATCTAAAATGTACATTTCGTGTAATTTTCAACACTATAATCACCCCTTTTCGTCCTCCTTCGGTTCATGGTGACGCGCCTCGCTCTCAATGACACTACATTCTCTTTGTTCCATTTTGTTTCAATTTTTAACTTTCTCATGCATCTACATTTATTTGATAAATTTCCACGTCTACTCATTGTGAATGGTACCAAAAATCTCAACTAACTAGGGCGCCCATACAGCCCATGTCCTGTGCATTTTTGCATAATTCCACTAAATGTAATCGACTGGTCTTAAATTAATTCTCGCGTAATTGTCATGACTATACAGTAAGGTTATACTCGACCAACCTATTTTTTGCAACTTAATTATTATCTAGGTTATCCCACTGACATAATCTTGGTATAAACATTCTTCACTGCTTTTCACACTAGCATTATTCGATTTTACCAGCCTTAAGGGATAATATAACTATAAACTCTCATTTATAATCACATATACGTACACCAACTGAAACCCGAGTCGTAAGGACCAAACTTCTATTAACCTCCAACATTCACTAAGTTTCATGCGTGGGATGTCTCGCAAAGTAAAATCCAAATAAGGAACCCCCCAGATACATTAATACCTAACCTTGCCGATTATCGAGATCTGTTAGGCCCTTAGTCCATATCATGTACCCCTGAATTCCATTCTGATAACATAAAAAGTCTACTCGTCCACTCTCGTGTCACTAAAGACGACATACAATACGACGCTCTTACTATAACAAGTTCTCAATGCTATATAAATAACAAGAAAGAAACATACTTACATAAGTCTACAATCCAATACAATTTACATATATATATATATATATATATATATATATATATATATATATATATATATATATATATTCCCCATCCTCCTTCAGGTGATGCCTCGTCAAACCATGCAACTCATCTTGGAATATCAAGTATGATATTCTTATCACACAATCTACTACTGCTCAAACCCTTTGTATACTGCCATTATACATGTTCATAATAACTCCTACTTTCTTAACCCTCAAGAATAGTAAATCATAACATAAACTTATCTTAGTGGCCACACCCGCTCCCCTACAAGTGACAGCGATAAATATTTTCATTATAAGGCTGCTACCGCTAATTCACCCACTAAATTTGACTCTTACTCGAATTGTAGTGTTAACAATCATATCTTGTGATGTACTTATGTCACACAAACTAATCCCGTACTCGTAAGGATGAATAAAAAAATATTAACTCTATTTACCATCTGCCTCACCTGATCATTGGGTCCTTGAATGTAACTCTTGCACTAGAACTGACCCATGATCTATTACAATGGTTGTACATCCAAATTCTCATCCTGTATTTTCCCCCTTCTTTTATTTGGAAAAATCCTTATTACTATGGTCCATCTCACCATAACCGAAATATCTTCTAAAGAAACTCTCATACTTTTGGCCCTGGTTGTATTGGCCTCCCCACCATTCCTTTAGCCCTGGCAGTTCTAAGGGAGATATATGTCCTTGTTACTCTTAAGGACTTTGCTCGTCCTATGTGAACCTACCATTATCGGGTTAGTAATCTTTGGACCTAAATCTCTTAGTCCTATTCTTCTTCCAAAAGTCTATTTCTTATCGCTATTGTGCCTACTGGAACCATTTCCACCTATTTGTCCCAATCTTCCTAGTCTTTCTCGATGTGGACCCATTCAATAAATGTGGTCCTACTCTCCACACATAGGACACTTTATGTGCCATCCCCCTATCTCACGTATCCCTAACCATGTCGGGGTGTCCTTCTCTCAATCCTAGTAGTCTTGTCCCGAATTTTCTAACCCCTATTGTTTCTTGGACTCTACTGTCCCTGTGGAGCTCATTGATGGTCTCGGAGGCCCTAATTGAATCCACCGTCGTGTGGTAAGAGTTCAATTTAACATAATCATTTAAATGGGTCCCCATTGTTTATACCCTCCTGTAATGATTCACTAACACTGTTTACTCCACTCTTAATTTCAGGCTAGATAATCAACACTCTCGGCTCTCTTTTTATGAAAGCATTGATATGAGCTTGTAAGCATGCATCCTTAATGACATTGACACTAGTCATTTTAGACGGATTTTCCACCCAATTCTGTTTATTCTACCTATGAATCCATTATGAACTTACAATCCCTTTAATATTATATGTACCCCCTTCGTCGGGTATGAAGTTTTCCAAATAAGGCAACTCCCTCTCACAATTGGTCTCTATCTAGCCCATTTGTGATAAGTTTTGAAACTCCATTCGCATCTCTGTATGAACAAAAAATGGAAGATCTTACGATAAAATTGACTCAAAATTTATCGTCTAATTACATATATACTTCTCTATATGTGGTGACTGATTCTCATCACTCAACCTTGCTCCTATGAGAAAAACATTTTGCATAAAGATTAATAATGGGTGTCGTTGTATTCCACCTTGTATAATTGCCTTTGTATTCTCTCATTACCTTATCTCATTACACTTATTCTCTACCCCGAATCCTTATAGATGTCTCTTCAAAAGTGTATTTCTAACTCCCTCCCCCTGCCGGCCAAGCTGGTTGAGCCTAAAATTTCACAACCGTTATCTACGACGGTGCTTGGGGAAAATTACTATTCTCGAGCAATTATCCTATTGTCACCTGTCTAAAAAATAATTATGATGGCTTATATCTTGATCACCATTCCCCAAATACTTTATGGCTTCAGCTGAGCCTTTCCTCCTACAATCCTTCTAATTGCCCTTGTTGGTCGTCCTATATTGTTCGGCGTACGAAGCCTAACTGAACTAATATATGAATCATATCACTAAATTAAATAGCAGAAGAACATATGTCGCATATGTAGAGAAATACAAAAATCCTATAATAAAGCTCTATATCAAAAAACACTAAGCTAAAACGTGAAAAGTTGCACAAGTCCTAAGGACTCTAGAACCTAATGCCCTAATACCATCTGTGACACCATGCCTAATTAAATATTGGGTGATCAGTCATTTATTTAATTAAAACAAATATCTAGTTTCTTCATTCTCAGTATCACTATCGAAAACTTATAGTATTTACTAACCACCTAGTACTTGAAAAGTTGGTGTCAAACTTTATCTTTGTAATTAACATGCAACCCAATAAATTTGTAATATCACATTTGACATTCAATAATCGAACACACAATGAATATAGTGAAAAATTAATAAAAGTGTGTTTGGAATACAAAATATAGTCAGGAATAATAATACAACCATCCATTATAAAAACTATCCCAATAGTTTGAGAATTAAAATAAAAGTCTTCTATCTCTGAATAACGTCAGAATAGAAGTGGGAAACATGCCCGACTGAAATAAGTAGCTCATAAGGAATGAATGATGAATACGGAGGCGTCTAACATCAAGGTCCTAGAACTTCCAAAGAAACTGAAATACGTCAAATGATAAGATCAGTTAAGCCCCCTAGTGTCCCTATTACCAGGCACCTAAAATGGTTTATAAAAATATAGCTTTGGGGAAAAAGGGTTAGAGCCCAATGAAAACATTTAAAAATTTAGAAAGTATTTAAAATGAAAAATCAGCAGATATTATATACATGTTAGGTTTATGTGCCCTCACATGAGATCCTCGCCTCTCAATTAATGTGCACACCTAACGTATGTTTTCTAACCTGTCGTAGTTGTGTTACCCTGCCTAACTAGTCCGAACGAAATCTATTTATTCACAAACTAACTCGTTGTACTCACCCATTTCGTCTATACTATATATTATCAAATTATTTATATCAATTATCCAATAGATATATATATATATATATATATATATATATATATATAGCACCCCTAGTAGGAGATGCAGTGCATGCATACTTTGCTATCAAGTCCCGGTACGTCAGATACTCAATAAAAGACCATTGGTTAAGTATCCCTCTCGAACCATAATTACAAATCACACATATTGGAGGCAAACATAGTTTGAGGCCTTTGGGCTATGCACATACCTATGTACCCAGATGACCGCGCGTGCCATCGTTCATATAGATAGTGATCCAACCTAAGTTCTTTGTTCAGAGGTACATATCTAAAATCCTCCCAATAGGCTCCTCATGATAAGCCTGTCCCCATTTCAAAACCTCTTATGATAGCAAGCATCGTAGGTATGTCAATACACATAGGAATCATATAATAGGAATATACACCACCTACGTATATATGTATGGTATCATTATAGGTATACAGGTAACCTATAAAATATATCACATACGTAGTATATACAACTTTTGGATGGTCTACATATTATTAATATCATTATACCTTTTATTGTGTATGTTCGATTGTTTTCTCACTACTCGAATGGTTATCAAGTATCTTGTAAATCAATTCAGCAGGTATCTCGCTCAAATCATACTATTTAAAATCAAGTATTCCCTCAATTTATCGAGGTACTATAGAATTCTCCGAATTAGGTTTTACCCCACAATTTTGCCTAATTTATCTTAGTCCTTAAATTCCTCTCATGTGACTAAGTCCCAAAACCAATATTGGCCTACTAGTATTTTAAATTAATTTTCTTTATTTTTAAACTTCATCTCAAAAGTTAATTTGGTTATATCCAAAGAATTCTAAGAAAAAAAGGGAAAATTGGCAATTCGGGGAAACCAAATCGATTCGTATTTGCTCCGAAAATATTCACTCGAACATTTCTCATCTTCTCTAATTGAGATAGTCACGGGATCCACCATTTTTAATATCTAAATACCCATGATTCTATCCCATTTACCCAACCAAGAATACCAAACATTATACCAACCCATATACATGATTTCTAACATTTTGTAATCATCAAATCATCGAAAAACATCAATTGATTTGTGTCAATTCTAGATTAACCTCTAAAACCCTAGTTCACCAATTTTATTCAAGAACCTCAATGAAACTCAGATTTAATCCCTTATTCTCTTTGTTTATAATCCAATTTCATTCTCAAATCATAGGAGACTTCAGTCTACATGAAATTCTTACCCAAGAACATGTTTTTAAGTCTTCTAAATTATGCTAAAACACGTGATATTCATAGATAAACCATCCTACTATGACCTTGATGGTATATATTTCATAAATTAAGAAAGATAAATACTTGCCTATGTTAGTAGGTCTGATCCTCTGTAGAAGAATGATATGGGTGTGATCATCTCCTCTCGATCTACACGATGATTGTGATTTTAATGTAATAAGGTGTGGAATGGCCTTAGGACTTCCTTTATTCCTCATCTTAAGGCCTCTATGTAACTTGGTAACTTCTAACCCTTGAAGACTTAACTTATCAACTGATAAAGATCTTCAAAATTCGTAGGTCCTTCGTCCTCAAAATTACAAAAGACTCAAATACCCTTTTGGGGGTTGGTGTGGCCTAAAATTTCACCGGCACCCAAACTAAACCACAGAGTATACTTTTGTAACTATTTTGACCCTTCCAGATACATTGACGCTCTCAAATGATCATTTGTATGGCCCATCAATAAATTTCCCTCTTATCTCACAAATTAAGTCCCAACAGAGCTTACATGTGTTCCGACTAAATTACTGTAACTGCCATATATTTCACTCATGAAAATTATAATGTATTCTTACTAATTGATTAGTTTTTCACTAAGTAATACTAAATAGAATTAAAAATAATAAATATTAACCCTTGTCTCGCTAATTAATATTTATTTTCATCCGGATTAATTTCCCATTTTAAGATAAATTAATCCTAATATAAAAATCATTAAAATACAGTGTGTTACATATTTCATCCTAAGAACATAATTTCCTCACAAAATTCATCCCAAGATTATAAACGTGTCGTGGGAGGATGGTACCCCCAACGACACCCAAATGGGATCGCGAGTGGAATTAACATATCATGGTCGTCCAACGTAACACGCAACAACCAGTCGCACAACCACGAGACTCCCAATTTGAGAATAGGCCACGAATTTGAAAACGTGCTGCGGAGGGGGGGGCACTAAAAGAGGCACACAAACGGAATCTTGAGAAGCACGAACACCTCATGCACATCGATCGTAATAAGTATCAATTGGTTGCTAAACCGCAAGACTCCCAATTTGAGGATATGGCATGAATTCAAAAACAGGCACACTAAGGCTTGAAAACGTGCCTTGGGGGGACGGGCACTCCTTTTGGAACCCAAACGGCACCACAAGTGGCACAAAAGTCTTGTGCGTGTCCAAATTAAATCGTAGTAGACGACCTCACATCCACGAGACTCCCTATTTGGGGATAGGACACGAATTCGATAATATTCACTCTTAGGCTTGAAAATGTGCATGAGGGGTGGGCACCACCAGCGACAATGAACCAGTAATGCAAGTGGAATGAACACCTCACATGCATCCAGAATGACACTTAGCAACCGCTCGTGCAACCCTAGTATCCCAATTTGAGGATAGGAGACAAACTCAAAAATTGGCACACTTTGGCTTAGAAACATGCTTCGAGGGGATGGGCACCCCAGCGGCACCCAGTTGGCACTGTGAGTGGTATAAAAACCTCTTGGACATGTAATAACTAGTTGTGAAACCGTATGACACTCAACTTGAGGATAGGACACGAATTCAAAAATTAGCACGATTAGGCTTATAAACGTGTCGTGGCGGTGGGAACCTCCAGTAGCACCCAAACGGTACTACAAATGGTTTGAACACCTCATGTGCATCCAACATAACATAGCAACCATCTGCACACCCGCGGGACTCCCAGTTTGAGTATAGGACACGAATTCAAAAATAGGCATACTTAGGCCTTACAACGTGTTGCTAGAGGGGGACACCCCCTGTGGAACCCAAATGGCACCACGAGTGAAAAAAAATACTCCTAAGACTCCAATGTAACATGTAGCAATTGACCGCGCAGTCGCGGGATTCTCAGTAGGATTGGACAGGAATTTTTAAGCAGGAACAATTTGGCTTGAAAATATGCTACGGGGTGCAGGCACCACAACCCCATTCAAATGTCACAGCGAGTTACACAAATTGATTGTGCACATCCAAGTAACACGTAGAAATTGGTTACGTAATTACATGACTCTTGGTTTGATAATAGGACACGAATTTGAAAACATTCACACTTAGGCTTCAAAATGTGTCGCGGGGGGCACCTCCACTGGCACCCACACCGCACCGCACCGCAAGTGGCATGAACACATCATTCATGTCCAACGTATCCCCTAAAAATTGGTTGTACAGTCACGGGACTCTCGATTTGAGGATAGGATATGAATTCAATAATTAGCACACTTAGGCTTGAAAATGCCGCGGGGAAAGGGAGGGGGCGAGCACCCCAGTGGCACCCATGCGGCATGAACACCTCATGCATGTCCATGTAGCACGTAACAAGCGGTCGTACAATAACAGGACTCTCGTTTTGAGGATTTGATAAAAAATTGAAAATAGGCACACATAGGCTTCAAAACGTGTTACGGGGGATGGCCACCTCCAGTGACACCCATTCAGGACGGAGAGTGGCATGCACGCCTCATTTGATTCCAATGTAATATTGAGTCATGGCTTAGAATCGTGACCACTTTCATGATTATAGTGGCCTCAATCATGGCCATGGTCAGTTTTCAAGCCTAGTCATGCATGGGTCACGAACTTGGTCTGCGACCAAATCATCACGGCCGTTGTCCATGACCATGTTCTGTCATGCTAAGGTCCGTGACAATTTACTTCGGTTAGTGATTTGGTCCATGACCTATGAATTTGGTCATTCCTTGTATGGTCACATCTTAGGTCCGCGACCACCAAGCCTGGTCTTGGCTCAAATTTGCGACCATTCACCTTATTTGGTGTAGTGTGACGTGGTCACAACCCCATAATGGTTAGTGACTTGTATCCCCATTAGGGATAAGTTGTCACTGTGAGGAGACTAGTCCGAAGGAGGTTCCAAGGTGACTAGACCCTACAATAAAAAGATCAAGAAGATACAAGACTAATTAGGGACCTCCTCAACCATTATGGGACACAAACCCCATATACCATAGAATTGTCCCTACAAAAGTTGTTATCTCCATTCTTTAACGAGATATAACACTACTCTCTCCCCCCTATGTGGAACATGTCATAAATTCAATATTCATGACATATCAGTTCCTATCCATATGAAGAATCCATCATCTAATCAATTAAAAATATACGGTTGAAAGGTGAATTTGTACAAGTTTTAGTGAAATCTTACCAATAAATATCTTTAAATATTGTATTTAAATACCTTAGCTGATAAGGTCATGGGATGTTAATTATAATGATGCCAAGATTCATTGGATCTATTATTCAATCAAACAATTCATGGAGACTTCCATAAATTTTGGGAGGTAACCCTTCGAGATATTGTGGCAATGAAGTATTATTTGATGGATAGAAAAAACTTGTGTTGTGGAAAAGAATCACTAAAAGTAGGTAGCTAAAGGAGACATTGATTTTGTCAAGTTCTGCAATACGAGGGTGTGGCTAGCGAAGGAGAAAAACTAAGAAAATCTTATTCCGTCTTGTTAACCAAGTTTTTTAAATACAGACGGATGTATTTTCTAAAATATTATTATTATATAATTATATTGCATCATGTATTTGGAAAGTTCTCAAACCTCGAGGCTAAATTAAACCAATTTTCAGTTTAGATAACTTCCAAACACATAGTAAATCTAATTCCTCTATGTCCTTTTACATTCACCCTAAATGTTCGAAAACTTGACATACGTTGGGAATTTTCACTGATGAAGATTTGGTGATGTTTGATCTTAAAATATAGAACATGAAGCTTTCTGGAGACCTACGAGACTAAGAATTAATGCGGTCTTAATCAATGGAATAAGACAAAAAACACTACAAACAATTGAATATACATATACACTTAAAATATCCCACTTTTATTTTTCTGTAACAAAAACACACAAAATAAATATTAGAAGAAAATAAGTCAAATTGGTATAACTCAGCTAGATAAAGCCTCAAAACTAGAAATTCCCTTTAAAAGAAGCAAATGATATAAGGGATCAAACAATCTTTAAAGATTTCTTTTATATGTTTACATGTAACAAACTTGCAAAATTGTCAAAATACCAATTCACAATTAAATAGTGGTCATAAAGTAAGTAATAAGATGAACTATATGATAACAAAATTTAAACCATTCAATAAACCACAACATGATAAAATATCTCCCCCTTAATAAACTATCCTTCACATGTCATAACATAAGTTTCTTCCCTAAGAAGTAAAATATAAAATTACAACCTAAGATAATGAATATTTTACCATATTTGTATTGTTATCACCCTTTTACTACAAAGTGATTCTCCCCCTTCTTCAAAACTTCACCCCCTTTTGTAAGACTTCTACCCCTTTAGTCATAGAATTTATAAAAGTAAAAGACAAAGATATTAATAAATGGAATAAACATGGGCACAATAAAAACTATACTAAACGAGAAATTAATCAAACAAGCTAGAGTATAAAACATGGTATGTATCATGATAAATACAAGGAGGCAACATTAATTCAAAATATGAATCACGTGGCATAATAGATAAAGGAATAAAAGATGAATAAGGATAAAAATAATCCAACAATATATATATATATATATATATATATATATATATATATATATATATATATATATATATATATATAACACATAAATTAATAACAAAGAAAGTACAACATATAGAATGTGATGAAAAGTAAAAGAGAACAACCTAACTCACAAATGGTTTTTCAAAGAGACACAAGGCCACTTTTAGTAAGTAAAAATATAGGCAATATTATTACACTTCTCAAAACTTTATGGTTTATAAAATGTTCATAATTAAGAAAATATTATGCATGAAGGATAATAATGTTATGAGATCATTGACCAAGAACATAAGATCTTATTTCATTTCTAACAAAAATGAACAACATTAGGAGATAAGAAACCAAGCCTCGGTTCAATAAATATGACAAATCATTGAAAAAGTACTCAAATCTTAGACTCAAGTGAAAAATTAACACCATTTGAAAAGTGTTTTTTACTATTTCATTTTTCTCTCAATAGGAGATTTTCAGTTACAACCTTTGGTCTCATATCCTCTGTGTTATCCCATTTTAATTACATAAAAATATTCGAGACTTCTCTTAGTTTAATAATTAATTTTGCTTATGTCATCATTCACTTGAACTAAGGTATGTAGTTCTTTATAAAAAACATAGTTATGACACTATTCCAAGCCATATCCTTTTTATATCTCATATTTCTTTTTTGGATATGGATTGCCTTTTTCAACTGATTAAGAACATGAATAATAAATCATTATGATTATAAATAGTAAAATAGTAGTAAAAGGGATAATAAAGAACATCAACACACATATTTAAGTGGTTCAGCTAATCGACCTACATTCTCTATCAAGTAAATCATTCTTTATTTATGGAATAGTGTTCTATAAGTTACAAGTTTAGTACTTTCTCTCTCTAATAGTATTTTGTCTGGGTTTTCATAGACTTTTGAGATGACTTACCCCATAAGTTAAAAGTCACAATCCTATTTCTAGGTGGCATGGGGTGTAATGTGCACTCTAAGTCATGGAGAATGTTAATTGATTTGATCATCTAGATTGGTGACACTTGTCATTTTAAGAAGCTATATTGAATGTGTGATTATTCCCTCCATGTGAAACAATATCACGTGCACTCATTTGTGAAGGCTTGAAGTGACTGAAATGTCTATTCTGGAGAATTTTGTATTTTTTTAGTTTTCTAATGTAGTTTGGTCGACCTAATGAGGCCAAGGGTATAAGGTCAAACCTGAATAAGTATGAGGCTGACCATTAATGAGTACGATGTCAACCCTATGATGCCAACCATTTTTAGGGTGAGGGTCTCAAAATGTATGTTACTCCTAGGCTTCAATCTTTTGAGTTGTCTTGAATACTATAGGAGATTCAAGGCTATGTGTCCTTAGAAATATTTTGGACGAGCCAATTTTCAGTCGTTGGTGAAATTAGTCACCTAATATTTTCAAGCCGAACCCTTTTAGTTGAGGGAAATGATTGGAATTAGTAATTCATAGGACGAGACTTATGAACTAAGGAACAAATATGAACTTTTGTTTTTTTAGGTCAAACTATGTGTTGGCCGAGAGAAACTCATAACCTTAAATTTTTTGCGGCTAACCCATGATTTTTTGAGATCCAAATGATTCCTTGAAATTTCTAACACGACCAAATATAAGCTAAGTGTTTATTTTGGGCTTTAGCCCGAACCCACATGGTCAATCCAAACAGAGATTTAGACCAAGACCTCATACTCCTATATCCAAATTTTTTCGTAGGTGTAGTGGATATATTAATTATAAGAAGAGGGATAATAAAGACCTTAATATTATATAATTAGGATAAATTATAGTCGAGGTTCAAGTTAGTTACCAAATTGTGTGGGTTGATAAAAAATCAACCGATAGGCATATTGGTCTAATAAATGCCTGTAATACCCCGTATTTTTATGCTTCCTTAATTTGGGGATTTATTAAATTTAATGTGAATGAATTATTTAATATAAATCCGAAAATTAATTATTTTATAATTATTAACGTGATGTGAGTTAGTAATTATGGGAAACTTGTTGAATATTACTAATGAGCAAAGTAATATATAATATTGGTTCTATTAAATGTCACGAGTGAATAGAATGACAATTTTGGAAATTTAAGTCGGGACGCGCCTGTGTTGCGTCGGGAATTAATATTGATTAATAAAAGTAAATATTTTATAAGTTGTTTGTATGGTCGTTTTGAGCGCGCCAACGCGTCCGGAAGGCTGGAGATAGTCAGAAAAGTATACCCGGGGGTTTGATTTGGGTCTCGGGGTGTTTTTAGGCCTAATTAGTACCCCGGGAGGGCATTTTAGTCATTTTGTATTTTTGGGTAATTAAACCCACGAAAATTAAAGGGGTTATATCAGATGTTTAGGCTATATCCTAGGGTTAGATAACTCAAAACACTAGAACGGCCATTGGAGAGGAGAGGAGAGAGCTCTCAAGGCATTCCAAGGCTCAAAATTCACCCGTTTGCACCGCCGCCACCGCCAAAGCGTAAATCGCGAGACGGGGAACGCAACCACACCAATTTCGGCACCAAACCAGACTTCTAAAAATCCCAGGCAAGTGTTTATCTTGCTTATTTAATTGATTCATCTTTCATATTGGTTTAGGAATGACTAGGATGATTTATATGGAAGAAAAACCCGATTTGAGTTAGGAAATTTCATGTAGTTATGGTTTGAATGAAAATTAGGGAAACCCTTTGTCATGTAGAGAATTAAATCAAGAATTATGATGTTTATAAGAAGGAATTTCTGGAAAACAATTGTTAGAACCATGTTTAAGAGATTTCTAGGGTTCTTGTTATTTATATAAAATTTTGGGGCTGTTAATCCATGATTAGTGATAGAAACCCACATGCTTTACGTAGGGAATTCTTAATATGATGATATGATATTAGTAGTATGAATTCTGGGTTGTTTGGGTATGAAAAATATGGAATTTGTTGAGGTTAGAAGATGAAACCCGTAACTGCAAAACTGCAGATTTCGCATACCTGCTTGATCGATCGATCGAGCCCCAGACCTCGATCCATCGATCCCTCCTGGCAGACACATGTTTTCCCTTCTTAATTAGTTGAAATTCACTTTAATGAGGAATAATTCATGGACACCCTTATAATATGTTTTGAGAGATAAAGAGGACCAGTAGGGTATATGAATAAGTTTTGGGACCTTTAAGGTTAGACGAGAGTTGTATCCTTGGGAGATTTCATATATAAGAAATGATAAAACTACGTATTAAAAGTGAGAAGATTACGTAAAATAGTTACGAAAGAGAATAGATGAATACCTACTGAATTTTTATAGGTGGGAGGATAAAACCATGAGAGTTATGTGGTAATTTGGAATAATACCGAATCAAGGTTAGAAACGAACTGTTACATGTGATAACAAATAATGAGATATGAGAAATAATGTCGTAAGTATGGGATTTGAGACTATACCCAATATTGATATGGTAATATTAGTATAGTTATATGATTGTGTATGCATATGCTATCTATGAGTGAAAAGCATGGTCGCGCTACTTGCTATCCCTGAGGTTACCGCGCTGGGACGATCTTATCTCGTGTGCCTTATGGGGGATATTGACTCGTACCCTAGAAGATAGAAATCCTAGGCACAGGCTATCGAATCGGTAGTCACGGTCCTAAGAGACGTGAGGGTATGTATTGACCTCTTGGACTTGCAAACTATGCTTCGCCTCAATATTGTTTGTGTATGTATTTATATAGTTCGAGAGTGCTTCCGAATTTGTATTCCCTTTAGTACGATTGATACGGGGATTGGATAGCAGAGTATGCCCGCACCATAATTTTTATGTGGGGTGCTGTTAGAATATATAGATTATACGAGTGTTTAATATATATATGAACTTCTGAAATTTGGGAAACTGCCTACTGTGTTATGGTATGTGAGACATGTATAATGACTCCAATTGAAAATACTTGTTTTGAAAAGTATAGTATGATATTGAAAAACTTTATGAATCAATAAAGTTAAAATGAGCGTTTTGTACTAAATGAAATTTTCCTTTTAAACCATGATGTTGTTAAAACTTAAATCTTGAGAGTCACCTAAGATAAGTTAAATCCTTGGGGAAAGATAGTGTGATATATGATGAGATAAACCATTGGGAAGGTTAGTACGATAGGAGTGCACATTAGAAGAGAGGTGAGAATTTCTTAAGAGAGTGTCACACTAATATGTTGTTGCATTAGCCTGTATCAATTTAAATACTTGCTGAACGAATTTTTAAATCATATACACTATCGGGCTCTGACCCGTTTCTATTCCTCTTTCTCTCTTGTATATATATATATATATATATATATTACAGGTGCCCAGCCACAGGGGCGTCTTGCTTAGGATCCCTTGGAAGGAACGTGCTGCTGCTTAGGTGGGAGTTGCAGGCCACTTGATTAGACGATTTCATTTACTTGTTTCCACTTCTATCATTATCACTTATTGGTCCATGTGTCTCCCTTTCCTCTATTTATCCATTTTATTGGGACATTTGTATTTCAGTTATTTCTAGTACTGTTACTTTGGGATTTATTCATCATGTATGTTTTACCTTAAGTTTTAAATGCTGGGATTTAGTTGTTGAATGTTTCAATTAATTGGATTATATGTTCCAGGATTATTGTGGTGTGATTCTTTAAATATTGAATTGTTGTAGATAATTAAATCTTTATTTTCAAAATAAAATTTGGAAAGTAATGTTTAAAAATGGTTTTGACACTTAGCTTAATTAAATAGGGTGTTAAATTTGGAAAAGTTATTCTTACGACAGTGATGCTAAGAATGAACCAACTGTTCACCTTGATTTTAATTTAATAAAGGAGTGATCGCCCGGTATTTAATTAGGCGGGGTGTCTCAGGTGGTATCAGAGCATCAGGTTCTAGTGTCCTTTAGGATCTGTACGGCTTATTTCGTTTCCAGCTTAGCATCTTTGATATAGAGCCCTAATACTAGGACTGTTGTGTTCATCTCTATACATTGGGAATTCGTGCTTCTGCGATTTGTTTATGTGAGTGAAGAACTTATCCAAATTTATTGAAAATTTTCAGATGGATCGTCAAGAAGAACTAGCTAAAACGGTTAGGGGAGTCAACGAGCAAGATCGACTCAACCCTCAGGTATCTCCAGAGAGAATATCAACCGCCGAGTTAGCAGGTGTTGTGGCACAGGCAGTTACCACTACGATCTTGTAGTATCAAGAATGCAACACACAGCTCATGGGGGGCAAAAGATCTAGAGAGTACAGTCAGTCTGTCATGACTAGAAGTAACAAGTGTGTGAAGACACAAGAATCACAACAACAAGCTCCTTAGGCCCATAAAAGCCATGAAGGTAACGAATTGTGTGGGGAAGCCCAAAAGCGTCAGGGTCAAGAAAGCCAGGGTCCGAGTGAAGTCACGAAGGAGTGTTTCAGATGTGGAATGGACGGTTATGAACATCAAACTTGTCCGGATCAGTCAAAAAAGGAACTCCAAATCGACCAGCGAGAACTTTTGGGACTCTACTATATATGTGTAAAGTCGGGTCACAAGTGGAGGTATTGTCCTCACCCTGACATAGTTTTTTCACGAATTTACCACCAAGGTCAACAAGACCAAGTAAAAAGTGAGAATAGTCAACAACGTTGTGAAGTGAAGAAGTTTTGGGGGAGGTGATTCCAATGTGGCAGAAATGTCCATAGGCGTCAGGATTGCCCAGAGAAGAATAGGGCCCCACGGAAGGAAGGCGTTAGTAATAAACCACAGAAGCCAGCTCCACCACCCTTTCCAACAACCCCGGTTCAGCAGAGACAGTTACAATATGGACGTGTCCGTAACGTCCATCAGATAGCAGCATCTTAGGCCCCAACCGAGAAAAGAGGTATGTTTCTTATCCATGGTACTATGGGTCGAGTTTCATCTGATACTGGGGCGACGCACTGTTTTATAACTACTCATTTTGCGAAGGCCTCCAGGCTATTAGTCACAGCAGAGAGCACTGTGACATGTGTAGACTTACCACTGGGAAATGGTTCACTTATTTTTTTTATATGCCGGGGTGTGGGAGTAGAGATTGGTGGCTTAGTATTACCAACAGACATGTTAGTATTAGATATACATGAGCACGACATTATTATCAGTATGAATTGGATCGCAGCTTATAGAGCCCTGATAGATTGCTTTAGGGAGAGTAATGTCTTTGCCATTCCGGGGCAAGAAAGGTTTGAGAGGCGATACCTCGCCCAGAAGGGTGATCTTACACCTATTTTTACTATATAAAGGAGGATACCTCAAAGGAATTGATTCCAGTAGTTCGTGAGTTTTCGAATGTATTTCAAATTGTAAGTGGATGAAATATCGAAATATCTTGCGGAGGGTGAGATTACACGTGTTAAAATATTTTCCGAAGCAAGTATGGAGACAGAGTGTGGTGTCTAGTAAGGGACAACGATTATAGTAGTTTTGATTTGGTTTGGGCAGGCATGATACATCTGGAGTCAATTTTTACGGTCAAGACGATTGGCAAGGCAGACTTATAGGTTTTATCCTCAGAGGGTCAAGCATGTTTTCTGTGACACGAGCGAGTCATTGTATTAGGTTCATTACTAAATTAGCATGTGAGACGAGTTTAATGCATATAGTTATAAATGTTACCATTATGTGAGTATTTTTCCCTAGCGTAGCGGGATTTTTCTTTGGTGCTATCCGCGGAGGATGAATGTGTATATTAACAATGTTACGTATTTTATTGAGGTTACTCGTCGTAGTGATGCAATATACGAGTATAGTATTATCTTTGATAAAACGTTATAGAAATGGTTAGTACGAAAATGAGTATTTATTGCAAGGCTATCAGAGTGGTTGCATTAGCGCAGCATGTTTTATGTTTGTTTTGGCGAGGCTTTACCTGTAAGAAGGTTGGACTCGCACTTATATTATCTATCCTAGAGACTTCGGAGGAGATAGTGGGCTTGAGATATTCGATGCCAAAGTATGTATAGACTTTGTCAGTATAATTACGTATGTATCGAGATTTACCGTTGAGCGAAAAGATTTGACTCAGTATTACGTTTAGCACTCCGGACTTAGTGATAGGAAAAGTGCATTGTTATATTTATCCTTTAGAGATGTGGGAGTTAATATTTATACCCCTATTATTAGGGAAAGGACTTTTTAGAGTTCTGATTGTATGTATTCGAAGTTTATGGAATGTTATTACCACCAACCTATACTGAACAATAGTACAATTAGTGAAACGTTCTTTGTTAAGCATAATTACGGGAGAAATTATAACTTTTCTGTCAAGGGACGGAATAAAGGGGTATATGCTATGGACGGAGGACCTAACGGATTTCGATAACCGACAATGCTAGGTAGTAGTGTATCAGGGGGGTTCCTTGTTTGGATTTCTCTTTGCGAGACATCCCACACATGAAACTTAGCATAAGGTTGGAAATAGGGAGACGTTTGGTCACTATTCCATGAGTTCGGTACCCCAATCAAAAAGGGGATCAAGTAATTATATCTTTAAGTGGGAAGTTAAACTTTGATTTAAAGCCAGTGGAGCCGTTTATGTGGTAAGAAAGCATTGAAGGTTTTTCTTTGTCATTATTAAAGTATTGTAATCATGCCACAAGCGCCAGGGAAAACAGAGAATTTGTTTATTAGTATGGAGCGTATGTGATGCTTACGCTAGTATGCACGGTTTATAGGGTGTGTAGACATCCTGGTAAACTGATGTTAAAACTCGTCCGATATGAAGGGGCGTGGCAATGGACATGTGGAAAACATGTTTGTGGGGCTACAGAACGAAGTGGAAGTGATAGAATGGATTTAACGTCACATGAGGGGTGATAATCCATACGTAAGTGTGCAATTAAAATATCACAACCTAATTTGATGAGAAGACTATGGGATACCATTTAACAAAGGGTATCCCTTAAATAGAGTAGCAATTTAATTATTATGAAGAACCCTCGGAGCGGAGTAATTATTAGTCAAGTGTGAGAGCGAACTGGCGCATGCAAAGAGTGATGATGTTAGTACGGTGTAAAGGATTCAGAAGTGCTCTTCGTAGAGGAAAAGAGCACGGATCGGAACTTTTGGCATACACCAAGGAATGAAAGTGAATGTCACGTGTCACATAATGTGAGACAATTCAAGGAAAGATCGATGTTTTGCGGGACGTAGTAAGTAGTCCCGACATGCACCACCTATGGGTAGGGTTCGGTTGGAAGAGGAAAAGCGACCAGAGAATCGTGTGTCTATCGACAATTCCTGAAATGGGAAGATGTCGGTAAAGCCGATAAAGTTATTGGATGGGTTACCACCCTCAGAACAAGATCAAGGAAATGTTACTAGTGCGCCTCAGACTTCCTTTGAAAGGAAGGATCACGCCAGTGCATGGTCTGGCGCAGCATTAATTCCTGAATCAGGATGAGATTTGTAAATCCCACCTTTAATATGGGATTTTAGGAATCGATGGAGATAAGGTTTCATTTCGAGAAGGATGTATCACCCCTAGCCAGGAAAATAGGCGCACGGTGATTAGAAATTAGTGAAACCACGTGCAGGAAATTTTGGAATCTTAGTACGGTGTTTTCAGGAGTACTCTAAAAAGGCACTCGTACCTGTTAATCGCGTATGAGGTGCTTATTAAGGTTTTGGTATGGAAGAACCTCGAAGATTCTCCTTTCGTATATTTAGAGGTGAGTGAATACTCAGAATTTTGGATCGATCGGGAATACTCCAATGAACTATGGTGAAATTTCACAACTGTTTTAGGCGAACAAGAGTGGACAGAGGTTTGTATGGTTTTCTCAGAATGGGAGTTTTGTATATAGATAAATCCGAGTAGCTGCCATGTAATTAGGCGCAACCTATGATAATGTTGTCGGTTAGGAGCACCATGTAAAGTGCCTCCAATAAGAATGTTAATCAAGCTTGCTGTGAGGCAGGGACTATATTGATTAAGCACCTTATTATGTAGATAGTCTGTGTACAAAGAGAAAACCAGAATTGTTCTACCAGTTAGGCCTTATTTTCTGAATTTCGAGATGAAATTCCGTTATTAAGGGGGGGGGGGGGGGGGGAGTATGTAATACCCCGTATTTTTATGCTTCCTTAATTTGGGGATTTATTAAATTTAATGTGAATGAATTATTTAATATAAATAAAAAAATTAATTATTTTATAATTATTAAAGTGATGTGAGTTAGTAATTACGGAAAACTTGTTGAATATTACTAATGAGCAAAGTAATATATAATATTGGTTCTATTAAATGTCACGAGTGAATAGAATGACATTTTTGGAAATTTAAGTCGAGACGCGCCTGTGTCACGTCGGGAATAAATATTGATTAATAAAAGTAAATATTTTATAAGTTGTTCATATGGTCGTTTTGAGTGCTCCAACGTGTCCGGAAGGGTCGATATAGTCAGAAAAGTATACCTGGGGACTTGATTTGGGTCTCGGGGCGTTTTTAGGCCTAATTAGTACCCCGGGAGGGAATTTTAGTCATTTTGTATTTTTGGGTAATTAAACCCATGAAAATTAAAGGGGTTATATCAGATGTTTAGGTTATCTCCTAGGGTTAGAAACTCAAAACACTAGAACGGCCATTGGAGAGGAGAAGAGAAAGCTCTCAAGGCATTCCAAGGCTCAAAACTCACCCGTTTGCACCGCCGCCACCGCCAAAGCGTAGATCGCGAGACGGGGAACGTAACCACACCAATTTCGGAACCAAACCAGACTTCTAAAAATTCCAGGCAAGTGTTTATCTTGCTAATTTCGTTGATGCATATTTCATATTGGTTTAGGAATGATTAGGATGATTTATATGGAAGAAAAACCCGATTTGAGTTAGGAAATTTCATGTAGTTATTGTTTGAATGAAAATTCTGGAAACCCTTTGTCATGTAGAGAATTAAACCACGAATTACATTGTTTATAAGAAGGAATTTCTGGAAAACAATTGTTAGAACCATGTTTAAGAGATTTCTAGGGTTCTTGTTATTTATATAAAATTTTGGGGCTGTTAATCCATGATTAGTGATAGAAACCCACATGCTTTACGTAAGGAATTCTTAATATGATGATATGATATTAGTATTATGAATTATGGGTTGTTTGGGTATGAAAAATATGGAATTTGTTGAGGTTAGAAGATGAAACCCGTAACTGCAAAACTGCAGATTTCGTATACTTGCTTGATCGATCGATCGAGCCCAGAGCTTCGATCGATCGAAGGTTCGATCGATCGAGCCCCAGACCTCGATCGATCGAACCCTCCTAGTAGACTCATGTTTTCCCTTCTTAATTAGTTGAAATTCACTTTAATGAGGAATAATTCATGGACACCCTTATAAATATGTTTTAAGAGATAAAGAGGACCAGTAGGGTATATGAATAAGTTTTGGGACCTTTAAGGTTAGACGAGAGTTGTATCCATGGGAGATTTCATATATAAGAAATGATAAAACTACGTATTTAAAGTGAAAAGATTACGTAAAATATTTACGAAAGAGAATAGATGAATACCTACTGGATTTTTATTGGTGCATGAGAGTTATGTGGTAAGTTGGAATAATACTGAATCAAGGTTAGAAACGAATTGTTACATGTGATAACAAATAATGAGATATGAGAAGTAATGTCGTAAGTATGGGATTTGAAACTATACCCAATATTGATATGGTAATATTAGTATAGTTATATGATTGTGTATGCATATGCTATCTATGTGTGAAAAACATGGTCGCGCTACTTGCTATCCCTGAGGTTACCGCGCTGCGACGATCTTATCTCGTGTGCCTTATGGGGGATATTGACTCGTACCCTAGAAGATAGAAATCCTAGGTACAGGCTATCGAATCGGTAGTCACGGTCCGAAGAGACGTGAGGAGGGTATGTACTGACCTCTTGGACTTGGAAACTATGCTTCGCCTCAATATTGTTTGTGTATGTATTTATACAGTTCGAGAGTGATTCCGAACTTGTATTCCCTTTAGTACAATTCATATGGGGATTGGATAGAAGAGTATGCCCGCACCATAATTTTTATGTGGGGTGCTGTTAGAATATATATATTATACGAGTATTTAATATATATATGAACTTCTGAAATTTGGGCAACTGCCTACTGTGTTATGGTAAGTAAGACATGTGTAAAGACTCAAATTGGAAATACTTGTTTTGAAAAGTATAGTATGATATTGAAAAACTTTATGAATCAATAAAGTTAAAATGAGCGTTTTGTACTAAATCAAATTTTCCTTTTAAACCATGATGTTGTTAAATCTTAAATCTTGAGAGTCACCTAAGATAAGTTAAATCCTTGGGGAAAGATAGTGTGATATATGATGAGGTAAACCATTGGGAAGGTTAGTGCGATAGGAGTGCACATTAGAAGAGAGGTGAGAATTTCTCAAGAGAGTGTCGCACCAATATGTTGTTGCATTGGCTTGTATCAATTTAAATACTTGCTAAACGAATTTTTAAATCATATACACTATCGGGATCTAACCCGTTTCTATTCCTCTTTCTCTCTTGTATATATATGTATATATTACAGGTGCCCAGCCACAGGGGCGTCTTGCTTAGGATTCCTTGGAAGGAACGTGCTACAGCTTAGGTGGGAGTTGCAGGCCACTTGATTAGACGATTTCATTTACTTGATTCCACTTCTATCATTCTCAGTTATTGGGGCATGTGTCGCCCTTTCCTCTATTTATCTGTTTTATTGGGACATTTGTATTTTAGTTATTTCTAGTACTGTTACTTTGGGATTTATTCAGCATGTATGTTTTACTTTAAGTTTTAAATGCTGGGATTTAGTTGTTGAATGTTTAAATTAATTGGATTATATGTTCCAGGATTATTGTGGTGTGATTCTTTGAATATTGAATTGTTGTAGATAATTAAATCTTTATTTTCAAAATAAAATTTGGAAAGTAATGTTTAAAAATGGTTTTGACACTTAGCTTAATTAAATAGGGTGTTAAATTTGGAAAAATTATTCTTACAACAGTGATGCTAAGAATGAACCAACTGTTCACCTTGATTTTAATTTAATAAAGGACTGATCGCCCGATATTTAATTAGGAGGGGTGTCACAATGCCTTGATCAACCTTCATAAGCCCGAATACGAAAAAGATACAGTTTATTTACTGAGATAAAACTTTCATCCATAATAGGATTTAGTTGAGACAAACATTGTAACCAAACTACGATTCAGCCAAACCCTATTATATTCGGCTCTTTCTCCAATAAATTCTTTGAATATTAAGGGGTTTTCAAACATCAACTGATACTGATACTACTGAATCAAACATAAATGAGGATCAAATGGGCGTATCTTTATACTTAGACTGACTCCATGTATACTCGAGACCGTTTCTTTCGAGAATTAAATTGTACCAGTTGAGTGAAAAATCAAGGCCTAGAGAGTCATCGAGTCCATTTGTGCTAAGATTCTAATGGGTTATTTAATAGTTTTTTATTTGACCTTATAACAACCAATGCTTAAAGAAGATAGTCAATCACAAAACATATTTCCATCCTAGTCTCAGATTTTTTGTGGAAACGCATAAGACGAGGACCAAACTTTGTTGTGGTTACTGAAGAATAACATTACGAGGACCAAAAGCACCTACTAAATGTGGTTGTAAAATAATCGCAAGGAAAGTACCAAACGATGTCGTGGAATTGCAGAAGTTGACCATATATGTTCGAGAGTTCAATGGTCATTTCATATGTTTAGGCCAAGACGACTTAGCCAATCTTATATCTTTATATATCAAGAATGGGTGTCGAGTGTCTTTCTGACCGAGTGTTAAATTTTTCCTTTTGGGTATAAAGTCGGGCCTTAGTGAAGTTTAATATTTTTTAGTTCCAAGGAATTTTCTATCAAGGTCAAGTCATTTCCTGTTGATTTCTCTATTCGAAGTAATATCATTAGTCAGGACAAAGACTCTTGTAAGGCTGCCATGGATAATGTTCCTATTAGTTTGACGATTCACATTTCATAAAGAATTATAACCTTGTCATCTTCTTTCACACCATTACAAAGATTGAGAACATAGATTTTTATCTTTTATCTGGATTTTAACCCTCACCCTCTAAGGCATCATCCTTTTCCGACTCCGAGGCAACTATTTTTCAAAGAGAGCCTACTGCTCAAGGGGATATTGACCTTGAGCACACATCTTTTGTTGATCTTGCTACTTCTATCCTCCTCTAAACCATGATATTAAAGAGAATACTGTTGATGATGATTAGGTTTATACCTTAGATATTTCACGAGGTTTTCTTCATATGAGTTTTACGAATATGATGAAGATTTGTAGTCTTATAGACACTTCTTTTTTATAAAATCATATTTCACTGTGAGGCCCCCGGGGGAAGATGATATAGTGTATGATGTGAACAAGACATCTAAGGTTTCCCTATACGAGTTCGTGTTGTGTTTAGGGTTTCATTTCCAATTCCAGACTTGCATTTGAGATATTTTATCTCACCTGAGGGTACACCCACACGGCCTGACCCCAATGTTTGGATGATTATTCTTGGTTCTCTCATAGCCTAACGATGTGTTCATGATATGAACCTCACTAGGGAAATATTAATGAGTGTCTACACCCTCGTATCCACCAAACAATTCCTTAGGTAGTACTTTTTCAATCCTCGTAACCCAAGTCATCGAGTTATTAGGCTCTCTTAAAGATTAAATCATAACTAGAAGACAGCCTTCTTTTATGTCAGTGAAGACTGGGAGTTTTTAAATAAAGAAGTGAAATAAGGATTTGTGAAGGTCCTTCGTGACTGGGGAAAGATTCCTTTAAGCAGTAAATTTTCTCTGTCATTATCTTAGCATTATAGTCATTACAAATTCTATTGGCGATACTAATATCCTTATTCATTTTTTACTTTTGTCTACAAAGTATCTCCAGGTTTGAGCTTTACCCATTGGAAACTAGTGGGTGACGTTGTTAATGTAGGGATCAAAACCTTTAAAGAGTTATTTCCTTTGGATAATCTCGAGGAGTTGGCATCAACTCTATTCCTACCCTTTAAAAGATCTTCCTAAGGTTTCTCCTTTTGCAACTTCTCTGGTTATCAATTAAAATTTTAATTTTAAGCCAAATGACTAACTTTTGTTTATACTTATTTATATTCAAACTCGATAATCTATCTATTGAGGAGTGGGATATGGTGGTCCCTAATCCTATCGGAGACCTGTGACTGAGGCCGAGGTCATACTGGATGATCTAAAGGAGAAGGAACCCACTAGGAGGAAGGAAAAAAAAATTCCACTAACAAACCTTCCACGAAGTCGAGGAAGGATACTAATGGTCATTCTCATCAGACTGATGCCACTATGATCCCAACTTGTCCTTTTATGTAGCACAACCTCCCTTTATCCGGCTAGCTTTTAAGGGATTTTCATAGTGACCTTAAGATCCTTTATATCAACTCTATGAGGGATCGATACTTTCGGAATGAAAACCTTCTCGATTGTGACAATGTATAATTTTCCAATCTCGATAGGGGATATACGGTTGGCCTTGATTTCAATAAAGATTTGCAAGTTAGTCTTATTTAATGTTTTGTTAACTTTTTACTTCTTAAGTTTTCCTCATATTTCATTCCCCCGTTAATGTATTTTTCTATTCTTTATATGTAGGGTCTGATGCTAATGGTGGACCTCTAACAATGGACAAGGAGGAATGAGTTATCCCTCCTGAATGCTCGTGATAATAAGATGACCCTAAATGATTACATGATCAAGTACGAAGCCATTATTGGCAATAAAATATTTGAGCTTCTTGAGTACACTAAGAAAAAAAAAGTTTATATCACTAATATATCCAGTAATTGGGGCGAGGGTAGGCTTGCTCTTTATATGGTCGAGTTTAAGTTTAAGAAAAATGAACGGTGCCATTATTAATGCTATGAAAAATTCTAGAGAAGAGGCCAAAAAGAAGACATTCCTAAGTACTATAACTTACCGAATTCCATGACCTCGATTTCTATTATATACATAGAGGTTATGAGGAGATGAAGGTGTGAGTCAATCAAGAGCATCCCAATCTTGATGAAGAGGTTGGCACTTGGCGGATTGATGATACCATGGAAAAATGACATCTTTATTGAGTGTTGCGCTCAGGAAGATGATAGGGAAGTTACTGAGGCAGCTCCCAATGTTGAGGCTAACACTACTCAGCATGTTATGGACACTCTATAGGTACATGATGTTACTTTTGACCCCATTGTCGATGATGGTACACCTAGTGGAATTATTGTCAACTTTTTGTTGTAAACGTTTTCTACCATAAATAAAAGTAACTAAGACTTATCAGGTCGTATGCAGTCATTGTGGATCTCGACTGTAGTCTTTTCAGAATAGGCTTGTTTATCCTTGTAATTTTGTCCCAAAGATGAGACAAAACTTTGTTGGGTTCATCTTTTTTAGGAGTCGACCCTTATCAATGCCATTGTTTGAGAAATTATCTTGAGTTTTGATCCCTAACCATTTCCCCTTTTATGTCATTGATATGGTTTATCATGATGAAGAAGTATATATAACAAATAAATTAGGTAGGAAATGAGGTAAACTTGTATTTATATTCATCCACAAAGGGGAAAATTTACATTCTTGTAAGAATATCTTACTTACATATGATCCTGCTTCCTAACCCTAATAGTAGCACTTCTTTAGATATTTCATGTTCCAGGATTGGAAAATGGTTATTCTTCAAGGTTTTCAAGCCAATAGGTCCCTAAGGCTACTTATTGGGTAATCTTATAGGGGTCATGATCGTTTGGGTGGACTTTTTTCTACTTGTAAAAAAATTTCTTAAGGACATAATCCTTGACCTTTAATGGATGCCTCTAACCTTTCTGTTATAGTTACTAACGGATCTCTATTGATATGTCATCTTCCACATTTATGCATCTTCTAATTTCTTCAACCAGATATAAGTCTAATCGTCGTTCTTAATCCTTTATCTCCTCAGTGAAGTGTTGAACTCAGTGGTTTGGCAAATTAATTTCACTAGGGATGCGTATGAGTCCTAGTATTCTTTAGATATTCCCATAATATGCTACACAAATATTTCATACATTTCCCATATGCATCTTCAAGTATATCTTTGAAGCCTAAAAGTATAGTTTGGTTCATGACCTTTATCTAATCATTAGTCTGGGGATGAGAAGGAGCTGAATAGAAATGCTTTATCCATTGTTTTTTTATAGTACTCTTTTAATGCATTCTTATCAAAATGCCATCCATAATCGGTGTTGAATGCATAAGGGATTTTGTATCTAAACATTATTATTTGCCACATAAATTATAAACACTTCTTGTTGGCGATCTTAAACAGAGGTTCAGCATTTACCCATCTTACGAAATAATCAACCATCACTATCAAAAACTTGAATTATTCAACTTCTTAGGGAAGAGGGGCAACAATATACATGCCCCATTAAGAAAATGTCCATGATGCCATGATGTGTATGAAGGATTGATGAGGCTGAAGGCTTATATTGACATATCTTTGACAGGAATCATATTTCTTCACTTAGTCATGGGATCTTTAAATAAGGTCAATCAATAATAACCTTATATAATAATTCTATTTGCAAGTGATTGAATCACAATATGACATCCTTAAGAACCGTTATATATTTCTTTTCAAATGTACTCCACCTCATAAGGACGCACACACCTTAGTACAGGAATAGGGAGTCTTATTTTATAGAACATGCCTCCGAAGATAAGAAATTTGGAATCTCTAAATCTAATATTTCTGGCTTTCCTTTTCTCTTTCGAGAGATTCCCATATATCAAAAAGTCAATGATCGAATCCAGCAAAGAAAGGTCAAGATTGATATTGAAGATTAATTTCTAGAACTTCCCTATTGATGATAAGTTTAGGTAACACTTTTTTTGGCACCACCCTTCAAAGTTCGATTCTTATGGCCAAAGCCAATCTTAGTAAAGCATCAGCTCTAGCATTTTCCACCCTTGGCACTCTCCTCATATTTATATTAGCAAATTGGGAAATGATCTTCGTCACTTGGCTAGGTACTTAGTCATTTTCTTATCTTTGTCCTACTATTCCCCTGATATTTTTTTTACCACAAGTTATGAATCACCATGAGCTTGAATTTTCTTTTATCTTATTGATGAGGCAATGTTCAATCCAACTATTAAAGCTTCTTACTCTTCCTCTTTATATGAGGTCAAAAAGTTAAACATGAGTTCATACTAAATATCTATTTCATCAGGGGCCATGAGTATGAGTCCTGCACCACTTCCTATTGGACATGAGTAACCATGCACATATAATTTCTAGATAGGAATGTATAAAGGAAATCGGTGGTCTTCCTCCAGTTGGCCATTTAAGGTAGTTTTTATGTCATCATCTTTGACAATTCCTTTGACTTTCATTAGAACCAAACATGTTTTGGCCGATGTCGAGCTTGAGAGGGAACCTCAATTGAAGAAGTCAAGGCCTGAGAGAGAGAGCCTTTATAACTAGAGCCGAACCTATTTTGTCTGAGGGAGAGGTTTGAGTGGGAGCATAAATTATTGGAGTCGAGGCATGTGTTGAAGGGCCTGTCTTAGAGGATAAACCTTCCATTGAAAAAATTAGATCTTGAAGTGTGAATTATGAAACAAAATAATTACATGCCTAGTGTTTTATCAACCCATTCTTTAAGTCTGTATATTTTAGTTTTTATCCACGTTTTTACGAGATTCGCAACCATAGATTTGGCCTCATAAGGAGTCATCTCCTGAATTATTTACTTCCCACCATCCTCATTGTCCATCGAATCTTCAATGGCCATCCGCATAAGAACTTTCTCCAACCTGTTAGCAGCTGTCAACACTTGTATAGAATTTGGAGTTAACTCACTAATACTTGAGACAAATTGCTTCAACTCAATCGCTTAGCAAGCATGAAGGGTGGAACCAACTAAACCAGTTGCAAGAGGGTGCCATTTTTTCAATATTGGGCTCTATATTTCCTTTTCGTTGAGGGCCAAGTCATTAGAGCCTTATGTTAGTATGGAAATAGTTGGAAGGTAATTTTGCTACTTCTTAGCTAGCCACTTGTTCAAGTCTATTTTCTCCATTTCCTTCTTCGCAAAAAAAAAAAATTAATTACTCGTACTTAAAAAACAGTAGTCAGAACAGAAGAATCAAGAGTTTTCAATTTTTTATTTTTATTTCCCCATACAACAGAATATGGTTAGCAAAAACAACAGACGATTTCTCGAAAATGTAATCTATTTTGAGCATTTTAGACAACACACATTTGTTAAATATTTCGTACACTAAACAAAAATAGAATTTATAAAATCATAAACATTATAAACTTATAATTTTTATGGTAAAGAATTTACAAAATCGTAAATCATAAACGCTATAAACATCTATTTGTTTATAAACGTTACAATGTTTTCGCTTTTCGGTGAAATAAAAGGTAAATAAATAAGAAATCAAAAGAAAGAAATCTGAGGTAAAGAAAGAAATCAGATAACTTACTTGTTTTTCTGGTAAAATCAGAAATCAGAGGTAAATGCCCACCGAAGGTATAGTTTTCAGGTAAAGGCCAGCCAAAAGGAAAGAAATCAAAAGACGGAGGTAGGGCTTTAGGGTTTTTCGTGGGAGGTTTTCCGTTCATGGGTTTTAGGGTTTTAGGCAGAACGAGTAGGGGAAAAGAGGATATCGTTTATTTGTTTAGTTTTATTTTGTTAAAAGTTTTTTTAGAGTTCGTTAAAAATAGAGACCGTGACACTTTTTATAATTTTAATATTTTATATCTGTTTAATGAACTTAGTACTTGAGAAAAAAAAAATTAAAAAAAAGGTTAAACAACGTCGTTTATCTTTAAAACTGCTTTGTGGGAGCCTTGCGCGCGCATGCTCGCCTCACCCCCATTGATCGCCTGAAAAATTGTTGACAACGTATTTTACCACGCATACCCTTTATGCATCGTGTTTCTAAAAAAGCATCACATAAAGGTAAGCATTGACACTGCCTATGCACGCCTTTTAGAACATTGTAATGTGATCAACGTTTCTTAGCTGGGAAATATAAATACTTACATGCTACATATATATATATATATATATATATATATATATATATATTACTTTGAATATTAAGTTAATTGTTATTGATTCCTTATTGAACAACTCTGCTAGATTAAGGATACACCTATTGCATAATTGAGTTAAAATTTTCGTAGTTCTTAACAAAAACAATAGATAACAATACGTCTTTGATAAGTTTTTCATGCAGTAATTAATCACCAACCAAACAAAGCCAGAGCTTGAAAATATTTTACCAACTATAATTTAACAAAAACAAGAACCCCATTGATAACAAAGAATGTTCAGACTAAGGGGAGATCTCTATAACTCCTGTACTTAAGCTCTTATTTTCATGTTTCTCTCTGTGTGAGAGGAGCCTCTGTTTGGAGTGGCAGTTGTTTGTGAGATCAATATATCATAACCACTCATGGATAATTTAATTGTAATTTGTACTTATTTTATTTTCAAGTAAAGTTTGGTAGTTTTCTCTCTCTTTGATTAAAGTTATAGGTTGAACTTGAGGGTAATATTCCCTGTCAAATATTATAGTACGCGTTGTTTAGTCATTTTAACTTTTAAGGTAATCACTATTATCATGTTTAGTATAAATGAGGATTAGAAAGAGAAATTAGGCATTTTGCCTCTAAATAAATGTTGTTGTTCTTATTGTTGTTATCTAGCTTAAAATAATCGCTTCCACACCCCACTACACATCAAATTGGTATAAGAGTACAACTCTTGATGTAGTCTCCGAAGTTGTTGTAGGGCTATGGACAAGACTCAAAGGAACTGGCCAAACACTCCTCGAAATAAGTAATACCAAAATCACTGATGGTAAGAGGAAAAGCGTTGAAATCCATACTGAATAACAACCTCACTCATGGTTCAAAGTTAAGCCCGATACCGTGATGATACGACAGAGTTGACTAGGTATCGATACCCACCAATCCGATTTTGAGTTACGAATTGAGTTTTAGTTTATTGGTGTGAATCGAACCTATATAGGTCATTTCTTGATAGTATTTTGCTCATATCGGTGATATCATGGTAGAATCGACCCATATCGGCGATATCACGCTAGTATTGAGCTATATCGGTGATATATCGATCGAGATGGTATAAGTTATTAAGAATCGATCTCTCTATCTCAGCCTCTAACTCATTTAATTGAGTCTTGATTTTTCATCCATGTCACGATCGTAGCAATCGCTTTCAATTCTATGTGGGCATATGATGTTTCGTGATCGCAAATTGGATTTTTTGGGTTAAATCAATCATTTCTTTTCTTTTAGTATTACTAAAGGGCTTATCTCCCGTTTAATCTTCTTTTTATATGTACTTAATTTGTATTAAAATGTATCATTATTTATCTATCCTTAAAGTGTGTAATTATTTACATTATATATATCCTTAAGTACTATTATAACATTCACAAAGAATATATTACTAAATATATTTTTATTTAGACAATGTTATGCATACTAAATGATGATTCAATATAAATAATTAGACAATGTTATGTGTATTAAATGATAATTTTGTACTTTTCTAATTAAGCCATGTTATTATTCTTTTTTTTTTAAATTTTCTACATTTTTCAAGTTTTTTTAGTTCTCTAAATATTGTATAGATGCATATATCTCGAGACAGAGACCGATACCAATACCGAGTCAAACATTATTTTGGGTTAATATCCAAGTATTAACAGCATATCCAAAGATTAGCAGTATATTCAAGTATCAACAGTCATAACATCATTATAGCAGTCATAGCCTTATAACTACATTATAGCCACAATATTATATCACCATCGCAGCCATAACATTATAGCAAAATTATAGCATTATAGAATCAATATAGCATAGCATCATTAGTTAAACTGTTCAATCATCCATATCATTATATTAGCAACCATAACAACATTATATTACTTTTATAAATTGAAGATTAATTCCAATGCAACTATTATGGTTAGTAATGAAGTGATTTATATGTGAATTTGTGTATACCATCTTCAAAGTGCTTAGGATAATTTCAATTTATTTTTCTAAATTGATAATTAAAATATTGGCAGATGGTTTATACCATCTTTAAAGTGCTTTTGATAATTAGTAGTTTATACAGTCATTTATTCCTTTTGAAAACTTTTAGGATCTTACTAAAATTTGTGCGGAGAGCTTGTAATGTGAATCCGAGATTAAAGCAACTTTGCAGTTGTTTAGTAGGCAAGTTAAATGGATTAATGTTTTATTATTTTCAATTGTGAATTTTGTTATTGTATATGTTAATTATTGCTAAATTTGTTGAGAATTTTTTATGTTTGAGACATTTCCCCCGAGATTGAAAATTTATGTTGTAGCAGTGGCGAAAAAGTTTAATTCAAATATTTTGTGGTTTAATTTAACAACCAAATATTTTGAACAGACTCATGTTACAAATTATTTATCTGTTGCCTTGGGTATTAATCACTTCTTGATGAAATGCCTTTGCTCACATTTTTTTAACTGCCTTATACACCCAGTATGTATTTGTCTTGTTTGCATGGACCTACGTCATGACCAAGTTCAAAAAGATTGGTATAATAGGATGGTATGACATTGTATTCCATTTGTTGCCATTTTTATATCATATTATTTGTTATATAATCATTTTTATTGTTATACGAATATTATATAATACTTAATTAATGAATCACATTTTAAATAAATGCCATCTCTCTTAGATGTGACTAGGTGCCCTTTGAGATCACAATCTCTTTATTATGGACAGATCTTGGACTTCCACGAGTAGATTATCAAGTGAAAATTAAAAAAGGATTAAGGATTCTTTTAGATTTTCTAAATCATATGAAAAAGGGCGTAACTCCATCCCATTCCCATGCTCTAAATGTGGGAGTGGATGCAAGTGGAGTATAAATGTGGTTAAAAATCATTTATATGCGAATGGTTTTAATGAAACTCATCGTACATGGATATGTCATGGATAAGTTACTAAAAGTGCGACCCCACCTAATAACAACACATGTGATCCAAACCTTCAAGATTATGTGATGGAGATTCTAGAGGATCTTGAAAATATAGTGGAGACGGTTCAAGCTACACAGGAGGATTTTATGGGAAGATCCTGAAAGCTTTAAAAACTTGCTCGACGATGCTCAAAAGCCTTTATATGGGGGTTGTAAAAATTTCACTAAATTATCAGCATTGGTAAATCTTTTCAACTTGAAAGCAAGGAGTGAGTGGACCAATACAGGCTTTTCGAAGTTATTGGAATTATTAGAAAAATATTTCTAGAAGATAATGAATTTCCTATAACTACAAAAAATGATGTTAAAACATTATTAATTTTTGGAATGGGATATGAAAAAATACATGTCTGTCCTAATGATTGCGTACTTTGTAGGAAAGAGTACGCCGATGCTACTATATACCCTATGTGCAAAACTTCAAGGTATACGTTAAGGAAGAATACAACTGATCGAAAGGACGATGTGTCGCCAAAAGTGTCATCGTATTTTTTACCTATTACATGGTTTAAACGATGATACCAATATGTTCAAACAACAGTAGATTTGACCTGGCATGCAGATAAAAGAGAAATTGATGGCAAATTATGTCACCCGGTCGATTCTCTGGCACGGAAGTTGGTTGACGATAAGTGTCCAGAGTTTGGAAGGAAGCAAGAAACCTTCGGTTAGCACTTTCAGATGATGGAATAAACCCAGATAGTTTTCTTAGTAGTAGGTATAGTTTTTGTCCAACTATGTTGATAAGCAACAATTTTATCGTTCGCTGAGCGCAAAGAGAAATTTTTGTATGTGTACAATGTTGATATATGGTCCAGGTCAGCCAGACAATGATATTGATGTTTAATTGGCACCCTTAATTGAAGTTATACAAACTTTATGTCATAAAGGTGTTCATACTTATGATTCTTATCAAAAAGAATGTTTTACGTTAAAGGCTATACTTGTGTGGAATATTAATGATTTTCCTGCATATGGGAATTTGCGCAGTTGTATTGTAAAGGGATATTCTGTATGTCCAATTTGTACTAAAAAAATTGATTCTATTAGATTAAACAATTATAATAAGAATATATATATGTCACATCAAAGATTTCTTTCACATGACCATCCATTTGGAATGAAAAGAACGCTTCCAATTGTCAACAGGAGTTTCGAGTACAACCTGAACCGTTGAGTAGTGAATAAGTATTCAAGAAATTGGTAAGGATTAGGGCATCTTGGGAAAAGACGGTGAGCTTCAATAAGACTGTAAAATAAAATAGAAACCATTGTAAAGACCACGATGAAGGTAGTGTTTCCTCCAAAGATGAATATATATATGCACAAGTTGTGACAGGATGAATCTCCAAAATGTAACGCCCTGTGTTTTTATAATTGATTTATTTAATTAAATGGGAATTTTCAAAAAAAAAAAAAAATTAGATTTTTGGATTTTCATTAATTAATTATGTTTAATTCATTATTTGGAAAGTAGAATTTCAAATGGAATCGAAATCGGATTTAAAATGAAGTTTTTATGAGAGTCTTAAGTTTAGCTTTAAAAAAATACTTGTCACGGATTTAGGCCATGACTAATGGAAAATTTGATTTTCGGTTAAATGGAATTAAACAAAGGGGAATGGCAGTGGACGCGTACCAGATCGATCGACTATGCTAGATTTGAGGCGGTTCGGTGATTTTATTTGTAATGTTAGAGTGGGATTAGGATTCCTAATTAGTATATAGGATTAATAATCCGTAGGGCGACTTCTCATAATCACTTTTTCCCAAGTTTTTCACCAGAGAACTCCTCCAAAAGTTTTTCCTCTCCACCTAATCATCAATCTCCAACATAATCAATTTTTTGTCACAAGTTTTGGGAGGCTTAATTGAGGTCTAATCAAGTTTGTACAAGAACACTTATTTGTTAATTTTTCAACAGGAACCCAACCGTTCTATCAGTTTTTCTTTAACTAAATCTCAGGCACGAATACTCTATTCTTTTTCTTTATTATTATCCAATTTAAGTGTCTCCTAAACACTTAATTACATCTTTTCTTAAAATTAATTAGTAATCTAATTAGAGAAAGTGGACACTAACTATGAAGCTATTTTTATTAAATGTTTTAATCTGAATAATATTCATAACCCTTGGGTACGTAGGATTGATGAGTGGATTTTGGGTTTTATTATTATAGGTTTCATGTAGAAAAACCTTGGTTTTGAATTAAATAAATTTTGGAGCGTATAACTCATGTAATTTATGTAGAGATAATGAAATTGGAAATATGATGTATTAATGATGAAATATTGGTGTATTTAATTTAAATAATTAAATGGGTTTAATTGGGTTTTTATGACGTTGTGATAATTAAATTAAGATTTAACTGAATTGGAATATTGTGCGTAGTTTTATACGTTGAATTATTATGATTGGTTGTGTGACTTGTTGGCATTATTTAATAGCCTTTTGTGACGACAGGTTGTTGGGTATTTTGTTCTCCCTATATTTTAGGATTTCTTCTAGGTATAGGAATAGTGGGTACGCCTTTTGATGATTTTCGTCTTCTAGGTATGGGACTAGTGGGGGTAAATTATTACAACTTTACTATGTCAGGGGTGGGATTATTTTTTGTCATTTTATCATCATTACGCTAGCCTAGGCATGAGACTAGGACGAGGTTTATGTTAGAAATTCATCCTATACATCGGGTAGGACGTATTGAGAACTTCTGGACCCTTAAGTATGGGACTAATGGGTATATTGAGTGAACTGACATCGATTAGAAGGGTAGGGTAACTTATAAATTGAGAAATTGAGAATTAATAACTAAGATAAAAATGGGTATTAAAATTTGTGGCGGCATAATGTGTCGGGGCCAATAGTTTAAACGGGTCAGAGGATGATTTATGTTGTGTCGTGTGTGTAACCTTGTCAAATTGTGGGGGATCGACAATTTAAACGGATTCAGCTGACGTTTTTTCAAGGGGAAGTGTGACGTATTTGGTGAATTATCACCCATGGTGGGAGGGCTGCGATAATGAATTTCGGTGAATTATCACCCACTGCGGGAGGACCGCCATACCTAATAATTACTGAAGTAAAAACATAAATTATTGAGAAATTTGGTAATTTGGGTTAATTAATAAAAGTTTAACTCCGAGGCACTTGGGAATTTAAAATCATATTGGTGTGTTCTTTTGAAATGGGGATCTCTGCGGGTAGTTAGTGATTCATATTTATCGCAGTTAATTATCTCCGTTAATTTAAAATATTCTTTTGTGATATTTATTGCGTATAATGCTACTATCTGGGTTCACGGACCCTATTTGAGGGAAGTAGTGTGTATTTCATGCTCGGGGCTCTGACCTCGTGCGTTGACTAACTTTTTCAAGAAATAGTATTTGGAAAAGCATCATAGATTTATTTGGAGAATTACTTGGAGGTCCAGTTGGAGTGGTATTGGTTTAGTTTAGTTTTTCATTCCTTCGCCTTTACTTTGAGACACAGTTTATGGTTTTGATTGGGCCATTCGGTTCCAAAGTTGTATGGGTATTTTCAGTTATGTCGCTAGATTCAGTTGGAGATTAGTCAGTTTCGTATTAGTAAGAGAATGGATTTATTTTGAGTTTAGCATGGAGATGGATCTTTTATCGCTTAGTTGGATGGTTTACCTTTTGGGATTGATTATCTTCTATCTTGTGGAATAATTTTATATGTCTCATATTTGTCTCATGTTAAGAATGGTATTTTATTTACTCATGCCCGACTTAGTTTTAGTGGCGGCCGATACCAGAATTACGTGGGGTGTGACAAAAAATTGGGTTTTTTTTCTTTTGCAAAAGTGTTTTTTATGAAGTTTCCAAAAGTTTTATACTTTTTGAGCATTTTTTATGAAGTTAGATGAATTGATAGTTTTTTTTAATGTTTAATATTTTTTGTGAAGCTCAAATTGTTGATACAATTGATATAATACTCGTTTTGTGAAGTTGATGTAGTTCTACATGTCCTAAAAACTGAGATTGAAACTCAACAAGAAAACCTTGAATTTAACATATGATTTGAATGGTTTTGAGCCCCAAGTGGTCTTGTAACGGGGTACAACAATAATGTCCTTTAAACCATAAGGTATTTCGTGAAGGCGGGTTATATATATGCCTTGGTCTAGAACTCGATCGATTTCCTTTACCTGCTTTTATGTTAATGCTTCCGTAAAAGTGATCACATAATCAAGAATTGGATTGTGCCTTATTAGTATCTTCAAAAAAATTGTAGTAATCTCCTTTGATGTAATCTGCTTTGTCTTGATGAGTTTTCCAAGCTCAAGAATGCTCATAAAGGCAATATCTTCTTCACTTTTTGGCCTCTTTACACCAGATAAAGTAGGATAACCAAATATTTTGTTTGTTGTTTGTCTCTTCAAGACTCCATTGAGTCAGTGGCAAATGGGCAGAAAAATCGTCAATAGTTAAGGTCATTACCTCGACTATAAGCTGTGATGATCAAAACTATATTGTTGTTTTCTTCACTGATTTCTTGATTTTTTCAGTTTCACGGTTGTTTATGCTAAGATGCATATTACGTTTGTAATTGTGAGTATTTCGTGTGTAACGTATTTAAAATGTTCCCAACTATGCTAATATAAAACATTAACAACCTGAAAGAACAACAATAAATATTATAATCTATAACAGTCACTGTTATCTCTATGTTCAACAATTACTAGATTAATGATAACTATCTCACTATTCAATAATTATTCTAAGATGATTATTACTAACTACTATTTCTCTGTTTAATAATTATGCTAAGATGCTTATTAATAACTTCCATCTCTCTTATTAATAATTATGCTGAGATATTTTGTTGCAATGTTCTAAATGTATTCTACACTATGAAAATTCTCGTTTTAGGTTCTCTGTCATTAGAGGAACATAGAAGAAATATGGGAACAAGACATAGATAACTTGGAGCCTTCAGAACATAATTCTAATAACACAAGAAAAGGTAGAGGTATTGTTGTTTGTAAATGGATAACCAAAATGGAAGATGACAAAACAGTTCAACCCGATTACAACATATCTGGGCAACCCCCTGGTAAAACAAAACTTGATTTAATGACTTATAGAGGAGTCAAAGTTAAGATGATGATTCTGATACGTTATGGATAATGGAAGAAAGTTCCTATTCATTTGAAAGAAAATTTATGGACACCTTTGCAAGTAAGTATTTGATTTCCCCCATGTGTCTTATGTAAGAGTGCGAACTAGATCACATTAGAGATTTACACACACACACACACACACACACACACACACACTAGTGGAATGCCCATCCCTGAAGGCACGATGAAAATTTCCTAAGTACGTAATCGTAAAATGACAAACTTTCCAAAGTACATAATTTCAAAACTGCAAAAATTTCGTTCCTCAATCAAAAAAAGTGAAAGTTTAATATTCAAAACTTAAACATGAATTTAATAACCGTGAAACAAAACTTGAATGTAAAATAGATGATATACTAATAGTATGCAATGTGCCAACAACGTCGAATTACACCAATGTTCAACAAACTCGTATCTTTATTTTTTGAGCTGAAATAGTACCAACTAAAATAAAAGAAAAAATATTAGATGAAGCTTGAACGAAAAATATATATATACCGTTATGAGAATAAAAGTAGACGTATCATCAAATTTGTCAACGTGTCAGAATCTATCGACGCTTAGATGTTGGGGTGTAGTAATGGTGCGTACTTTGAAGAAAGAAAATAGAAAAATATATCAACAAAAACAACCTATAAAGAAATATTTGACGGAAATTTGGTCCCAACACACAACTAATTATATCAATAGCTAACGTGGCCAGTTCAAATCAACATAGAAAACTCACTGATTTAATTAAAATAAACAAACTCATAGACACATTCAAATAAATCAAATATGAGTTTGATGATATAAACTAAATTCAAATAAATAAGTAATGAGTTAATTAGCAAAAAATAAGAAAAATCATTCAATTCAATAATAAACAACATTTAAATCCCCCATAAACCAATTCAAATTGACTTCATATTGGGGCGACCCTACCTAAACTCATTGGGGAAGCCCTGCCTATATACTCAAATTGGTCGTGTGTCACGAAGAGTATAAATCCTCATAATCAAATATCATTTTCTCGAATTCGAAACCAGCATCATCCTTCTCAAAAGCATTAAACGATCCAAATTTACTGCTATCATCCCCATGTTTGTCTTCTCATTACTTCAATGCACCAAAAGCTTGTTTGAATCCTTCTTGATACCCACGTGAAAGACAAAGTGACATCACAAATAGGATAGCTACAATGGAGATTCTCATAGAGATAGCTACCAAAATCCACACCTGAAGATTTATATTTGGAAATTTCTTCGTAAATTCCATACTGAGACTCGAAGTCATTTTTTGACGATATAAAGACCCCTGAAATTAGAAAACGCGATAATTTTTGTTGTAAGTCCTTGTACAAATAAATAAACAATAAATGATATGTTTGTGTCCACTGATACTGAGATTTTCCCATGTGCATTATGTAATTTTTTCACCTCATCACAGCATTGCCATTAACACTATATTCATAATATATAGTAGTTCCTTTGACACGAATGGGTATTAAATTTAGATCAAATGTAATGACATTGCTTAAATGTCCATTGTTCCTTCAGATAAAAAAATTCCCTGGAATTAAATGAGAAGGATAAACGAATTAAATGTATATAATACAACAAAGATAAGAGCGCATACACATAATTTCTGAAATTAAACAATACAAATAAACTAAAAGGGGAAAAGAGAACAATTTTGCATACTCAGCTATGCTTAATTCTATAATTTCAAATACCAACACAATAACAAAAGGAGAAAAACAAACTACTGAGTTGTAAAAGAATAACAAAACAAATGATATCTTTGTATAAAAATCAATAATCATAAAGTTAACTGATAAAGCCCTTGTGGTTTCCCTATATAAATACATTCATCTAGAAAAAAGAAGATGCCTCAACAGTAAGTCTGCTAAACTGGTTTATTTGCATTGTGTTAACTTGTCATTGGAGCTAGGAAAATGGTGGAACCCACACATATGCATACCTGAAAAAAGGAAAGACAAATTCATAAAACTCATGTGACACGACCTATTAATGGTCTTTAATAGGGGTGGAAGCGGTACGGGTTTTTACCATTTTGGTTTCATATATTAAAATACCAGAAACCGATCTTACCGAAACCGAAATTACCGCAAAAAAGTTGGATGGTTTTGGTTTTAATATTTAAAAAACCGATTTACCGAAATTACCATACTGAATTTATCGAAACCAGAAAAAACTGTACCGAAATTACCGTACCGTACCGTACCGTACCGAATTTACCGAAACCAGGAAAAACTGTACCAAAATTACCGTACCGTACTAAATTTACCAAAATTATCGTACCGTACTGAATTTACCAAAATCACCGTACCGAATTTATAAAACCAGAAAAATTTGGTTTGGGTTTTGGTTTTAATATTTAAAAAAGTTGGTTGGTTTTGTTTTTGATTTTTTTGGCGCTTTTAGTGCTGTTTATTGAAACTACAAAAAATCGAAACCAGAAACCAGAAAAACAAGAATTTACCGAAACCAGAAAAAAACCAAAAGAAACCAGAATTTACCAAAACCAGAAAAAACCAAAATTACCCAAAAAAAACCGAAATACCAGCCGGTTTGGTTTTGGTATTGATTTTGGTGTACCGGGCAGTAAACAAGTACGGTTTGGTTTTACCATCCAGAGTTTTGTTTTGGTATTGGTATCTACTATTTACCGACCAAACCATACCGCTTACACCCCTAGTCTTTAAATTCAAGGTTAGGATGGTGTTAATGGTCATGTTTCTTACACACGACCTGTTATTGTATAAATGAAATTATAAAGGCTAAAGAATTAAGAAACCTTTAAAAATAAATTGAAATAAAGGAAGAATTGAAATAAAAAGAAGAAATATCAAAAAGTGACATTGAATTCCAATCCACCTGTCGTTTTCTGTAACCTTTTAAATTATCCAGACATATAACTTCATATTGTCAAATTCCTACTTAGTCTGGGAATATGCACACTGCTTTTTAAATATTACATGTCATCATATACACATTTTTGTGTACTTTGTAAACATTCACCTAATTCATGTTTAAAAAAATGAAAGTAAACAGTGATGAATAATCATCTATGGAAATAATCATTAACTATATTTTTTCTTGATCTGTAACAATGTCGAGAAGTGTATCATTCTCTCCCTTAATGACTTTATGGCTTTCTTCAATGTGTAATTAAAGCTTCGATGTAGCTTTCCAATTCCTCAATTCAAGTTCATCATGTTCTGCAATTTTTTTCATTAAATAAGGGGCTCCGAATTAACAATTTTATCCTCTTGAAATTCTTTAGAAGATCCCCACAGTTACTCATTTTCTTGCTCAAGGTGTGCGACTCTGTGTTCCATATTTTTGAAATATGTCTCTTTGGTTCCTAACAAGTTTCTTATTTTTGAAATTTCTCTTTCCTTCTTAAGGGTCAACTCCTTGATTTTTCACGTTGCTTCTTCAAACTTAAAAGAAACATGCTCAGATGTGAATTAAATTCTAACATCTCAACTTCGAGAAATTTTCTCCTTCTTTCTTCATGAGCTAAGGCTTGGTCACACATACTAATTTTTTGAAGCAGCGCGTCCTACACCATGAAACACGCGCATGGATGGATTGGAGTGTCTTTTGTATGTCCATATATCGAAACCTCGAGCTTTGCAAGACTTAGTAGAGTCCAAATAAGATACCCTTGAGTATTCATATAATTCAACCAAATGTATTTGTCACGAGTCACTCTGCAAATTCCAACCCAACAATTAAATGATTATATTGAGAACCAAACGTATTTTTAATGAGATGTTTAAAAGAATTTTCGACACGTAATAAATATAAAACATCAATATTCTTCTAAACTCAATATGTTGTTGAGAAGAATTCATATCTTACCCTTCTAAAAATCTAAAACAAAAAAGTTCTACACTGTTAAAAAATACATATAATAGACCTGTAAAATCTAAATTCATACATTGAAAAGAAGGAGAAATATTTACTCTTTTAAGTGACATAGCACATAAACCTATTCTTGCAAGTTACGGTGAAGAAAATAGAAGTTTTGCTACACAGAGAAATAAATGTTATGTATTTCAAATAAATCTATAATGAAGTGTTCATAAAAATTAAAGATAAAAATAGAAGTTTTATAGCCCAAATGAACTTTGAATTAGGGTATAGAGAAAAGTAAATGTCCATGCCACACTAAACCAAATATTTCATCCCAAAAAATTTTCATTCTTAACACATCCAAGAAAATATTCAACGTAAATAACCAATTTGACATTTTTTCAAACACATGGTGTGAGGATAAACTAAAATTAAACAAAGGAAACAACTAAGCTTACCTATAATAGGCCATGTAAATTTATATTGATTTGTAAATTTGTGCCATTTTGGAAACAACACAAACCAAAAATTACAACATTTCAGAATGAACTACACAAAACACTAATAAAAATGATAAACTCAAATCTGAAAAAGAGAGAGAGAGAGAGCTGAATAAAAATGAAAACAAAGTACCTGAATAAAAAGAAGTTAAGAATACAGTAGTTGAATAAAAATCAAAACAAAATACCTAAATAAATGTAAGAAACACCAATCTTTTTTTGCCCCCAAAAGTTGATCATATGATAAAAACAAACTTGACATAGAAAAGAATCAATAGCAATCTCTGCCTGACAGTAGGATGTCCTAACAGTTCAATCGGTACCTGAACATAGAAAAAAATCAATAGCAATCAGTACTAACCATAGGTTGTCCTAATAGGGTAAAATCTTGAACATTAGAAAGGTCCTATATTACCTTCTCATGAATCAATGCTACAAAACAAAACAAATACCTATTAATCACCTAATTATACGAAAAGATATTTACTTGAAAAATAATAAAAGATAGTACTAAAAATAACTGAAGGTAAAAAATCAACGTTAATTCAATAAACAACCATATTCTAAGATTCGCTGAACAAACGAAACCCCTATATATTAATAATAACAAGATATAAGTACACAAACCAAGTAAACGTAGTTAATTAAAGGAGAACATAAGGACTTATCCAATAAATCTTAGACATTTTGAACTTTGATCTTGTTGTAAATTGAGATAGTTTATCAACAATGTGAACCTCTTAAAAGATCGAAGACATACTAAATAATTTTTTAAAGCATAGAATATTCATAGTAGTTCACCCAAAGAATAATGAATTAAACTTAATGCCTAAAATTACTCGATCCTAAAATTGTACAAAACTAAGAGGCCACTCAATGTAGCCCGAAAATTTACTTGATCTTGAAAAATATAAAAAATATTGACATGAACAACAAAGATGTGCATAGAATATAATAGCTCAAAACCATCAAAATTGCTACCATCGCCATTGTCTACTTTTTCTCTTTTGATCTTGATTCGTTTGTGGTTGTAGTATTACAGGCTAAGGAAGGACACCATTGTCAATATTCTGAATGTATGGTTGCACCTTCTCCTCCAACATTTTGTTTAGCTTTTCTTGACGCTACTTCATTTCTTACTATGAATCCAGTATTTTATCAGCATCTCTTTTGTCATTAAGAAGAACTGCCATCTCATATACGTTTTTTGGATCTTTGAGATCTTCCATAGTCCACGAAGATGCATTTAATGGAAGGTCCAAGCCCCCCGTAATTTTAAGGCCACGGTGGAGGATCGGGCTTCTTTACTTCGGTCTCTAACGCATTTTTGGCCTTATAATAAGGGATGTTTTTTTTACAATAGTAAGATCATCCCTAGAACGATCAGGGTCTATGGAAATTGGGTCTTCTTGCAAGTACTCCCACCCAGGGGTGGAGCTAGGGTTATTACTGAGAGGGCCCTAGGTGGTTTTCACAAAATGATACTCTATAGAAAATAAAAAACAATTATTTTTGTGGTGAATAAGAAAAAAAAGTTGGTGGAGTTTTTTGTTTTGAAAAACAATTGAGTCCAAAATAGTCTAAACAATTTCTCAAATTTTATCTACTATAAAACAATTGCAGGAAGTAAAAAAAACTCTTATTCCCTAATTATGTTGAAAAATTAAACAACAATCATGTAATCAAGTCAGGGGATTTAAGGAAGAATCAACCTCGACCCTCTGAATCAGCCACTTTGATTTGAACCACGAAATTGGTCATCGCAATCTTTAGGTCTGCTAAATCAACATTGACCTCTTAAGTTGTCACTTCAATTTAACCCACTAAATTGTTTATCTCAATCTTTAGGTCCATAGATTCGACCTCGACCCTCTAAATCATTCACTTTAAATTGACACGCTGAGTTGATCATGTCAATCCTTATGTTCACAGAATCGATCTCGGCCCTCTAATTTTGTACTCTTAAACTGACTTACTAAATTGGTTATCTCAATCCTTAGGTCCACAGAATTGACCTTGATCTTCTGAGTTAGTCGCTTCAAATCGACCCATTGAATTGGTTATCTTAATCCATAAATCTATAGAATCAACCTCATCCCTCTAAATTGGTCACTTTAATTCGACCTGTTGAATTAGTCATCTAAATTTTTAGGTATACATAATTGACCATGACCCTCTGAATCAGTCTCTTAAATTTGACCTGCATCTCAATCTTTAGGTTCCAAAATTGATCTCGAGCCGCTAAAATGATCATTTAAATCTTTAGGTCCACAAAATTGAGCTTGACCCTCTGAATCAGGGATCTCTATCCCATAGGTCCGTAGAATTAACCTTGATCCTCTTTTCAATCATCAATGAGGTGTCTATCATTCGATAACCTTCACTTGTTCCATGATCTCCCAATGAGGGGCTCTATAGACACCCTATACTAGTACTCCCCTAGGTACCTTCTTAGGTCTATAGCCCTCATCCCTCTATAAAACCAAGGTCCTACTCCGTGTACTGATCTGAAGGCCATCGAACAATCCCAAGCCCCGTTTGAATTTATTTAACCTTCCAACCTGAGTGAAGCTCAATGAAATATTGAAGGGCTCCGAATCCCCTTTCTAATGGTCCATACAATACACGAATCGTCCCAACAATTTGTATAGATGATCCTTTTTACTCTAAGAATTGATCTAAAGGCCACCACTGGGTTCTCTCGAGCCTCGCTTGACTCGAGTAAATTATCCAACCTTATAAAAGATCAACAAAATCTCTAAAGACTCTTAATTCCCTTTCCAATTGTCCATTCCATGCATGACTCGGCCCCGTAGTTCGCAAGAACGATCTTTTTTACTCTAAAAAATGATCTGAAGGCCAACAAGATCTCTCAATCCCCGTTTGACTCTGGTCAACTCTCTAACCAGAGATAAAAATATATAAATGTCGAAGGGCTCTAAATTCCCTTTCTCAAATTTTGTGTCTGTCGTGTGCAAATCGGCTTCACTATTCGCATGAACGACCTTTTTTACCCCGAAAGGCCATGGGGTGCTCTAGGTCCCCATTTGACTTTAATCAGCCCTTTAATTTGAGATAAGATTAATGAAATCTCGAAGGGATCTAAATTCATTTTCCAACGGTCTGTGCCATGTGTGAATCAGCCTCACGAGTCACACGAATCACCCCTTTTGCTCCTAAAATCCCTGTTGAGAGACCATCGAGTGCTTCTAAGCATCATTTGACTTCAGTCCACTACTAAACCCAAGATTATCTCAATGGATTCTTGAATGGATTCGAATACCCTTTCCAATGGTCCCGACCATTCACGATTTTCATTTTATGCTTGGTTTTCTAAAAAAGTTCATTTCGAACTGCCTATAGGGAACTCAGACCCCCTTCCTATCGGTAGGGAGTGCTTTTCTTACCCAATAAGGCAGGCACTATTTTGATAAGAAGGTCAGGGGACATTTTGTTTGTCACCCCCCAAACCTTAAAATGATACTCTTTAAGGAGAACACGACCTCATTCCTACAGACGTCCCTTTCAGTAATCAGAAACATTCTCTCTAAATGAGAGGATCGTCATTTCCAAAAATTCTACTTTCCAACATTCCTTCCATTTCTATTATCTCAATTTCCTACCACCTATATTCACTTACCTCGTCCTACTTTAGCACTATTATACCACCATAAAATCATCTTACATACCTTCCAAATTCAGAAGCAAAAGTCTTATAAAAACTTTATTACTACTCGTTTTTGGTTTATGTATATACCATTATTTACTAACTTTATTTCCATTTTGATATCTTTTTAGTCTCCCTTTATTATCTCACATAAATTAATATCCATTTTTAATATTAATAATCATATAACCTATTTTAATAAAATCCAAAAGACAAAAAATAGGGTTTACTTGTAAATTCGAAAAGTAAAACTTCCTTACATTTTTAACTTTTACACTTGGACACACATTCTTAAAAACTATCCAAGGAGGAATCATAAATTTGGTTTTATGAGTTAAAACCCACCTCTACAACTTATGCTACTACGTCAACTTTGATGAGCCTTGGTCTATGTAGGCATCTTAGGCCAATACTATGATTTGAGTCCTCTTTTTTCATTTTATGAATTTATATTATAATATATCTATTTTGTGAGTCATGATGTCCTATATATTTGTGTCTCGTTCGATATGCGCTTTCTCTTTCATATAGTGATTCGTGATTCGGCGAACACTCACATCATATGTTTGTGTTATTTTAGGTACACTCCTATGGGTGATTTCGCCCCATCTTTCCCATGATGCCAGTCGAAGGATTTTCTTTCCCATTATTTATACTACACACATGTACGTAGACATCATGCTTTAATGAAAAGGAGAATATTAAAATAGCCCATGAGAAACTGAAATGACCTAATGGGAGCCTAACACCTTCCCATCCTAAAACTTAGTTCTTGGGACGTTGATACACCTGGTTTCATATTCATAAGTATGACCATGATGTCGTTCTCTCAATGTGTATACATTTATTTTTCCTGTTTAAAGAAAACCATGCCGACGACTCCATTCCTTCATGTTATCCCTTTCTAATGATGATCAGTTTTATAGCCGATCCAATCCGTGAAGATACCAGTGTGAGTAGTGAAAAAAGCACCCATATATCCTCGAATAACCTGCACATGCATAGTGGAGAAGAGAGGGAGACTTCTCCAGGTCTTCTGTCCCATCCTAATTTTGGTGTCGGCTTTAGCCAGAGGAATCCGACTCAAATGGCCACAGTTGGCCTGAAACAATACTAGAAGGTTGACTCATCAACAACCTCCATATCAATCAGGCAACCAGTTAATCTTGTCTCAGCTCAACCTGTAAAATGTGGGTTCTTCAAATACAATTAGTATTAAGTCAGGCGTAACACCTTTTCAAGATTGGGATAATACCGTTAAGTATTAAATGTTGGTAGTGTCCACAGGTGCGTCATTGATAAGAGAACTCAATATTTAGACTTATATTAAATAACATATTGGAACAAAAGATGTATGACAAGCACAATAAATAGATAGGACCAGCAGGAATCGTGGTCGGGGGGAGAAAGAACAAGGACTTTAGGAACAATGAAGGCAATGTAGGAACTTCAAGCTTAGTTAATGCTCAATCATGAGTGTATTAGATAGGTGTGGATAGTTAATGTTCTCTCGGCGTTCTTGACTGTGGAGGAATTCGGGCAGTAATTCTAGGCTCAGAATTACCTCTCCTTTAACTTGTTCATCTGGTGTATATATATGGAGGGGGAAAGGATGCTTAAGTAAGCTTGCCTATTATCGGTTTGATTGGGTGCATTAAATGCACATGATATTGCATTAAATGCATGGGATCCCATGGTTTTGGTAAGAACCAATTCTATTGACTATAAGTATTGTGGGCTTTAATGAGGGGCGTGACATGCCTGCTTGAGGCTTACTTAAGGATGGATAAATGGTCTGGTTTGGTGAACTATGCCTGCCATCTTATGGATAAACCCATTTAAGTGCTACATTTTTGAGTCCCTACATGTGAGACATTATCATGTCAGAAAGTGAGTTAAACACTGAGTCACGTATCTGGTGACATCAGTCAGGTGGTCTGGTAGGTGGCTCGAGTGTCTTGGCATTTATTTATTGGTTAAATGTTATTTTGGGGCTAAGTTGCAAGACGGAAGTACCTCGAGGAGGTTCCTTCGAACATGTAAGTGTTAAGGTGGCTCAGTTGTTATGTCTCAAGTGACCATTTATTCTAAATGAAGTTTTTCCCAAGTTTGTGAAGAGGGTTAGTAACTGTATTCCCAACGTTGCCTTGTTCTCAATATTCCCAACCATGTCCCTGCATGGTTCCTAAGAGAAGGTTTCTCGATAGAGAATGTTATCTCTCCCATGTCGTGCCAGGCATGGTCCCTTGTGGGTACCAAACCACCTCACTCAACATACATTTGTAAGATAAAGTAAATGACACAGTCATCTATTACTTATTACAACTATTGTCATGGAGGTGACTTTGATCTATGAATTGGATCCCTTGAACTAGGTAAATTAGAGAATCTTCGAGGTGGGTCCTTCGAGCCACTTCTGTGAAGAATCTTCGAGGTGGGTCCTTTGAGCCACTTCTGTAAAGGCTCTTCGAGGTGTGTCTGTTGGAAACCTTCCTTCTCTTTCTTCATGAACCAATAAATCTGTTTGACTAAGTTAACCATCCTATGGTGGGGACACCCCTACATTTTCCCCTTCGTAGAGATATTTATTTATTACAAGAAGAAATATTTGTACGAAACCCTCTGTATATCTTCAGTCTTTTCTTTAGGAAAAATGAAGAGGTATATTTAAATTTCCTCAAAATCTCTTCGTTACCCAAGGCAGACAAGACTCCAAGAATGTATCTTTAAATGTAATTGTCGTTTGTTCTTTCATATTGTGACACACGACAACCCTAAGGTATGAGTGTGTAACCAATCATCGTTAATCCATGCGTCAGCCCCTGAAGCATCATCATTGCAACCTTTGATTTTCTGTCACTGTGCATTCTTGATGGACATGCAAACTAAACCTTTTATTATAACGTTTTCTAAAGTGTCACCTTTTTGTTGTCTTTTGGGGTCCGTGTTGCCTGTATATAAAGACGTACCCTTATTTAAAATAATCAGCTTTAGGTTTCTAATCTCTTGTATTGTGCTTTTTTGAAAGTTTTCTATCTTCACCTCTTTCACTCTTTCAACTTTATCTTTCATCCCCATCTTTCTAAACTTCCATGGAAATTGTCGTGAAACTAACCCACTCCTCCAGGAGTACTTCTCCTGAGACTCAAGCATGCCAATAATAGTGGGCATTCTACCATCATGCTCCGTACTTTAGTGAGGAAGACCTCTTCTGGCAGATGACAAAGAGATTCCATGGAGAACTGGTGCCAACTGAGGACCCTAACCTGATAATGGAGAAGGGTGAGGATGATGAAGAATTTGATAATATCCCCACCACTACTGTTACTCGTTTTCGCATTAACGTGTCGATTTACCCGATTCGAATGTAGAGTTTGAAGCTTCCTTTGGTTCTTAAGAGGGGTTGGGCCCTTGGATGGAGTATATTCATTCCAAGTATTACGTTCAGTTATCTCTTGTTGGTCTCTCTTACTCTCTCTGGCTGGGTGATCTTACCTTTGCCAAAAATAACACCGCCCTCTAATTGTTGATTTCCCATTGTAACCATAGGTCACAAACTTTTGTGGCCGCATGGGGTTAGTTCACCATCACCCTGGAAGATGTTTGTGAGCTTCTGGGGTTAAAAGCTGTCGATTTTGATACTTTCTTCGAAGATTCCATCTCCAACGAGGAGAAAACTTTGAGATCTAAACTAGAGGCAGTGGTAAAAGATTTCATGGTCACTTACAATAAGTGAACCTATTCTGAAATGATTTGATGTTTTTATTTTATTGAAGAGAAAGTCATTATTAAGGCCCGCGAGGCGGCCAAGGAGAACCCCTAAGGGAAGTAGGTTTTTGAACAGCCCTTGGCAGGAAACGACTTTAATTCCAAAATTGAGTTGGAAGGATATATTTAGGTGATTTTATCAAAAGTCTACCTTCCGGGCAAGTCCCACGACTGACCCAGAAAGGACTTAATCAGCATGGTTGTTCGAATGACGAGTGGCGTGAGCTCCCCCTTACTGTTATCATTCTTATCTACTTGTACACCTAGTTGGACCGCGTGGCAGTGGATTCTGTACGATGCATCAGCATGTTTGATGTCTCTAATTATGTCAACAATGTCCTTTTAATAGCTTTCATTTATGCCTATTTTTCTAATTATGCTCCTGGTGGCAACCACCCTGATTCTCAGCCCATAAGGATCCCCCGTATTTGTTGTTGAAAAAATAAAAGAATTAAGAAGCCCCTTGTACCCTGATCGATTGAGTGTGTAGAGGGGGCCTGAAGGTAATCCTGGGATTAGGGATAATCCACCAATTAGCAATAGTGTTATGAGGATAAGCCCAGCGTGGCAACTCAAGAGTGGCAGCTTGGGGAGGCAACTCAAGCGTGGCAGCTTGGGGAGGCAACTCAGCGTGGCAACTCAAGCATGGCATCTTGGTGAGGTAGCTTAGCGTGGCAACTCAAGCGTGGCATCTTGGTGAGGTAGCTCAGCATGGCAACTCAAGCGTGGCATCTTAGTGAGGCAACTCAAGCGTTGCAGCTTGGGGAGGCAGCTTGGCGTGGCAACTCGTACTTTAGCTTATTGTTACTTTGCCATATTATAGCTTTGTTTATATTGACTACGAGCTGTAACGACTTTAATGTTGTAACGAGAATAATGCATGGGTGTGAGGTCGAACGGTACTCGCGAGAGACCAGGCTTGGCAGGGCCTGGGAGAGCTTTCATGCTCTATCGAACAACCTCACCGTGGGAACTTTAGAGGGACTTGGTTTGGAGGATTGAGAAGTGGGGCACCGTTGGGGCTTGTCCTGACCATCTTAGATACACCTGGTAAAACACCGAAAGATCTTCACCGTGGAACCTAGAGCAAAGTAGCTTCGAGTTCCATCGGGAGCTTTGCTGTGAACCAAACAGCCCTCTACTTTATGTCCCATCTACTGTAGGTGATGTCACTAGCCATCTAGACAATTTCAAGTCTGCACTTGAGTAAACCACCGTGGTATTTGGGGCTGTCAGACGGTTGGTAAGCAACCTCTGTGGCAACAGCCCCCTGACACACAGTGGTTAGGCAAAAGGCATGTCTTGGCATTTAATGTTTATGACGTAAATGTTGCCCAGATTATACTCAAGAGGGGGGGGGGGGTGAATTGAGTTTAAACAAACTTTAAGTCAAATTAATATTGTAGAAAAATAGTAAATTTAAATCACTTAAACAAATTTCAGATTAATAAAACTTTAAAGAATAAATCCGATAAAATCAAATAAATGCAACCAATTAATTTACGCAACTAGAAATGCAGATTTTAACACTCTAGGAATATTAAATTAATTTTCGTATTTAATATAAGTGATATACTGAAATTAATTATTTAATGCAAAATTAATTATATTACCCTAAAAATTAATTTAGTCAAATTTCGGAATTAATTTATATGCAAGATAGTGTGCTGAAAATATTAACTCAAGCAAGCATGTGCAAATAAATAAATAAGAGTGCGGAAAATAGATGACACCGAAATTTAACGTGGTTCGGCCAAATCCCGGCCGACGTCCACGCGCCTAGAGCCCCCGACTCCTTTGCGCTTCACTAAACCTGATCCACTTGCGGGTAGGATCAAACCACCGCGTACAACTGTTTGCAAGCTAACTCCGAGCTTCAAACCCCGTGGTCCACTTGCGGGTAGGAACCAATCACCGGTACAAACCGAAGCTTCAACAAAGCTTCACAACAAATCTGAATTTTTGTAGTACAGAATAAAATTCTAAAACTCCTTAAAATACAATTTGTAATCTGAGTTTCTCCTTGTTGAGTCAGACTTCAATAAATGATGTTGAAGTAGGCACAAGTCTTCTTCTTCAATGATTGAGCAGATGATAAAATTAATTGCTCTCTTGAATGTGTAGCTGAGTAGTAAAATAAATGCTCTGAATAATATTTCAAGTGCTGTTCATATTCTCATTCAAGTCTGGTTGTTCTTCAATGCAGCTATTCACAGTTTTTAATTGTGTCTTCAAAAACTAGCCGTTGGACATATGCAATTTGAGCATTTAATGCTCCTGATATTCTGAGATGGTGTAGTCTGAAAATGATCTCCAAGACTGATCTGCAAATCTTCATTTTGCTTCTCAATAAAAATATGACTGTTGTAGCATAAGAATGGTATACTGAAAAGTGTGTGACTGAAAGAACCTTTGAGGTGACTCATAAATTTTCTGTCAAGAAAAAGTTAGTCCAAAAGATAATATACACAACTGAAGTATTTTTCTGTCAAGGAAATGGATAGGACAAAATAAGTACATGCATAACTCAGTCATAGGTTTGCAAGAATGTATAAGTAAATATATATATGAAAGGTGTACATATATATATTGTACAAAAAAAATATTTTCCCACTGATATAAAAAATTTCAGAACAGACATAAAAATAAATTTCTGACAGATATGTATAAAGACAATTTCGGATATAAGAAAATAGATTTCGGATATAAAAAAATAGATTTCGGATATTAAAAAAATAGATTTCGGATATAAAAAAGACAAGATTTCGAAAAAAACTAGATTTCGGATATAAAAAAATAGATTTCGGATATAAAAAAAACTAGATTTCGGATATAAAAAAAAATAGTTTCGGACAGATAATTTTGGATAAAAAGAAAGCTAAACTAAACTAACTTTTTAGACCAAAGATATGAAAGAGCTAAACTAACTTTTTAGACCAAAGATGTCGTAGCCTTTGCTAGACACAGTGAATGAATGGCTAAGGAGTTTCAGCAAGGATGACAAGGCATAGACCCATTTTCATTTGTCATGTCAGGTACGAGGGGTCAAAATTTCTGACCAAAAACAGATTTCTTTATACAGGAATCCAAGTTGATTTTATTGGCCAAAGTTGGCGTGTAAATGAAGTGTTTGTAGCAGATCTCTGAATTAATAAATGAAAGCTCCATCTACCTAGGTACGGTCAACAGTTGGAGTAGTTACACACAGGTACTTAAACATATATATATATATATATATATATATATATATATATATATATATATATATATATATAAAACATTTTTCGAACTGGTATGTATATATATAAAATTTTCGGAACAGATTTTCATAAGAAAAATCTCGGACAGAAAAAAAAAATCTGAATATAAAAAAATTCCGAAAAGATTTTTTTTTTTTTTTTAAAAAAACGGACTGAAATATATATTTAAAAAAAAATTTCCAACCAGATATAAACAAAAAAAATCGGACTGAAAGAGATCTCGGAAAAAAAAAACAATTACCAAAGTTCAAACAGTTTAATCTGCCAATGATGGCACAGCCTTAAGTCTAGACCGTCTTGACTAGTTAAACAAAATTACACTCATGGCCCCTAATAGTTTTGGCTAAAGTCTCCTAAGGCCATACATGTCCTGACATACTCATATCACAAAGCTTAAGCCAAAAAGGAATCTAACCACATATATACATATTATATTATATCACATACCAACTGCTTATATAGAAGTCCACATGCCAATAGTTAATAAATGACTAACAATATATGTATGTACTAAATTCATATGCAAAGATAAAATCGTCCTCATCATTTAGCATATATAATATTATATACACGCACATGCATATTTCATAAAATAACAAAATGTATTTTTAACTACAAAAACAATATTCGGCAATTTTTATTAAAAAATATTTAGTGTCAATTTATTTTTAAAATAACAAATTCATTTTTAAACAAAACTATTTTAAATCAAGTCTTATACCAATTTTACAAAAAAAATTATTTTCAGTGAAAATAATGTAATTTCATTTTTTTGAAAATTATTAATGCGCTCAATTAGTAAGACACACGATTAAAATCATAGATCAAGAAATATTCATGTGTGCCTAATGTGTCAAGTGCAAATGTGCAACATACGTGAATATCTTTACTCGGATATATCGTTGAGTAGAGTCGAGGCATATTGAGTCGTGAAAATAAAACTTGACATAAACAGATATAACTCACTCAGAATAGATATGTAATAAATATATGTATATAGTGGTATATGAACAAGATTATATTATAAGTATTATACAATAATAAATATCTATAGAATAACTTAATAGAAATATGTTTGGAATCATCAAAATCAATATATTAAGTTAAACTAAAATGTACATTAATTAAACTAATTTAATTAATTACGGATAAATAACATTTTCGTTAACAATCTCCCCCTTTTTGATGATGACAAACAATGATTCACAAAATGTATGAATTAAGCACAAATAGTGAATCATAAATATTTCTCCCCCTTTGACATTATCAAAAAGATTTTTCATATAAATTCAATGTCTCGGGTAAAATGAGCGAAGCTCCCCCTATCAAAAATAATACGTGCATGGGATATAATCAAAAATTGCAAATTCCATAGAATTTTCAATACGCACATGTGTCGACATATATTCATCATAAATATTCATAGCATGTAATTGAATTTGTAGATAGACAAAAAATATCATAAAAAATGCATATGTCACAAAAATGATAAATGATAAATGATACCAATAGTTGTCTGATACCAATTGTTGCCGTCACACAAATCGTGCGTTGCACACAATAGTTCCTCGGAACAACTTTTTACGCAAAAACAAAAAAAGGAATCACAACTCGATGTTCTCAAATAATGTAATTATGAAAGATATATCAATGGGTATAATTAACTCTCTCACTAATGTAATAAAATTGCAATGTATAAATTTTCATTAGGCGCAATACCAATTGTTGTATAAATCATCATGATATAAACTTTCAAGTGCACAACAAATAAGTATTTCATAACTCGATGTTTTCAAATAATTTGAATTAAGCACATAACAAGAGTTAGAAATAGCGGCAAAAAAAATAGCATTTTGCTCAAGCTTTGCCGTTTTCAAGACACGAGCTAAAATTCTCGGAATAATCAACTAAATTGCAAAATCCATAATGATATATCAAGATTATGATTAAGCATTTTTCGAACAAGTAATCAAACAAATTTCAATAAACTTTTATCTCCCCCTAAGGGATACCAACTAAGGCAAATATGCATATAATAAATAATGTGCATCTTTTTCATGAGATAAAATATTATTAAAAAATTGACTTCATAAAATCATTTTTGAAAAATCACACAAGTGATATCAATTGTTGATCATGTGGTTTCTCAATTTAAACATACATAACACAAATGTTACTAACTTTTAAAAAAATATTCATCGTGAATGTTACAAATATTTTCTATATTTTTCTTTCTTAATTATCTTCTAATAAGATGTAATATTTCCATGAAAGTCATTAAATCAATTTTCCAAGAATGAAACATATCATGAGGCCATAAGAAATTAAACTCAATAATTTCAGATTTTTAATAACGAGAAGCTTGACACAAAATCAATATATTCAAATTTTCAACAAATACCAAACAATTTGTTCAGGAACTTCAAAATCAATCAATCAATAAAATTCTCAATAATGAAAGTGACATAAGTTAATCAACTTCAATATATTTTCAGATTTTTAAGCACAATCAATATAAGAGTCAATTTGTTCCAAAAAAATAATGTTCGTTATAAAAGACAATATTATTCAACTAATCGATTCATATAACATGTCATGAAACAAAAAAAATCTCAATAATCATCTGATTTTTCAAGTAAGCACAAGTAACACAAAAATTAAATATAAAAATTATATACTTCATGAAATGTCACTAAAATTTAATGAATGGCACAAAACATGTAGCATGTCATAAATTTAGCACATAAAGATTAATATGATCATATCATCAAAATTAATGAGTGCATATCATAAAATCATCAAGTAGCTCATATGACTAACATTTATACAAATGACACTTTATCAAAAAAAAATCTCAAATGACATTTCGTTTGAATTTTATATACAATAAAGTCATGAATTAATCCAATATTATTATTCACAAAAATATGTCAAGATGTAATAAAAAATTATGAATATTCACCAACGAAAAATTTATCATCAAAATCAAGTGTATGTGTCATATAACATAAAATCATCAAGAATAATAAATATACAAATTTACATGTGAATACTAAATTATCAACAAGCTCATATGATATAACAAATATTCTATGCATGGAAATATATCAATTATGAAATCAATCATTAATAAACATATGATATTAATTTCAAGAATAGTGTTCCTTACCACCTTACCAGTACCAAAGATGTATTCATGAAACTTCTTCCAAGTGTGGCATTTCCAACATTAGGCAATGATGCTTGAAATTTGTAATATGACCAAATCATATGCCTTGAAAATCCACATTCCATTTCAAAATGCAACCTACACAACTTTAAAGATTTTCTCTTCTCTATCCAAGAATGTGTTAGGTCCATAAAGAAATATTAAATAGAAAATTTCAGAATTCATTTTCTTATAAAAAATTCAAGCGTAGTCATAAGAAGAGGTAATCATCAAAATCAATAACGATACGCAACTTATGACATACAGAATGTACGTAACAAATAATAATCATCAATGTCAATTTTATCAAGTACTAAAATAAAATTTTCGTTAATCCATATTCAAAGAAATAATTTAACATCCATAGCATTCTTTGACTTTTAAAAAAAATTATTCACATTTTTAACCATTTGAGATTAATATGAAATAAATCAAATTATAAGTCATTAATCACAACAAAATATTTTCTAGTAATGAATGGTGCCTATATCAAATAAGTACAAGGACATGAAAATAATCACATAGAAAAATACTCAGATTATTAAATATTAATGAGCATATAAGATATGAAAATAATATATCACAATATTCAACAATAAAAAATAATACTAATTTTATTTTCAAAAAAAATGTGTTCATGTTCCAATACCGGTTTTACACTTAAAAACTTTATCTTTTGGAACCCAATATGTGTGGGGTTGATAAGGGTTAACATACATAGTTGTTTCCTTTGGAATCCAAGCTAATTTAGTGTTATACTTTCTTTTTCTAAATTTACAAAATTTGGAATAGTGTGTATGTCTACCACGATATGTGCATAAGGAGTTAGGATGACTAGATGAGGCTACATTATTAAATACACTAGAATAACTCTTTTTCTCATTTTGTTCGTCATATCCTATACCATTATTATTAAAACGAATTCTTTGATTTTCTATAATTTTATAAAAATATTCATTTCCTTTAGTAAAGGTATCTAAAGATTTCTTTAAATAATCAATCTCTCTTTTTAATTCATTATTTTCAATTTCAAGAGGATGAGTAACAATTACAGATTTATCCTTTTTAAAAATTTTAATCTCATTTTTCAATGATTCATTTTCTAATTTCAAATCATCAAAATCATTTGACATAGAATCATAGTTAGTTGAGAGTAATGAAAGAGACTTTTTCAGATTAATATATTTCTTTTTAAATTCTTCAAAACTTTCACATAATTCATCAAAAACATTTTGTAATACCTCATAATCATCAACACTATCATCATCACTATCACTAGAGTTAGGATTAGAGTCTACCTCCTCATTATCATTTGCCATGAGACAAGTAGCATCTATCTCCTCACTGCTTGATTCATCAATATTAGCATATAAGCAAGGATTGAATTCTTCCTTTAAAACAAAGCTTGAAATGCAAGGTTGAGTATGTGTCCATTTTCTTCTCACATAATGCAACAATGAATAACTACAAGATATCAAACATTTAAGCATACAAATAATAAAAATGTAGAGTGCAGCATTTAAAATAAATACAGAAAAGTTTGTCATGATCTTTAACTCTAAGATTGTTAAATCTAAAAATAAGTAAGAAGAGCACTGGCTCTGATACCAATTGTTGCCCAGATTATAATCAAGAGGGGGGGGGGGTGAATTGAGTTTAAACAAACTTTAAGTCAAATTAATATTGTAGAAAAATAGTAAATTTAAATCACTTAAACAAATTTCAGATTAATAAAACTTTAAAGAATAAATCCGATAAAATCAAATAAATGCAACCAATTAATTTACGCAACTAGAAATGCAGATTTTAACACTCTAGGAATATTAAATTAATTTTCGTATTTAATATAAGTGATATACTGAAATTAATTATTTAATGCAAAATTAATTATATTACCCTAAAAATTAATTTAGTCAAATTTCGGAATTAATTTATATGCAAGATAGTGTGCTGAAAATATTAACTCAAGCAAGCATGTGCAAATAAATAAATAAGAGTGCGGAAAATAGATGACTCCGAAATTTAACGTGGTTCGGCCAAATCCCGGCCTATGTCCACGCGCCTAGAGCCCCCGACTCCTTTGCGCTTCACTAAACCTGATCCACTTGCGGGTAGGATCAAACCACCGCGTACAACTGTTTGCAAGCTAACTCCGAGCTTCAAATTCGTGGTCCACTTGCGAGTATGAACCAATCACCGGTACAAACCGAAGCTTCAACAAAGCTTCACAACAAATCTGAATTTTTGTAGTACAGAATAAAATTCTAAAACTCCTTAAAATACAATTTGTAATCTGAGTTTTTCCTTGTTGAGTCAGACTTCAATAAATGATGTTGAAGTAGGCACAAGTCTTCTTCTTCAATGATTGAGCAGATGATAAAATTAATTTCTCTCTTGAATGTGTAGCTGAGTAGTAAAATAAATGCTCTGAATAATATTTCAAGTGCTGTTCATATTCTCATTCAAGTCTGGTTGTTCTTCAATGCAGCTATTCACAGTTTTTAATTGTGTCTTCAAAAACTAGCCGTTGGACATATGCAATTTGAGCATTTAATGCTCCTGATATTCTGAGATGGTGTAGTCTGAAAATGATCTCCAAGACTGATCTGCAAATCTTCATTTTGCTTCTCAATAAAAATATGACTGTTGTAGCATAAGAATGGTATACTGAAAAGTGTGTGACTGAAAGAAGCTTTGAGGTGACTCATAAATTTTCTGTCAAGAAAAAGTTAGTCCAAAAGATAATATACACGACTGAAGTATTTTTCTGTCAAGGAAATGGATAGGACAAAATAAGTACATGCATAACTCAGTCATAGGTTTGCAAGAATGTATAAGTAAATATATATATGAAAGGTGTACATATATATATTGTACAAAAAAAATATTTTCCCACTGATATAAAAAATTTCAGAACAGACATAAAAATAAATTTCTGACAGATATGTATAAAGACAATTTCGGATATAAGAAAATAGATTTCGGATATAAAAAAATAGATTTCGGATATTAAAAAAATAGATTTCGGATATAAAAAAAAACTAGATTTCGAAAAAAACTAGATTTCGGATATAAAAAAATAGATTTCGGATATAAAAAAAATAGTTTCGGACAGATAATTTTGGATAAAAAGAAAGCTAAACTAAACTAACTTTTTAGACCAAAGATATGAAAGAGATAAACTAACTTTTTAGACCAAAGATGTCGTAGCCTTTGCTAGACACAGTGAATGAATGGCTAAGGAGTTTCAGCAAGGATGACAAGGCATAGACCCATTTTCATTTGTCATGTCAGGTACAAGGGGTCAAAATTTCTGACCAAAAACAAATTTCTTTATACAGGAATCCAAGTTGATTTTATTGGCCAAAGTTGGCGTGTAAATGAAGTGTTTGTAGCAGATCTCTGAATTAATAAATGAAAGTACCTAGGTACGGTCAACAGTTGGAGTAGTTACACGCAGGTACTTAAACATATATATATATATATATATATATATATATATATATAAAACATTTTTCGAACTGGTATGTATATATATAAAATTTTCGGAACAGATTTTCGTAAGAAAAATCTCGGACAGAAAAAAAAAATCTGAATATAAAAAAATTCCAAACAGATTTTTTTTTTTTAAAAAAAAACGGACTGAAATATATATCTAAAAAAAATTTCCAACCAGATATAAACAAAAAAAATCGGACTGAAAGAGATCTCGAAAAAAAAAAACAATTACCAAAGTTCAAACAGTTTAATCTGCCAATGATGGCACAGCCTTAAGTCTAGACTGTCTTGACTAGTTAAACAAAAGTACACTCATGGCCCCTAATAGTTTTGGCTAAAGTCTCCTAAGGCCATACATGTCCTGACATAGTCATATCACAAAGCTTAAGCCAAAAATAGTTAATAAATGACTAACAATATATGTATGTACTAAATTCATATGCAAAGATAAAATCGTCATCATCATTTAGCATATATAATATTATATACACGCACATGCATATTTCATAAAATAACAAAATGTATTTTTAACTACAAAAACAATATTCGGCAATTTTTATTAAAAAATATTTAGTGTCAATTTATTTTTAAAATAACAAATTCATTTTTAAACAAAACTATTTTAAATCAAGTCTTATACCAATTTTACAAAAACAATTATTTTCAGTGAAAATAATGTAATTTCATTTTTTTGAAAATTATTAATGCGCTCAATTAGTAAGACACGCAATTAAAATCATAGATCAAGAAATATTCATGCGTGCCTAATGTGTTAAGTGCAAATGTGCAACATACGTGAATATCTTTACTCGGATATAACGTTGAGTAGAGTCGAGGCATATTGAGTCGTGAAAATAAAACTTGACATAAACAGATATAACTCACTCAGAATAGATATGTAATAAATCTATGTATATAGTGGTATATGAACAAGATTATATTATAAATATTATACAATAATAAATATCTATAGAATAACTTAATAGAAATATGTTTGGAATCATCAAAATCAATATATTAAGTTAAACTAAAATGTACATTAATTAAACTAATTTAATTAATTACGGATAAATAACATTTTCGTTAACAGTAAAGACAACTAGTGCATCAGGTATTTAATGCTGGTGACATAAGGTATGAGGGAGGTCTTTCACAGGCATTAATGACTTAGCTGCCTCGGGGGTGGTGTGGGGGCTATTTAAGGCCCCAACCACCTCCAAGGAAGAGGATCGATCAAGAAGTTCTAAAAAAAGAGTTCTTTTGGAGATATTCCTCTAAGAGTTTGAGAAATTATTTACTAGAGAGAGTTATTGAAAAAACCAGAGATCCTTGAGAGTGTTTAGTGTGTTTGCCTGCCTACCAAGGTGTATCTAGGGTGCTTACTTCTCTCTCCCTCTAGCTAAGTTATTTCTGAGTTCTTTATTATATTGTGAGTTATACACGAGAGATTTGTGAGTATAACCTAGGTTCCATACATTCCAAACTGTTCTTTCTGTCTTGTGGCTAAATCACTAGTGTTTACTGACTAACCTTGTCATCACCATACTCAAAAGGGGTTACGCCTCCATCTTATCTAAACTACCCTCTTACATTTGGTGACTCCGCTGGGGAGGCATTCTTCTAAGGAAGGAGTATGGCGCAAGATAACGTTAATCGAAGGCTCAACTTTGATGATATCCAACACAGTGAAGAGCAAGAAGCGGTAGAATTGGAGGCTTTAAGGAGCGGAGCTCCTCGAATAGAAGTGCCCCCAGTTCAGACAACAACGGGCGCTCAAGGAGTGACGCAGGCTTCAACGAGCGCTGGGCTGGGACCTGCCCAGATGAACCTCCTCATGAGCAAGTTCTATGAGTTTTTGCAAACTCTTGCAGCTTCAACGGTGCTGGGAGGACTTGAAGCCAATTCCTTCGTAACGCCAGGGGCAACTCCAACGGTTCCACCGGGCGCAGGTACAATGGGAGCAGCCCCGGCAAGCATACCCCCCGTCGTGAATCCGGCGATGGGAATCTCCGGAGTATCAACGACGCCAGCTGTAACGATGGCTCCAACTATAACGGTCATTCATCCAACACCCCCATTGGTCGTTGCCCCATCGCCCATGGAGGAAATGAGGAGGGAAATGCAAAAGGAGATGTTAAAATTTGTGCAGGCTTCCTCACAGTCTATAGGCGAGGTAGCTTCAGTCTATGACGACTTTAGGACACCTTATCCTCAAGAATACAACGATGAGCCTTACCCGAGGGATTATATTCCCCCCATCTTTGAAAAATACACAGGGAAGGGTGGGAATCCGAAAGAGCACATTAAATGTTTTATTGAGCACCTGGGGGCGCATTGCAACAACAAGAAGCTCAGGTTGAGGGAGTTTTCCAAATCCCTAACCGATAAAGCATACACGTGGTATTCTCATTTGTCCCCTAAAAGTGTTTCCACGTGGGAAGAGATGCATGTGCTGTTTGTCCAAAAGTTCTTTCTAGCAGAGGATGAATTCACTCTGACCCAACTAGGGAGAGAGAAGAAACAACCAGGAGAAGACGTGGTGGCGTACGTTCGGAGGTTCAGGGAAAGGTCTCTGTATGTGAGAGAGGAGGCCAGGGAGTCCAAACTATTACAAATCTGTGCCGAAGGACTACTCCCGGAGTACATCTGCCATCTTATCAATGAGACGCGCGAGGGAACTTTTTCGGCGTTCTTAAAATATGCAAGGAACATCTCATTGGTCGTACGACCAAACTCGGTGGCGGTGCCTATGATATTCAGACAGCCGATACAACCTGGGGGAGGAAGGCCTCAATCCCCACGAGTGGGATACACCGAAGGAACAGATGGGGGTAAGGCGGTGAAGAAGGACAACAAAAGGAAGTTCGGAAGGGATAGAGAAGACCCACCACCGTTACCATGCACGATAGAGGAGGCGGTGAGTTGTTATAACGCCATGGTCCAAGGTGGAACGGTCTACCTACTAAAAGGCGTTCCGGTGGAAGAACCCGATGATGCAACGAAGGCGGATCCTAGGTATTGTCAGGTTCATCGAAAGATCCAGCACCCGACAGAGAGCTGCTTCACACTAAGAAGAATCATTGACAAGTACATGAAGGCAGGGACGCTGCAGATCCCCCCACAGAACGTTAACAACAACTCGCTTCCAGCGCATGGGGCCAACTTGGTGACGGCTTACGACGATGAGGCGGAAAGAGAAGAAGGAAGGTCAACAATGAGGCAAAGGGAATTCGAAGAAACTCTGGAACATTGCACCACAGGAATGGCTAACGTAGTTTTAGCCTACGATGAAGCAAGCGCTAAAGACGTGGAAGACGTATACAGCGTTGAGGGCGAGGAAATGGAGGCAGTCGTTGAATACAGCGCAGTTTCAAAATCCCCAAAATTCGCTTGGTTCTTCGATCAAGTGGGGATACCAAAGGAGAGCAGACTGGAAATAACTCAGGCGATCCTAGACATCGCGAGGAAGGACGCGGTTCCCTCGTTTAAATGGAGGGGACCCATGGCGAGGCTGGTGAAAAAGTTCCTATCAGAGGTGACCTTCAGCGATGCAGATAGAGCTGTAAGGTTCCCTCATAACAGGCCCTTGTATGTGACGGCCAGTATCAATGGGGTTAGTTTTGCAAGAATTCTTATGGATGGGGGCGCTTCCATCAACATTATGCCGATCAACTCCTTCCACGCAGCTGATATTCCAGAAGAAAGGTTGGTCCCCATGCCTCTGGTAATTTCAGGGTATGACAACCAATCTTCCAAATCCATTGGGTATGTGAATGTGGGAATTGTAATGGGAAATCTGAGTTCCCACATCAAGTTCCATGTAATAGAAAGTGCAACTTCCTATCATTTACTAATAGGAAGAGTGTGGATGCACAATCAAGGTTTAGTTCCTTCAACATAGCATCAATGCGCCAAGGAGAATGTCAAAGGAACATAAGTGACCATTAGGGCTACAAAAAGGCCTTTTGCTATCGAGGAAGCTCACTTTGTAGATGCGGCCTTTTATACGGAGTTGGAGGAGGATGCTCGAGTCCTAACGAGAAGAATGGAGGGGGCATGGGTTCCCTCGATCAAAGATAGAATGGGGCCTCTGAACGAGCAAAGTAAAGAAGCCACGAGTAACGAAGGGGTGAGGACCGAAGAAACCCATCAGGTGATCCCTCGACCTCAAAGTACCACAAGGCAGCTCAAAAACAAAGTAAGGCTTGGAGTGGATCCTATGGAGCATGAGGTCCAACGGCAAAGCGTGCTGAGTCACTTTTCAGGGGGAAGGATCGCTGAGGCTTCGAGAGAAAGGAAGAGGAAGGCCATGGCGATAGCTACCAACAGGCAATGCAAAAAGGTGGTCACTGAAGAGGGGAAGGTGGTATACCGTTTATAACGATGTGAGCGGGCGGCCGAAGAGACCGAGAATAGGGCTGACCCGTTATATGAGTGTTTCTTGGTGGATCGGCAGGGACAGTGTATGGTGATAGACAACTCCAACATACAGGAGTTCGTGGAAGAGGTCGCCGAAGAACCAGACTACATGGAAAATCAACCAAGGCCCCAGGCACAAGAGTTGGAGCAGTTGAACTTAGCAGGAGAAGGGGAAGACCCAAGGCCCATATTCATCGTGAATGATCTCGTTAAGGAGAAACGAGAATCCCTGGTTGGGCTAATCCGGGAGTTCATCGATGTCTTTGCATGGAAGTATACCGAAATGGAAGGGCTAGATGAGGAAGTGAGCTGCCAAAAGCTAAACGTGGTGCCTTCAGCGATCCCGGTGAAGCAGGCAACAAGGACTTATAAACCTGAGTTGGACTTGAAGATTAAGGAAGAGGTTCAGCATTTATTGGCAGCAGGATTCAGCAAACCAATACAGCATCCCCTTTGGCTATCTAGCTTTGTGCCAGTAGGGAAGAAGGACAAGAGTCAAATAAGGATCTGTGTGGATTTTAGAGATTTGAATAGGGCTTGCCCCAAAGATGAGTTCCCTCTACCCTCCATTGATAGCTTGATAGATGCCAGGCTGGGCATGAGATGTATAGCTTCATGGATGGGTATGTAGGGTACAACCAAATCAAGATGGACCCCGTGGACGCAGAGAAAACGACATTCAGAACCCCGTTGGGCAATTTCATGTACAAAGTAATGCCGTTTGGACTTAAGAACGCGGGAGCTACTTATCAAAGAACAATGATGGCCATTTTTCACGATTTCTTCCACAAATTTGTAGAATTCTATGTGGACGATTTGGTCATCAAATCGAAGAAGGAGGAGTCCCACCTAAACGACTTAAAGAAGGTGTTTACTCGATGTAGGAAGTATAAATTAAGGATGAACCCATTGAAGTGCGTCTTTGGAGTAACATGCGGGAAGTTTCTAGGCTTTGAGGTTGATCGACAAGGGGTGCAGATGGGCCAGGATAAACAACGCGCGATCTTAGAAATGTAATGCCCAAGAATGGCGAAGGAGCTAAAAAGTTTCCTCGGTAAAGTCTCCTACCTCAGAAGATTTATACCGGGATTGGCCGAGGTAACACACCCGTTGATGCAGCTACTGCGAAAAAACACAAAGTTCAGATGGGAAAAGGACCACCAGAAGTCTCTCGATGAGTTGAAGAAGCTTCTCGTTTCACCACAAATCATGGTTCCTCTATAGGCAGGAGTACCGTTGCAGCTGTACCTCACCTCAACTACAAGGTCCGTTGGAGTTTTACTGGCACAAGAGATTGACGGGCAAGAACAGCAGGTGTATTACCTCAGCAGGATCATACATGGGCCAGAGATTAGATATAGCAGCCTAGAAAGGCATTGTTTGGCCTTAGTCTTTGTAGCACAAAAATTTAGACATTATATGCTGTCTTTTACAATTCATATTGTAACTAGATGTGATCCTATTAAGTATTTGTTGGCTAGAACTATCTTGATTGGCAGGGCAGCTAGGTGGTTCCTTATTCTCTCCGAATATGATTTAAAGTTTGTGGTTCCTCGTGCTATCAAGAGCCAGGCGTATGCTGATCTGTTGGCAATCTTTTCATCAGGAACGTTTGAACCACCTAAAGAAGACATTCCGGGAGATGACTTGCAGGCCAACTATCTGGATGCAATCGATGAGGAAAGGACGATGCAGTTTGATGGGTCTTCGGTAGAGAAAAAAAGAGGGGCAGGGTTCATCCTTTCAAAAGGAACGGAGGAGATTTGCCTTTCCTACAAACTAGATTTCCCTTGCTCCAATAACGAGGCAGAATACGAAGCGTTGGTGCTAGGGTTGCTGGAGGCTCTTCGAAGGGGAATTTGTTCTCTCTACATCAAGGGTGACTCGAACTTAGTAATTCAGCAAGTTAACGGAGAATATGTGTTGAAGCACATGAGTTTGGCACCGTACAGAACGATCATTCAAAGGCTCCTCAGCCAGTTCCATCGGACCAAAATCAGAAGACATCCCAGAACGATGAACCGCCATCCAGACGCTTATGCCACTATTGCTCAAAAGATGGTCATGAGGAGCGATACGACTATCGTTACGATCCAACGAAGAACAGCTCCTTCGGTGGTGCAGTCAATACTACCGATGGAGGGAGACGCGGATTTGAGAGGAGAGATCAGGAAGCAAATGGAGTCTGGAGAAGGAGATATGGGACTAAGAGAGTTAGCCCAATACTTTACAAACCAGGGAAATCTTTACTTCTGAAATGTAGGGGGATGGTTATCGAGATGCATTGGGCCAGAGGAAGTAGAGTGGAGGTTGAAGAAAACACATGAGGAGCACTGCGAAACAACTGAGATACCTATTTATAGAAGAATTCAAAGAGGGGGATATTTTTGGCCTAGAATGAAACAGGATGCGACAGAACTACAGCGGAATTGTGATAAGTGTCAGCTATTTTTCGAAGCAGCTGAGTGTCATTTCATTAAAGCCCAAATGGACTGGAGGTGGCCCTATATCGACTTTATTCAAGATGGAATTGTCCCAACGGAGAAAATGGACGCGATGGGACTGAAGCGAAGGGCCCCGAGGTTCTATATCCAGGAGGGGCAGCTTTATCGAAGGGGGTACTTCAACAGGCCATTGCGTTGCATCACAAAGGAAGAAGCAACTAAGGTTCTCAAACAAGCCCATGACCCAGCTCACATAGGAAGGGCCAAGTTATATGATCAGTTGATGACGTTGGGATATTATTGGCCAATGATGGAGAAAGACTCTGCCGAATTTGTTCGAAAATGCAAAGCTTGTCAACTTCATGGAAATATGATCCATGCCCCATCGGTGGACTTACATTCTCTGGCAACGCCTTATCCTTTCCACACTTGGGCGTTCGACCTCGTGGGGGCGATACACCCTTCGTCGAGGGGCAAGATATGGATACTGGTAGCAACGAAGTGCTTTACAAAATGGGCTGAAGCAATACCACTCTGAAGGGCAACAGCTGGGGTAGTGAGTAGCTTCATCAAAGAGTATATCATTTGTCATTTTGGGATCCCAAAGGTTATTCTCTCAGATAATGGGACTCCCTTCGTCAACTCAGAAGTAACGATGCTCACAGACAAGTACTCCATTGTTCATCACACTTCAACAGTAGCATACCCGAAGGGGAACGATCAGGCCGAAGCAACTAACAAAACTCTGGTTAACATCTTGGCTAAAACGATGGAGGACTTCCCGGGATCGTGGGATGACAAGATACCAGCAGTGTTGTGGGCCTATCGAACGACGAAGAGGAAGCCCATGGGGTACACTCCGTTCTCCCTTGTCTACGGGGCTGAGGCAATCCTTCCAGTGGAGTTGGAAGTTCCCTCTGCTCGATACGCCTTGCAAAGTAGCATGCTTCCTCAGAACAGGCATGTGCAGTTGGAGGCATTGGATGAACATAGAGATAACGCGATGCAACATTTTCAAATGTATACAAAGCAGCTCTCTAGGGCATATGACAACCTGGTAAGACCAAGGAGGTTCGTAGAGGGAGATCTCGTTTTGAAAGCAGCAATGAAGCATATTAGGGGACTTCCTTTGCCAAAATTCGCAGCCAATTGGGAGGGACCTTTCGTCGTGAAGGAAGCTCATGATTCAGGTTATTGCTTAATTTCTAAGTTGGAGGAAGATAAGCCATTCAAAATTAATAATAAATGGTTGAAAGTCTATCATGTTTAAACAATTAAGTTTGTACCATCGATGTATCTAGTCTTTGATTATGAATATACAAGTTTTATTGATGACGTGAAGTATAGACATTGATATGAAAGCAGTCATAACTCAAAGATAAAACTGGAAAATATACATTCTTTCATTCAATAAACAAGAGAGCATTACAAAAAATTGGGAACTATTGCCCAAGAATTACATAAATGGACGAAGAAGGAAAATATATACAGGAGTTTGCTACCCTAAGAGGAACCATAGGTCCGGGGAAGAGAAAAAATCCCCAGAAAGGCCCGAAGAAGCTGACGCAAAAGAGCTTTGAGCGTTGACAGCAACCTCTAGCCTGGTTTTCACCTGTGCGCGTTCAATAAGAAGTCTCTCCCGTTTTAGCTTGGCCAAACGCAGAGCCTCTTCGGCATTCTTTATTTCTTCATCCGCCGATTCCAAAAGAGGTGCCAGCTCAGCTAACTTAACCTCCTCAGCCCGTTGGTCCTCCTGGTGCTTTCTCAGCAGTTCTCTCTGGCCGATCAGCTGCTGACTCTTCAAAGTGTTCAAATATGCTATAATCTAGTTAAAACGGAAACCGTCACCACCCAATTCCTTCAGAAAACCCAAAAACTGATTAATGAGGGCTCGGGTAACACTGGAAGTGGGAGTATTAGAAATCTCAGCAACAACGATCGCCATGCCTTGCAGTCGATGACTCATCACGGGAATATTGGACCGTAGGCAGTCCATGGTGAAGGTCTCGGGGTGATGGTTCACCAACTGCTCAATCACCAAGCGATGGCTCACAGGCATTTGGGGAGAATTGTGAAGCACCATTAGGCAGGAGGAGTTAAGTTAGGGAGAGGCAATTCGCACCCAGATTCACTTTCTGCCTCAACACCAGTCGTGGAACCTTGGTCAGCATGATCAGATTCTTCCGAAATAGCAGGTTCCTGACGAGGTGTGCCCATAAGTGAAAGAGCTGGTGAGGAATCCTCCCGAGCAACCTGAGAAGAGATATAAGAAACAGTGAGATTATATAAAAATCTTAGCAATCGTTTTCGTTGTTAAGTCACCGTTATAAGGTGGAGATTATATAAAAATCTTAACAAGTGTTTTCATTGTTAAGTCACCGTTATAAGGTGGAGATTATATATAAAAATCTTAACAAGTGTTTTCGTTGTTAAGTCACCGTTATAAGGTGGAGATTATATAAAAATCTTAACAAGTGTTTTCGTTGTTAAGTCACCGTTATAAGGTGGAGATCATATAAAAATATTAACAAGTGTTTTCGTTGTTAAGTCACCGTTATAAGGTGGAGATCATATAAAAATCTTAACAAGTGTTTTCGTTGTTAAGTCACCGTTATAAGGTGGAGATTATATAAAAATCATAACCAGTGTTTTCGTTGTTAAGTCACCGTTATAAGGTGGAGATCATATAAAAATCTTAACAAGCGTTTTCGTTGCTAAGTCACCGTTATAAGAAGGAGTTTATGCAGAGAATTAAGAAAGTACCTGAATCACAACAGGGGCAGGAATGGGAGTCATCACGGAGGTTAAAGGGCCAGGAACTATTGGGAGGGGACTTGTTACCTCATCAAACTCAACGGGGTATTTGGCCGCAGAAACCTCAACCATCGGCAGAGTTCCCTCGCCCACATAAGGTACCAAAGCAAGCGCAAGGGGTTAATTGGGAATAGATGAGGGTGGTGAAAGATCAGGGGAAAGCTGCAATATAAAAGCCAATGTTAGTAAAGAGGAACAAGTACAGAAAAAGGGCAAAATGTATCCAAGTATTACTTACCTCAGTCAGAACATTGAAAAGGGGCACTGTGGTCAGAGGTCTCGCCAGCACCGTTGGATGAAGAATGTTTGCTAGCAGCGAGGATACTTCGACCTAGGGCAACCAACATCCCAAATTCAGCACACAGAACGGGGTGAAAGAGAAGGAATGCCAGATCAGACAAATTGAGTATGAAATCATTACCTCAGGGTCACCTGCAGCAGCCAGAATAATGGGGAGAACAACCTCAGAGGAAGCCAGTGAGATAGAGGGGACTGAGGCAGTCGTCTCGGATTGTGTTATCTCTGGTGACGAAGAGACATCCAGGGGCTCTATAACCTCACCCTCCACAGCTGCCTCCCTCGCCCATCGTAAGATTGAATGACGGGCGTAAGTAAGCCCGATCATTGGCGAATGGGGTGGGGTAGTATCGGATGAGATGGCCCCACAGCAACCCCCCACGAAACGGCTTATGGGGGGACTTGGGGGACTAGGAGAACGAGGCCCCGTTTCTTTAAGTCCCTGCATCAAAGTAATTAAGAACAATATATATCAGCAAATGCAGCCTGCTCTAACTAAAGAGGAAAAGAGAACAAGATAAGTGTACATACCTCAGATCGGGAAGAAGAATGAGAAGCTTGCACCGTGGGAGCTTGCTTCCGCTGGGACTTGGTGCCTAAAGTCTTCCTCCTTGACCTTGTCACATCACTGCCAATATCTTGAGGAACCTTTGAAGTTTTCCTCCTCCTTGCAGCTGGCTCAGTGGGATCGACGACGATTGTAGGGAAAGCCACCGAAGGAGGAACGTTGACAGCGCGCCGTTGAAACTCTGCATTTACCCAATCTACCTCAGCCTGCGCCTCCCTCCTTAACCTCTCGGCCCTTTTAGGAGACATGGGAGGAGGAACGGAGGCTATGGGAAGGGCTGCCACAGGAGTCTGGGATTTGGACTTTGATTTTTTTGTGGAAGCCACCCCACTCTTGGCCTTCTTGGTCGATGGCTGCGAAGACCCTTCATCAGCAGTGGCTCCAGTCGAAGGAGCACTCTTCCTGGATACCCCAGCACTTTTCACTTTGGGTATGGCAGTAGGAGTCATGGGGGATAACGGAGGAAGCTCTTAGGTAGTCCTCATAGGGGTTTTGCTTAGAGGGAACTCAATCCCCAGAACGGAGTTGCCTTTAAGTCCCAACTCCAACGCAGAAAATGACAGAACTGGAGGGTACACAAGCTCGCCATCTATGAACTCAGTAATGTTAGCCAGTTGTTTCAGCTAGAACTTCGTGGCAAATAGACTGGTCACATTCCCTTGCCTTTTGTTGGAGGGAATGGTGACTCGCCCAGCCATTGATTCACTTATCCCCCACGCAGCCGTGGAGGAAAATAAGGAACATGCCTCGCTAAAGCTAACCTTTGGGTTTGAAGATTGGAAAACTGAGCGAGGAGCCCCCTGATCAAACCCAAATTGACGACTACACCGATTGGGGTTATAATGTTCGCTGGAATATCCCCACTCGGTGTAGTAAGGCAGATACCCCGGAGAAAGGAGAAGCACCACGGCTAACTGAGGATCTTCAATGTTTACCCCCACCTGAACCACCCTGGATTCGTGCTAGAAGAAATCATAAGTATGACAAAGGCGTCCTTTCCGTAAGGCCTCATAACAAAGTCCTCAAAACGGTCAATTGAGGCGATCAGCTCTTTTCGGCTCTGCCTCTTGTGATAAATATAAGAGCGTGGGGGCAGAATGGTTTCCCCAGAAGGAGGTCGGTTGGCCTTGGCCGCTACAACAGGAAAGCGCACGTAAAGAAAGCCGGTTAGAAGGACGCTGTTAGCAAAATTGGCCAGGTTATAACGGCCAAGTGATCGTTCCATGTCGAACAATGTTCTGTCGAGCCAGGTGTAGAGGTACCCTAAGGCAATTGCAGCCAAAGGAAGTTTGATGCCCTGGGCCAAACGAAGGGATATATTGATAAGGTCCCTTCGGGGCTGATCATTTGGTTTTCCCGTCAAAATAAAATGGGAAAGAATCACAAGGATGTAAGCAGGGAGCTCTAACGAAGTACCTTGAACAGGGGCATCCGTTGAAGTTGAAGAACTACCTTCACTATAACCCTTGAATAAGTAGATAATCAGCTGAGTAAAGGTGGCTTTATTTGAAGAACCGATGCAACTTCGGCATATTCGGTCCAACGACAAACGGTCAGCAGTCTCTTGAGCGTCGAGAGGCTCATCGGTATAAGGCTCATGACCTGTTGCTTCGAGCCCCAGGAGCTCGCAGACATCTTCTAGCGTTATCGTAAACTTGCCCCATGCAGCGATGAATGTGTGAGTCGTCACGTTCCAACGGGAAATAAGAATGGGGAGAGCAGCATTATTTTTAGAGAGAGTAAACTCCCCAAACCATTTGGCCCATTGAAGGCCAATCTTACTCAGAATATCACCATGGGAACTCACCATGTGAGAGTTCCAAGCAGCAAAATGGGCAAGAGAACCCCTTGATGCTTCGAAATCAATTTGGGACCATTGGAAGTCCCCTCGCTCCAGACGAAACCTGAGAGTCCCCTCTGGAGGAAGAAAGCCCCACTTTGAGGGTTCTTCGTCCTCATCACCCAGCATTAAAGTCTCAAACTTTCATTCAAAGTTGACAGTCTTGCAGGCAGCAGCAAAAATATCATCCTCGCCAAAAATGGGAGAGCGACGATAAAACCTTAACTGTTCACGACGGACAGCGTCCAAAGCAGAAGCAGCAGTAGTGGCAACAGTGGTAGCAACAGCGGTAGCAGGCGGCACACTGGTTGAAGAGATGGTGGGGTAACTTGGAGATGCCATGGCAGAGTGTTAGAGCAAACAAAAAAACCTTGAGTAAGAGGAGCTTGAGCATGACAATGGCGGAGAGCAACCACGGGAGGTGGCGTAGAAGATGAAAGTAAGAAAAGGAAGGCACAAGCTTGAACAGCAATGGAGGTTTCAGATGCTTAACAATGGAAGCTCTCTCTCTCTCTCTCTCTCTCTAAAAGTGAAGGAAATTTGAAGAAGGTAGTGGCAAAGTAAGAGAAAGAAAGGTTTTAAGTTTTTGGGAGATTTAGCCGTTTAATTTTTTAAGTTCGTCGTTTAAGTTTCCCACCATTGCACGTGCGCGGCCGTCTGCAATCATTTCAAATGTACACGTGGCACTTCGGGAAGTGTTCTGACAATGGAAAAGACAACGCTACGTCATTAATGAAGTGACACCAAGGGAACTGCCATCATTAATGAAGTGACACCTAGGGAACAACCATCGTTACCTTCCTAAGCAAGATTGAGTTTTGGGCGCCAAGATTTTCTCTGACATATCCAATAAACCCCCCAACGAAGAAGATGTCCTAATGGTTCAAAAAAGCCACGATGTCCCCTCGTCAAAAGCTCAAACGTTGTTTAGTTATGACTCAGTTACACCGGGGAGAATTTTTTTCGCTTTTTCGAACATTACTGGGAGAATATTAGCAGGTCCTTCGGGAGAATTTTAGATATTCAAGCTAGAACAGTTGAGGCTCGGCATTAGGAAAAGGTAGCAGGCCAGACAGAGAAGGTTCATCGGATTGAGACATTTTCGTGGAGGCATTTCTTGTTCCCACAACAAATCCCTCCATGAAGGGGCAAATGTAGAGGGGGCCTGAAGGTAATCCTGGGATTAGGGATAATCCACCAATTAGCAAAAGTGTTCTGAGGATAAGCCCAGCGTGGCAACTCAAGCGTGGCAGCTTGGGGAGGCAGCTCAGCGTGGCAACTCAAGCGTGGCATCTTGGTGAGGTAGCTCAGCGTGGCAACTCAAGCGTGGCATCTTGGTGAGGCAACTCAAGCGTGGCAGCTTGGGGAGGCAGCTTGGCGTGGCAACTCGTACTTTAGCTTATTGTTACTTTTCCATATTATAGCTTTGTTTATATTGACTACGAGTTGTAATGACTGTAATGTTGTAACAAGAATAATGAATGGGTGTGAGGTCGAACGGTACTCGCGAGAGACCAGGCTTGGCAGGGCCTGGGAGAGCTTTCATGCTCTATCGAACAACCTCACCATGGGAACTTTAGAGGGACTTAGTTTGGAGGATTGAGAAGTGGGGCACCGTTGGGGCATGTCCTGACCATCTTAGATACACCTGGTAAAACACCGAAAGATCTTCACCGTGGAACCTAGAGCAAATTAGCTTCGAGTTCCATCGGGAGCTTTGCTGTGAACCAAACAGCCCTCTACTTTATGTCCCATCTACTGTAGGTGATGTCACTAGCCAGCTAGATAACGTCAAGTCTACACTTGAGTAAACCACCGTGGTATTTGGGGCTGTCAGACGGTTGGTAAGCAACCTCTGTGGCAACAGCCCCCTGACACACAGTGGTTAGGCAAAAGGCATGTCTTGGCATTTAATGTTTATGACGTAAAGACAACTAGTGCATCAGGTATTTAATGCTGGTGACATAAGGTATGAGGGAGGTCTTTCACAGGCATTAATGACTTAGGTGCCTCGGGGGGTGGTGTGGGGGCTATTTAAGGCCCCAACCACCTCCAAGGAAGAGGATCGATCAAGAAGTTCTAAAAAAAGAGTTCTTTTGGAGATATTCCTCTAAGAGTTTGAGAAATTATTTACTAGAGAGAGTTATTGAAAAAACCCGAGAGTTCTGCCACCCACCATTTGTCATTTATTACGAATCTTTTAATACATGACAGAGATCCTTGAGAGTGTTTAGTGTGTTTGCCTGCCTACCAAGGTGTATCTAGGGTGCTTACTTCTCTCTCCCTCTAGCTAAGTTATTTCTGAGTTCTTTATTATATTGTGAGTTATACACGAGAGATTTGTGAGTATAAGATGGGTTCCATACATTCCAAACTGTTCTTTGTGTCTTGTGGCTAAATCACTAGTGTTTACTGACTAACCTTGTCATCACCATACTCAAAAGGGGTTACGCCTCCATATTATCTAAACTACCCTCTTACAGAGTGGAAAGGTTTTTACCTCGCCCCCATATTGGGGTGGATCATTTTTTTACAAATGACTTTTTTATTGAGGAGGAGCGTCCCATTCCTCCTATTGATGAAGCTCTTGCTAGGAAGTTTCCTGAGAATAGTGTCCCACTTTTGTTAATCCATTCTTACTTTCCCGCATATACAGAGTGGTCTTCTTTATATTTTATTTACAGTTCCCACTGTGTAGCCATTCAATTTGGTTATGATCTAGGATCCCCTTTATTGAGACATTCCACCAGTGAAAAACCCACAAAATTTTCTTTTTCCTATGCTAAGTATCTGACTTCATCTATCGTAAGTCTATGTTCCATTAATCTAGAAAATCCCATGGTCCCTAGCAAAGAGTCTCGAGGGAAGAGATCGGCTACGTACCTGAATGTATTCTGGCAAAACCAACTAGTCCATTTTTAAACCAATATTTTGAAGGAACCCCATTACCCTGAAGTTGAGAGATTCACACACACAGAGTTGGGTTTAAGAAATTGCACCACCTCTTGATTTGTTTTCCCTCTTATTACTGCCAACGCCAGTGTTCCCTCTGAGTTCCCACCAGTAGCGCTTGTGGACCAGGCAGTGGTAAAAAAAAAGCTTCCCTTCTAGCCGAAGTTGCTGCCATTTCCCCTGGTCGCTTGAGACTAGTTGAGAGAACTGAATCCCCGCGTGTTGCCTCATCCTGGGTGAATATTAGGGACAACCGAAAGGCTCCTGTGAAAAACTCGAAACCATCCAACAGCCTCCTGTTGTCCACACCCGATATCCTAAAGTAGCCCAAGAGGTGAGCTCAATGTTTGATTATCTTCTCCAAATCTGGGAGAATTTTAATTAAGAAGACAGGGCATTTATTTCTACCTAGATGGCTTCTCCGTGTTTTTATATGCTCCTCGCACTTCTGGTAGTGGTAATAAAAGGAATGCGATTAATCCTCTGAAGCTTTTGATGGAGTAATAGTGTGAATACAGCGAGGAAGAACTACTCTAGGAGCATGATGCTGTTAATACTGGTGTTGATGATGACAAAAATGAGTAGGATAAGGATATAGAGAAGGTGGTGGAGGAATAAGAAGAAGAGCAGGAATAAGAGGAAGAGGAAATTTCATTAATTCGGAGACTTAGGTTGAGGACAATGGTTTCTACTTCTAAACCTTCTTCGCGTCCCCATGATTATGAGGTTATGGAAGATGTGTTGGAGGAAGAAGTAAGCCCCTCCATCTCTATTGCTCTGAATGTTTTCTTCTTATTTACATTTCATGCTAATAACTCCATTCTTCTATTGACCTACCTTTGTCTCTTTTTTAGGTTGATGTGCAAGGTGATACGCACGATGATATTGGAGAGGATCGTCCCTTTGAGAGGTCTGACCCTAGTACTTCACAGGTAATCTCCCATTTTCCCCTAGGGGTAGTTATATCTAATTCTTCATCTGAGTATAGTAGCGGATATTCCCCTTATCCCACTTTTTTACCTGAGCAGACTGGCCTTGAGAGGGGTGTTCCTGATGCGAGGGCTGTTTAGGATGTACCCAAGTCCCTTGTGCATGTTTCTTCATTGCCTTTGGTTAGTTTATTTTTATTACTTGTTTAAGATGTTATTGCTCCTTAAACTTTCTATTCTAACTTGTCTCTTTGTTTTTATTTTCTTCGTCCTTCGTAGGCTTATGTACCTATTCAAACTACTACATCAGTTCCCCTCCTTCGAATGACCAAGTACTTGTATTTGTGTTCGGGCCTTCCATACTAAACCAGGAAGGTTGCGATCTTACTATAGATGATCAGGGGAAGGGTAGACAAGATAGGTTACTGCAATAGGGGAGGATGTGATTGCCTCCCATAGTCAGCATCCTTTTATATCTCCTATTCCAATTGAGGAGGAGGACATAGTACAAATGGCCACTCGTGAATTTTCCAGAGAGCAGCTTCCAGAGGTACTTTTCTCATCCATCTATCTCCTGCATATAAACTTATTAATTTTGCCAAGTAATATTGGGCTTTAGAAATCTCCCATAACCGAAGGTCGTGCGGGCCACGTCTTATTGGTATAATCTCCCATAATCGAGGATCAGGCGAGCCAAGTCTTATTAGCATAATCTCCAATAATCGAGGGTCAGACTGGCCAAGTCTTATTGGAATAATCTCCCAAAACTGAGGGTTAAGAGGGCCAAGTCTTATTGGAATAATCTCCCATAATCGAGGGTCAAGAGGGCCAAGTATTTATTGGCATAATCTCCCATAAGCGAGGGTCTGGCTGGCCAAGTATTATTGGCATAATCTCCTATAACAAAGGGTCAGGTGAGCCAAGTATTATTGGAATAATATCCCATACTTGGAAGATAATTTATGTGAGCTTTCCCCATTTTGTTTCTTACTTAAATTATTTTTTGTATTTCACGTGGAGGTTGACCAACCTGCGGCCCGTAGACCAGAAGTTGAACCTATTTCTCAGGAAATGGTGTAAGCGAGGACCTTTAGTCAAAGTTTCTTCTTTGGGAGGGACCCCTATCGGAGGGTCCCAAGAGATAACCCTTAGGGTTGATGATGTGACTGCTCCTCAGGTTCAGGCAAGTGATGGTGCTTCACATACTCAGCGCCCTTCTGCAAATGATAGCATTTTTAGCATACATTCTCCTGAGGCAGCCCCCGAGGTGGTTATGAGACAAACTTTGGCTAGTTTCCCTTACATTTTGACTAAGGGTATCGCTTACTGATGGAGCAGTTATTGGTCCATTTTACTTCAACATTTACCACCCGTTGCCTTCAACCTATTCCTAGAATGATGACATGTCGCTTTCTCAGGCTCACCACGGTCTTGGAGGAAATCCTCAATAATCTCCTCAAATCTCTTAGCCCTAATATAATCAAGACTTTATTGGGAAGAGTTAATGTGCTAAAAAATGATGGATTTCCCATGTCTTAGTTGGCGGAGATTTTTCTTGGATTTAAGAAGGATAACCTTCCCGCCCTTTATCATCGGCTCCAAAGTTCACATCACTCGCAGGTGGTCATTTCGAAAGAGCTCATAATCTGGGAGAGCAAGTTGGTGGTATCTGAACAATAGGTGCAGGAGGCCCGCAAGGTGGTTGCTCGTGCAGAGGCTGAGCTAATCAATAAAGAGAATGAGTTAGAGTCGATTCATCAGACGATGGATCTTCACCAGAAAGATTTGGATGACCTCATTTCAGACCAAAGAAACCTTGTGCAGATTCTTCCCCAACATCATCATAGGCTGCTTGGATCAACGAACCTTCATTTTATCACGGACAGTCCCTAGCTCCTTTGTTTAATGTTTCTATTTTTGATGTTTCTCATTTATGGGATTTTGGATTTCCTTGCTTGCGTGTAACCACAACTATATCTTTTATTGAATAAAGAAACATTGGTTACTTTGGTGTATTCTTCCATTTCATTTGTTTTCTTTTAACACAATGCGAACCATATCATTCACGATAGGGAAAACAATAGTCGTTGTATATATATATATATATATATATATATATAAAGTAGTGTCCTAACATTTTCCATATGAACATTGCTTCAAGCTATATTAAATAGACAAACCCAATTGTTTTAAAACATACGTCCCTCTTTTCTTTTAATGAAAAAATAAAAAATAAGAAAACAGTTGAAAAGGCACAACATAATGACCAAAAATGTTGACCCAAATAAACATTTTAAACGCAGTAGATCTTCAACCACTTGTTGTTCAATTTGAAAGTAACATTGTCTTCTAGCTTAGATGTCTTGCAGTAACCTAAATCATGGGTTGCTCGAACGATGTAAGGCCCTTCCCAGTTGGCCTCAAGCTTGGGTAATGACAAACCCCTAATATGCCTTGTGCATGATTTTAGAACCAAGTCCCCCTATTTAAACTTCTTCGACCTCACCAGATGGTCGTAAGATCTAGACAACTACTTTATGTATATCTCGAAGTGTCTCACGACATTATACCTGTGCCTTTCTAGGGCTTTGAGTTGTACATGATGAATGTGGGGGAGAATTGATAAGAACCCAAAACTGTACAATTTATACCCCAAATAAATGTACTTTAGTTGCTAATTCTCGGCAATTTGGATCTTATGTGCTTAAATGTTTATCTTGTAGGTCAAATTGTGCATTACAGAGTTCAAACGATTAAGTCTAGGCAATTGTGCTAAAATGGTTCTAAATTCCTTGTCCCTAAACCTACCTAAACCCTTACCCGAGCCTAAACCTAGCCTAAACCTACCCTGAAGCCTGTGTGTGTTTTGCTTGTCCCTTTTTATATATTTTTAGTTTGAATCATTTTGATTTTTAGGATTTCTTTTAGATTTATTTAGTATTTTCTAGGTTTTGTTTTCTATTTCTCTATTTTATCTTTATTAGTATAATTTTATTTTATTTTGATTTTTATTACTTTTAGTTTAGTCTTATTTTATTAGGATTGGAATTTTTAGGATTATATTTATTTAATAGTTTTATTAGATTTTACATTTTCTTTTTAAGAGTTTATTTTTATTTTTATTATATATTGCTTTCTAGATCTTTTGTTTTTATATTTTTTTTAGGTTTTTAGTTTTATTTCTTTTATTTTAGTTTTACTTTATAGATTAAAAGTTTTAATTTTAGTTTTTACTAATTTTTATTTCTTAGGATTTTAGTTATTTTTATTATTTTAATAGGGTTCAAATTAACACACACACACACACACTACTTCTATACACCACACTACACACAACACCAACCCTCACCCTCATACTACTAACACACACCCTCACCACAATCTAACCCCCCTCTACTTATTTTTCCCCACTAAAACAACCCACATTCTCTCTCCTCTCTATCCACCATTAACACACCATAGTCTAAAACCCATCACTCACCCACTGTCTAACCCACCGCGGCTACCTGCTCTGGCGGTACCCGCCAGACCCCTTCTACTCCGCCGACCAGACACACCCGCTGATCGCAGCCCCACCTACCCACACGCCGGAGCCTGCGCGATCCAACCTACCCACCACCACCACCCGTCACTCTACCACCACCATCATCCACCTCGGCTCTCGAAAGCCTCTTGCAAAAGTTTATACCTGAGCAAGAGCAAGCCACTCAACTTCAAAATGAAGCCCTCCAACAGCTTGAACAAAGATTAAATGAAATTGAGTGTGAGCGAGAGTCGGACTTCATCCCCAGTCCACCCATTATTTCACCCGAGTGTAATGATGATGTGTCCTCTTGTGACACTGACTTTGAGTGTGACCAACCCTACCACCCCCAGAATATCAAAGTTGAGACAATTCCATGGTCCGGGCCCCAAGTCGACAATTGTGTTGACTTACCTTTCGATAGTGAGCCTGGTCCAATTCCACCATATCCAAATGAACCCACAATTGAGGTTCCCTTTCCTGATAAATCCAAAAAAATGCCCGAGTCTACACCTATTGATCCCACTGCTTGTGTTCCCGAGGAACCAATTTATCCTACGTTAGCTCCGGTTATGAGTGTTCACCAATTTCTCGAGATAGAATCCGTGATAGTTCCTAACTATCTGGATATGGATGATATCCCACCATGCATGGCTCCCTTTGAGCCCGATATTTCTAGTGATCCATCTATCACTGATCTTTGTGCCTTGTCTTACCCACCCACCACATTCATTGATGCTACTCTATTGGAGAAGTTGACCACTCCATCCTTAGAAAACACACTCCCTTGTGAGTATTCCTTTATTGCTCCAAATGAGTGTGTATCTCCCACGTTTAAGTTGGATCATCTTCCTCCACCATTTATCCCACCCGACCCACCCATTATGTCTTTAACCCACCACCTGGTTTGGATCTCGATTTTACACCTTGCCTGTTCCCAACCACATTTTTATATCCTCACCTGAAACCATCCCCCACCTATGAGAGTATTTGTGGTGATACTCTTCACTTCCGTGACACCGAGCTTGTTCCTCTATGCCCGCCACACTCTTGTGGTGTTCATTTTTCTTCTCAACAGCTCCCTGGTGTGTCACAGCGTGACCATTATCATCGACCATTCATAGAACGGACATGTGATTTTCATGAGGCCCATCCCATTCCACTTACCAAACCATTTTTCCTTCCTCACCAACTTGAGCACCATGCTTATAGGTCCCTTGTTGTCCTCACCATTAAGCTCAACAAAGCCTGAGACCGATACCTCGTCACCTTCACCATCACCCTAATAACCACCCACCCATGGTCCACCGATGTTTTGCATCGTGTGATGCACTTTTCCATACAGGTGCATTGACCACTTTATCCTTTATCCAACATGACTGAAGCTTCAGTCTTGTTTGGGGGTGATTCTCATGACCCAATTTTTCTGTTGCCCCGCGCTTTCATAGATCATATCTTTAGGGTGATAATGGTTCGATCTGGTTGAAGACATTTAAACTTAGCGCTTCCAGGAGGCAACCCGCGTTTCTTGTACTAGTCTCATCCTGTTGGGGGTGGTGTTTCACATCACCCTACGCTTTATCATGATTATAGACTTCTACACATTTTTTCTCTTATCATTTATTCAGTTTTCATTTTGGCTTCATCTGTCCACTTCATTAGCGATTCATTCTGGTAATCTCTTTCCTACCTTATGCTCTCAATTTTAAAAATCATTTTCCTTAACATCGAGGACGATGTTCCTTTTTGTTTGGGGGTGGGGAATTTTATCAAAATCGTACCTCTTTTGAATTTTTTTTATTTTTAAACCTGATTTTTAAATTTTCGTGCAGTTTCTTTCATCTTAATCATTGATGTGAATTTTCAATCATGCATCTTTCAAAAGTCTAGGAATCAAGCCAGAGAATATTTTTCTAAATAGCTTATGTAATACATAACAAGGCATGTTGCACCATGAATTCCTAGACTCAATAAAATTTGCGCACTTATCACGTCACTACGGTTTAGAGTTGAGGAGTACTACAATTCTAAAGAGAACCTTAAGGATCACTAGTGGAGACTTTAGATTGTGAGATTTGTGCCTTTCACCCTTTCAAAGTGTTTTACGCAATCTCCAAGTCACAAGTTGATTCTTCTTTTGGGTCCGCACTTTAATTGTTGTATGATCTCATTATCTTTCGCTTGATCACTGAGAATGACATCTTTTTCGAGTTATAAGAAACACGTGTCTTGAAATTTGTCCCCAATACTAGATTTTCTTCCATACACTCACCCATTTTTCATACCATTTCTCATTTATTTCACCCATTACCTTACCATATTCCCATTTATTTCCATTATCATCCATACACGCTTCCCACTCAATTCATATATCATCCATCATCATTTTGAGAAAAAGAGTGTTGATTCCAAATGTTAAATGTCTTCATTGTTAGTCTGAAAAGAGAGAGAAAAACAAAAGGAAAAAAATAATTTGGCAAAAATTAAAAAAAAAAAGAAAAAGAGAAGAATATGGAGAAAAAGAGAAGAAAAAGTCAAAAAAAAAGGGAAAAGAAAAGAAAAATAATTTGTAGTTAGTAACAAAGACATTTGTTCTTCATGTATAGTACACTCTTCTCAATCTTATCGCAACCATCACTCATCCATTATCCATCATATCACATCCTTCTCATTTCATTTACCCCTCACCCATTATAATCCATATATTCCCCCTAGGTGTTCGGGCAAATAAAAGTCTACGTGGTGAATAACTCAACATTCTCACTATAGTGATTAGCATTCTTTCATGAGATCATGTTTCTTTCTAATTGTTCGTTCTTTCTTATGTGAGTGTGAAACGTTTGAACTTGCTTACATTTACTCACCTCCTCACACACAAGAGCGATACACAGACCCAAATCTCGAGAGTTCGTTTGATAGAGATATATCCGTGAGATTTGAAGTTGAAGCGCTGACTCCGAAAAGGCAATCTAGGAATCACTATTATGATTCTCGACCCATTTTGACTGATTCACACTACACATGTTGAGTTCTAGGAACGATGTGCCTTGAGTATTTACTTAGCTAAATTTTATGAAATTTTAGCTTGAATTTTCGAAAATATTTTTCTTGTGATGGATTGTGCGATTATTGTACATCTAATAAGAGATTGACTGACTTCCAATAAATTATTGCAAAATAATAATTTCGTGGGTATATTCCCTGCACACCCTCATGAAACACAACTCGTCCTGTAGGGAAACCTATATATTTAAAGGCTTGTTGCACATGCTTAGTGCAATCGTAAGTACCCGAGAAAGTGGTACACTTTTGGTTACTTATCTTGCTCTTTCTCTCTATCTTATTTCTCGAGGACTAGCAACGCTCTGTTTGGAGGTGGTGTGATAAGCACCCAAAACTGTACAATTTATACCCCAAACAGATGTACTTTAGTTGCTAACTCTCGGCAATTGGGGTCTTATGTGCTTAAATATTTATCTTGTAGGTCAAATTGTGCATTGCAGAGTTCAAACGATTAAATGAAGGCAATTGTGCAAAAATGGTGCTAAATACCTTGTCCCTAAACCTACCTAAACCCTTACCCGAGCCTAAACCTAGCCTAAACCTACCCCGAAGCCTGTGTGTTTTGATTGTCCCTTTTTATATTTTTTTTATATTTTTAGTTTGAATCATTTTTATTTTTAGGATTTATTTTATATTTATTTAGTATTTTCTAGGTTTTGTTTTCTATTTCTCTATTTTATCTTTATTAGCATAATTTTATTTTATTTTGATTTTTATTAGCTTTTAGTTTAGTCTTATTTTATTAGGATTGGAATTTTTAGGATTATATTTATTTATTATTTTTATTAGATTTTATATTTTCTTTTTAAGAGTTTATTTTTAGTTTTATTATATATTGCTTCCAAGATCTTTTGTTTTTATATTTTTTTTAGGTTTTTAGTTTTATTTCTTTTATTTTAGTTTTACTTTATAGATTAAAAGTTTTAATTTTATTTTTTACCAATTTTTATTTCTTAGGATTTTAGTTATTTTTATTATTTTAATAGGGTTCAAATTAACACACACACCCTACTTCTATACACCACACTACACACAACACCAACCCTCACCATCATACTACTAACACACACCCTCGCCACACTCTAACCCCCCTCTTCTTCTTCTTCCCCACTAAAACAACCCACATTCTCTCTCCTCTCTATCCACCATTAACACACCATAGCCAAAAACCCATCACTCACCCACTGTCTAACCCACCGCCGCTTCCTGCTCCGGCGCTACTCGCCAGACCCCTTCTGCTCCACCGACCAGACACACCTGCCTATAGTAGCCCCGCCGACCAGCCACCTACCCACGCGCCGGAGCCTGCACGATCCAACAGACCCATCCCTACCTCGGTGCAACCCAACCTCCAAACTCCGGTGGCGACCCGGACTCCTAAACTCCAGCCACGCAGCCTATTTTCGACCCCTTACTGTCCTGCCTTAAGCCAACTCCGGTGATTGCTATCCCATTTCGGAGAACCAAATCCAACACCCATTCAACCTATAAACCATTTTTTATCTTACCCATTTCCCACATTTAACACCCACACCCAAACCCTTCTTCAACCATAACCCAATTCAAAAACCCAAAGACCCATTTCATCCATTTCCCACAAATGCCAAAATCGTGTGCTGCCAATCCAAACAAACCAAATCTAAACTCAACTTAACCCACTTTACCCTTTTTCCCATATTACCCGCATAAAACATTTAAAAGCAATTTGCATTGTTTCCACTCCTCACCCCTCATTCACATGACCTCACACCATATCCACATTCACCCCCTAGCCATATACCGAATATACCCCTATGCTCCGTGTGCCTACTATATAAGAAGACCATGCTCATTCAAAGGAAAATTAAGCTTGGTAGAGAGAATTGTAGAGAGAGAAATTTTAGTTTAGAAATAAATTAGGATAAATTTCATTTTGTAAATAGTTTTTATTTTTTGGGGGGGGATTATTGAGTGATAAATGTGTGAGGATTAATTTGAGTGAAATTTTTATGTAATATTGCTTGGATCACTCAAGTTGATGGATTATGAATTTCAGCTCATGGATTGAAGATCAATTAAGCATCAAGAGATTAGGGTTTGATTGTTCTTTTCTCATCTCATTTATTTTATCCCTTTGATTATTAATTTGTCATATTTAATATCATGTTAGGCTAAATCCCCGTTCAAGGGGTGGGTTAAAACCCTTATTTGATGTTATTTTATTTTAATAAGTTTAATTACTTGAAAAGTTCCCTTGAATGTTAATTTTAATCCCTCACCCTTAAATTTACGCCTCGAGAGAGGGTAAATGATTTTCGAGAGAAAATCGAAATTCTAGTTATAATACCCATTTTAGATTCGAACTAGAGATAGGGGTTTCTTAAGTGGGGTATTATAACTTGAATTTCAACTCTAAATTTATTTTCTAAGATTTACATAAATTTTAATTGATCGATCCTAGCGGGTGATTAATTAAAAGGAGTGTAGATCTATTTCTCTAGAGTTGTGGGGTGCTAAACTTAATTTTCTAAAAGATTACTAATATAATTACACTTGCAACGATAGTTGGTTTGGAATTTTGATATTAATTTGGGAGAATTCAAATAGATAAATTAATTAATTAGAATAACTAAAATTTGTGGTGTAATCCCATTCCTTAATTGTTTTCACAATTATTTACCTCACTTTATCTCTTATTTTAGTGTTAGACTTTATTTTCAATTTTAGTCATTTTCTAGTTAGTTTTTATCATCTCACATTTAGTTTAGTTTAGTCTTATTTCACCTCACCTCACCTCACCCTATTGTTTTAATATTGAAAAAGCTAAAAAAATTAGAAATGTCAAAAAGCACAAAAAGAAAATAAAAAGTGAATTACAATTGAATTTGTGTCTAGCTTACTCCCTAGGAAGTGGATTGATACCCTTACTTACCTCTACACTTTATATTTTTATATTTTGTAAGTATTTGAGGTTTTGACTAACTTGGCTTTTCAATCAACGACGAAAAATATATACCGAAAAGTCAACGTCATCAAGCATGGCACTTCGCAAGTTGTAGAGAGCGGAAGGTACCTCGAGTTCGACCGGTAACATATCTTTTGCCCCAAATACTAAGGAAAATGGTGTGTATCCCATTGGTTTCCTTTTTGTCATTCGATGGGACCATAGGACTTCGGGGATCTTATCATACCATGTTCTCAGAAAGTCCTCTAACATTTTTGCTAAAATGTTTACTAAAGTTTTGTTGGTGGCCTCTGCCTGCCCATTGCACTTCGGGTATGCTACTATTGACATGTGATGGATGATGGAGTATTTTTTGTTAACATACGCACCTAAATATTCACGAAGGGGGTACCATTATCTGATAAAAAGACCTTTGGTATGCGAAAATGGCAAATAATGTACTCCTTCATGAATCGAGCTACTACCCCCGTTGTGGCTTTCCTAAGTGGTATGGCTTCTACCCACTTTGTGAAATATTCAGTGGCTACTAAAATCCATATATTTCAACGCGATGTAGGGTTTATGTCCCCTAACAAATCAAACTCCCAAGTATGAAACGGATATGGTGTAAAGAGGGAGTGTAGGTCCACTAAAGGAGCATGAATCATATTCCCATGTAGCTGACAAGCCTTGCACTTTTGAACGAACTCTGCCGAATATTTCTCCATCGAAGGCCAGTAATAACCTAATGTCATTAGTTGATCATAAAGTTTTGCTCCTACTATATGCCCCGATTCGTGAGCTTACTTTAATACTTCTTTGGCCTCTTCTCCTCTTATGCACGTTAGGGGCCTGTCATAATAGCCTCGTCGGTACAGCTACCCATCTTGTACGAAGTACCTCGGTGCTTGACTTTTTATTTGGGTAGTGTCCTCTTTGTCTGTCGGTATCACTTCGTCTATCAAGAAATCCATATAGGTTTGTCTCCAGTCTTGCGACTGGCCAATGAAAATGCATTCTGCTGCGTGATAGAACAGGCAACACTTCGAGCATTCCTTTTGTAATGCGGAAACTTCTTGTCTCATCGAAGTCCAGAAGTAACCTGCCCATTATATCCTCCTACACAAAGGGATCTCTATGCTTTCAAAACTATCTTCATGCACCTCGATATATCTTATTTTGTCTTCTTCAAGATTTACACACCGGGACAGCCAACCTCATTTATTCTTGTATTACAATTTGCCTCTGGTAATAAAGTACTGTGCTAAATCGGCTAAGTTGAGTGGCCTTTCACCCATGTCTATCTGATTTTTTATCTCACCCCTCCAATCATCTTTGTCCTCTGAGGGTAGTATTTTCTACATCGTCGAGGGGGCCGTTCTCTTCATTAGTTGTACCACGATTGATTCCCCATAAAAGTCAATTTTCTATGCAATGGTTGTGTAAGCGTCCTTATGTATGTTCATCATTCAAGGGTGCCTCTTGATCCTCACCATCTCAAACTATCGAAGAAGTCGTTGGACGATCGTTCGGTATGGATTCAGACTCATGTGCTTCAAAGAGAATTCTGCCATTACCTATTATACCACCAAGTTAGAATCCCCCTTGATTTTTAGGACTTGGATACCTCTTTGTAGTGCTTCGAGTAATCCCATGACTAGTTCCTAGTATTTGGCCTCGTTATTAGAGCATTCAAACTCCAACTTGAAAGATAAACGGATTTTTTCGGCATCTCATCGTAGGATGAGTCCATATGCACCTTTTTTATTGGTCGAAGAGGTATCAAAATCCATAATCCACTCGTAGAAGTTGGATGCTATGAAATTGGACTGGAGATCATCACCTAGGGGCTTTTCAACAGGAGGATCGAATGTCCCTGATGGGAAGATAGCCAATAAATCTGCATATGCCTAGATTTTGATGGCTCGCAGGACCACACACTTGAGATCGTACTCTGAGAGGATTAAAAACAAACGAACTTCCCTGCCTATCAACATAGTTCTAGCAAGCAAAAACTTTATACGATCACACTTAGTTGCGATATGAACCGTAAGTGATAGAAGGTAATGCCTAAGCTTTTTTTCTACAAATATATGGTCTAAATAATGCCTCTCAATGCTAGTATATCTGACCTCAGGACCGTGTATGATCCTACTCAAGTAATAAATAGTTTTTTTCAATACCTTACATCTCTTGGGCCAACAAGGCCCCAATAGATCAGTCAGTTGATGTAAGGTATAGACGTAAATGGGCTTATTGGTGCATTATTTCCCACACATACTTCACACCATTTCTCAGTATCTCCATCAAGGGGTGTGTCTCTTTAGGCAGCCTTGGGACAAACCACCTCAGGTAGGAGACCTTGCTAAGAATTTTTTTTTATCTCTTTCACTGATTTTGGTCTCGGCATATCAAGGATGGCTCATCGCTTGTCCAAGTCCGTTTGTACCTCTGGAGATTTACCACAAACCCTAGGAATTTCCCACTTGTAACCCTTAACGCACATTTGAGAAGGTTCATCTTCAACTTGTACTTCCTGCAGCGAGTGAACACCCTTCTCAAATCGTCCATATGGGATCCCTCCTTATTGGATTTAATCACCAAATCATCAACATAAAACTCCAAAGTCTTCTGAAAAAGGTCATAGAAGATGGCCATCATCATCCTTTGATAAGTATCCCATACGTTCTTCAATCCAAAAGGCATGACTATGTACATGAAATTTCCCAAAGGCATTCGAAAGGAGGATTTCTCTGCGTCGGACAGATCCATTTTTATTTGATTATATCCCACATAGCCATCTATGAAACTATAAATCTCATGTCCTGCTATTGCATCGATCAGGATATCAATGAAAGGCAATGAGAATTCATCCTTCGGGCATGCTCGATTTAGGTCTCTGAAGTCTATGCATATTCTGATTTGGCATTTGTCCTTCTTTCCCATCAGGTACAATGCTAGAGATCCATATCGAATGTTGGATCGGGACTATGAAATTGACCGTGATCAACCTCTGAACTTCTTCTTAAATCTTCAGATCTAACTCCTCATTGTACGTTCAAGTGGTCTATTTCATCAAAATGGCTTCAGGTAAAACATTCAACCTATAGCAACTCACTTATTTGTCTACTCCAGGCATCTCGGTGGACTTCCATGCAAAGACATCTTTGAACTCCAACAGTAACTTGATTAGTTCCTATCGATGATCTCCCTCTAAGTCCTTTAAGATAAAAAAAATAGGGTTTGGGTCCTCACCCTCTCTAGCTAAGTCAACCTTCTCAAACTCTTAGATCTGTGGCCTGGGGCTATCCTTCATGCATTCTGGTTCTTCTTCTGTCTCTTCCATAAATTCATGTACCCCAGAGTTATCAATTACCAAGCATTTCCCCTGGGGCCAAGTGGGAATACCACGCGTAGGCTTTCTTTGTGAGGGATTTTGAAAACTCCCTCAGCCTTAGCTTTGTGTCGTTGCAATGGGCCCCAAGACTTTCTATAAACCTCTTTACATTTTCCTTGGGGTTAGAACCCTTCCCCATGTACTCCTCAAAAATTGGTGGAATATACGCTACTGGGTAGGATTCATTGATGTATACCTCTGGGTAGGGGGTACGGAAGTTATATTACACCAAATAACTATCTCCGTTAGATACAGCTAGAAACTTTAGCATCTTTTTCCTCTTTTCCTCCAAGCTGGTCGATGAAGGGCTAGTTGGCTGCAACGTTGCTACCACCGGGATCGTTGAAGCTGGTATGCTTACTCCTTGGTTGGCGGTTATGGATGGGACCGCTAAAGTTTTTCCCCTACCTTGCAACATTAGCCCCGTTGTCATGGGTGGAATCACGGTAGGGGGCACACCACCCAGGGGTGGTGAAGTGGTGGGGAAGGCATTATTAGAAGTAGGTGCAGCCACGCCTCCTGTAACAATGGGAGCTGGTATAGCTGGAGGTGGAGTAGTGAAAGAGATCTATCCCATGGGAACTCCTAACATCACCAGGGCTGCCGGAGTTTTAATGAACTTTGCAAATAAACCCATCAGTCCCTTCATTTGCGTCGGACCTATTCCCGCTTGCATTGGCGTCGTTTCCATAATGCCAATGCTGGGCATGCTTGACTCTTCTCTTGCCACTCTCTCCCCATTAGGCGGTGTAGAGTTCTTTTCCTCTTCTTCACACATGTATGGCATCCAAGTCAATGACTCTAGTGATGTTATCCTCTAGCATCTTTCAAAAGAGAATACCTCCCAAGCAGAGTCTCCAAATGTAAGATGCGGGTTCTTTAAATACAGTTAGTATTAAGTGAGTAGTAACACCTTATCAAGATCTAGATTAACACCATTAATTATTAAATGCTGGTAGTGGCCACAGATGAGTCAGAGACAAGAGAACTCAATATTCAGACTTATATTAAATAGCATGTTGGCACAAAACATGCATGACAAGCACAACAAATAGATGGGACCAATAGAAAGCGTGGTCAGAGGGAAAAATAACAAGCACTCTAGGTACAATGAAGGTAAGGTAGGAACTTCAAGCTTAGTTAATGATCAATGATGAATGTATTATATGGGTGTGGGGAGTTAATGTTCTCTCGGGGGTTCTCGACTGTGGAGGAATTTGGGCAGCAATTCTAGGTTGAGAATGCCCTCTCCTCTAACTTGATCATCTGGTGTATATATATGTGGGCAAGGCTTCTCGAGTAAGCTTTCCTGCTATCGATCTAATTGGGTGAATTAAATGCACAAGAAATTACATTAAATTCATGGGATCTCATGGTTTTGGCGGGAAGCAATTATATTGGCTGGAAGTATTGTGGGCATTAATGAGGGACACAACATGCCATCCTGAGGCTTACTTGAGGATGGATAAATGGTCAGGTTTGGTGAACTCGGACTGACATCCTAAGGATAAACCCACTTAAGTGCTACATTTTTTAGTCCCTAGATGCCAGACCTTATGACATCCGAAAGTCGATTAAACAGTGAGTCGGGTATCTAGTCACATCAGTTAGGTGGGATGGTAGGTTGCTCGAGTGTCTTGGAATCTATTTGTTGGTTAAGAGTTTTTTTGGGGCCAAGGTGCAAGACAAAAGTACCTTGAGGAGGTTACTTTGAAGAGGAAAGTGTTAAGGTGGCTCGGATGTTATGGCTCGAGTGACCATTTATTCTGAATGAAGTTTTGCTCAAGTGTGCCAAGAGGGTTAGTAACTGTATTCCCAATATTGTCTTGTTCTTAATCCTCAAAACTATGTCCCTGTGTGGTTCCTAAGACGAGGTTTCTCTATAGAGCATATTATCTATCCCATGACCTTCTAGGCATAGTCCCTCGTGGGTACCAAATAACCTCACTCAACATACATTTATAAGATAAAGTAAATGAAACAATATTCTATTACTTATTACAAAATATAGTCATCCAGGTGACTTTGATCTATGAATTGTATCCTTCGAACAAGATAAAGTGGAGAATTTTCTAGGTGGGTCCTTCGAGCCACTTCGGTGAAGAAGCTTTGAGGTTGGTCCCTCGAGCCACTTTTATAAAGAATCTTCGAGGTGGGTTCTTCAAGCCACTTATGGAGGCGATCTACTCCCACCACTATTAAGATTGAATCACCATTGAAAGATCTTGAGTTTGGAGGTTTTTAAGATTCACATATTAATCATGTTTCTAGTTTTTTTACTTCCTTCTTCACTCCATTTTGCTATTTAATTTAGTTGCAACGGATATGGGCATTGATTCGCCCTTAAATATCGGGGCATGTTCCATCCAACCACCTAGGAATTTAGAAATAGTTGATATGGCGATGATGCTAAGGTCCCTTATGGTCATCCACTATCAAATACAATAGCATCTCTTGGCCTTCATACAAGATATCATGAGCAAGATCCTCGAAGATCCTACTGTAAACATTATCACTCTAACAGCTAGAGAGGCTGCATATTCGACAGTCAGGGTACCACCCACAACTCTAGTAAAATAAGTCCAACATCATCTTAGGCATAGAGAAATCGGTGACTTGCAACATCTACACCTTGGTAAAGGTGAGGTAAGAAACATCGGATACCTCATATCGATCGGGGACCAACCCATCTCCGACTTATAAAGGGAAGAGCATTTAACACACCCCTTAGAGTCATTTGAAAATTTTCTTTTGATAAGCTAATTAGAGGGTCTACCTTTAACCGTTTCTGGCCAAGAGGCGATGGAAGTTGAGCCAATAATTCCTAAAGTGTTAGCAGCACACGTGCTACTGGTCATATCGACAGTGATTGATGGAGATGAGACAAACAAAGGAGGGAGTATGGACAAGTCAATAGTGGGTAGATAAATTCAGGTGCCGTAGTGGAAGGAGCAAGTGACAACGTGGTTCTAGAGGAAAAACCATGGAGTAGCTCAGTTAAGAGGTTAGAGGAAAACATTGGCTCAGAGGTTAGAGGAAAATATTAGATGTTTCATTAAAAGCAGATATCCTAGCCATTAGGGATACATGGGGGGAACTCTTTTCATTTCAAAAATAGTTAGCTATCCAACTCTCACCAAATTCAAGCCGCTAAGCGTCACTACAAAAAAAGTTGGATATAACGACTTTTTCGCGACACTTTTACAAATGTCAGTATATATTGTATATGTCGACGTTTATTTAACAACATGGGAAAGTTATTGACGTTTTATAAAAAGTGTCAAATATTATTGACATTTATTAAAAAAGTCAAAAAATTACGATGTTTTATAGAAAAATGTGGGCTATTTCCCCACGCTTTGAAGTAAAAGCGTCAGCTTCTAAAAACATTTCTCCCTCTCCTCGAATCCTTCTTATTTTCGATTTCCCTCCAATGATATGCTCCTTTCCCTCTTTCACAAAATTTTTTACACTCAAAATAATCCAACAAAAGCTCATCATAGCCGTCACTATGGTGAGTCCACAAATCATCAAAAGGCAATAACCGACAACAACAACTGATACATCCCCTAGCCAATTTCTTCGTTTCCGCAAATCATCAAAAGGCAACAACAAACTCCTTTCCCTCTTGATGATACCAAAATCATCAGGTGGAAAAAATAGAACCGGAAAAATGATATGAGTCCTCAAATCAGCCTCTGTACCTGATGATGTTAGAGAGCTCATAACTTTGGTGGTCCAATTGCTTCTCACCATAGTCGTCGCTGCCGTTGTCATTACCGTACATCCCATCGTCCATTTTTTTGTTTCCATCAGTGTAGTCTTGGCAGTCTATATCGTTCGTAATTTTAGTTTGTTCATTTCTTTATTTCTTCTGTAATCCAATGGTTGTTATAATTGATTTGTTTGTGGCAGTTTTATTCCCGTTGTATTACTATCACTAGCGTCACTCGATTAATTATCTACTTCTTGGGCTTCTTACGGTGGCTATTTTTCTTCCAATTGGTTTGACTAGTGGTATGTTTAGCTTCCCATCAATTGGTTTCAACTTTCACATTGTTGAGTGAGTGGATATTTTATGCACTTGTTTATACACATTATTAATGTCTCATTGGGTTTTAACACAATAATTTTGGAATTGCAAAAATTGAGCACGACTAAATTTTGGAAGATAGGCCATCTATCTCAGTTGACCACAACTGAATTTGAGCACGATGGTTAGGTTTTTTTTCCGATTATTGAAACCGTTTGATTGTTATTATACCTTTTCTGACTTCACGATATGGAATCCACACACCGAATATTTTAAGAAAATTGATAGGCCGTGGACTTGATTATAATTCTAGCCTTGATAATTACAAATTGGTGCTGGTTTTTACCAGAGGTTATACATACATTTTTAATTTTAAATCCAATTCCTAGACACCAATTGATACAATAGAAGATAAATAAATTTGGGTAACAGTTGATTCATACACTAATGTCGGGTATCCATTGGGTTTTATTTTTATGTTGGGTATCCATTGACTCATACACGCATGTTTTTTATCTAATGAGGAACAATTGGTAAATTTTCTTCGAAGAGTTAAGAAAAATTAGTGGAAAATGCTCGTCTATGACTGGGACTCCTCCCGAGCACATGTATATACTAGTTGTTGAATCTAGTCATGAATTACATCTACACACTATGCTTATCTCGCGTATAAAGAACATCATGAAATGACTTAATTTATGAAAAATATTAATATTAGGATTTAATCAAAATTTGTTATACGATTAACTATATTTCCATTGTATTAGACGACAAGTACGAAGAACAAACCCATCCATGTGCTTTTGCAAATGCTGGACACATCTGGTACAAAAACTCATGCTCAAGTTAGACACGCGTTAAAAAGTTTGTACTTACTAATTCATTATTATTGTTGTATTGTTATGTTATGCTTTGACACTTAATATATTGTACTTACAAATGAATAAAGCAATGGGATTAAAATCAACTCGTAGGATGGTGTACAAGGAGACACATGTAAGCAAAGGGAAGGGGCCTGTTAATGAAGTTGCCTGAGTGATTGCATGTATGTTTTGTGCTGTGATTTTTTTAGATAACTATACATAGACCCTTCGTTAATTTATTATGTTTCATATATTTGCTCTCGAAATCCCTTCATATTTGGTATTAGATATATAACATAATAGATTAATTATAGTTTCATAGTTTTCTCTCATAAAAATAAACGTAATAGTAGCTTAAAAACATGACAGCCACTGATGTCAATTTTTTTTCCTATACTACAAACGAGACCTATATATAAAAGCCCCCAAAAAAATCTCTTTTAATTGCTCAACATATTCAGAAACCCAGCCTATGTGATCAAAACTTATATTCTCATCCAACTATAAAGGTTTAATATGTACTTCTACTCCACCAATGGATCTTGTTTAATCCCAAAAATTAAATTGGGAAAATAAAAGCATCATCACTTGGATAAATCCAACCATAGTCAGCACCCCACAACTTTCAAACGTCATGGTGTGCATATCCCATGCAAGTCTAGTCCCCCAAAATTAAATGTTGTTGTGATCTAATGTTCAACTCATCTACAACAAGAGTGTCATAAGAATCTTCAAAAGATTTTATTAGATAGGACGATCGATGACCGCTTCTTCTTTGTCATTATATCAATTCAATTCTTTGGAACTCTTTTAAGAGAATAAGTCTTGGATTACCACCAACCTGACCATAATCTAAATATATCCTCAAAAACATATTTTAATTCATCATAAGATTTTGTATATACGTGTCCTCTTGCATGACGAGATCAATCCCCCACACCGAGGCAACAACTCATCTCAAATTCTTATTCTTATCGATATAACTTGAATAATTGGAGCTTTGAAATAAAATTACAGAACACATTTAACAAAATACAAACATTTCGCAGTGTGTTAGTTTAATGCAACTTGTATAGTGGCGGGGGTTGCTATATATCTCTTTCTTTTCTTAAAACCGTAGCCTTATACTAAATGGAGGTTCGATGCAAAAATATATATGACATCATCTAAAATGTCTAATTCTCATCAATAGAGGTACACTAATTAACAATCTAAGTCGTTCGTGCATATTGTAAACATTTTCGTTTCTTTTCCACCTCCAAAGTATTGCATCTCCGAATCCCGTTAGTGATATATAAGATAATTTAATGAAACTAATTTTGTCGTCATAAAACATCTTAATCATCATAGTATACATGTCTGCATTTAACGATAATTTGAAAATATATGGATTACCCTTAGAAACAAATCGTTGAAGGGTAAAAACCCAAACAAGCCCCCAAATGGTACTGTAAGAGACACAAACACCTCGCACATGACCAATGTAACTTCTAGAAACTGATCGCCTAGTCATGGGCCTCTCGGTTTGAGAATATGACGATAATTTGAAAATATATAAATTAGGCTTAAAAACAAGTCGTTGAAGGGTGAAAATCCAAACTAGACCCCAAACAGCCCCGTAAGAGGTACTAACACCTCGCACGTGACCAATGTAACTCCTAGGATTTGACCGCATAGCTACGGGCCTCTCGATTTGAGAATATGATGATAATTTGAAAATATACAGATTGGGCTTAGAAACAAGCCGTTGAAGGGTGACAACCCAAAGAAACCCCCAAATAGCCCCGTAAGAGGTAGTAACACCTCGCACATGACCAACATAACTCGTAGGAGTCATCTACCTCTCGGTTTGAGAATGTGATGATAATTTGAAAATATATCGATTAGGCTTAGAAATAAGCCGTTGAAGGGTGAAAACCCAAACCAGCCCCCAAACGGCACCATAAGAGGCACTAGCACCTCGCACAGGAAAAATGTAACTCGTAAGAACTGACTACATAGTCACATGCCTCTAGATTTGATAATATGACCATAATTTGAAAATATATCGATTAGGCTTAAAAATAAGACGTTGAAGGGTGAAAACCAAAATCGGCCCTGTAAGAGTCACTAACACCTCCCACGAGACCAACATAACTCGTAGGAACTAACCGCGTAGTCATGGGCCTATCGATTTGAGAATAGGACGATAATTTGAAAATATATAGATTATGTTTAGGAACAAGCCTTTGAAAGGTGAAAACCCAAACTAACTCCCAAACGGCCTCGTTAGAGGCACTAACACCTCGTACGGGACAAATGTAACTTATAGGAATTGACCGCATATCTACGAGCTTCTCGGTTTGAGAATATGATGATAATGTGAGATTATATAGATTAGGGTTAGAAACAAGCCGTTGAAGGATAAAAACCCAAACTAGACCCCAAATGGCTCCGTAAGCGGCATTAACACCTTGCATGTGACCAACGTAACTCGTAGGAACTAATGGCATAGTCACGGGCCTCTCGATTTGAGAATATGAAGATAATTTGAAAATATATTGATTAGGCTTTGAAACAAGTCGTCGAAGGGTGAAAACCCAAATCAGCCCCCAAACGGTCCCGTAAGAGGCACTAACACCTTGCACGAGACCAATTTTAACTCGTAGGAACTGACCTCGTAGTCATGGGCCTCTTGGTTTGAGAATATTATGATAATTTGAAAATATATAGATTAGGCTTAGAAACAAGCCGTTGACCGGTGAAAACCCAAACCACCCCCCAAATGGCCGCGTAAGAGGCACTCGCACCTCACACGGGACCAATGTAACCACGAGCCTGTTGCTTTGAGAATATGATGATAATTTGAAAATATATCGATTAGGCTTATAAACAAGTCGTTGAAGGGTGAAAACCCAAATCGTCCCTATAAGAGGCACTAACACCTCCCACTAGACCAACGTAACTCGTAGGAACTGACCACGTAGTCACGGGCCTCTCGATTTGAGAATATGACAATAATTTAAAAATATATTGATTAGGCTTAAAAATAAGCCGTTGAAGGGTAAAAACACAAACTAGATCCCAAACGGCACCATAAAAGGCACTAACACCTGACACACGACCAATGTAACTCGTAGGAACTGACCGCGTACTCACGAGCCTCTCTATTTCAAAATACGACGATAATTTGAAAATATTTTGATTAGGCTTAGAAATAAGTAGTTGATGGGTGAAAACCCAAACCAGCACCCACACGACCTCGTTGGAGGCACTAACACCTCGCACGGGACCAATTTTAACTCGTAGGAACTGATCTCGTAGTCACGGGACTCTCGGTTTGAGAATATGACGATAATTTGAAAATATATAGATTAGGCTTAAAAATAAACCGTTGAAGGGTGATAACCCAAACAACCCCCTAAATGGCCCCGTAAGAGGCACTCGCACCTCACACGGGACCATTGTAACCATGGGCCTCTCGGTTTGAGAATATGACGATAATTTGAAAATATATCGATTAGGCTTATAAATAAGTCGTTGATGGGTGAAAACCCAAATCGTTCCTGTAAGAGGCACTAACACCTCCCACTAGAGCAACGTAACTCGTAGGAACTGACCACATAGTCACAGACCTCTCGATTTGAGAATATGACAATAATTTGAAAATATATAGATTACGCTTAAAATAAGCCGTTAAACGGTGAAAACACAAACCAAATCCCAAATGGCTCCGTAAGAGGCACTAACACATGGCACATGACCAATGTAACTCACATGAGCTAACCATGTAGTCACGAGCCTCTCTATTTCAGAATATGGTAATAATTTGAAAATATTTCGATTAGCCTTAGAAACAAGTCATTGAAGGGTGAAAACCCAAACCAAGCCCAAAACGACCCCATAAGAGGCACTAACACCTCGTAGGAGACCAATGTAAGTTCTAGGAATTTACTGTATAGCTAAGGGCCTCTCAGTTTGAGAATATGATGATAATTTGAAAATATACAGATTAGGGTTATAAACCAGCCGTTGAAGCGTGAAAATCAAAACCAGCGCCAAAACGACCCCGTAAGAGGTACTAACACCTCGCACGGGACCAATGTAACTTGAGGAACTAACCGCATAGTCATGGGCCTCTCAGTTTGATAATATGATTATAATTTGAAAATATATAGATTAGGCTTAGAAACAAGCCGTTGAAGGGTGAAGACCCAAACCAACCCCCAAATGGCCCCGTAAGAGGCACTAACACCTCGCACATGACCAACATAACTCGTAGGAGCTGACTGCATAGCTATGGGCCTCTGGGTTTGAGAATATGATGATAATTTGCAAATATATATATTAGGCTTAGAAACAAGCCGTTGAAGGGTGAAAGCTCAAACGTCCATGTAAGAGACACTAGCACCTCGTACGGGACCAACGTAACTCATAGGAACTGGTCGCGTAGTCATGGGCCTCTCGGTTTGAGAATATGATAATAATTTGAATATATATAGATTAGGTTTAGATAAAAGACGTTGAAAACCCAAACTGGTCATATAAGAGGCAGTAACACCTCGCACAGAACAAATGAAACTTGTACGAACTGACCGCGTAGGTATGGGCCCCTCGGTTTGAGAATATGATGATTATTTGAAACTATATAGATTAGGCTTAGAAATAAGCCGTTGAAGGGTGAAAATCCAAACCACACCCCAAATCGCCTGCCACGGGACTAATGTAACTCTTAGGAACTGACTGCGTAGCTACGACCCTCTCGGTTTGAGAATATGACAATAATTTTAAAATATATATATCAAGGTTCTAAAAAACGCGGGGCGTGATCGAGGCGTGGAGGCCAAGCCTTAAGCCTTAGAAGCCTAGGCGGGCCTTGGCGTAAAAAGGCGTGAAAAGGCGTTTAGGCCTTTTTAATATATTTTAATATTTTTTAACCATAACAAGGCTATTAAAATACTAAAATTGTACATATCATAAAAATATGTCTGAATATTTGCAAATAAAAATACTATTTGATTATTTTGGATGAGATAATGGTCCGGTTTGCAAAAAAATCTTTAAAAGGGGATATCGCTTCACTAAATCATTGTTGTTTTTAGAGAAAAAGTACACCTTAAGGGTTTTACCAAGCATAAGGCGTCAAAATCTTAAGGCGGGGCGTTTCTCCCAAGCCTCAAGCCTAGGCGTGCCTAGGCGGAGCCTAGGCGGGTTTTTTAGAACATGGATATATATTAAGCTTAGCAATAAGCTATTTAAGGGTGAAAACTCAAACCAGCCCCGTAAGAGGCACTAACACCTCGCACGGGACCAATGTAACTTTTTGGATCTGACCGCATAGTCATGATTTTCTCGATTTGATAATACGATGATAATTTGAAAATATATTGATTAGGCTTAGAAGCAAGCCATTGAAGGGTGAAAACCCAAACCAACTCCCAAACAGCCCCGTAAGAGGCACTCACACCTCGCACGGGATTAATGTAACCCATAGGAAGTAATCACGGTAATCTAGGTTTGAGAATATGATGACAATTTGAAAACATATCTATTAGGCTTAGAAATAAGTTGTTATACGCTGAAAACCCAAACCAGCCCCGTAAAAGGAACTAACACCTCGCACGTTACCAATGTAACTTGTAGGAACTGATCGCATAGTCAGGGGACTCTTGGTTTGAAAATATGGCGATAATTTGAAAATGTATAGATTAGGCTTAGAAACAAGTCGTTGAAGGGTGAAAACCCAAACTAACCCCCATAACGGCCCCGTAAGAGGCACTAACACCTCGCACAGGACCAATGAACTCGTAGAAATTGACCGCATAGCTACGGGCCTCTTGGTTTGAGAATATGATGACAATTTGAAAATATATTGATTAGGGTTAGAAATAAGTCGTTGAAGCGTGAAAACCCAAACCAACCCCACAAATGGCCCCGTAAGAGGAACTAACACATCGCATGCGACCAACGTAACTCGTAGGAACTGACTGCGTAGTCAAGGGCCTCTCGGTTTGAGAATATGATGATAATTTGAAAATATATTGATTAAGCTTTGAAACAAGACGTTGAATGGTGAAAACCTACACTAGCCCCCAAACGGCTCCTAAGAGGCACTAACACTTCACTTAGGACCAATGTAACTCGTAGGAAGTGACTGCGTAGTCACCGGCCTCTTGGTTTCCTAATATGGTGATAATTTGAAAATATATTGATTAGGCTTAAAAACAGGTCGTTCAAGGGTGAATACCCAAACCAGCCCCAAAATGACCCCGTAAGAAACACTAACACTTCGCACGGGACCAATGTAAGTCGAGGAACTGACCGCGCAATCATGGGCCTCTCAGTTTGAGAATATAACGATAATTTGAAAATATATAGATTAGTGATATGCCCAAAGTGAACCTGCCAGCTCGAAGACATTAACCTCGGCTTGTATGACGACCTCAACCTGTATGATAGTCGAGGTAACAAGAGCTCAGTATTACCCATCAGTGATGTTATCCTTTACGAGGTAGGCCACAGCCGACGTTGCAAGTATCACCAAGATTGGGCATTATCCAAGGTCTGCATGACTCATGGGGTCAGCTATCCATCAAGTCGGCCTCAACCGACATTACAAGTATCACCTCAATTAGGGCATCAGCCGATGTAAGTATGGACATGGGTTATCCATCTGCATCAACAACAACATCGCCCACAATCGACGTTATAAGTTTTACCTAAGATCAGCAAAGCCTCGCAGGCTCAGCATCAAGTTTCAAGACAACATCGACCTGGTAGATGTTCCAGATATCTAACCTCGGCTGGCATCCCAGCCAAGGTCATCATATAATCCTCAGCCAATGCAATGGTCGTACTTCACCAACCTCATACTCATCCCGGCTGAGGTTATTACCAAGCAAAGACAGTCGAGCATCTACACGCACATGTATGGCTTGAAACACGTAGATAAATCTGTTATAACTGAATCATTCCCTCCACGTGAGGGAATATCGAGGTCATCATTACTTAGTTGAGATCAGCCAAGTGTCATACTGGCACTGGATGGATGTCCATGAACATGCACATTGCATGCTTGGGGGGTATATTACACCCCCAAGCCATTTATATTAAGGTCATCCTCAACATTTTAAAAGATGGAGAATTGCAACCCTAGTTAAAACTTTGTCATTTTACACAGTAGAGAGAGAAAGGTTGAGAGATTGTATCCATGTCTAATAGTGCCTTATTTCAGTGACATTATTCACTCATTTGCACAGTGGATGTAGGCCTAATTGGCTGAACCAATTACATATTGGTGTTCATCCTCTTCTCCTCACCTTCTGCTACATATATACTTGTATTCCCCTGTGCTATCACTATTATCACTTGCTTGAGCTTTTCAACACCTTATCTGGTGGTGTGATTTCCATCATCATCACTTTGGCACCATCTGTGGGAATAAGAAGCTAGCTCTTCCTTTTTTGCTGCTTAACCTCACCGGAGACTCTGGTGGTGAACCAGGCCTCACCCCTTGTATGGAGCTGATTCACCATTGAAAGCGGTCCTTTAAGATATTAAGCTCATCTTCCTCACAAGATCTTTTGTTTTAACATATGGAACCGGAGTTCAAACCACCTCCTCCAACATCTGGTGCAAGAGGACCTAGTTCCAGTCAGGCACCACCCCAGTCTGAAATGGCTGAGGTGGCAGAAGCCTTGAGGTCCTTGTCTACAATGAAGCAAGCAATGAAGGAGCAATTTGCACAGCTAAGTCAAAATATGCACTACACCAAATCCTGCGAATGGTCACGCCTAGTTGGTCACGGCCCAAGTCCGCGACCATCTGGTCGCGGACTTGGTCCGTGACCAACTCAATTTTTGGCGTGACCATATTTATTACCACACTAAATCATGGATGATCTGGAACTGGTCACGGACCAAATTCGTGACCACTGTGGGTCACGGGCTTGGGCCGTGACCTGGTCGTGACCATCTTGGCGCCAAAATTCCCTCCAAAATTGGTCGGGTACGGGTCACGGACTTGGGCCGTGACCATAGGCATGACGAAGCACAATACAAAAAAATATTGGGTCATGGGTGGGGGCCGTGACCAATTTTTGGCGTGGGTCACAGACTTGGACCGTGACCATAGGCATGACGAAGCACAATACACACAAATACTGGGTCACGGCTGGGGGTCGTGACCATTTTTAGCGTGGGTTACGGACTTGGGACGTGACCATAGGCATGACGAAGCATAATACACACATATTGGGTCATGGCTGGGGTTTGTGAACAATTTTTGGGCGTGGGTCACGGCTATGGGCCATGACTAGTAGACTGCATACACGAGACTTACATTCATTAATGGGTCGCGAGGTGGGTCACGGTTGTAGGCCGTGAACAATGTCAATCCTAACCAAAACTCAAGTGCCTCGTATTTTCATTACCCCGCTCGTATTTTATTTTATTTTCTTTCCCAAACGCTGGTTCCCCCCCAAACGATGCGATGTTGCTATGGAAAATTTGCGATGTTGGTGATGGAGTGAGGAGCGGTAGGTAGCATTCGTGGAGATTTCTTCCCCAAACGCTGGTAGCATTCGTGGAGATTTTTTCCCCAATCTGTATGGAGGTTCTTCCCCAATATGTATATGTAATATATCCATATATGTGTGTGTGTGTTTGTTATATGTAATACTATGGATGCTTCTTCCCCAATATGTAATTCTATGGAGGTTTCTTCTCATCCTCCGCCGCCCGCAAGGACGAGAAGGATGTCAACGCCGCCCGTCGCAGGACTGGGCTAAAGATGAGATTTATCTTTCTTCCATAGCAACTCAATGATACACTCATAATAGCAACTCGACAACTCGACAACTAAATGGTACCCCTAACTGAAAATATATTACTATGTTTTCTTCTTCTATCATTGCTTTTTCTTTTTCTGTTTCTTATCCTCCAATAAACCCAATGATACACTCCATTGCTATTAGTTTAGTTTTCTGTATTGTGTCATGGAATTTCTATATTTTTACTTGTACTCACTAGTGTGGTCTCAGTGCCTCAATTAGAATTTGATTCCTCAAATTTGCTATGATTTTTTTTTCTAGGTCTAAAATTTTCTGTTTGTTATATATTAAAATGAATTGTTTTCTGTTTTTTTTCGAATTGCAGATGTAGTATTTTGTGTGCATCTATGTGCAGGTTGAGATACATTAATGTCTAATAATTAAGGTGTAAAGAATGATGTTTGGAATTGGATAGATAATATACTTATCTTAGTCCATAAGAGTTGTTGTGTTGATTTGTTGGATACAATTTTTTTAGGACCATAATTATTTGAAGAAATAATTGTATATATTCTCAAATGAACTACTAAAGTTCTTTTGTACAAAGTTTAGAAAATGATGATGGATTTGGAATATGGGTGACATTTAATAACAAAGGACCATATTGTAAGTGGCAGATGGCTTTAACATTATATGTCAATGGAAAATGGATATTGCATCTTTTTTCGCCGTATGAGCTTATCAAACTCTCTTCTCATATTTCCTGAAGGCGTCCATTTGTCACCTTATGTTACTTAATGACATACTCATAGGACTTCTGAGAAAGAATGACATTTATATTGTCAAAAGCTGATTCCACTCGGAACTATAACCAGTAAAAAATAAAGATCCCCAAAGTCGAGCTATTCTAGTTAGTTAGAGATGATATCACCACTTCTGTATGCTATTAATTAATCACCCATCGAGGAATTATGTTAAGGTGTCTGGGAATATGTATTGTATTTCTCATGACTATATCTGTTTAGATTTGAGAATATTTTGTTTCAGAATTAGAGTTTGCGGAGAACGTAGGTGAGTAGTGGATTGATTATCAAGTTTCTTTTTGGATATCTAGGAGCTTGACACGAGAGAGGGGAGGGACTGCTTTCTTGGATTTTTATTTAAAGGTCAGATGAGGTTCGATATTGAAAGGGAGGATTTACCCCTTTTACCTTTTTTTAATACAATGTATTTTAGTCAGAATATGGGCTCAATTAGTAATAATATAAAAATTTGTCCAACTTGTTTTTGGAGAAAATAAATAAATGATTGTTGCTCTCGTTATCATATACCATTTTCTGCTGAAATAATTTTGGTTTTGAATCTCAATTACCATGTTGATATATAATTTGTTGTTAACCATGATTCTCCCAATGGACTTGTCGAGTAAATAGTGTCTCGCCTAATTTTATATTAATCTACATAATAACTCAAAATTAACATTTTTGATATTTTTGATTTTGTAGAAATTGTGAAAATCGAGAAAATTGTGTTCACCTCTTCTTTGGAGATCAAGGGGATATGCTGACCAAGCCTTTCTTAGATGTTTGCGAACTGATATTGCCTATTCAAGGTGTAGTGGTAAACATTCGTGGGTAGTAGGTGCAATGGAGGAAAATGAAAAAAAAATGAGGTGCGATGTTCATATCTAAACTTCATTAATCAATCAAGTCCTACAATTATTGATAAGTTTGTATTTACAACTTTTATAATGTTTTTACTAGATTTTGATAATTTGGGGGATTTTCTCTTTGCGTCGAGGTTTCTTTAATCATTTTTTGCATCAAGATTACTATAGTATATTTTTGTGTGTTCGGACAGTGTATTTTTCTTCTCATTTGTTCTATTTTGTAGGTATACACCCTTGATGTTCTCTCGCTCAAACATTTTGATTTGTCTTTCTCCGTGTTTGAGAGGTATCAAATTTTTTATTTTTTTGCATTCGAGTTTGGGTTATAATCTACAATCATTTGTTTCTCACTGGCATCACTGGAAACATTGGTATTTCATTTATAATTTATTCAGAATGTATGAATTTTACATTTGGTGTGAAAAATGGTTTGATCTTTTAGCAAGAAGTTCATGGTTAATATACTTTCTTATTCATCTTCATCAATTCCTTGGAGAATTAGATCTAATTCCATTGAGATCCAAGAATTTATAAATTACTTGTTCATCTTCGTTTGAATTTGCATACATATCTGTATGTAAATTGGTTGTGTCCAGATTTTTTACCTTTTCTTTTGTCTTATGAGCCGAGTTCAGTGTTCTGAAAAATCTTCAGTTTGGAAAGAATAGATTAGCGAGACTTCCTTCTTAGAGGATTTGGGTAGGGTTTGCATAACTTCCATTTGACAATGTATTGCATTTTTTAATTTTAGAATATCATACTTATTTTCTCGTGGTTTTTAATGAATTTGGTTATGGCCTAATGCAGGGATTGTCACAAGGAGACCTTTGGTTTTCCAATTTCAAACGATAAATGAAGGGAATCAAGATTACGCTGAATTTGGTCATACGCCTCGAAGGAAATTCAGTGATTTTGGTATGTAATTCCAAACTAGTACTTATATGCTTTTTTAAAATTATTCTTGTACATTCTAAATCAGTCAGTATATAAGGTTAATCATCATTTGATTTATTAAGTACATGAAAACCCGAAACAACACACGAACGGCCCCGTGAGAGGCACCAACACCTCGCATGGGACCAATGTAACTCGAACGAACTGACTGTACGATCACGAGACTCACGGTTTGAGAGTACGGGGATAATTTACATATATCAGGACTTAGAGGGTGAAAACCCAAAAGAGACCCCGAACGGCCCCGTGGGTGGCACCAACACCTCCCACGGGACCAATGTGACTTATAGGAACTGACCATGCAGTCGCGGCACTCTCGGTTTGAGAATATGATGATAATTTGCATATTCTAGACTTAGGCTTAAAAACATGGATTTAGTGGGAGAAAACTCGAAACAGCCCCTGAATGGCCCCGTGGGTGCCACCAACACCTCCCACAGGACCAATGTGACTCGTAGGAACTGACCGCGAAGACCTAGGACTCTCGGTTTGAGAATATGATGGTAATTTGAATATTTCTAGATTTTTGCAAAATCTGGCGTTAGTGGGTAAAAATCAGAAACAACCCCCGAACGGCTCCATGTGTGGAACCAACACCTCCCACGGGACCAATGTGACTCGTAGTAACTGACCGCGCATCCGCGGGATTCCCGGTTTGAGAATATGATGATAATTTGAATTTTTCTAGACTTTGGCTTAAAAGCAAGACTTTAGAGGGTGAAAACGTGAAATAGCTCCCCAACGGCCCCGTGGGTGGCACCAACACCACCCACGGTAACAATGTGACTCGTAGGAACTGACCGTGCAGCCGCGACACTCCAGGTTTGAGAATACGATGGTAATTTGCATTTTTCTATACTTAGGCTTAAAACATGGCTTTAGTGGGTGAAAACTCGAAACAGCCCCCGATCTACCCCGTGGGTGACACCAACACCTCCCATGGGACTAATGTAACTCGTAGGAACTGATCGCGCAGCCGCGGGACTCCGAGTTTGAGAATACGATGATTATTTGCATTTTTCTAGACTTAGGCTTAAAAATATGGCTTTAGAGGGTGAAAACCCGAAACAGCCCCCGAACGGCCCTATGGCAACAACATCTCCCATAGGAACAATGTGATTCGTAGGAACTGACCGTGCAGTCACAGCACACCCGATTAGAGAATACGACGATAATTTGCATATTTCTAGACTTAGGCTTAAAACATGGCTTTAGTGGGGGAAAACCCAAAACAGCCCCCGAACGACCCCGTGGGTGGCACCAACACCTCCCACGGGACCAATGTGACTCGTAGAGCTGATCGCCAAGACACGAGACTCCCGGTTTGAGAATACGACGGTAATTTGAATATTTCTAGACTTTCGCAAAACATGGCATTGCTGGGTGAAAACCCAAAACTGCCCCCTAGCGGCCCCATGGGTGGAACCAACGCCTCCCACGGGACCAATATGACTCGTAGGAACTGACCGTGAAGCAGCGAGACTGTTGGCTTGAGAATACAATGATAATTTGTATTTTTATAGACTTGGGCTTAAAAACACGACTTTAGAGGGTGAAAACTCGAAACAGCCCCCGAACGTCCCCGTGGGTGGCACCAACACCTCCCCTAGGACCAATGTGACTCGTAGGAACTGACCGTGCATCCACGGTACTCCAGGTTTTAGAATACGACGGTAATTTTCAGTTTTTAAGACTTAGGCATAAAAACATGGCTTTAGTGGGTGAAAACCCGAAACAGCCCCCGAACGGCCCCGTGGGTGACACCAACACCTCCCACGGGACCAATGTAACTCGTAGGAACTGACTGCGCAGCCGAGGGACTCTCGATTTGAGAATACGATGGTTATTTCCATTTTTTTAGACGTAGGCTTAAAAATATGGCTTTAGAGGGTGAAAATCCGAAACAGCCCCCGAACGGCCCCGTGGGTAGCAGCAACACCTCCCACGGGACCAATGTGACTCGTAAGAACTGACCGTGCAGTCGCGGCACTCCCGGTTTGAGAATATGACGGTAATTTCTATATTTCTAGACTTAGGCTTAAAAACATGGCTTTAGTGGGGGAAAGCCCAAAACAGCCCCCGAATGATCCCGTGGGTGGCACCAACACCTCCCACGGGACCATTGTGACTCGTAGGAACTGACCTCGAAGACTCGAGACTCCCGGTTTGAGAATACGATCGTAATTTGAATATTTCTAGACTTTCGCAAAACACGGCGTTAGTGCGTGAAACCCTAAACAACCCTCGAACGGCTCCGTGGGGGGCACCAACGCGTCCCAAGGGACCAATGTGACTCGTCGAACTGACCGAACAATCGTTGGACTCTCAGTTTGATAATACGAGGATAATTTGCATGTTTCCAGACTTAGGCTTACAAACATAACTTTAGAGGGTTGAAACTCGAAACAGCCTCCGAACGGCCCCGTGGGTGGCACCAACACCTCCCACGGGACCAGTGTGACTCGTAGGAACTGACCGTGTAGTCGCGGCACTCCCGGTTTACATATTTCTAGACTTAGGCGAAACATGGCGTTAGAGGGTGAAAACCCAAAACAACCCACGAACGTACCCCTGGGCGGCACCAACACCTCCCACGGGACCAATGTGACTCATAGGAACTAACCGCGCAGCCGCAGGATTCCTGATTTGAGAATATGATGATAATTTGCATTTTTCTAGACTTAGGCTTAAAAATATGACTTTAGAGGGTGAAAACCCGAAACAGCCCCCGAACGACCCGATGTGTGGCACCAACACCTCCCACGGGACCAATTTGACTCGTAGGAACTGGCCGTGCAACCATGACACTCCAGGTTTTAGAATACGAAGGTAATTTGCATTTTTCAGGACTTAGGCTTAAAAACATGGCTTTAGTGGGTGAAAACACAAAATTACCCCCGAACGGCCTAGTGGGTGACACCAACACCTCCCACGAGACCAATGTAACTCGAAGGAACTGACCATGTAGCCGCGGGACTCCCGATTTGAGAATATGATGGTTATTTCCATTTTTTTAGACTTGGGCTTAAAACTATGGTTTTAAAGGGGGGAAATCGAAAACAGCCCCCGAACGGCCCCGTGGATGGAACCTACACCTCCCACGGGACCAATGTGACTCGTAGGAACTGATCGTGCAGTCGCGACACTCCCAGTTTGAGAATACGATGGTAATTTGCATATTTCTAGACTTAGGATTAAAAACATGGCTTTACTGAGGGAAAACCCGAAATATCCCCCGAACTACCCCATGGGTCGCACCAACACCACCCATGGGACCAATATGACTCGTAGGAACTGACCGCGAAGACCCGAGACTCCCGGTTTGAGAATACGATGGTAATTTGAATATTTCTAGATTTTTGCAAAACATGGCTTTAGTGGGTGAAAACCTGAAATAACCCCCTAATGACTCCGTGGGTGGAACCAACAGTTCCCACGGGAGCAATGTAACTCGTAGTAACTGACCGCGCAGCCGCAGGACTCCCAATTTGAGAATACGACGATAATTTGCATTTTTCTAGACTTAGGCTTAAAAACATGACTTTAGAGGGTGAAAACCCGAAACAGCCCCTGAACGGCCCCTTGGGTGGCACCAACACCTCCCATGGGATGAATGTGAGTCGTAAGAACTAACCGTGCAGCCGTGGCACTCCAGGTTTGAGAATACGACGTTAATTTATATTTTTCTAGACTTAGGGTTAAAAATATGGCTTTAGTGGGTAAAAACCCGAACAGCCCCCGATCGGCCCCGTGGGTGACACCAACACCTCCCACGGGACCCATGTAACTCATAGGAACTGATCGCACAACCGCGGGACTCCCGGTTTGAGAATATGATGGTTATTTGCATTTTTCTAGACTTAGGCTTAAAAATATGGCTTTAGAGGGTGAAAACCCGAAACAGCCCCCGCACGGCCCCTTGGGTGGCACCAACACCTCCCGATGGACCAATGTGATTTGTAGGAACTGACCGTCCAGTCGCGACACTCCCGATTTGAGAATACGACGATAATTTGCATATTTTTAGACTTAAGCTTAAAAACATGGCTTTAGTGGAGGAAAACCCAAATTAGCCCCCAAACGACCCCGTGGGTGGCACCAACACCTCCCACGGGACTAATCTAACTCATACGAACTGATCGGGAAAACTCGGGACTCCCAGTTTGAGAATATGAAGGTAATTTGAATATTTCCAGACTTTCGTAAAGCAAGGCATTTGTGGGTGAAAACCCGAAACAGCCCCCGAACGGTCCCGTGGGTGGCACCAACACCTCCCAGGGGACCAATGTGACTCGTAAGAACTGACCGTGCAGCGGCGGGACTCTCGGTTTGAGAATGAGATGATAATTTGCATTTTTCTAGACTTAGGCCTAAAAACATGACTTTAGAGGGTTAAAACTCGAAACAGCCCCCGAACGACCCCGTGGGTGGCACCAACACCTCCCACGAGACCAGTGTGACTCGTAGGAACTGACCGTGCAGTCATGGCACTCCCGGTTTGAGGATACGATGATAATTTGCATATTTATAGACTTAGGCTTAAAAACATGGCTTTAGTGGGGGAAAACTCGAAACATCCCCCGAACTACCCCATGGTTTTCACCAACACCTCCCACGGGACAAATGTAACTCATAGGAACTGACCGAGCAGCCTAGGGACTCCCATTTTGAGAATACGATGGTAATTTGAATAATTTTAGACTTAGGCAAAACATGGCATTAGAGGGTGAAAACCCAAAACAACCCACGAACGCCACCGTGGGCGGCACCAACACTTCCCACGGGACCAATGTTACTCATAGGAACTGATCGCGTAGCCGTGGGACTCCCGATTTGAGAATACGACGATAATTTTCATTTTTCAAGACTTAGGCTTAAAAACATGGCTTTAGTGGGTGAAAACCCGAAACATCCCCCGATTGGCCCAATGGTTCACACCAACACCTCCCACGGGACCAATGTAACTCGTAGGAACTGACCGCGCAGCCGCGGAACTCCCAGCTTGAGAATACGACGGTTATTTCCAATTCTTTAGACTTAGGCTTAAAAATATGGCTTTAGAGGGTGAAAATCCGAAACAACCCCCGAACAGCCCCGTGGGTGGCACCAACACCTCCCAGGGGACCAATGTGACTCGTAGGAACTGCCCGCGAAGCCGCGGGACTCCCGATTTGAGAATATGATGGTTATTTCCATTTTTTAGACATAGGATTAAAAATATGGCTTTAGAGGGTGAAAACTCGAAATAGCCCCCGAACGGCCCCGTGGGTAGCAGCAACACCTCCCACGGGACTAATGTGACTTGTAGGAACTGACCGTGCAGTCGCGGCACTCCCGGTTTGAGAATATGACGGTAATTTGCATATTTCTAGACTTAGGCTTAAAAACATGGCTTTAGTGCGGGAAAACCCGAAATAGCCCCCGAATGACCCCGTGGGTGGCACCAACGCCTCCCACGGGACCAATGTGACTCGTAAAAACTGACCTCGAAGACCTGAGACTCCCGGTTTGAGAATACGACTGTAATTTGAATATTTCTAGACTTTCGCAAAACATGGCGTTAGTGGGTGAAAACCGAAAACAACCCCCGAACGGCTCTATGGGTGGCACCAATGCCTCCCACGGGACCAACGTGACTCGTAGGAACTAACTGTGCAGTCATGGCACTCCCGATTTGAGAATACGACAGTAATTTGCATATTTCTAGACTTAGTCTTAAAAACATGGCTTTAGTGGGGGAAAACCCGAAACAGCCCCCGAACGGCCCCGTGGGTGGCACCAACACCTCCCAAGGGACCAATGCGACTCGTAGGAATTGACCGTGCAACGGCGGGACTCTCGGTTTGAGAATGAGATGATAATTTATATTTTTCTAGACTTAGGCTTAAAAACATGACTTTAGAGGGTTAAAACCCGAAACATCCCCCGAACGGCCTCGTGGGTGGCACCAACACCTCCCACGGGACCAGTGTGACTCGTAGGAACTAACCGTGCAGTCGTGGCACTCCCGGTTTGAGGATACGATGATAATTTGCATATTTGTAGACTTAGTCTTAAAAACATGGCTTTAGTGGGGGAAAATCCGAAACAGCCCCCGAACGGCCCCGTGGGTTATACCAACACCTCCCACGGGACAAATGTAACTCATAGGAACTGACCGAGAAGCCTCGGGACTCCCATTTTTAGAATAGGATGGTAATTTGAATATTTTTAGACTTCGGCAAAACATGGCATTCGAGGGTGAAAACCCGAACAACCCACTAACGCCATCGTGGGCGGCACCAACACTTCCCACGGGACCAATGTTACTCATAGGGACTGATCGCGTAGCCGCGGGACTCCCGATTTGAGAATACGATGATAATTTGCATTTTTCTAGACTTAGGCTTAAAAACATGGCTTTAGTGGGTGAAAAATCGAAACAGCCCCTAAAAGGCTTCGTGGGTGGCACCACCACCTCCCACGGGACCAATATAACTTGTAGGATCTGACCGTTCAGTCGCGGGACTCCCGGTTTGAGAATACAATGGTAATTTGCATTTTGATAGACTTAGGCTTAAAAACCTGGCTTTAGTGGGTGAAAACCCGAAACATCCCCCAAACAGCCCCGTGGGTGACACCAACACCTCCCACGGGACCAATGTAACTCGTAGGAACTGACCGCGCAGCCGCAGGACTCCCGATTTGATAATACGATGGTTATTTCCATTTTTTTAGACATAGGCTTAAAAATATGTCTTTAGAGGGTGAAAACCCGAAACAGCCCCCGATAGGCCCCGTGGGTGTCACTAACACCTCTCTCGGGACCAATGTGACTCGTAGGAACTGACCGTGCAGTCGCGACACTCCCGGTTTGAGAATACGACGGTAATTTTCATATTTATAGACTTAAGCTTAAAAAAATGGCTTTAGTGGGGAAAAACCCGAAATAGCCGCCTAATGACCTCGTGGGTAGCACCAACACCTCCCAAGGGACCAATGTGACTCGTAGGAACTGATCTCGAAGACCCCGGACTCTCGGTTTGAGAATATGACGGTAATTTGAATATTTCTAAACTTTTGCAAAATATGGCGTTAGTGGGTGAAAACTCGAAACAACCCCCGAACGGCTCCGTGGGTGGAACCAACACCTTCCACATGACCAATGTGACTCGTAGGAATTGATCGCGCAGCCGCGGGACTCTCGGTTTGAGAATACGACGATAATTTTCACTTTTCTAGACTTAGGCTTAAAAACATGACTTTAGAGGGCAAAAACCCGTAACAGCCTCCGAACGGCCCGTGGGTGCCACCAACACCTCCCACGAGACCAATGTGACTCGTAGGAACTGACCGTGCATCCACGACACTCCAGGTTTGAGAATACAATGATAATTTGCATTTTTCTAGACTTTGGCTTAAAAACATGTCTTTAGTGGGTGAAAACCCGAAACAGCCCCCGAAAGGCCCCGTGGTGGCACCAATACCTCCCACGGGACCAATATAACTTGTAGGAGCTGACCGTTTAGCCGCGGGACTCCCGGTTTGCGAATACGATGGTAATTTGCATTTTTATAGACTTAGGCTTAAAAACATGGTTTTAGTGGGTGAAAACCCAAAACAGCCCTCGAACGGTCCAATGGGTCACACAAACACCTCCCACGGGAACAATGTAACTCGTAGGAACTGACCGCGCAACCGCGGGACTCCCGGTATGAGAATACGATGGTTCTTTCCTTTTTTTTATACTTAGGCTTAAAAATATGACTTTGGAGGGTGAAAACCCGAAACAGCCCCCGAACGTCCCCGTGTGTGTCACTAACACATCTCACAGGACCAATGTGACTCGTAAGAACTGACTGTGCAGTCGCGACACTCCCGATTTGAGAATATGATGGTAATTTGTATATTTTTAGACTTAGGCTTAAAAACATGGATTTAGTGGAGGAAAACCCGAAACAGCCCCCGAACGACCCCGTGGGTGGCACCAACACCTCCCATAGGACCAATATAACTCGTAGGAACTGACCTCGAAGACCCGGGACTTCTGGTTTGAGAATACGATGGTAATTTGAATATTTCTAGACTTTTGCAAAACATGGTGTTAGTGGGTGAAAACTCGAAACAACCCTCGATCGGCTCCGTGGGTGGTACCAACACCTCCCACAGGACCAATCTGACTCGTAGGAACTGATCGCGCAGCCGCGGGACTCTCGGTTTGAAAATACGATGATAATTTATATTTTTTATACTTAGGCTTAAAAACATGACTTTAGAGGGTGAAAACCCATAACAACCCCCGAACGGCCCGTGGGTGCCACCAACAACTCCCACGAGACCAATGTAACTCGTAGGAACTGACCGTGCAGCCACAATCCTCCAGGTTTGAGAATACGACAGTAATTTGAATTTTTTTAGACTTAGGATTAAAAACATGGCTTTAGTGGGTAAAATCCCTAAACATCCCCCGAACGGCTCCGTGGGTGGCACCAACACCTCCCACGTGACAAATGTAACTCGTAGGAACTGACCGCGCAGCCGCGCGACTTCCAATTTGAGAATACGATGGTAATTTTCATTTTTATAGACTTAGGCTTAAAAACATGGCTTTAGTGGGTGAAAACCCGAAACAACCCCTGAACGGCCCCGTGGGTGACACCAACAACTCCCACGGGACCAATGTAACTCATAGGAACTGACCGCACAGTCGCGGGACTCCCGGTTTGAGAATAAGATGATTATTTTCATATTTTTAGACATGCTTAAAAATAAGGCCTTAGAGAGTGAAAACCCGAAACAGCCCCCGAACAGCCCCGTGCGTGGCACCAACACCTCTCACGAGACAAATGTGACTCGTAGGAACTGACTGTGCTGCCGCGGGACTCCCGGTTTGAGAATATGATGGTAATTTCAATTTTTCTAGACTTAGGCTTAAAAATATGACTTTAGAGGGTGAAAACCCGAAATAGCCCCCAAACGGCCCCGTGGGTAGCACCAACACCTCCCACGGGACCAATGTGACTTGTAGGAACTGTTCGTGCAGTCGCGGCACTCCCAGTTTGAGAATATGACGGTAATTTGCATATTTCTAGACATAGGCTTAAAAACATGGCTTTAGTGGGGGAAAACCCGAAACAGCCCCCGAACGACATTGTGGGTGGCACCAACACCTCCCACGGGACCAATGTGACTCGTAAGAACTGATCTCGAAGACCCGAGGCTCCCAGTTTGAGAATACGACTGTAATTTGAATATTTCTAGACTTTCGCAAAACATGGCGTTAGTGGGTGAAAACCCGAAACAACCCCCGAACGGCTCTGTGGGTGGCACCAATGCCTCCCACGGGACCAACGTGACTCGTAGGAACTAACCGTGCAGTCGCGTAACTCCCGATTTGAGAATACGACGGTAATTTGCATATTTCTAGACATAGGTTTAAAAACATGGCTTTAGTGGGGGAAAACACGAAACAGCCCCCGAACGACCCTGTGGGTGGCACCAACACCTCCCACGGGACCAATGTGACTCGTAGGAACTAACCTCGAAGACCCGAGACTCCCGGTTTGAGAATACGACTGTAATTTGAATATTTCTAGACTTTCGCAAAACATGGCATTAGTGGGTGAAAACCCAAAACAACCCCCGAACGGCTCTGTGGGTGGCACCAATGCCTCCCACGGGACCAACGTGACTCGTAGTAACTAACCGTGCAGTCGCGGAACTCCCAATTTGAGAATACGACGGTAATTTTCATATTTCTAGACTTAGGCATAAAAATATGGCTTTAGTGGGGGAAAACCCGAAACAGTCCCGAACAACCCCGTGGGTGGCACCAACACCTCCCACAGGACCAATGTGACTCATAGGAGCTGACCTCGAAGACCCAGGACTCCCGGTTTGAGAATACGATGGTAATTTGAATATTTCTAAACTTTCTCAAACAATGGTGTTAGTGGGTGAAAAGGCGAAACAACCCCCGAACGGCTCCGTGGGTGGCACCAACGACTCCCACGTGACCAATGTGACTCGTAGGAACTGACCGCGAAGACCCGGGACTCCTGGTTTAAGAATACGATGGTAATTTGAATATTTCTAGACTTAGTCTTGAAAACATGACTTTAGAGGGTAAAAACCCAAAACAGTCCCCGAACAGCCCCGCGGCTGCCACCAACACCTCCCGCGGGACCATTGTGACTTGTAGGAACTGATCGTGTAGCCACGGAACTCTAGGTCGGAGAATACGACGATAATTTGCATTTTTCGAGACTTAGGCTTAAAAACATGGCTTAAGTGATTGAAAACCCGAACGGCCCCGTGGGTGGCACCAACACCTCCCACGGGACCAATGTAACTCGTAGGAACTGACCGCGCAGCCGCGGGACTCCCAGTAGAGAACGACGGTAATTTTCTTTTTTCTGGACTGAGGCTTAAAAATATGGCTTTAGAGGGTGAAAACCCGAAACAACCCCCCGAACGGCCCCGTGGGTAGTACCAACACCTCCCACGGGACCAATGTGACTTGTAGGAACTAATCGTACAGTCGCGGCAGTATTAGTTTGAGAATATGATGGTAATTTGCATATTTTTAGACTTAAGCTTAAAAACATGGCTTTAGTGGGGGAAAATCTGAAACAGCCCCTGAACGACCCCGTGGGTGGCACCATCACCTCCCACGGGACCAATGTGACTCGTAGGAACTGACCTCGAAGATTCGAGACTCCTGGTTTGAGAATACGACGGTAATTTGAATATTTCTAGACTTTCGTAAAACATGTCATTTGTGGATGAAAACTCGAAACAACCCCCGAACGGCTCTATGGTTGGCACCAATGCCTCCCACCGGACCAAGGTGACTCGTAGGAACTAACCGGGCAGTCGCGGCACTCCTGATTTTAGAATACGACGGTAATTTGCATATTTATAGACTTATGCTTAAAAACATGGCTTTAGTGGGGGAAAACCCGAAACAGCCCCCGAACGACTCCGTGGGTGGCACCAACACCTACCACGGGACCAATGTGACTCGTAGGAGTTGACCTCGAAGACCCACGACTCCTGAATAAAGAATACCACGGTAAATTGAATATTTCTAGACTTTCGCAAAATATGGCGTTAGTTCGTAAAAACCCGAAACAACCCCCGAACGGCTCCGTGGGTGGCAACAACACCTCCCACGGGACCAATGTGACTCCTGGGAACTGACCGTCCATCCAAGGCACTCCATGTTTGAGAATACGACGATAATTGGTATTTTTCTAGACTTAGGCTTAAAAACATGGCTTTAGTGAGTGAAAACCCGAAACAACCCCTGAACGGCCCCGTGGGTGGCACCAACACCTCCCACGGGACCAATATAACTTGTAGGAACTAACCGATCAGCCGCGGGACTCCCGGTTTGAGAATATGATGGTAATTTGTATTTTTATAGACATATGCTTAAAAACATGGCTTTAGTGGGTGAAAACCCGAAACAGCCCCCGAACAGCCCCGTGGGTGACACCAACACCTCCCACGTGACCAATGTAACTCGTAGGAACTGACCACCCAGCCGCGGGACTCCCAGTTTGAGAATACGATGGTTATTTCCATTGTTTTAGACGTAGGCTTAAAAATATGGCTTTAGAGGGTGAAAACCCGAAACATCCCCCGAACGGCCCCGTGGGTGTCACTAACACCTCTCACGGGACCAACGTGACTCGTAGGAACTAACCATGCAATCGTGGCACTCCCGATTTGAGAATACGACGGTAATTCGCATATTTCTAGTCTTAGGTTAAAAACATGGCTTTAGTGGGGAAAAACCCGAAACAGCCCCCGAACGCCCCCGTGGGTGGCACCAACACCTCCCACAGGACCAAAGTGACTCGTAGGAGCTGACCTCGAAGACCCATGACTCCCGATTTGAGAATATGATGGTAATTTGAATATTTCTAGACTTTCGCAAAACTTGGCATTAGTGGGTGAAAAGGCGAAACAACCCCCGAACGGCTCCGTGGGTGGCACCAACGCCTCCGACGGGACCAATGTGACTCGTAGGAACTGACCGCGCAGTCGCGGGACTCTCGGTTTGAGAATACGACGATAATTTGCATTTTTCTAGACTTAGTCTTAAAAACATGACTTTAGAGGGTGAAAACCCAAAACAGCCCCCGAACAGCCCCGTGGGTGCCACCAACACCTCCCACGGGACCAATGTGACTCGTAGGAACTGACCGTGTAGCCACGGCACTCTAGGTTTGAGAATACGACATAATTTGCATTTTTCAAGACTTATGCTTAAAAACTTGGCTTTAGTGGGTGAAAACTCAAAACAGCCCCCGAACGACCCCGTGGGTGGCACCAACACCTCCCACGGGACCAATGTAACTCGTAGGAACTCACCGTGCAGCCGTGGGACTTCCGCTTTGAGAATACGACAGTAATTTTCATTTTTCTAGACTGAGTCTTAAAAATATGTCTTTAGAGGGTGAAAACCCAAAACAGCCCCCGAACGGCCCCATGGTTAGCACCAAAACCTCCCACGGGACCAATGTGACTCGTAGGAACTGACCGTGCAGTCGCGACACTCCCGGTTTGAGAATATGACGATAATTTGTATATTTCTAGACTTAGGCTTAAAAACATGGCTTTAGTGGTGGAAAACCGAAAACTGCCCCCGAACGGCCCCATGGGTTTCACCAACACCTCCCACGGGACTAATGTAACTCATAGGAACTGACCGAGCAGTCTCGGCACTCCCGGTTTGAGAATACGACAGAAATTTGAATATTTCTAGACTTAGGCTTAAAAACATGGATTTAGTGGGGGAAAACACGAAACAGCCCCCGAATGACCCCGTGGGTGGCACCAACACCTCCCACGGGACCAATGTGACTCGTAGGAACTGACCTCGAAGACCCGAGACTCCCGATTTGAGAATACGATTCTAATTTGAATATTTCTAGACTTTCGTAAAACATGGCATTAGTGGGTGAAAACCCAAAACAACCCCCGAACGGCTCTGTGGGTGGCACCAATGCCTCCCACGGGACCAACGTGACTCGTAGGAACTAACCCAGTCGCGACACTCCCGATTTGAGAATACGACGGTAATTTGCATATTTCTAGACTTAGGCTTAAAAACATGGCTTCTGTGGGGGAAAACTCGAAACAGCCCCCGAACAACCCCGTGGGTGGCACCAACACCTCCCACAGGACCAATGTGACTCATAGGAGCTGACCTCGAAGGCCCAGAACTCCCAGTTTGAGAATGCGATGGTAATTTGAATATTTCTAAACTTTCTCAAACATTGGCGTTAGTGGGTGAAAAGGTGAAACAATCCCCGAACGGCTCCGTGGGTGGCACCAATGACTCCCACGTGACCAATGTGACTCGTAGGAACTGACCGCGAAGACCCGGGACTCTCGGTTTGAGAATATGATTGTAATTTGAATATTTCTAGACTTAGTCTTAAAAACATGACTTTAGAGGGTAAAAACTCAAAACAGCCCCTGAACAGCCCCGTGGGTGCCACCAACCCCTCCCACGGGACCATTGTGACTTGTAGGAACTGACCGTGTAGCCACGGCACTCTGGGTATGAGAATACGATGATAATTTGCATTTTTCGAGACTTGGGCTTAAAAACATGGCTTAAGTGGTTGAAAACCCGAAACAGCCCCCGAACGGCCCCGTGGGTGGCACCAACACCTCCCACGGGACCAATGTAACTCGTAGGAACTGACCGCGCAGCCGCGGGACTCCCGGTTTGAGAATACGACGGTAATTTTCATTTTTCTAGACCGAGGCTTAAAAATATGGCTTTAGAGGGTGAAAACTCGAAACAACCCCCGAACGGACCCGTGGGTAGTACCAACACCTCCCACGGGACCAATGTGACTCGTAGGAACTGATCGTGCAGTCGCGGCAGTATCGGTTTGAGAATATGATGGTATTTGCGTATTTTTTGACTCAAGCTTAAAAACATGGCTTTAGTGGGGGAAAATCTGAAACAACCCCCGAACGACCCCGTGGGTGGCACCAACACCTCCCACGGGACCAATGTGACTCATAGGAACTGACCTCGAAGATTTGAGACTCCCGGTTTGAGAATACGACGGTAATTTGAATATTTCTAGACTTTTCCAAAACATGGCATTAGTGGGTGAAATCTCGAAACAACGCCCGAACGGCTCTGTGGGTGGCACCAATGCCTCCCATGGGACCAAGGTGACTCGTAGGAACTAACCGGGCAGTCGCGGCACTCCCGATTTGAGAATACGAAGGTAATTTCCATATTTATAGACTTATGCTTAAAAACATGGTTTTAGTGGGGGAAAACCCGAAACAGCCCCCGAACGACTCCGTGGGTGGCACCAACACCTCCCACGGGACCAATGTGACTCGTAGGAGTTGACCTCGAAGACCCACGACTCCCGAATAAAGAATACCACGGTAAATTGAATATTTCTAGACTTTCGCAAAACATGGCGTTAGTTCGTGAAAACTCGAAACAACCCCCGAACGGCTCCGTGGGTGGCACCAACACCTCCCACGGGACCAATGTGACTCCTGGGAACTGACCATGCATCCAAGGCACTTCATGTTTGAGAATATGATGATAATTTTCATTTTTCTAGACTTAGGCTTAAAAACATGGCTTTAGTGGGTGAAAACCCGAAACAGCCCTTGAACGGCCCCGTGGGTGGCACCAACACCTCCCACGGGACCAATATAACTTGTAGGAACTGATCGTTCAGCCGCGGGACTCCCGGTTTGAGAATATGACGGTAATTTGTATTTTTATAGACATAGGCTTAAAAACATGGCTTTAGTGGGTGAAAACCCGAAATAGCCCCCGAACAGCCCCGTGGGTGACACCAACACCTCCCACGAGACCAATGTAACTCGTAGGAACTGACCACCCAGCCGCGGGACTCCCAGTTTGGGAATACGATGGTTATTTCCATTTTTTAGACGTAGGCTTAAAAATATGGCTTTAGAGGGTGAAAACCCGAAACAGCCCCCGAACGGCCCCGTGGGTGTCACTAACACCTCTCACGGGACCAACGTGACTCGTAGGAACTAACCATGCAATCGTGGCACTCCCGATTTGAGAATACGACGGTAATTCGCATATTTCTAGACTTAGGTTAAAAACATGGCTTTAGTGGGGAAAAACCCGAAACAACCCCCGAACGACCCCGTGGGTGGCACCAACACCTCCCACTGGACCAAAGTGACTCGTAGGAGCTGACCTCGAAGACCCATGACTACCGATTTGAGAATATGATGGTAATTTGAATATTTCTAGACTTTCGCAAAACATGGCGTTAGTGGGTGAAAAGGCGAAACAACCCCCGAACGGCTCCGTGGGTGGCACCAACGCCTCCGACGGGACCAATGTGACTCCTAGGAACTGACCGCGTAGTCGCGGGACTCTCGGTTTGAGAATACGACGATAATTTGCATTTTTCTAGACTTAGTCTTAAAAACATGACTTTAGAGGGTGAAAACCCAAAACAGCCCCCGAACAGCCCCGTGGGTGCCACCAACACCTCCCACGGGACCAATGTGACTCGTAGGAACTGACCGTGTAGCCACGGCACTCTAGGTTTGAGAATACGACATAATTTGCATTTTTCGAGACTTATGCTTAAAAACTTGGCTTTAGTGGGTGAAAACTCAAAACAGCCCCCGAACGGCCCCGTGGGTGTCACCAACACCTCCCACGGGACCAATGTAACTCGTAGGAACTCACCGTGCAGCCGTGGGACTTCCGCTTTGAGAATACGACAGTAATTTTCATTTTTCTAGACTGAGTCTTAAAAATATGTCTTTAGAGGGTGAAAACCCGAAACAGCCCCCGAACGGCCCCATGGTTAGCACCAACACCTCCCACGGGACCAATGTGACTCGTAGGAACTGACCGTGAAGTCGCGGCACTCCCGGTTTGAGAATATGACGATAATTTGTATATTTCTAGACATAGGCTTAAAAACATGGCTTTAGTGGGGGAAAACCGAAAACTGCCCCCGAACGGCCCCATGGGTTTCACCAACACCTCCCACGGGACTAATGTAACTCATAGGAACTGACCGAGCAGTCTCGGCACTCCCGGTTTGAGAATACGACAGAAATTTGAATATTTCTAGACTTAGGCTTAAAAACATGGATTTAGTGGGGGAAAACACGAAACAGCCCCCGAAGGACCCCGTGGGTGGCACCAACACCTCCCACGGGACCAATGTGACTCGTAGGAACTGACCTCGAAGACTCGAAACTCCGGATTTGAGAATACGATTGTAATTTGAATATTTCTAGACTTTCGCAAAACATGGCATTAGTGGGTGAAAACCCAAAACAACCCCCGAACGGCTCTGTGGGTGGCACCAATGCCTCCCACGGGACCAACGTGACTCTTAGGAACTAACCCAGTCGCGACACTCCCGATTTGAGAATACGATGGTAATTTGCATATTTCTAGACTTAGGCTTAAAAACATGGCTTCTGTGGGGGAAAACTCGAAACAGCCCCCGAACAACCCCGTGGGTGGCACCAACACCTCCCACAGGACCAATGTGACTCATACGAGCTCACCTCGAAGGCCCAGGACTCCCAGTTTGAGAATGCGATGGTAATTTGAATATTTCTAAACTTTCTCAAACACTGGCGTTAGTGGGTGAAAAGGTGAAACAATCCCCGAACGGCTCCGTGGGTGGCACCAACGACTCCCACGTGACCAATGTGACTCGTAGGAACTGACCGCGAAGACCCGGGACTCTCGGTTTGAGAATACGATTGTAATTTGAATATTTTTAGACTTAGTCTTAAAAACATGACTTTAGAGGGTAAAAACCCAAAACAGCCCCCGAACAGCCCCGTGGGTGCCACCAACCCCTCCCACGGGACCATTGTGACTTGTAGGAACTGACCGTGTAGCCACGGCACTCTGGGTATGAGAATACGATGATAATTTGCATTTTTCGAGACTTAGGCTTAAAAACATGGCTTAAGTGGTTGAAAACCCGAAACAGCCCCCGAACGGCCCCGTGGGTGGCACCAACACCTCCCACGGGACCAATGTAACTCGTAGGAACTGACCGCGCAGCCGCGGGACTCCCGGTTTGAGAATACGACGGTAATTTTCATTTTTCTAGACAGAGGCTTAAAAATATGGCTTTAGAGGGTGAAAACTCGAAACAACCCCCGAACGGCCCCGTGGGTAGTACCAACACCTCCCACGGGACCAATGTGACTCGTAGGAACTGATCGTGCAGTCGCGGCAGTCTCGGTTTGAGAATATGATGGTATTTGCGTATTTTTTGACTTAAGCTTAAAAACATGGCTTTAGTGGAGGAAAATCTGAAACAACCCCCGAACGACCCCGTGGATGGCACCAACACCTCCCACGGGACCAATGTGACTCATAGGAACTGACCTCGAAGATTTGAGACTCCCGGTTTGAGAATACGACGGTAATTTGAATATTTCTAGACTTTCCCAAAACATGGCATTAGTGGGTGAAATCTCTAAACAACCCCCGAACGGCTCTGTGGGTGGCACCAATGCCTCCCATGGGACCAAGGTGACTCGTAGGAACTAACCGGGCAGTCGCGGCACTCCCGATTTGAGAATACGAAGGTAATTTCCATATTTATAGACTTATGCTTAAAAACATGGTTTTAGTGGGGGGAAACCCGAAACTGCCCCCGAACGACTCCGTGGGTGGCACCAACACCTCCCACAGGACCAATGTGACTCGTAGGAGTTGACCTCGAAGACCCACGACTCCCGAATAAAGAATACCACGGTAAATTGAATATTTCTAGACTTTCGCAAAACATGGCGTTAGTTCGTGAAAACCCGAAACAACCCTCGAACGGCTCCGTGGGTGGTACCAACACCTCCCACGGGACCAATGTGACTCCTGGGAACTGACCATGCATCCAAGGCACTTCATGTTTGAGAATACGATGATAATTTGCATTTTTCTAGACTTAGGCTTAAAAACATGGCTTTAGTGGGTGAAAACCCGAAACAGCCCCTGAACGGCCCCGTGGGTGGCACCAACACCTCCCACGGGACCAATATAACTTGTAGGAACTGATCGTTCAGCCGCGGGACTCCTAGTTTGAGAATATGATGGTAATTTGTATTTTTATAGACATAGGCTTAAAAACATGGCTTTAGTGGGTGAAAACCCGAAACAGCCCCCGAACAGCCCCGTGGGTGACACCAACATCTCCCACGAGACCAATGTAACTCGTAGGAACTGACCACCCAGCCGCGGGACTCCCAGTTTGGGAATACGATGGTTATTTCCATTTTTTTAGACGTAGGCTTAAAAATATGGCTTTAGAGGGTGAAAACCCAAAACAGCCCCCGAACGGCCCCGTGGGTGTCACTAACACCTCTCACGGGACCAACGTGACTCATAGGAACTAACCATGCAATCGTGGCACTCCCGATTTGAGAATATGACGGTAATTCGCATATTTCTAGACTTAAGTTAAAAACATGGCTTTAGTGGGGAAAAACCCGAAACAGCCCCCGAACGCCCCCGTGGGTGGCACCAACACCTCCCACAGGACCAAAGTGACTCGTAGGAGCTGACCTCGAAGACCCATGACTCCCGATTTGAGAATATGATGGTAATTTGAATATTTCTAGACTTTCGCAAAACTTGGCATTAGTGGGTGAAAAGGCGAAACAACCCCCGAACGGCTCCGTGGGTGGCACCAAAGCCTCCGACGGGACCAATGTGACTCGTAGGTACTGACCGCGCAGTCGCGGGACTCTCGGTTTCAGAATACGATGATAATTTGCATTTTTCTAGACTTAGTCTTAAAAACATGACTTTAGAGGGTGAAAACCCAAAACAGCTCCCGAACAGCCCCGTGGGTGCCACCAACACCTCCCACGGGACCAATGTGACTTGTAGGAACTGACCGTGTAGCAACGGCACTCTAGGTTTGAGGATACGATATAATTTGCATTTTTTGAGACTTATGCTTAAAAACTTGGCTTTAGTGGGTGAAAACTCGAAACAGCCCCCGAACGGCCCCGTGGGTGTCACCAACACCTCCCACGGGACCAATGTAACTCATAGGAACTGACCGTGAAGCCGTGGGACTTCCGGTTTGAGAATACGACAGTAATTTTCATTTTTCTAGACTGAGTCTTAAAAATATTTCTTTAGAGGGTGAAAACCCAAAACAGCCTCCGAACGGCCCCATGGTTAGCACCAACACCTCCCATGGGTCCAATGTGACTCGTAGGAACTGACCGTGCAGTCGCGGCACTCCCGGTTTGAGAATATGACGATAATTTGTATATTTCTAGACTTAGGCTTAAAAACATGGCTTTAGTGGGGGAAAACACGAAACAACCCCCGAACGGCCCCATGGGTTTCACCAACACCTCCCACGGGACCAATGTAACTCATAGGAACTGACCGAGCAACCTCGGCACTCCCGGTTTGAGAATACGACAGAAATTTGAATATTTCTAGACTTAGGCCTAAAAACATGGATTTAGTGGGGGAAAACACGAAACAGACCCCGAATGACCCCGTGGGTGGCACCAACACCTCCCACGGGACCAATGTGACTCGTAGGAACTGACCTCGAAGACCCGAGACTCCTGATTTAAGAATACGATTGTAATTTGAATATTCTAGACTTTCGCAAAACATGGCATTAGTGGGTGAAAACCCATAACAACCCCCGAACGGCTCTGTGGGTAGCACCAATGCCTCCCACGGGACCAACGTGACTCGTAGGAACTAACCGTGCAGTCGCGACACTCCCGATTTGAGAATACAACGATAATTTGCATATTTCTAGACTTAGGCTTAAAAACATGGCTTCTGTGGGGGAAAACTCGAAACAGCCCCCGAACAACCCCGTGGGTGGCACCAACACCTCCCACAGGACCAATGTGACTCATAGGAGCTGACCTTGAAGACCCCGGACTCCCAGTTTGAGAATGCGATGGTAATTTGAATAGTTCTAAACTTTCTCAAACACTGGCGTTAGTGGGTGAAAAGGTGAAACAATCCCCGAACGGCTCCGTGGGTGGCACCAACGACTCCCACGTGACCAATGTGACTCGTAGGAACTGACCGCGAAGACTCGGGACTTTCGGTTTGAGAATACGATTGTAATTTGAATATTTCTAGACTTAGTCTTAAAAATATGACTTTAGAGGGTAAAAACCCAAAACAGCCCCCGAACAGCCCCGTGGGTGCCACCAACACCTCCCACGGGACCAATGTGACTTGTAGGAACTGACCGTGTAGCCACGGCACTCTAGGTATGAGAATACGATGATAATTTGCATTTTTCTTGACTTAGGCTTAAAAACATGGCTTAAGTGGTTGAAAACTCGAAACAGCCCCCGAACGGCCCCGTGGGTGGCACCAACACCTCCCACGGGACCAATGTAACTCGTAGGAACTGACCGCGCAGCCGCGGGACTCCCGGTTTGAGAATACGATGGTAATTTTCATTTTTCTAGACCGAGGCTTAAAAATATGGCTTTAGAGGGTGAAAACTCGAAACAACCCCCGAACGGCCCCGTGGGTAGTACCAACACCTCCCACGGGACCAATGTGACTCGTAGGAACTGATCGTGCAGTCGCGGCAGTCTCGGTTTGAGAATATGATGGTATTTGTGTATTTTTTTGACTTAAGCTTAAAAACATGTCTTTAGTGGGGGAAAATCTGAAACAACCCCCGAACGACCCCGTGGGTGGCACCAACACCTCCCACGGGACCAATGTGACTCATAGGAACTGACCTCGAAGATTCGAGACTCCCGGTTTGAGAATACGACGGTAATTTGAATATTTATAGACTTTCCCAAAACATGGCATTAGTGGGTGAAAACTCGAAACAACCCCCGAACGGCTCTCTGGGTGGCACCAATGCCTCCCATGGGACCAAGGTGACTCGTAGGAACTAACCGGGCAGTCACGGCACTCCCAATTTGAGAATACGAAGGTAATTTCCATATTTATAGACTTATGCTTAAAAACATGGCTTTAGTGGGGGAAAACTCGAAACAGCTCCCGAACGACTCCGTGGGTGCCACCAACACCTCCCACGGGACCAATGTGACTCGTAGGAGTTGACCTCGAAGACCCACGACTCCCGAATAAAGAATACCACGGTAAATTGAATATTTCTAGACTTTCGCAAAACATGGCGTTAGTTCGTGAAAACCCGAAACAACCCCCGAACGGCTCCGTGGGTGGCACCAACACCTCCCACGGCACCAATGTGACTCCTGGGAACTGACCATGCATCCAAGGCACTCCATGTTTGAGAATACGATGATAATTTTCATTTTTCTAGACTTAGGCTTAAAAACATGGCTTTAGTGGGTGAAAACCCGAAACAGCCCCTGAACGGCCCCGTGGGTGGCACCAACACCTCCCACGGGACCAATATAACTTGTAGGAACTGACCGTTCAGCCGCGGGACTCCCGATTTGAGAATACGACGGTAATTTGTATTTTTATAGACTTAGGCTTAAAAACATGGCTTTAGTGGGTGAAAGCCCGAAACAGCCCCCGAACAGCCCCGTGGGTGACACCAACACCTCCCACGAGACCAATGTAACCCGTAGGAACTGACCGCCCAGCCGCGGGACTCGCGGTTTGAGAATACGATGGTTATTTTCATTTTTTTAGCCGTAGGCTTAAAAATATGGCTTTAGAGGGTGAAAAACCGAAACAGCCCCCGAACGGCCCCGTGGGTGTCACTAACACCTCTCACGGGACCAACGTGACTCGTAGGAACTAACCATGCAGTCGTGGAACTCCAGATTTGAGAATGTGACGGTAATTCGCATATTTCTAGACTTAGGTTAAAAACATGGCTTTATTGGGGAAAAACTCGTAACAGCCCCCGAACGACCCCGTGGGTGGCACCAACACCTCCCACAAGACCAAAGTGACTCGTAGGAGCTGACCTCGAAGACCCATGACTCCTGATTTGAGAATACGATGGTAAATTGAATATTTCTAGACTTTTGAAAACATGGCGTTAGTGGGTGAAAAGGCGAAACAACCCCCGAACGGCTCCATGGGTGGCACCAACGCCTCGGACGGGACCAATGTGACTCGTAGGAACTGACCGCGTAGCCTCTGGACTCTCGGTTTGAGAATACGATGATAATTTTCATTTTTCTAGACTTAGTCTTAAAAGCATGACTTTAGATGGTGAAAACCCAAAACAACCCCCGAACAACCCCGTGGATGCCACCAACACCTCCCATGGGACCAATGTGACTCGTAGGAACTGACCGTGTAGCCACGGCACTCTAGGTTTGAGAATACGATGATAATTTGCATTTTTCGAAACTTATGGTTAAAAAGTGGGCTTTAATGGGTGAAAACTCGAAACAGCCCCCGAACGGCCCCGTGGGTGGCACCAACACCTCCCACGGGACCAATGTAACTCGTAGAAACTGACCGTGCAGCCGTCGAACTCCCGGTTGGAGAATACGACGGTAATTTTCATTTTTCTAGACTGAGTCTTAAAAATATGTCTTTAGAGGGTGAAAACCCGAAACAGCCCCCGAACGGCCCCGTGGGTAGCACCAACACCTCCCACGGGACCAATGTGACTCGTAGGAACAGACCGTGCGGTCGCGGCACTCCCGATTTGATAATATGACGATAATTTGTATATTTCTAGACTTAGGCTTAAAAACATGGGTTTAGTGGGGGAAAACCCGAAACAGCCCCCGAACGGCCCCATGGGTTTCACCAACACCTCCCACGGTACCAATGTAACTCATAGGAACTGACCGAGCAGCCTCGGGACTCCCGGTTTGAGAATACGACAAAAAATTGAATATTTCTTGACTTAGGTGAAATATGGAGTTAGAGGGTGAAAACCCGAAACAACCCACGAACGGCCCCGTGGGCGGTACCAACACCTCCCACGGGACCAATGTGACTCGTAGGAACTGACCGCGAAGCCGCGGGACTCCCGATTTGAGAATACGATGATAATTTGAATATTTTTAGACTTAGGCTTAAAAATATTTCTTTAGAGGGTGAAAACCCGAAAAAGCCCCCGAACGGCTCCGTGGGTAGCACTAACACCTCCCACGGGACCAATGTGACATTTAGGAACTGACCGTGCAGTCCCGGCACTCCCGGTTTGAGAATATGACGGTAATTTGCATATTTCTAGACTTAGGCTTAAAAACATGGCTTTAGTGGGGGAAAACCCGAAACAGCCCCCGAACGACCCCATGGGTGGCACCAACACCTCCCACGGGACCAATGTGACTCGTAGGAACTGACCTCGAAGACTCGAGACTCTCGATTTGAGAATATGACTGTAATTTGAATAATTCTAGACATTCGCAAAACATGGCGTTAATGGGTGAAAACCCGAAACAACCCTCACACGGCTCTGTGGGTGGCACCAATGCCTCCCACGGGACCAACGTGACTCGTAGGAACTAACCGTGCAGTCGCGACACTCCCGATTTGAGAATACGACGGTAATTTACATATTTCTAGACTTAGGCTTAAAACATGGCTTTAGTGGGGAAAACACGAAACAATCCCCGAACGACCCCGTGGGTGGCACCAACACCTCCCACGGGACCAATGTGACTCGTAGGAACTGACCTCGAAGACCCGAGACTCCCGGTTTGAGAATACGACTGTAATTTGAATTCTAGACTTTCGCAAAACATGGCATTAGTGGGTGAAAACCCGAAACAACCCCCGAACGGCTCTGTGGGTGGCAACAATGCCTCCCACAAGACCAACGTGACTCGTAGGAACTAACCGTGCAGTCGCGACACTCCCGATTTGAGAATACGAAGGTAATTTGCATATTTCTAGACTTAGGCTTAAAAACATGGCTTTAGTGGGGGAAAACACGAAACAGCCCCCGAACGACCCCGTGGGTGGCACCAACACCTCTCACAGGACCAATGTGACTCGTAGGTGTTGATCTCGAAGACCCGGGACTCCCGATTTGAGAATACGATGGTAATTTAAATATTTCAAAACATTCTCAAACAATAGCATTAGTGGGTGAAAAGGATAAACAACCCCCGAACGGCTCCGTGGGTGGCACCAACGACTCCCACGTGACCAATGTGACTCGTAGGAACTGACCGCGAAGACTCGGGACTCCCGGTTTGAGAATACGATGGTAATTTGAATATTTCTAGACTTAGTCTTAAAAATAGGACTTTAGAGGGTGAAAACCCAAAACAGCCCCTGAATAGCCCCGTGGGTTCCACCAACACCTCCCACGGGACCAATCTAACTCGTAGTAACTGACCGCGCAGCCGCGGGACTCCCGGTTTGAGAATACGATGGTAATTTGCATTTTTCTAAACTGAGGCTTAAAAATATGGCTTTAGAGGGTGAAAACCAGAAACAGCCCCCGAACGGCCCCGTGGGTGTCACTAACACCTCTCACGGGACCAACGTGACTCGTAGGAACTAACCATGCAATCGTGGCACTCCCGATTTGAGAATACGACGGTAATTCGCATATTTCTAGACTTAAGTTAAAAACATGGCTTTAGTGGGGAAAAACCCGAAACAGCCCCCGAACGCCCCCGTGGGTGGCACCAACACCTCCCACAGGACCAAAGTGACTCGTAGGAGCTGACCTCGAAGACCCATGACTCCCGATTTGAGAATATGTTGGTAATTTGAATATTTCTAGACTTTCGCAAAACTTGGCATTAGTGGGTGAAAAGGCGAAACAACCCCCGAACGGCTCCGTGGGTGGCACCAAAGCCTCCGACGGGACCAATGTGACTCGTAGGAACTGACCGCGCAGTCGCGGGACTCTCGGTTTGAGAATACGATGATAATTTGCATTTTTCTAGACTTAGTCTTAAAAACATGACTTTAGAGGGTGAAAACCCAAAACTGCCCCCGAACAGCCCCGTGGGTGCCACCAACACCTCCCATGGGACCAATGTGACTTGTAGGAACTGACCGTGTAGCCACGGCACTCTAGGTTTGAGGATACGATATAATTTGCATTTTTCGAGACTTATGCTTAAAAACTTGGCTTTAGTGGGTGAAAACTCGAAACAGCCCCCGAACGGCCCCGTGGGTGGCACCAACACCTCCCACGAGACCAATGTAACTCATAGGAACTGACCGTGAAGCCGTGGGACTTCCGGTTTGAGAATACGACAGTAATTTTCATTTTTCTAGACTGAGTCTTAAAAATATTTCTTTAGAGGGTGAAAACCCAAAACAGCCCCCGAACGGCCCCATGGTTAGCACCAACACCTCCCATGGGTCCAATGTGACTCGTAGGAACTGACCGTGCAGTCGCGGCACTCCCGGTTTGAGAATATGACGATAATTTGTATATTTCTAGACTTAGGCTTAAAAACATGGCTTTAGTGGGGGAAAACATGAAACAACCCCCGAACGGCCCCATGGGTTTCACCAACACCTCCCACGGGACCAATGTAACTCATAGGAACTGACCGAGCAGCCTCGGCACTCCCGGTTTGAGAATACGACAGAAATTTGAATATTTCTAGACTTAGGCCTAAAAACATGGATTTAGTGGGGGAAAACACGAAACAGCCCCCGAACGACCCCGTGGGTGGCACCAACACCTCCCACGGGACCAATGTGACTCGTAGGAACTGACCTCGAAGACTCGAGACTCCCGATTTGAGAATACGATTGTAATTTGAATATTTCTAGACTTTCGCAAAACATGGCATTAGTGGGTGAAAACCCATAACAACCCCCGAACGGCTCTGTGGGTGGCACCAATGCCTCCCACGGGACCAACGTGACTCGTAGGAACTAACCGTGCAGTCGCGACACTCCCGATTTGAGAATACAACGATAATTTGCATATTTCTAGACTTAGGCTTAAAAACATGGTTTCTGTGGGGGAAAACTCGCAACAACCCCCGAACAACCCTGAGGGTGGCACCAACACCTCCCACAGGACCAATGTGACTCATAGGAGCTGACCTTGAGGACCCAGGACTCCCAGTTTGAGAATGCGATGGTAATTTGAATAGTTCTAAACTTTCTCAAACACTGGCGTTAGTGGGTGAAAAGGTGAAACAATCCCCGAACGGCTCCGTGGGTGGCACCAATGACTCCCACGTGACCAATGTGACTCGTAGGAACTGACCGCGAAGACTCGGGACTCTCGGTTTGAGAATACGATTGTAATTTGAATATTTCTAGACTTAGTCTTAAAAATATGACTTTAGAGGGTAAAAACCCAAAACAGCCCCCGAGCAGCCCCGTGGGTGCCACCAACACCTCCCACGGGACCAATGTGACTTGTAGGAACTGACCGTGTAGCCACGGCACTCTAGGTATGAGAATACGATGATAATTTGCATTTTTCTTGACTTAGGCTTAAAAACATGGCTTAAGTGGTTGAAAACTCGAAACAGCCCCCGAACGGCCCCGTGGGTGGCACCAACACCTCCCACGGGACCAATGTAACTCGTAGGAACTGACCGCGCAGCCGCGGGACTCCCGGTTTGAGAATACGACGGTAATTTTCATTTTTCTAGACCGAGGCTTAAAAATATGGCTTTAGAGGGTGAAAACTCGAAACAACCCCCGAACGGCCCCGTGGGTAGTACCAACACCTCCCACGGGACCAATGTGACTCGTAGGAACTGATCGTGCAGTCGCGGCAGTCTCGGTTTGAGAATATGATGGTATTTGTGTATTTTTTTGACTTAAGCTTAAAAACATGGCTTTAGTGGGGGAAAATCTGAAACAACCCCCGAACGACCCCGTGGGTGGCACCAACACCTCCCACGGGACCAATGTGACTCATTGGAACTGACCTCGAAGATTCGAGACTCCCGGTTTGAGAATACGACGGTAATTTGAATATTTATAGACTTTCCCAAAACATGGCATTAGTGGGTGAAAACTCGAAACAACCCCCGAACGGCTCTCTGGGTGGCACCAATGCCTCCCATGGGACCAAGGTGACTCGTAGGAACTAACCGGGCAGTCGCGGCACTCCCAATTTGAGAATACGAAGGTAATTTCCATATTTATAGACTTATGCTTAAAAACATGGCTTTAGTGGGGGAAAACTCGAAATAGCCCCCGAACGACTCCGTGGGTGCCACCAACACCTCCCACGGGACCAATGTGACTCGTAGGAGTTGACCTCGAAGACCCACGACTCCCGAATAAAGAATACCACGGTAAATTGAATATTTCTAGACTTTCGCAAAACATGGCGTTAGTTCGTGAAAACCCGAAACAACCCCCGAACGGCTCCGTGGGTGGCACCAACACCTCCCACGGGACCAATGTGACTCCTGGGAACTGACCATGCATCCAAGGCACTCCATGTTTGAGAATACGATGATAATTTTCATTTTTCTAGACTTAGGCTTAAAAACATGGCTTTAGTGGGTGAAAACCCGAAACAGCCCCTGAACGGCCCCGTGGGTGGAACCAACACCTCCCACGGGACCAATATAACTTGTAGGAACTGACCGTTCAGCCGCGGGACTCCCGATTTGAGAATACGACGGTAATTTGTATTTTTATAGACTTAGGCTTAAAAACATGGCTTTAGTGGGTGAAAGCCCGAAACAGCCCCCGAACAGCCCCGTGGGTGACACCAACACCTCCCACGAGACCAATGTAACCCGTAGGAACTGACCGCCCAGCCGCGGGACTCGCGGTTTGAGAATACGATGGTTATTTTCATTTTTTTAGCCGTAGGCTTAAAAATATGGCTTTAGAGGGTGAAAAACCGAAACAGCCCCCGAACGGCCCCGTGGGTGTCACTAACACCTCTCACGGGACCAACGTGACTCGTAGGAACTAACCATGCAGTCGTGGAACTCCAGATTTGAGAATGTGACGGTAATTCGCATATTTCTAGACTTAGGTTAAAAACATGGCTTTATTGGGGAAAAACTCGTAACAGCCCCCGAACGACCCCGTGGGTGGCACCAACACCTCCCACAAGACCAAAGTGACTCGTAGGAGCTGACCTCGAAGACCCATGACTCCTGATTTGCGAATACTATGGTAAATTGAATATTTCTAGACTTTTAAAAACATGGCGTTAGTGGGTGAAAAGGCGAAACAACCCCCGAACGGCTCCATGGGTGGCACCAACGCCTCGGACGGGACCAATGTGACTCGTAGGAACTGACCGCGTAGCCTCTGGACTCTCGGTTTGAGAATACGATGATAATTTTCATTTTTCTAGACTTAGTCTTAAAAGCATGACTTTAGATGGTGAAAACCCAAAACAACCCCCGAACAACCCCGTGGATGCCACCAACACCTCCCATGGGACCAATGTGACTCGTAGGAACTGACCGTGTAGCCACGGCACTCTAGGTTTGAGAATACGATGATAATTTGCATTTTTCGAAACTTATGGTTAAAAAGTGGGCTTTAATGGGTGAAAACTCGAAATAGCCCCCGAACGGCCCCGTGGGTGGCACCAACACCTCCCACGGGACCAATGTAACTCGTAGAAACTGACCGTGCAGCCGTCGAACTCCCGGTTGGAGAATACGACGGTAATTTTCATTTTTCTAGACTGAGTCTTAAAAATATGTCTTTAGAGGGTGAAAACCCGAAACAGCCCCCGAACGGCCCCGTGGGTAGCACCAACACCTCCCACGGGACCAATGTGACTCGTAGGAACAAACCGTGCAGTCGCGGCACTCCCGATTTGATAATATGACGATAATTTGTATATTTCTAGACTTAGGCTTAAAAATATGGGTTTAGTGGGGGAAAACCCGAAACAGCCCCCGAACGGCCCCATGGGTTTCACCAACACCTCCCACGGTACCAATGTAACTCATAGGAACTGACCGAGCAGCCTCGGGACTCCCGGTTTGAGAATACGACAAAAATTTGAATATTTCTTGACTTAGGTGAAATATGGAGTTAGAGAGTGAAAACCCGAAACAACCCACGAACGGCCCCGTGGGCGGTACCAACACCTCCCACGGGACCAATGTGACTCGTAGGAACTGACCGCGAAGCCGCGGGACTCCCGATTTGAGAATACGATGATAATTTGAATATTTCTATACTTAGGCTTAAAAATATTTCTTTAGAGGGTGAAAACCCGAAAAAGCCCCCGAATGGCTCCGTGGGTAGCACCAACACCTCCCACGGGACCAATGTGACATTTAGGAACTGACCGTGCAATCCCGGCACTCCCGGTTTGAGAATATGACGGTAATTTGCATATTTCTAGACTTAGGCTTAAAAACATGGCTTTAGTGGGGGAAAACCCGAAACAGCCCCCGAACGACCCCATGGGTGGCACCAACACCTCCCACGGGACCAATGTGACTCGTAGGAACTGACCTCGAAGACTCGAGACTCTCGATTTGAGAATATGACTGTAATTTGAATAATTCTAGACATTCGCAAAACATGGCGTTAATGGGTGAAAACCCGAAACAACCCCCACACGGCTCTGTGGGTGGCATCAATGCCTCCCACGGGACCAACGTGACTCGTAGGAACTAACCGTGCAGTCGCGACACTCCCGATTTGAGAATACGACGGTAATTTGCATATTTCTAGACTTAGGCTTAAAACATGGCTTTAGTGGGGAAAACACGAAACAATCCTCGAACGACCCCGTGGGTGGCACCAACACCTCCCACGGGACCAATGTGACTCGTAGGAACTGACCTCGAAGACCCGAGACTCCCGGTTTGAGAATACGACTGTAATTTGAATTCTAGACTTTCGCAAAACATGGCATTAGTGGGTGAAAACCCGAAACAACCCCCGAACGGCTCTGTGGGTGGCAACAATGCCTCCCACAAGACCAACGTGACTCGTAGGAACTAACCGTGCAGTCGCGACACTCCCGATTTGAGAATACGAAGGTAATTTGCATATTTCTAGACTTAGGCTTAAAAACATGGCTTTAGTGGGGGAAAACACGAAACATCCCCCGAACGACCCCGTGGGTGGCACCAACACCTCCCACAGGACCAATGTGACTCGTAGGTGCTGATCTCGAACACCCAGGACTCCCGATTTGAGAATACGATGGTAATTTGAATATTTCAAAACATTCTCAAACAATAGCATTAGTGGGTGAAAAGGAGAAACAATCCCCGAACGGCTCCGTGGGTGGCACCAACGACTCCCACGTGACCAATGTGACTCGTAGGAACTGACCGCGAAGACTCGGGACTCCCGGTTTGAGAATACGATGGTAATTTGAATATTTCTAGACTTAGTCTTAAAAATAGGACTTTAGAGGGTGAAAACCCAAAACAGCCCCCGAACAGCCCCGTGGGTGCCACCAACACCTCCCACGGGACCAATCTAACTCGTAGTAACTGACCGCGCAGCCGCGGGACTCCCGGTTTGAGAATACGATGGTAATTTGCATTTTTCTAAACTGAGGCTTAAAAATATGGCTTTAGAGGGTGAAAACCAGAAACAGCCCCCGAACGGCCCCATGGGTAGTACCAACCCCTCCCACGGGACCAATGTGACTATTAGGAACTGATCGTCCAGTCGCGGCAATCTCGGTTTGAGAATATGATGATAATTTGCATATATTTAGACTTAAGCTTAAAAACATGGCTTTAGTGGAGGAAAATCTGAAACAACCCCCAAACGACCCCGTGGGTGGCACCAACACCTCCCATGGGACTAATGTGACTCGTAGGAACTGACCTCGAAGACTCGAGACTCCCGGTTTGAGAATACGACGGTAATTTGAATATTTCTAGACTTTCGCAAAACATGGCGTTAGTGGGTGAAAACTTGAAACAACCCCCAAACGGCTTTGTGGGTGGCACCAATGCCTCCCACGGGACCAACGTGACTCGTAGAAACTAATCGGGCAGTCGCGTCACTCCCGATTCGAGAATACGATGGTAATTTGTATATTTATAGACTTATGCTTAAACACATGGCTTTAGTGGGGGAAAACCCGAAACAACCCCCGAAGGACTCCGTGGGTGGCACCAACACCTCCCACAGGACCAATGTGACTCGTAGGAGTTGACCTCGAAGACCCACGACTCCCGAATAAAAATACCACGGTAATTTGAATATTTCTAGACTTTTGCAAAACATGGCGTTAGTTCGTGAAAACCCGAAACAACCCCCGAACGGCTCCATGGGTGGCACCAACACCTCCCACGGGACCAATGTGACTCCTGGGAACTGACCGTGCAGCCAAGGCACTCCATGTTTGAGAATACGACGATAATTTGCATTATTTTAGACTTAGGCTTAAAAACATGGCTTTAGTGGGTGAAAACCCGAAACAACTCCTGAACGGCCCCGTGGGTGGCACCAACACCTCCCACGGGACTAATATAACTTGTAGGAACTGACCGTTCAGCCGCGGGACTCCCGGTTTGAGAATATGACGGTAATTTGCATTTTTATAGACTTAGGCTTAAAAACATTGCTTTAGTGGGTGAAAGATCGAAACAGCCCCCGAACATCCCCGTGGGTGACACCAACACCTCTCACGGGACCAATGTAACTCGTAGGAACTGAACGAACAGCTGCGGGACTCCCGGTTTTAGAATATGATGGTTATTTCCATTTTTTTAGACGTAGGATTAAAAATATGTCTTTAGAGGGTGAAAACTCAAAACAGCCCCGAACGGCCCCGTGGGTGTCACTAACACCTCTCACGGGACCAACGTGACTCGTAGTAACTAACCATGCAGTTGCGGAACTCCCGATTTGAGAATACGACGGTAATTTGCATATTTCTAGACTTAGGCTTGAAAACATGGCTTTAGTGGGGGAAAACCCGAAACAGCCCCTGAACGACTCCGTTGGTGGCACCAACACCTCCCACAGGACCAAAGTGATCGTCGGAGCTGACCTTGAAGACCCATGACTCCCGATTTGAGAATACGATGGTAATTTGAATATTTCTAGACTTTCGCAAAACATGGTGTTAGTGGGTGAAAAGGATAAACAACCCCCGAACGGCTCCGTGGGTGGCACCAACGACTCCCACGTGACTAATGTGACTCGTAGGAACTGACCGCGAAAACCCGTAACTCCCAGTTTGAGAATACGATGGTAATTTGAATATTTTTAGACTTAGTCTTAAAAACATGACTTTAGAGGGTGAAAACCCAAAACATCCCCGTGGGTGCCACCAACACCTCCCACGGGACCATTGTGACTCGTAGGAACTGACCGCGTAGCCACGGCACTCTAGGTTTGAGAATACGATGATAATTTACATTTTTTGAGACTTAAGCTTAAAAACATGGCTTAAGTGGTTGAAAACCCGAAACATCCCCCGAACGGCCCCGTGGGTGGCACCAACACCTCCCACGGGACTAATGTAAATCGTAGGAACTGACCGCGCAGCCGTGGGACTCCCGGTTTGAGAATACGACGGTAATTTGCATTTTTCTAGAATGAGGCTTAAAAATATGGCTTTAGAGGGTGAAAACCCGAAGCAGCCCCCGAACGGCCCCGTGGGTAGTACCAACACCTCGTACGGGACCATTGTGATTCGTAGGAACTGATCGTGCAGTCGCGGCAGTCTCGGTTTGAGAATATGATGGTAATTTGCATATTTTTAGACATAAGCTTAAAAACATGGCTTTTGTGGGGGAAAATCTGAAATAAGACCCGAACGACCCCGTGGGTGGCACCAACTCCTCCCACGGGACAAATGTGACTCGTAGGAACTGACCTCGAAGACTCGAGACTCCTGGTTTGAGAATACGACGGTAATTTGAATATTTCTAGACTTTCACAAAACATGGCGTTAATGGGTGAAAACTTGAAACAACCCCCAAACGGCTCTGTGGGTGGCACCAATGCCTCCCACAGGACCAATGTGACTCTTAGGAACTAACCGGGCAGTCGCGGCACTCCCAATTTGAGAATACGACGGTAATTTGCATATTTATAGACTTATGCTTAAAAACATGGCTTTAGTGGGGAAAAACCCGAAACAGCCCCCGAACGACTCCGTGGGTGGCACCAACACCTCCCACGGGACCAATGTGACTCGTAGGAGTTGACCTCGAAGACCCACGACTCCCGAATAAAGAATACCATGGTAATTTGAATATTTTTAGACTTTCGCAAAACATGGCGTTAGTTCATGAAAACCCGAAACAACCCCCGAAGGGCTCCGTGGGTGGCACCAACACCTCCCACGGGACCAATGTGACTCTTGGGAACTGACCGTGCAGCCAAGGCACTCCATGTTTGAGAATACGACGATAATTTGCATTATTCTAGACTTAGGCTTAAAAACATGGCTTTAGTGGGTGAAAACCCGAAACAACCCCTGAACGGCCCCGTGGGTGGCACCAACACCTCCCATGGGACCAATATAACTTGTAGGAACTGACCGTTTAGCCGCGGGACTCCCGGTTTGAGAATATGACGGTAATTTGCATTTTTATGGACTTAGGATTAAAAACATGGCTTTAGTGGGTGAAAACCCGAAACAGCCCCGTGGGTGACACCAACACCTCCCACGGGACCAATGTAATTCGTAGGAATTGACCGCACAGCTACGGGACTCCCGATTTGAGAATATGATGGTTATTTCCATTTTTTTAGACGGAGGATTATAAATATCAGGACTTAGAGTGTGAAAACTCGAAACAGCCCCGAACGGCCCCGCGGGTGTCACTAACACCTCTCACGGGACCAACGTGACTCGTAGGAACTAACCATGCAGTCGCGGCACTCTCGATTTGAGAATATGACAGAAATTTTTATATTTCTAGACTTAGGTTAAAAACATGGCTTTAGTGGGAGAAAACCCGAAACAGCCCCTGAATGACCCCGTTGGTGGCACCAACACCTCCCACAGGACCAAATTGACTCGTAGGAGCTGACCTCAAAGACGCATGACTCCCGATTTGAGAATATGATGGTAATTTGAATATTTCTAGACTTTTGCAAAACATGGCGTTAGTGGGTGAAAAGGCGAAACAACCCCCGAACGGCTCCGTGGGTGGCACCAATGCCTCCGAGGGGACCAATGTGACTCGTAGGAACTGACCACGCAACCGCGGGACTCTCGGTTTGAGAATACGATGATAATTTGCATTTTTCTAGACTTAGCCTTAAAAACATGACTTTAGAGGGTGAAAACTCAAAACAGCCCCCGAACAGCCCCGTCGGTGCCAACAACACCTCCCACGGGACCAATGTGACACGTAGGAACTGACCGTGTAGCCACGGCACTCTAGGTTTGAGAATACAACGATAATTTGCATTTTTTGAGACTTATGCTTAAAAACTTGGCTTTAGTGGGTGAAAACTCGAAACAGCCCTCAAACGGCCCCGTGGGTGGCACCAACACCTCCCACGGGACCAATCTAACTCGTAGGAACTTACCATGCAGCCGCGGGACTCCCAGTTTGAGAATACGATGGTAATTTCCATTTTTCTAGACTGAGTCTTAAAAATATGTCTTTAGAGGGTGAAAACCCGAAACAGCCCCCGAACGGCCCCGTGGGTCGGACCAACACCTCCCACGGGACCAATGTGACTCGTAGGAACTGATCGTGCAGTCGCGGCACTCCCGGTTTGAGAATATGACGGTAATTTTTATATTTCTAGACTTAGGCTTAAAAACATGGCTTTAGTGGGGGAAAACCCGAAATAGCCCCCGAACGGCCCCGTGGGTTTCACCAACACCTCCCACGGCACCAATGTAACTCATAGGAACTGACCTAGCAGCCTCGGGACTCCCGGTTTGAGAATACGACAGAAAATTGAATATTTCTAGACTTAGGTGAAATATGGCGTTAGAGGGTGAAAACCCGAAACAACCCACGAACGGCCCCGTGGGCGGCACTAACACCTCCCACGGGACCAATGTGACTCGTAGGAACTGACCGCGCAACCGCGGGACTCCCAATTTGAGAATACGATGATAATTTGAATTTTTCTAGACTTAGGATTAAAAACATGACTTTAGAGGGTGAAAACCCGAAACAGTCCCCGAACGGCCCCATGTGTGGCACCAACACCTCCCACGGGACCAATGTGACTCGTAGGAACTGTTCACGCAGCATCGGGATTACCGATTTGTGAATACTACAGTAATTTGAATATTTCTAGACTTAGAGTTAAAAACATTGATATGTTGATAATTTTAACTAATATATGCAATTTTTCAGCTTGATTAAATTTTTTTTAAAACTACTTGGTTACTGATATTTTTTTTTGTATCCTTTAATTTTGTAGGATTTTTGCACGTGGAACAAATGAAGGAGGCAATGGTTTACAACATGAAGATTATGTTTTTTATGTGTTACAGCTGTGCGGAATTTTATTGTTTAGTTTTATGGCCGTGCGGGCTTTTATTGATTAGTTTTATGGGCGTGCGGGCTTTTTTAATTTGATTGTTGAATTTTATGGCCGTGCGGGCTTTTTAATAAGCACGTTTTACATTTACAGGGTTTGGAATGTCAAGAAAATAGAGGAGACTCTGCCCAAATTTTTTTGGGTCTGTGAATTATTAAGAGTTGTAATATTTTTAAGTTGTGTATATATTTGTTTATTAACAACGTTCTCGATTCGCAATTTGTGATTTGTTTTATTATTTTGCCAATAATAAATATTTGTAACACCTCTTACGTGTCCAACATTACACGTAGCAACCGATGGTGCACTCACAGGACCCCCCAATTTTAGGATTTGATAAAACAAATACATTTTTTTAAAAATTATAGTTAAATATGGTCATGGACTTTGTCCATGACCATTTTTATTTTTTCCGTCGCACATAAAAATGGTCGCGACCATAGTCCACGACCATTTTTTTTGTCACGGTTGTGGGTCACGGCCCAAGTCTGCGACCAATTTGTCGCGGTTATGGGTCACATACTTGGTCCGTGACCATTTATTTTTATTTTTTTGGTCACGGTTGTGGGTCGCGGACTTTGGCCGCGACCAATTTGTCACTGTTGTGGGTCACGGAGGAGGGCCGCGACCAATTTTTTTTAATTTTTTTCTCACGGTCGTGGGTCGCGGACTGTGGCCGTGACCAATTTGTCACAGATGTGGGTCACGGATGAAGACTGCGACCCGTCACGGCATCGGTCACGGCCCAAGTCCGCGATCATCTGCCGTGACCCCTCTGGGCCGTGACCATTTTTTGGTCACAGACTTGGGCCGCGACCCACGAAATTGGTCACGCCCGAAATGGTCATGGCCCAAGTCCGCGACCCACAGTTTTTGGTCAGGGATTTTGGCCGTGACCAATCGCCAGTTTTGGTGTAGTAATGATAAGGCCACCTGGGGTCTCACCGGAGATGATTACTCCGGCGGGTTCTCAACCCTATCCTGAAGCCATGGGACCACCCCAGGTACCACAAAAAGACCAACCTACTCCTTAATGGAGGAGGGACTTTGTTGACCCTAGGCGTTTACGTCTAGGGAGGCAAAGAAACCCTTGCCCTGAGGATAGGAATGACGACATGGAGGCAGAGGATGCTCTAGAAGACTTCTGGGAGCCATTTGAGGTTTCTAATAACATGGTGCGTCCTATGCAGCAGAGTAGAGGTTGTTGGGGCAAAAGAGATGGGGGTGCCCAACTAAGAGTATCATCTTTTGATCACTTAAGCAGAGGGTTAGCCTTTGAAAGGGTCGGCTCAGTTAATGACCTAAGACAGAGGTTAACCAGATCTAGAAGTGTAGCAAGCTCCCAAAGGGAAGATGGGTAGCATCGTCCTCATCAGGTCCGACCCTAACATGGCCGACCCCAACATGGCTGAGATAGGGATGAAGAGGAGGTAAATAGCCGATGCTCTGCAGCCACCTGGGAACCCTCAGTTCACCCCTTGGAGGTGGATGGGGACAACCTCGGCTAAGCCGATATTGTAAATCCCTAGAACGATTCCATTTAACGTCTTGAAGAGAAGATAGGGGACCTAATCAAAAGTTGAGACCCACTAGAAAGACGATTCTCAGAGGGCTCCCCATTCATGGCAAGGATAGTGAACTTCCCAACCCCTGCCAAGTTCAAACCACCTACGGTGTCTCCCAAGTATGATGGTAGTACCAACCCTGTGCATCATATTGAGATGTACCAGTCTGCGGCAGACATTTATTCGATTCCAGATGAGATGAGGTGTTGGGCCTCTTTGGGACTTTAACGGGAGCTACACATATTTGGTTTACCTCACTTCTGAAGAACTCTGTGGAGAACTTTAAGGGCTTGGTTGAACAGTTTATTCACAATTTTTATTTTGGGGTAAGACCTCACAAGAAGACCAGTCATCTATTGTACGTCAAGCAAGGCAAGAACGAGATCCTAAGAGACTACATTGCTATATTCAACAAAGAAAAATTGGAGGTTGAAGATTACGAAGAGAATATAGCTATGACAACCCTCATTGGAGGACTTCAGAAGGGGAAGTTATTATGGAAGCTTGCAAAAGACCCTCCTAAGTCTATGGCAGAGATGTTAGCAACTGCAGGAAGGGTCATGAACGTTGAAGAGGCTATGGCTGCAAAATATGAGGATGAGAACGGAAGTAGCAGCGAGAAATTACAAAGGAAGAAAGACGAAAAAAAGACGAATGCAGACGATAAGTTTGCACACTATACTCCTCTAAATGTGAGTTGTAAACACATCCTCAATGAAATAAAAAATGGCCGATCCCTGAGATGGACGGAGAAGCTGAAGGCTCCTCCGCATAAGAGGAACAAGAATCTGTGGTGCGAGTTCCACCAAGACCACGATCATCTGGCTGACAAGTGATTCGCCTTGAAGGATGAGATTGAGAAGATGTTGAAGTCTGAAAAGCTCAGGAAGTATGTCGATGGTAAAGATCCTAAGGGGGGAAGAGATGACCCTAAAAAGAAGAGAAACGATAGATGTCGAGAAGATCCCCCAACAAGAAAAGATGATGACTCAGATGATGATGAGGAGGAGGATGATCCCGACGTCCTACCAAAAGAAGACAATGCCCCTATGAAGAGGGTTGGTATGATATCCTTTGGTGTTAACACCATATTTGGAGGACTAAAAGGGGGTGCCTCCGAAGTAGCTGACTGTAAAGATCATGTGGCAGAGGGTAAGTCAGTGACCAAAGTAGAGGTTGTGAATCTGGCGTCTTCAGAGGCTAAGCCGAAGAGAAAGAAAGTAGATATGGATACTCTTATAGTTGGATTCTCCTGACTAGACTTTAAAGGTATCCTAACTCCACACGATGACCCGTTAGTAATTACAATAAGGGTGCATGGATGTGAGGTGCAGAGAATCCTAGTCGATGGGGGAAGTTCAGCTGACGTAATGTTTTGTCCATGTTTTAAGATCCTAGGCCTCAGTAAAGCTATGCCTGTACCGTATCATCATCCGTTAATTAGTTTTAGCAGTGAAAAGGTCCATCCATTGGGCATATATGAGATGTATGTCCGAATGGGAGACGAGTGGCCTAAGAGGTTGACCCAGAAGATCAATTTTTTAGTAATGGATGAAAATGTCTTCTCGGCCAACAACCTCATCGTAGGATGAGTATCCCTTAAGGAATTTAAGGCAGTATCGTCGACGGTCCACCAAATGCTAAAATTCCCGACCCTCTATGGGGTAGGGGAAGGGCGAGGTGACCAGACCTTGGCATGAGAATGCTACTTCAACTCGGCGTAAGAGAGAGAGGCCCATAAGAGGGCGAAAACCACATATAACATTGATACACTTGATCCAAGGGAGGAAATAAAATTGAAGAAGGGAGAGGTCGTGAAAGTGGTAGAATCCATCATCCTCAATGAGGACGAGGCAGAAAAAATTAGCCAAATCGGCAAGGCCCTAAGACTCAAGATCAAGGAAGAGCTGGTAAAACTTTTGAGGAAGAGGCAAAGTGTCTTCGCTTGGAGCCATGCAGACATGCTTAGCATTGACCCTTAGATTATGTGCCATAAACTCAATATGGCAAAAGAAGCCAAACCAATCAAGCAAAGACGAAGAGTTTACTCCAGGGAAAAGTATGATGTCATCAAGGAAGAGGTCAGAAAGCTGGAAGAGGGCGAGTTCATCAGAGAGGTCATATACCATGAGTGGTTATCTAACATCGTCATCGTGTTGAAGGCTAATGGGAAATGGAGGATATGCGTAGATTTCACTTATTTGAACAAGTCTTGCCCAAAAGACAGCTTCCCTTTTCCTCGAATTGATCAGATGGTAGATTCCACAACAGGGCATGAACTTATGAGCTTTATGGATGCGTACTCAGGGTATAACCAGATTTTTATGGACCCAAAAGACTCAGAGAAGATAGTGTTCATAACCGACAAGGGGACCTATTGCTATAAGTTCATGCCCTTTGTCTTGAAGAATGTAGGGCCGCTTATCAATGTCTTGTAAATAAGATGTATGAGAGTCAAAGTGGCAAGACCATGGAGGTATATGTGGATGACATGATGATAAAGAGCTTGAAGGCCGACACTCACGTGGCCGACCTGGAGAGGACTTTTGACACTATGGACTTATACATGATGAAGCTAAACCCTACCAAGTGTGTCTTCAGAGTAGGAGTAGGAAAGTTTCATGGATTCATCATCAATCAGAGGGGAATAGAGGCCAACCCCTAGAAGATCAAAGCTCTTCTTGAAATGAAGACACCGAGAACTATAAAAGACGTTCATAGGCTAACTGGAAGAGTTGCTTCACTCAACAGGTTTGTCTCCAGAGCTACAGACAAGTGTCTTCCTTTTTTTAAAGTGCTTAGAAAGGCCTTTGAATGGGATAAGGAATGTGACAAGGCTTTTAAAGAGCTTAAGTCCTACCTCGGATCTCCTCTGCTCCTATCTCGGTGCATCTCAGGGGAGAAGTTGTATGTCTATTTGGCAGTCTCAGAGTCAGTTATAAGTGCGGCCATAGTACGAGAAGACGAGGGATAACAGAGACCTGTATACTTAAATAGTAGGGCCCTTCAGGGGTCTGAATAGAACTATCCTTGGATGGAGAAATTAGCCTACGCCTTGATACATGCTTCCAGGAAGATGAATCTCTATTTCCAAGCCCACACTATGGTAATCCTCATCGACTCCCCACTAAGACAGGTCCTCCATAAGCCTAAGAAGTCGGACAGATTAATGACCTGGGCCATCGAGTTGGGGGAGTATAACATTGTGTATCAACCCAGGGTGGCCATCAAAGGGAAGGCACTCGCAGACTTTGTTGTTGAGTTTACATGGGAAAAGGCTGAGATTGAGAGTAGTCCAGAGATTGCAGATGAATAAGATAGTAACGTCTTCTGAAATTTGGAAGGGGTTGTGTCTAGTAGAGCCAGAAAAGGAGTAGTTGAGAATGAGGAAGACAGATACCTCTTCAAGCAAGGGATCTTGTCAGAGGGGAACTTATCTTCAATTGAAGATTTTTGGAACCTCTTCGTTGATGGGTATTCTTGCGAAAGTGGAAGTGGTGAAGGGATGATACTATCATCTCCGGATGGTACCGACATTGAATATGCGTTGAGGTTTGACTTTAAGGCTTCAAACAACGAGTCCGAGTATGAGTCACTGATAGCGGGGCTCTCCTTGGCATAAGCCCTTAGAGTTGGCCGACTCCTACTTCACACTGAATCGAGGATAGTTATCAACCAAGTTCTTAGAGTATATGAGGCCAATGATGAAAAGATGGATAAATACCTAAAGAGGCCAAGGAGGGAGCTAGAAGGATTCGAAGAGGTGAAGATGAAGAGGGTACCTCAGCAAGACAACAGTCGAGCCAATGTGCTAGCCAGGTTAGCCTCAAAAACAAGGAAACATAAAAGAAGAGCGGTACCCATTAGAATCCTTCCCCAGGCAACCATAAAAAAAGAAGAGGTTACTTGAATTTACCTTAATTTGAATATGGGAGCCTCATGGATCGATCCACTCATCAGATATATCAGACAGGGAGAACTTCCATAATCAAAGTTGGAAAGGAGAAAGTTGAGGTACAGAGCTTCCAATTTCTCAATAATAGGAGATGTACTGTATAAAAAAGGATTCTTACTACCTCTCCTCAGATGTGTGCATCCCACAGAGGTCCCCCACATCCTATAGGATGTACACGAGGGTTCTTGCTCCAGCCACATAGGAGGAAGACCTTTAGCCAAGAGGATAATTACACAGGAATACTGGTGGCCAACCTTGGCCAAAGATGTTGTTGCCAATGTGAAAAGGTGTGACAAGTGCTAGAGATTCTCTACTATCCCACATAAACCTCATCAACCTATGACGTCAATCGATTCTCCTTGGCCATGTGCAGTATGGAGGATTGACTTGGTGGGACCATTGTCAAGAACTACGAAAAACTATCAATTTTTTAAAGTAACAATTGATTACTTCTCCAACTGGGTAGAGGCTGAGATCATGATCACTATCACCGAGTAGAAGAACTTATAGTTCATTTGAAAGAACATCATATGCAAATACGGTCTCCTAAACACCCTCATCTAAAATAACGAAACGCAGTTCAAAAATGCTTCCTCGGAGGAATACTGCGAGAGAGTCAGGATCAAGCAGTTCTTCTCTTCTCCTAGCTAACCTCAGGAAAATGGTCAGACTGAAGTCACGAATCGAACAATCCTTGATGGGATTAAGAAGAGGTTGGAAAAAGCCAATGGGAGATGGAGAAAAGAGGTTTATGCAGTGTTATAGGCCTACAGAACAACAGCAAGGACACTAACGAGGGAAACCCCATTTATGTTGGCCCATGGTTCAGAAGACGTCATACCTACAGAAGTAGGACTCCCTACCTACAGATTTCAGACCTATGATCCTCAGAGGAACGGGGATGAAATAAGACATCACTTGGATCTAATTAAAGAGAGAAGGGAAGATACTGAGATCAGATAGGCAGCTTACCAGTAGAGAACATCAAAGTTCTACCATCAAAGGGTAAAATCAAGACCTATAGCTGTGGGAGACCAAGTGATGAAGAAGATGTTGTAAAAGGAAAACAAGCTCCACCCAAGCTGACATGGCCCTTACAAAGTAGTCGATGAGGTTGTGCCTGGCACTTACCGGCTGGAAAATCTCGAAGGGGAATCTTTCTCCAATCCATAGAATGCTGATCACCTGAAGAAGTATTACATATGATGTTGCAGTTATTTATATATAATACATGTACCATTTTATGAAGAGGATATTAATGAGAAGAGCAGTTCCTGGGTTAATACTATTTCATTACGCTTAAACATCATTAATTTGGTAAAATTATGAGGGTAAACATCACGATTTGGTGACCTCAGACCTTAAACATCATTAATTTTGTGAAATGTACGAGGTTAACATCATAATTTGATGACCTCAGACCTTAAACATCATAATTTGGTGACAATTTATGAGGATAGTGACCTCAGACATTAAACATCATAATTTGGTGAAATGTATGAGGTTAACATCATAATTTGATAACCTCAGACCTTAAACATCATTAACTTGGTGAAATATATGAGGTTAACATCATAATTTGATGACCTCAGACCTTAAACATCATTTATTTGGTGAAATTTATGAGGTTAAAATCACAATTTGATGACCTCAGACCTTGAACATCATTTATTTAGGGACAATTTATGAGGATAAACATCATAATTTGATGACTTTAGACCTTAAACATCATAATTTTGGTGACAATTTATGAGGATAAACATCATGATTTGGTGACCTCGACCTTACACGTCATTAATTTGGTGAAATGTATAAGGTTAACATCATAATTTGATGACCTCAAACCTTAAACATCATAATTTGGTGACAATTTATGAGGATAGTGACCTCAGACCTTAAACATCATTAATTTTGTGATAATTTGTGAAGTTAAACATTATAATTTGATGACATCAGACCTTAAACATCATTAATTTATTGAAAATTATGAGGGTGAACATCATATTTTGATGATCGCAGACCTTAAACATCATTATTTTGGTGAAATGTATGAGGTTAACATTATAATTTGATGACCTCGGGCCTTAAACATCATAATTTGGTGACAATTTATGAGAATAAACCTCATGATTTGGTGACCTCGGGCCTTAAAGATCAGTAATTTGGTGAAATGTATGGGGTTAACATCACAATTTGATGACCTCAAACCTTAAACATAATAATTTGGTGATAATTTATGAGGATAGTGACCTCAGTCCTTAAACATCATTAATTTAGTGATAATTTGTGAGGTTAAACATTATAATTTGATGACCTCGGACCTTAAACATCATTAATTTGGTGAAAATTATGAGGGTGAACATCATAATTTGATGACTCAGACCTTAAACATCATTAATTTGGTGAAATGTATGAGGTTAACATCATAATTTGATGACCTCGAACCTTACACATCATTAATTTGGTGACAATTTATGAGGATAAACATCATAATTTGATGACCTCAGACCTAAAAGTGACAAATTTATAAGGATGAACATCATGATTTGGTGACCTCGGACCTTAAACATCATTAATTTGGTGAAATGCATGAGGTTAACATCATAATTTGATGACCTAAGACTCTAAACATCATAATTTGGTGAAATTTATGAGGATAAACATCATAATTTGATGACCTCAGACCTTAAAGTGACAAATTTATGAGGATAAACATCATGATTTGGTGACCTCAGGCCTTAAACATCATAATTTGGTGACACAGTATGAGGTTAACATCCTAATTTGATGACCTCAAACCTTAATCATCATTAATTTGGTGACAATTTATGAGGTGAAACATCATAATTTGATGATATCAAACCTTAATCATCATTAATTTGGTGACAATTTATGAGGTGAAAAATCATAATTTGATGACCTCACACCTTAAACATCATAATTTGTGAGGGTAAGCACCATATTATGGTGACCTCGGACCTTTAAGACAACATGCAAGAAAAGGCGCATTGAAAAAAATAAAATCCACTGAAAAATATATTACATGAAACATTCAGAGTTGCAAATACAATGTACCAAAACATGTTGTCAGAGTTTACAAAAGTTACATATGAACATAAACAAATTACAACTTAAAGCTTCACAAAGGCAGGCCTAAGTGTCTGTAGCTGGAATGGTGTCCTCTTGGCTGACGTTAGTCACCTCTGCAGCATCATCCCGATGAATGGCCTCTTCAGTTTCAGTAACCTCCAACGGTGTAGTCTCTGCAGGAGTAGTGCCTTCCTCCTCAATCTCTTGTAAGTCCTGAGCAAAACGAGGATCACCAAAGCCTAGACTGATAAAGTCTGAGGTGGATAATCTCCCTAAATCCTGTTCCTTATAAGCTACCCACTTCCCAGTTTCTTTAATACCTCTTTCAAGGTATTCAGAGCCAAAACCGATAAACTCATCAGAGACCTTATAGTCAGTAAGGATCTTCTCTGAGGCATCCTCCTGTGAGGCATTGACCGTAGCATCAACTTTGGACTGAAAGGCATCATCTTTGGCCTTTAGGGCTACTTTATGGTCATTCTTAAGGGATACGATGTCCTTATCCCTCTGCTTGATCAACTTGTCAGCCCCTTTGGGTTCCTCCTTCAAACGCTCAACTTCAGCATTCAACGAGGCCTGGACCTTCAGGGCTTCTCTTCCCTTCTCAATAAGGGGCATTTTCCTCAGACTCCAATCAAAAAAATTGGTGAATGGAGATAACACCCTACAATGAAAAGTAAGATGCATGGGTTTTGTAACATATAAAATATAGCCGAGGTTACACTTGGATGAGCAAGGAGCAGAAACTAGTACCTCAATGGACCTGTGAAGGCTGAACTCAGCCAGCAAGGGGATATCCAGAGAGTGTAGGAAATGCTTATCCTCATCGGTCATTACAGAGCCAATAGAACCCATAGCCTTCAGACCATGGTAAATCAAGTTGTCGGTGATCGTCAGCTAAGCCAGACGAGAAGCCAGAACGTCGTCTGTGGAGATACGGATCGCACGATCTCCTTTTTGAGCCTTGCTCTGCCTCTGATGCTCCGACTAAGTGGCAGTCTTCCTTTTCTTAGTAATATCAGCCATGGATGTGCCGACGTTTTATTTAGGAGGAGGTGTGGCCACATTTTGCCCAACCTTCTTCATTAGCATCACGAGGCTCGGGGCAGACATCTCCCACAAGTCATAAAAAATAGCTTCTGGGAATTCTTAAAAAAGAACCACGTGAGTTAATAACTCAGAGGTACAACTTATAAAAGAAATACTTATGAAGCTCAGTCAAAGGAATTCCCTCCAGGCCCGTCTTAGAAAGGTAATAGGGGGTCATCAGATGTTAGTACTTAACTAGCTAATCGTGCTCCCCCTGATCTAAAAGATCCTTAACCTTTTGTATTTTATCCTATATAAGATTAGGGTCGGCCTTGGTAGAAAGTGACACCTTCCCCCACCTCAGAGGTGTCCTCGGGTTCAACGATGAAGAGGTGGCACAAGGACCAAACTCCCATGCCCCTGCGGCAAAGAAATACTGTGGTTTCTAGTTGTGATTTGAAGTTTGGGTAACCAATAACATCTTCTTGTTTCGACTTCCTAGCAAGGAAGTGGTAGAAGCTCTGGTAGTTTTTAGCAGAGGATGGGACGTAGCATCTCGTGAAAACTCTAATAGGAAGGTATAAGTGGTGGGCTGCCTTCTAAAGGACAATGGCCCCAATCATCACCCTCCAGGTGTTGGGGGATAATTGTGAAGGGGCTAGGTTGATATGGGACATTATTTCTTTAATTCAAATATGGATGGGGATATGGAATCCCAATTAAATATCTACTCGTACACACAGATCGCCCCATCTCGGCCATCAAAGTCCCTCTCACCTCTCAGAGGTATCCTAAGCTTAATGGAGGGACTAATTGAATAGAGGTGCCTAAAGGCTAAGAGGTCATACTCATTGACAGAGATCTCTATCTCGGATGCCTCCGAAGTGTTAATATTACTTTTGTGACATTCATCTTCATCCATGGAAACGTCGGCCTGAGAAGGTGCAGGGATACCATTAGGAAGCCTCTGAGCGAACTCAACCTCGATGGCGGCCGACAGGGGAATATCATCAATGGGTGGGGGAACAGCTACACTCGGCCCCACAATCTCGACATCAGAAGAAGTCAGTGAGGTTCTAGCACCATTATGGGATGAGTCACCACTTTGGACCTCGTCCTGATCAGGGAGCTGATCTTGCCTAATGGAATAATATTGGGCCTCTTGGAAAGAGTCTACAGACATAGGGTCTGAGGTAGACGACTCAGACTCAGACATGGGAGTGGGGTCTATTGGATCCTTTGCTGGCTCAGCAGGCTTGGTTAGCTCAGGGTATATCACCTTCAGAGGTAGAGGGAAGATAGGTCTGAGGGGGAAGGCCTCAGCCCTACGATATTCCTCTTAGGCTACCTCTATCTGCCTAATTTTTTCAAAGGTAGAGAAGGTAACTCTTCTATAAGCTTATACAAAGGCCCGAGCTTAAGACAGATGGCCCTACACTTGCTAAACCACAAACAAACAACTTGGCATACCTTAAACTAAATATCAAACATAGATTTTGAAAGGTTTCAAACCAAGAACAAACTCACCGAAAAATGCAAAGAGCCACCAGAAAACCTTAAAATCCTAATCGAAAAACCTAAATCCTCACCGAAAAATGCAGGAATGGAAATATAAGGCTGAAAATGGAAAGGTTGGGTAAAAAATGATACTTGAGGAAGCACGAAATGAAGAAGAAGAAGATTGAGAATAATGAAATCCTCAAACACAGTAGCCATTGAGCTCTTGAAGAGAGAGAGAGAGAGAGAACGTAGAGAGCATAGGCAAAAAAAATGGGAAAGAATGAAGAAGAAGGAGAAGAAAAGGGTTTAAACCCTCAAATCGTTTTGCATGCATACCAAGGCCCATCATTGCCTCGAGAGCCCAAAAGACAATAAGCATCATTTACACATTATCAGGCACTCTACCTACTTCAGGAGTTGACACATGTCAAGGAAATATTGGCACATAAGGAAATACGACCTCGGACATACATACCCCTTAGTCACATATTTACATAGGTAACTAAGGGCTAAGGGGTGATTGATATGCCCAAAGTTCACCTGCCATCTCAAAGACATTAACCTCGGCCTGTATAATGGCCTCAGCCTGTATGACAGTCGAGGTAACAAGGTCTTAGGATTACCTATCAGCGATATCGTCCTTCACCAGGTCATCCACAGCCGACGTTGCAAGTATCACCATGATTGGGCCTCAATGGAGGTCTGCATGACTCATAGGGTCAGCTATCCATCAGGTCAGACACAACCAATGTTATAAGTACCTCCTCGATTAGAGCATCATCCGAGGTAAGTATGGACATGGGTTATCCATCAGCATCAACATCAACATCGGCCACAACCGACATTATAAGTTTCACTTAAGATCAGCAAAGCCTCGTAGGCTCAGCATCAAGTGTCAATACACCATCGGCCCTGGCGGACGTTCTAAATATCTAACCTCAGCTGGCATCCCAGCCAAGGTCATCATATAAACCTCAGCCAAGTCAAGGGTTGTATTTCACCAACCTCGTACTCATCCAAGCCTAGGTTAGTACCAAGCAAAGACACCCGAGCATCTACGCACGCATGTATGGCTTGGAACACGAGGACAAATCTGTTATAACTGAATCACTCCCTCCACGTGAGGGGATACTGAGGTCATCATTACTTAGTTGAGATTAGCCAGGTGTTATCTTGGCACTGGTTGGATCTCCATGTACATGCACATTGCATGCTTGGGGGGTACATTACACCCCCCCAAGCACTATATATTGAGGTCATCCTCAACATTGTAAAAGATGGAGAATTGCAACCCTAGTTGAAACTCTGTCATTTTACACAATAGAGAGAGAAATCTTGAGAGATTGTATCCATGGCCATTAGTGCCTTATTTTAGTGACATTACTCACTCATTTGCACAGTGGACGTAGGCCTAATTGGCTGAACCACTTACATATTGGTGTTCATACTCTTCTCCTCACCTCCTTCTATATATATACATATATTCTCATGTGCTGCCATTATTATCACTTTCTTGAGCTTTTCAACATCTTATCTGGTGGTGTTGTTTACAGCATCATCAATTAGGCTTGGAAACAAGCCGTTGAAGGGTGAAAACACAAACAAACCCCCAGATGGCCCCATAAAAGGCACTAACACCTCGCACGTGACAAACCTAACTCATAGTAACTGACTGCATAGCTACGGGCCTTTGGGTTTAAGAATATGATGATAATTTGAAAAAATATAGATTAGGCTTAGAAATAAGCCATTGAAGGGTGAAAGCCCAAACCAACCCCCAAACGGACAGAAAGAGGCACTGCACCTCGTACGGGACCAAGGTAACTCATAAGAACTGACCGCGTAGTCACGGGCCTCTCGATTTGAGAATATGATGATAATTTTAAAATATATAGTTTAGGTTTAGAAATAAGCCATTGAAGGGTGAAAACCCAAAACGGTCCTCTAAGAGGCACTAACACCTCGCACGGGACCAATGTAACTTGTAGAAATTAACCACGTAGTTACTGGTCCCTTGGTTTGAGAATATGATGATAATTTGAAAATGTATAATTAGGCTTAAAAATAATTCGTTCAAGGGTCAAAACCAAAACTAGGTCCCAAATGGCCCGACGGGACTAATGTAACTTGTAGGAACTGACTGCGTAGCTATGGCCCTCTCGATTTGAGATTATGAACTAAATTTGAAAATATATAGATTTGGATTTACAACAAGTTGTTGAAGGGTGAAAACCCAAACCAGCCCCCTAACGTCCCCGTAAGTGGCACTAGCACCTCGCACGTGACCAATGTAACTTGTCAGAAATGATCGCGTAATCACGAGTCTCTCAGTTTGAGAATATGACAATAATTTGAAAATATATCGATTAGGCTTAGAAATAAGTCGTTGAAGGGTGAAAACTCAATTAGCTCCCAAATGGCCCCGTAAGAGGCACTAACACCTCGCACGGGACCAATGTAACCCGTAGGAACTGATCGCGTAGTCACGGGAATCTTGATTTGAGAATATGTTGATAATTTGAAAATATATCTATTAGGCTTGGAAATAAGTCGTTGAAGGATGAAAACCCAAACCAGCCCCGTAAGAGGCACTAACACCTCGCACGTGACCAACGTAACTCGTAGGAACTGACCGTGTAGTCAGGGGCGGCCTCTCTATTTTAGAATATAAAGATAATTTGAAAATATATAGATTAGGTTTAGAAACAAGTCGTTGAAGGGTGAAACCCTAAATTAGCCCCCAAACGACCCCGTAAGAGGCACTAGCACCGCGCATGGGACCAATGTAACTCGTAGGAACTGACTGCATAGTCACGGGCGTCTCTGTTTGAGAATATGATAATAATTTGAAAATATATAGATTATGCTTAGAAACAAGACATTGAAGGGTGAAAACCCAAACCATCCCTCAAACGGCCCTATGAGAGGCACCAGCATCTCGCATTGGACTAATGTAACTTGTAGGGGTTGACTATGTAGTCACAACTTGTATAAGATTTTTTATTTGAGAATATAATAACAATTGTAACTCGTATATGCAATTTTTTTAGCTTGAATAAACTTTTTTTTATAAATTACTTAGTTACTAATTGCATATCTTTTTTGTATCCTATTTTTTTTTTGCAGGATAGCAATTTATCGTTCGTTTTTATTCAAATGGAACACATGCAGAAGTTAATGGTTTACAATAAGGGGATTGTTTATTTAATGTCATTAATATTCAGGATTTTTTTTTTTGTTATGGCCGTGCGAGCTTTTCTAGTTTTATCGTTAACTTTAGTGGTCATGCGGGCTTTTATAATTTTATTGTTATATTTTATGGCCGGGCGGGCTTTACATCAGTAGGTTTTATATTAGCAGGTTTTAGAATGTCCAGAAAATATAGGAGATTCTGCCCAATTTTTTTTTAGTTTGTGAACTACGAAGACTTGTCATGTCCATGGCCGTGGAGACATCGCATTGACTATTTTGAACATTACTCTAGCATTTTTTTATGATAATATATGTTTAATACTTTGTTTGGAATATTAGGGTACAAATTTTTGGCTTATTAGTAGACAATTTTGGGATGTTTGAAGATACACTTTCTTCATTTTGTTTTGGGATGATTAGATATTACTGTATATAGTTCTCCTTTGGTTGAATGAGAGTTTATTTGAGGGATCCATTATAATATTAATGATGTCTACTTGGATATTATATGGAACTTAAAATATTTACGCTTTACAAAAAAATGTTGGAATATAGTATGGGAAAATTTATTTAACATTATGATGCTTTTAAGTAAATGATTGAATTTTGTGTTAATATCTTAATTTAATATTTTTTACACTTTTGGGAAAACGTTGAAACAAAACCCGACATTTTTTTTTTAAAAGTCGCATTTATAGCAGAAGGCAGGGACAATTATTGACTTTTAGTAAATGTAGTAGGAAGTGTCGGGAAATGCGTATCTGACGTTTTTGACAGACAAATCTTATTTTCCGACTGTAGATACGCCGATGTTTTCCAAAAACGTTGTCCAAACATCCAGATTTTTTTCCTGCGTTTTTTGAGTTTATTCTGACGTTTATAAAATGTCACTAAAACCAAGTTTTCTTGTAGTCCGTGAAACCTAAGTATGACCTAAGTACCAATATAATCCACCATATAGAGATGTATCAATCGTCTACCGACATCTACTCAACCCCAGATGAGAAGAAGTGTCGAGCCTTTTTTAGAACCCTCATTATTATGGCTCATGTATGGTACATCGGCCTATAGAGATGGTCCATAGAGAATTTTAAACAATTCATCGTGAAGTTAATTCATAATTTTTGTTTTGGCATGAAGATGGTCAGGCATGTAACTCATATGTTGGATGTCAGGTAAGAAAATAATGAGCCTCTAAGGGACTATATCTGTCAATTTAATAAGGAAAATTTGGAAGTCCAAGACTGTGAAAAGAGTATTTCCATAACATCCATCATCAGAACACAAACAAAATATAGAGATCCTCCAAAGTCCATGACAAAACTCCTAGAACTATCAGGGAGAATCATGAACGCAGAGAAGGATATGGTAGCTAAGAGAGGTGACCTAAAATAGGCTAACAATAGTAAGTATAGCCAAAATTGAGATAAAGATAAGGAGGGAAAGAAAAGATCCAATGATAATAAATTAACAAGTATACTCCATCATAGTCTGTCCTCACATGATCCTGAACGAAATAGAGGATGATAAAGAGCTGAAGTGGCCAGAAAAGTTTAAAGCTCCTCCTCACAAGAGGTATAAGAGCAAATGGTGATAGTTTTATCAGTATCACGACCACATGACGGATCAATGCTTTTCCCTAAAAGACAAGATTGAAAAGTTACAAAACAGGGGAAACTTAGAAAATACGTAGATAACAATGAAGGCTGAGACAAGAGAAGAAATAAATAAAATGAACGAAAGGACACCAAGCCTAAGAAATACATTAAAGTGAAAAAGAATGATCTAGAATTAGATGACATTGGTGAAGTCTACTTAAACCTTCCTTCTAAGCCTCCCATAGTTAAACATAACCTTAACATGATTTTTTTTTATGTGAAAAGGATATGTGGGGGATTAGAAGATGGAAGGACTGAGCCGGCTGATAGGAAGACTCATGTAGTTGAAGCAAGAGCGGGACCTAGAGGGATAAGGTTAATTTAATCGAGGCCAAAATCAAACCTAGCAAGATGAAGAAAGTAGACATGGACAATCTCATAGTGGGATTTTTAAGACAATATTTCAAGAGGATTTTAGTCCCACAAGATGATCCCCTAATCATCACTACATGAGTTCATGGCTATAATGTGGCTCATATATTGTTGGATCGGAGAAGCTCGATCGATGTCATGTTCTGAGATTAGTTTAGAGGGTTGAGGCGAAGTAAAAAGAGAATTTGTCCTATACCACCAACTATTGATAGGATTTAGTGGTGAGAAAGTCCATCCACTTGTTTTTTATGAAATGGATATGTGCATAGGAACATGACCGAGGTTCTTGACCAAAACGATAAGATTTTTTGTGTTGGATGAAAATGTTTTCTCAGACCATAATATAATCCTAAGGAGGGTAAGGCTTAAATAATTTGAAGTCGTTCCTTCCACCATACACCAAATGATGAAATTCCCAAATCCTTATGGAGTAAAGGAAGTAGATGGTGATTATGTGGAAGAAAAATAGTGCTACTTCACCTCGATAGAAGAGAAGGAGGCTCACAAAAGGAAGACAACATCGTATAACGTTGACACCCTCGACCCAAGAGATGAACATAAACTTAAAAACGGAAAGCCCACGAAATAGGTAGAATTCATAGTACTCAACGAGGAAAAATTGGAAAAAAAAACATCCAAATAAGCTCGGCCCTCAAGCCAGAGATTAAGAAAGAGATGTTTGAACTATTGAAAATAAGGCAAATGTGTTCACATGGAGCCATAGAAATATGCAAAGGATTGAACTTGGGGTTATTTTTCATCGACTGGACATAGACGAGACAACAGAACAAGTAAAAGAGCAAAGATAAACTTTTGCCAAAAATAGATATGATGTTATACAACACAATGTGAAGAAGTTATAGAACGTAGATTTTATTAGGTTAGTTCAATACCAAGAGTGGTTGTCTAATGTTGTAATATTGCTCAAGAAGAATGGGTAAGCGGCAGATGTGTGTAGACTTTATCAATCTTAACAAAGCTTTCCCTAAAGACTATTTATCCTTTCTAAGGATCAATCAAATGGTGGATTCTACGACCTGTAATGAGCTTATGAGTTTAATGGATTCTTACTCTAAATACAATCAAATTTTAATTCATGATGATGATGCCGAGAAAACTTCTTTCATCACAGATAAATCAACATACTGCTACAACGTTATGACATTCGGCTTAAAAAATGAAGGGGGTCAATAAAATGTTCAAGGATCAAATTGGAAAGACGATGGAGGTCTATGTGGACAACATGTTCATAAAGAGTTTGAATTTCGAGGATCATATAGCCGATTTAGAAAGGATATTTGACACAATGGATCAATATATAATGAAACTGAATCCTATGAGTTGTGTATTCTGCATTGGAGATAGAAAGTTCTTGGGTTTCATTGTGAATCAAAGGGGCATCAAAGCAAATCCTGCCAAAATTAAAATATTAATTGATAAGAAAATGCCAAAGAGTATTAAAGATATTCAGAGATTGATAGGATAAGTTTTTCATTGAATATATTCATCCCCAGGGAAATAGAAAAATGTCTGCCATTTTTTAGATTTTAAGGAAAGCATTTTGCTGGGACGAGGAGTGTGAAAAATCATTTTAGGACTTAAAAGTCTATCTTTATTCGCCCATGCTCCTCTCTCGGATGATACAAGGGGATAAGTTATACTTGTACTTGATCATATTAAAGTTACGATTAGTAAATCTAACATTTGAGATGATAGTGGAGTTCAAAAGTTCATGTCGTTAATAACAAAGCACTCCAAGGAGTTGAATTGATATATCCAAAGATGAAAAAAATTGTATATTCTTTATTCCATGCTTTAAGGAAGATAAATCCCTATTTTTATGCTTATATACTGGTAGTACTCACCGGCACACCCCTCCTATAGGTCATTTATACCATAGAGATATCGGGTAGTCTAATGGATTGGTTAGTGGAGTTAGGAGAGTTTGATGTCATCTATTCACTAAGAAGTGAGAATAAAGGGTAGGCATTAGCATATTTTATTATCGAGTTTATATGGGAAAGTGCATACGACATAGAAGGGGAAGCTTCGACTGAAGTCCCATAGGTCATCCAGAAAGGAAAGGAGATTATGGCTGACAAAATCTCGGCCGACATCACAGATGAAGTGCTGAAGAGAGATTTATTTCTTAAAAATCCATCCTTGGCCTAGGGTCCTTTTACAATGGGGTCACCATTTTGGATTTGGTCTGTAGATGGTTCGTCTTATGGAAACAACAACGGGGAAGAATTGATACTATCAGTGCCAGATAGGACCAATATTGAATATGCCTTACAGTTCAGCTTTGAAGCATTGAACAACGAATCAGAATATGAAGCCCTATTGGGAGGACTCTCACTTATGAAAGCATTGAATGTTGGCAAAATGGTTGCCCGTAGTGATTTATAGTTAGTAGTTAACCAAATTTTATGGATCTATGAAGCTAAGGACGAGAGGATGGTTAATTACTTATCCAGAGTAAAGAATATGTTGAATAACTTTCCACAGGTCAAGATCAAAAGGATCCTAAAAGTTAAAAATGAGAGGGAAAACTTATTAGCAAAGTTGTAAAAATCCTCCTAAAGCTGAGTATAGAGACTAATGAGGCAGATATAAAAGTTTATATAAATTTAAATTTGGGGCCATCTTGTATGTACCCAATTATAGATTACCTAAGAGATGAAAAGTTTTCGAAAGCTAAGACCGAACGAAGGAAAATATGGTACAGCGCAGCCAAGTTCACCATCATTGGAGATGTGCTCTATAATAGAGATTTTTTTCTTCCACTCTTGAGATTTGTACATTTATCTGAGGTAAACTATATAGTCATAGACATAATGCGCAAGCCACATAAGTGGACGATCCTTATCCAGAAATATTTTTACCCTAGGGTACTATTAGCCGAATCTTGTGAAAGACTTTGTAGGATACGTTTTCCGGTGTGATAAGTGCCATCACTTTACGAAAATAAGCCATCAACACCACCAACTCATTTTCCCAATATTGACCCCTTAGACTTTTGCAATATGGGTGATAGAATTGGTCAGCGCCCTACCAAAAACAAAGCAATATTTTAGATTCCTAATTGTTGGAATTAACTATTTTTCAAATAGGCAAAATAAGAGTCTATGAGATCACCAATATGTTGGTGGGAAAAATAACAATCCCCAAGGAAAAATTCTTTAGATTCATTTGGATAAACATCATTTGTTATTATGGGATCACCAATATTTTGATATCTGATAATGGAAAATAATTGAAGAATAATTCCCCAGAAGTCTACTGAAGACGGGTCGGCATCAAATGGTTATACTTTGCTAAAGGCTGACTGTAAGCTAATGGGAAGACATAGGTGACCAATAGGATGATAGTGGATGAAATCAAGAAAAATCTAGAAGACTCTAAGGCAAGATAGGTTCACGATTTACACATCGTATGGTAGGTATATAGGATAACTAAGAGAACACCGATAGGAGAAATGCCTTTCATGTTAACCTACAGATCAGAGGCTATGATTCCAACATAAATTGGGTTATCGAGCCAAAGGTCCGGAGGTTTATATGGAATAAGGGAGGATGGACAAATGAGTATGATGAAATTATTACACATCATTTAAGTATGGTGAATAATAAATCTCCCCCTCGGTGGTATTAGAGTTTTAATGAGTCTCGGCTCCAAGGCACCACTTTACAAAAAAAAATGAGAGGTAGGAAGTATTTAACATTATTTAAATAGGGTGATACCCTTAAAATCCATTCAATTATGGTGACATTGTAAAGGAAGAACAATATTATGATGGCAACAAGAAGATAGAATACTTAAAAATATTTCCATTCATTCATTCAACAAGGATGGAAAAAGTTACAAAAAATGAGAATTCAAAAAATATTGTGTATGTTGAAAAATGTAGACCCTCAATTTTAATTTTATTAAAAAATGACTTTCCTTTAATGTGGAATATAGATGGTTCTACATAAATTTTGATTTCTTAAAACAAATTAAGATTAAACACAACAAAGTGAATTAAAGTAAATTCACACACACTTTAAATTCACTTAAACCAAATTAGTTTAATTATCAAGTTTAAACAAATTAGACAAGACTATTAACCAATTAATTTAGTGCCAACTTGAACTAAATTAACTTAAGCAGAATTTACCCAAATAATTAGACATCCACCATTTTAATCAAGAATGAGAATTAAACACAATTTTATCTTTTTACCCTAAGCATGTGTTCTAGGTGATTTTCGCAAAAGATAAAATAAATTCACAATCCCACAACACGGCGATGTACGAGGAAAAACTCAAATTGGGAAAAAACCTCGGATGGCCCTGGCCTAAAAAATTCACTAAGTATGGTATGAATTTTACAAAGACTCGAGAAAGAGGACTTACACAACTGACTCGACTCCCTCCAAGCCTTGACGCGCTCCTTCGATCTTCAACCTCCGCCTTGTGAACAATCTCGAAGTCCACCAATCGAGACCAAGCAACCATCAACCACACATGGCGCCTTTCACCATGTGAGAATGTCGTAGCAAAACAAAATCTTCTTATTCTTTGAGGGATGTAGACTGAGCCATTTTAGTCCTTACGGTATGAACGAATGACCCATTTTTGTCCAAAACGTCATTAGGTTCTTTCAGTCCCTAGTTCACCAAATTCAACTCTCTGAACCAAGTAAAGCTCTTTAAAATTCGAATTACCTAGCATAAACTTCCCAATGGTCTACCCCGTGCATGATTCTGACTTATGGTTTGAACGAACAATCCATTAACGTTCGACAATCTCCCGTCTAATGGACCGAAGAGCGCTTATGAGCCCCATTTGACCGAAAGTCAACTCTCAAAACCCTATCTCCCTAAAGGAATCTTGAAGGTATCTAAATTACCTTTCTAACGTTATGACATATACATGATTTAGATTTGCAAGTCCATTTCCCTTCCTATCAACGATGGGCCTAGGTTCACCTGCCTATTGGCAGGGCTAGGGGTATACTTCTTGGAATTCACCTACCCTATAAAATGAGGGCATGAGTTCACTCTCAAAGCAGCCCTCAGATCCATTAATGTCAGTGATCTCAGCAACATTCTCTTGAAATCAACAAAGTTCCCTTGTGTGAAATTCCATTCCATCTTTCATTCACGTCACTTTCATACTCAGTTTTGAAAAATCTCCTTTTTTCTCATCTAAAATTCATCCTAACATTTAAGGGAGCTCATCAAGGAGCAAGATCAAGCCTCAATTTTTTATGATATGAATTAGGAAATTCTGATCTCCATTTATATATACACGCGCACATATTTCACAAAAAAATTAAGGAAAATAGTAACACAATCACATGAGATACCAAAAGGACGGGATGGGTGCCTAACTCCTTCCCATTCCATAACTTTTCCCCAAACCTCTAAATTATCGGTTTCGTAAGAATAAGTTTGTCCTTGATGCTGATCTCTCAAGGTGGCGACATGTTCTTTTGCCTATTTTGTTCAAAATAGGCTGGAGACTCAATCTCTTTACATCACCTCACACCGATGATGGCCGAAGCTCTCCTAGAGAAGGGTAAGAGACCTTTTCTCCCTCTCCAAGTGCATGCGCGAGCATCTAAACCCCGAGACGGGAGAAAATAGCTAAAAAGGGAAAGGATGGTGACTCCATTGGAGACTTGTGTATCGTAAGAGGGCCGGCGAGACTCAATTTGCATGGGTATTATCATTTTCTGATTGTGTGCATATTCACCTACCTGTATGTTCTTTTTTTTCCTCTATTATTTTTTGCATATATCTACCTCATGTTTATATAACATCTCACTCACTCCTCACTCGCACACTTGTAGATACTCTCCATGTACACTTCACACTACTTACACGTAAGATCACTTATAACCACATGTTGCACACATCACTTAGAATATCAATGCTTAGGTGTCACTAACACACACCTTCCCTTATATTACTTGTTTATATCCATGCTCACTCTCACTTTTTACACACCACTTGTAGTTGATCGATTATTACTTTCACTACCACACACTCACATATAAATATTCACACATCACTCACACTTATATATCCATGCTTAGGATAATCCTCATGCTCCATGATAGATTTACTTTTCGTAATACTTATAAATTCTTCCCTATTATTATAGTGCTCATAATGACAAATAAAAAAATACTCTCGCCATAAAATAGCAATTAAGAACCATGCATTTTTCACACTACATCACCAAAGAGCATGGATATTAAATAAAAATTTTGTCCCGTACGCGGGATTACTTTGTGATGGGCATTGTTTCGACAGGTCACATTTAGCCAAAGCAATATGACTGTCACCTTCCATTGGCCAAGTACATTCGACGTATATCATACGGTTCGCCCAGCATCATACCACTTGACCGAAGTCATGAATAGAGGTATATTACAGGTAACTCATCCACGTACTTTAAGTATATTAAATTCTCTCACATGCATATTGTCCCCACAAGGTAGGCAATTCACGTACACTCAAGTATATCAAATGGCTTTTACATATTTACCAATTGCCCTCGAATGCAAGATGTATATCATGGAAGTCATGCTAAGGGGAACCTTTCCACTGAACCAACAAACGCATACCCTCATATAGGCATCAAACTTAGGGAACTCATATTTTGTTTCTTTCTTACTACCTGAAACTCTGCCAAAATGACCGGTAGGCATGCCACCCAAATTTTTGTGCGATTTCATCTTTTTTTTTTCAAAATGGTACCCTGTCCATGGTCTTGTTAACAAGTCAAATAGTGTTTTACATATTTTTCAAACTCAATTTTTCCTAAGATCGGGTCCCATCTGACATTTCTTTTTCCATTAGGTAAACCAAATACAAGTGAAAACATAATAACAAAAAAAATAATGCTAGGACCCATTTCTCGTTTTTCCTCCTTTCTTACCAAAAATGTCAAAAACATTTTCCTCCTTTTATCAAAATAATCAAAAATATTTTGTCCCCCCCCCCCCTCCAAAAATTTGTCAAAAACATTTTCCTCCCCTATCAATAATATTTTTTCCCTCCTCTCTTTCAAAAATATATTTGAATATTTTTCCTCTCAAGTTGATCACTATAAGAGGGTACTTTAGATTATAGATGGAGGCATAACCCCTGTTCGAGTATGGTAATGATAATATAATTGGCCAAAGCTTTGAATTAATGATAGGGCATGCAAACACAAACTTAATGAAGATAAACTCAGTTTAAACTCACTAAAGCTCTCGTGTATAACTCAGAAAGTGGTAGTGGAACTCAGAAGTAACTTAGCTAAATGGAGAGAGGAGCAAGCACCCTAGATACACCTCGGTAGGTAGGTATAAACACACCAAACACCCTCAAGAAGCTCTGTCAAGTATGAAAATCTTCATAATAAATAACAATGGTGAGTGAGTAAACCTCTCTGGTTTGCAATAACTCTCTATGATGTGTATTCTCTCTAGCAAAAACTTCTCAAAGTCTCAAAATATCATCCCTCCTCAGAGGTGGTTGGGGTCCTTAAATAGCCCCCCACACCACCCCCGAGGCAACTCAGTCATTAAAGACTATAAAAGACCTCCCTAATACTTTATGCCACAACATTAAATGCCTGATGCCCTAGTAATCTCCAAGTTATAAACTTTAAATGCCAAGACATGCCTTTTCATGAACCATTGTGTGTCAGGGGGCTGCTATCGCAGAGGTGGCTCACCAACTGCCTGACAGCCCCAAATACCACGGTGGTTTAGTTAAGTACAGGTCTGACATTGTTTAGCTGTCTAGTGACATCACCTACAATAGATGTGACATTTAGTAGATGGTTTGTTTGGTTCACAGCTCAATGCCTAATGGAACTCCAAGTTGTTCTGCCTGAGTTTCCATGTCAGGGTCCTTCGGTGCTTTACCAGGTGTATCTAAGATGGTCAGGACAAGCCCCAACGATGCCTCACTTCTCAATACTCCAAACCAAGTCCCTCTAAAGTTCATATGGCGAGGTCATTCGATAGAGCATGAAAGCTCTCCTAGGCCCTGCCAAGCCTAGTCTCTCGCAAGTATCGTTTGACCTCACATAAACTCATTATTAATATCGTTACAACATTATAACCGTTATAGCTTACAGTCAACATAAATGGAAATATAATATGACTTATACAACAAGCTAAAGTATGAGTTGCCATGCAAAGATGCCTCACTGAGTTGTCGCGCTTGAGTTGCCACGCTTGAGCTATTTTGGTTGCTTAATCTCAAACACTTTTGCCAATTCAGGAATTATCCCTAATCTCAGGATTACCTTCAAGCCTTCTTTACATTTTCCCCTTCGTGGAGAGATTTATTGGAACAAAAAATGTCTGCACGAAACTTCTCAATCCGATGAACCTTCTATGCGTGAAAATTTTTTGGCCTTCTTTCCCTCGTTAGAACCGCATAAATATAATCTCCTTGAAAAAATAAAATTCTCCCCGGTGTACCTGAGCCGAAGAGCCATTGTCATTGGGGCTTGGGTGAAGGAACATCGCCACTTTTTCCTCATGCTGAGCCTCAACCGTTCTAGCTTTACTATTTGAAATTCTCTCGAAAGGCCTACCAACCTTCTCAAATACTCGTTTGGACTCGTGGTAAGTGAAATTCTCCCCCGTGATGCTTCGCTGTGTTCGAAGAAGCATAAATTCTCCTCGATGTAACTGAGTCACAATTCAAACATCGTTTGGATATGGGGCGAGGGGACATCGTAGCTTTTTTAAACCATTGGGGGACTGCCTTCGTTGGGAGAATTGGATATGTCTGACAAAAATTCTAGCGCCAAAACTTAAACTTGCTGGAGAAGGAAACCCCATTCTTTTCCCCAAGTGTCACTTCATAAATGACATGGCGCTGTCTTTTCCACTGTCGAGACCCTTCTGGAGGTGCCGCGTGTTCATTTTAAATGATTATAGTTGGCCTTTCACGTGCCATGGTGGGAAACTCAAATGACAGGTTTCACAAGGTTTAAAAGCTTCAAACATCCCTTTTATTCAAACCCTTCTCTTTTCATATATTCTTCATCTTCTTCAAGCTCCCCACCTTCTTTTTAGGGATAAACTCTGTGCAAACTTTGTACAACCTCCATTGTTGCCCCTTCTTTACTCAGTCTCCTCCTTCTCTCATCTTTTTCACCACCACTTGCAGTTGTGCTCCTCCCTCCTTTTCCGGTTGTACCACTCATTAGCACTTTCTCATGTCTTTCTTATATTATTTCCAAGGTCGCTTCCACTACCCAACTAGGTTCCCCCTCTGTCGTTGCTGGCGCTACCACCGCCCTTAACAGTGCTACTATGGTCGCTACTCCTCAAGAGCAACTACGCTTCAATTATCGGGCGCCCATCTTTGAAGAAGAAGATGATAAATTTTTTAAGGCATACAAGGCCTACCATTTCTCATCCATGTTTTATCCATTACTATTAGGTGATGAAGAAGTGGATTCGTCAAAGTGGGGTTATCTTCCACCCGAGGGGACTCTACGCTTCTATCTGGACCGTGGTGACTTTCCCTATTCCCAAATTGGCTTCGAAGCACCTGGGGGGTCACCAGCCCATTTTACTGGTTGGCACACATATATGCAGAGCTCGCACGTTGATGCTCTTGCGAAGGTTGGGTTGCATCGACCCTACTGGTTTGGCGAGTTCACCCTCTCGAAGCACACTGCGGCACTTTACATGCTAGTCTCCCAGTGGAACATCACAACCCACACCTTATTCTCTGCATGGGGGGAGTTTACTGTTACGTTGGAGGATGTCTATGAACTCCTTGGGTTTGAGCTCATGGGTGAGTTAACATACCATGATGAGCCTCTGGATGCTGAAGAGGCTATTGATCTGGTTGAGCTGGATCGGATCTGCCGCAGTTTCATCGGTCCCTCAAAGAAAGCCACATTTGTCCCCTTATTAACTATTTTTTGAGGCTCCGACACCAAAGGATGCTAGTGATGTAACGGGCCATAGTAGAGGTACCTCCATGGAACTACCAACCTACATACTTGTACTACTTTCACGGTTCTTTCTTACTGGAAAACCCAATGACCAACCGAGGAGGGACCTGATAAACATTTGTGTTCGTTTGGCCAGAGGATTCAACCTACCTCTGGACGCCATCGCCTTAGCATCCCTCTACACCTGGTTGGATCGAACCCATATTGACATGGAACGGTCACTAGGCCGTTACAACTTGGCAAATTTAGCCAACACCATCATCTTAACGGGCTCCCTCTATACCCGCTTTCCTGCTATTGCTATGAAGTCATATTCCCTGCCTGTGAGCAAAGGTATTAAGCCCCCACGCCTCCTATGTTTCCACAAGAAGCAGAGCCGAAAAGAGATAATGGAGGTTTTTGATTGCTCAGACTCCTTCGTAATGAGGCCATAGAGTGAGCTCACCTTTGCCTATAGTTGGGACTTCTTTCCTACTGCAGCCACAACGGTAAGATTTAACCCAGTTGTAGAAGATCCCTCACAAGCCGTAGTGCTCATTTTCACCCTGGGGTTCCTCCCCTCTTATACTGAATGGGGATACACTTCTGAGCCTTATAATCCTAATAGATGCAGGAGGCAGTTCAGGTTCGATCAGGGGGCTCCTCGACCTGTGTTCCAGGATAATCATTCCAAAGCCACCTTCGCTGAAGCATGCACCTTCTACACTACAGCCACGATGCTTGGTGTGACATCCATAATTAATGGTCGTGTCACCCTTCCTAGTGCTACTAGGAAGGGAGACGTATCCACTTCTTTTGCCACAAAGTTCCATCTGGAGCAGTTGGCCATGATTTATGAGTACATCCAGTCCCCCCTCAATATCCCCCAGTAATTTCCTTTTCTTCTTCTGAGCTGGGTCTAAAGGGGAACTCTGTGCTTGGGGTTGAGTTTCCCTTAAGTTAAACTATTAAAGAGTTTCCCCTTGAACTACCCCATCAGTTCCCAATGATCCCAACTGCCACCCCGAAACCCAAGGTCGCTGCGACCCCCAAACCATATATCCCTACGGCCAAAGTTGCCATGGGAGAAGGGCCTTCTGAGCCACCTACCAAGAAAGCCAGGAAGTTTAAGTCTAAGATGGGTAAGGCCCAAGGTCAAACGCAAACTCCATTGGTGGCATTTCAAATTGCCGTCGTTCCCCCTCCCATGTCTCCAGAGCTGGCTGAAGAGCTGAGGAGGCGGGTGGATGCCGAGGTTGCCCAAATAAATGCTGAATTCTAACGGCGCGCAATCACTGTTCCTCCTACGAGTACGTTCCATGTGATCATGGTTGATCCCACGGAGCCAATGGCAAATAGGAGGAGAAGGACGAAGGTACCTGAAATTGGTGGTGTAACAAGCTCCCGGAGGAAAACGTTGGGTACCAAATCCCAGAGGAAATAGACACATGAGAAACCTTCCTCCCCAGCTCCTTTGGCTGTTTCCTCCTCGCCACCTTCACCAGTGGTTATACCCTCTCGTTCCCCCTATGGATTTGAGGTATGTGTGCATTCTTTATTTCTCATTCTTCTTTTATTAACATAGCGCCTTTACTTATTTCCTGATGACTTTGGTTCAGGGAGTTTAAAAAGCGAGGGTCAGTCCTCCCAGTCCTGTAGTGAGATGTTTCGTGCGGGGACATTGCAGTACCCCTCCAGCCACTGTCGCCCTTCCACGTTCTCTTTTGATAAGTCTCACCTATTCGCATCGTTCATCCTCTCATTGGGCTAGGCATGCTGCAACGGGTGCTGCTGAGATATATAACCCGCCTGAGGCAATTTTTCCAGCTTCCTCTGAGTTAACCTCGGAGTGAGAGGTCTCTCTCCCCCTTGTTGTGGTCCAAGAGAGTTCCCCGCAGGTAAATTTCTTCCCAAGGTGTACATATTTTATTTATACCACTGGTTTATTCATCAATTCTAACATGTTGGGTTATTTTAGGTGGAAGTGGCGTCGCTGATAGCCAACATTCTCCTTCCTCCTGCATTGTCAAGACCTATTACTGCAGTTCCTCTTTTCAGTGCCATAATAGGGGTAAGCTAGGTGCATTTCTATCTCTTATCATTTTTGCGATTACTCCTTTTATCTAACACTTGTATTTACATTTGTAGCTTTCTCCAAGTCTTTCTTCGTCTTTTGAGTTGAGTTGCCTTATCCCTTCTCAGGCCCAGGTTGGTGCAGATGCTCTCGTTGGGCAATCTCTCGAAGGTCCAACATCTCCTTCTGATGATGCGCCCGTGTAGGCCATAGTACCCTATGTTGGCGGGGGGAGTGTGCTTACTTTTAAGGCTTCTATAGACGGAGGCTCCATTGAAGCTACTGAGGTAACAAGCCCGCCTCCCATAGTTTCTAGCATTATGGCTCTCGTGGTAACTACTAATCTCGCTCCTGTTGCTGAGGTACTTCTCTAATTTCTCTGTATTTCTCACCTTTTCAAACTCCACCTATATAGGTGACTTAATCAATGAAAGCATTTTTTTAAGGTTTTTCCGTAAACTCCACCTATAACGGTGACTTAACAATGAAATACTTGTTAAATTTTTTTCACAAACTCCACCTATAACAGTGACTTAACAACGAAAACACTTGTTAAGATTTTTCTCAAAAACTCCACCTGTAACGGTGACTTAACAATGCAAGAACTTGTTAAGATTTTTTTCACAAACTCCACTTATAACGGTGACTTAACAACGAAAACACATGTTAAGATTTTTCCATAAGCTCCACCTATAACGGTGACTTAACAACGAAAACACTTGTTAAGATTTTTCTCATAAACTCCACCTGTAACAGTGACTTAACAATGCAAACACTTGTTAAGATTTTTTCATAAACTTCACCTATAACGGTGACTTAACAACAAGATTTTTCTCATAAGCTCCACCTGTAACAGTGACTTAACAAAGCAAACACTTGTTAATATTTTTTAAAAAACTTCACCTATAACGGTGACTTAACAACCCAAATACTTGTTAAGATTTTTTTCACAAACTCATTATTTCTCCTACCTGTTCTCAGGTTGCTGAGGAGGATTCTCCACCAGTTCCTTCGCCCATTGCCTCACCACAACGTGAACCTGTCTCCTCCAAAGAATCGATCCATAATGATCAAGGTTCCACGATAGGTGATGCTACGGAGAGCGAATCTGGGTGCGAGCTTCCTCTGCCCGATTTGGCTCCTCCCACTTTCTGCCTGATGGTACTACGATGTTCTCCCCAAATACCTGCCAACCATCATTTGGTCATCGAGCAACTTGTGAGTTATCATCGTGAGACCTTTACGATGGACTGCCTATATTTAAACATCCCAGTTTTGAGCCATAGGCTTCAAGGCATGGACACTGTTATTGCTGAAATTGCCAACACTCCAACTGCGAACGTGACTAGACCCCTCCTCAACCAGTTCTTGGGCTATCTGAGGGAGTTGGTTTGTGATGGGTTCCATTTGGACTGGCTCATCGCACATTTAAAGACTTTGAAGAGTCAGCGGTTGGACAGCCAGAGGGAGCTCTTACAAAAACATCAGGAGGATTAGAGGGCCGAAGAAGCCAAGATGTCAGATGCTAGCACCTCTCCTCAGAGCTATTGATAAGGAGGTGGAGGGCCTCGAAGAAGTTGTGCGTTTAGAAAAGCTTAAATGAGAAAAACTTCTTATCGAACGTACGCAAGCAAAGACTAGGTTGGAAGTTTCCATTAATGCCTAACGGTCTTTCTTAGAAGCTTCTTCAGGCCTTCCTGGAGATTTTTTCACCTCCCCAGATTTATGGTTCCTCCTGGGTCAATGAGTTTTTATATATTTATTTTTCCTTTCTTCTCATGTAATCCTTGGGCGATAGCTCCCAATTTTGTAATGCCCCAAAGTATATGAATGGAAAAAGATACTTATTCCCATGCCATTTCTTTGTGTTACAGTTATTTACATACATTGTGAAATATGAAGTTCTATAGTTCTTTCATCTCTACTTGAATTAAAATAAAGAGAACTTGCATAATAGAAAAAAAAATGAACTTGTATATTCATAACAGTTAGATACATCGGTGGCCCCAAACGTAATTGCTTACACATGATAGACCTTTAACCATTTGTTGTTAATCTTAAATGGCCTATCTTTTTCTATCTTAGAAATTAAGCAATAACCTGAGTTATGAGCCTCTTTCACGGTGAAAGGTCCCTCCCAATTTGCTGCAAACTTAGGTAGGGGAAGCCCCCTAATATGTTTAACTGTTGCCTTCAATACAATATCTCCCTCGACGAACTTCCTTGGTCTTACCAAGTTATCATAGGCCTTGGAGAGATGCTTCGTATACATTTAAAAGTGTTGCATCGCATTATCCCTGTGTTCATCCAACTACACGTGTCTATTCTGAGGGAGCATGCTGCTTCGCAAAGAAAATCGAGTCGAGGTAACTTCTAACTCTACTGAGAGAATTGCCTCAGCCCCATAAATAAGAGAGAACGGCGTATACCCTGTAGGTTTCCTCTTAGTCGTTCGATAGGCTTATAAAATGGTTGGTATCTTGTCATACCATGATCCTGGGAAATCCTCCATCATTTTAGCCAAGATATTTACCAAAGTCTTGTTATTCGCTTCAGCTTGACCGTTCCCCTTTGGGTATGCCACCGTCGAAGTGTGATGGACAATGGAGTATTTTTCTGTGAGCATCATTACCTCTGTATTGACGAAAGGGGTTCCATTATCTGAATGGATAACCTCTGGGATCCCAAAATGGCAAATGATGTATTCTCTGATGAAGTTGCTCACTACTCCTGATGTTGCCCTTCTCAGTGGTATCACCTCGGCCCACTTTATGAAACACTCTATTGCTACTAGGATCCATATCTCCCCCCTCGAATAAGGGTGTATTGCCCCTACCAGGTCGAACGCCCAAGTGTGAAAAGGATAAGGCATTGCTAGGGAGTGTAAGTCCACTAATGGGGCATGGATCATATTTCCATGAAGATGGCAAGTGTTGCACCTTCGAACGAACTCAGCAGAATCTTTCTCCATCATTGGCAAATAGTACCCCAAATTCATCAACTGGTCATATAGTTTGGCCCCTCTTATATGAGCTGGATCGTGCCCCTGTTTGAGAACCTCGACTGCCTCTTCCTTGGTGATGCAACACAACGGCCTGTTGAAGTATCTCCTTCGATATAGCTTCCCCTCTTGAACGTTGAACCTCGTGTCCCTTCACCGGAGTCCCATTGCATCAATTTTCTCTGTTGGGATAACTCCATCCTCAATGAAATCAATATAGGGTTGTCTCTAGTCAGGCTGAGTCTCGACGAAATGACATTCTGCTGCCTCGAAGAATAACTGGCATTTATCGCACTTTCGTTATAACTAGGATACATCCTGCTTCATGCTAGGCCATAAATACCCCTCCTTTTGAATTCTCCTATAAAGGGGGATCTCAGTCATTTCGCAGTGTTCTTCGTGTGTTTTCTTCAATCTCTGCCCTGTTTCTTCTGGGCCGATGCACCTTGATAGCCATCGTCCTCCATTTCTGAAGTAAAGGTTTCCCTGGTTGCTAAAGTATTGGGCCAACTCTCTGAGCCCCATCATTCCTTCACCAGTCTGCAGTTGCCTCTTAATTTTTCCCCTCCAGTCCACGTCTTCCTCCATCGGTAAAATTAACTTTACCATCAAAGGAGCTTTTCTTCGTTGAATCAGGAAAATAGTTGTATCGTTCCTCATGATCATCTTCTAGGCAATGGTAGCATAGGCGCCTGGGTAACGGTTCATCATCCTAGTCTGCCTCCTAATCTTGGTTCAATGGAACTGGTCAAGGAGCCTCTGGATGATCATTCGGTATGGTGCTAGGCTTATGTGTTTCAACGCGTATTCTCCATTCACTTATTGAACCACCAAGTTTGAATCCCCCTTGATGCAAAGTGAATGGATCCCTCTTCAAAGAGCCTCTAGCAATCCCAACACCAATTCTTCATATTATGCCTCGTTGTTAGAGCAAGGGAAATTTAACTTGTAAGAAAGTCAAATCTCCTCCATTCCTTTCGAAAGAATGACCCCTGCTCCTCCTTTCTTTTCTGTCGATGACCCATCAAACTACATTATCCATTCCTTGTCCATTGCGTTTAGATGGTTGGCCAACAAATCGTCTCCTGGAATATCTTCTTTGGGTGGCTCAAAGGTTCTCGAAGGGAAAATGGCCAATAGATTAGCGTACGCCTGGCTTTTAATTGCACGGGGACCCACGCACTTCAAGTCATATTCCGAGAGGATAAGGAACCATGTAGATGACCTTCCAATCAGTATACTTATTGCAAGAAAATACTTAATGGGGTCACATCTAGTTACAATATGAATTGTAAAAGACAACATATAATGTCTATTTTTTACGCTACAAATAATAAGGCTATACAATGCCTTTCTAAGCTACTATATCTGACTTCTAGCCCGTGGATGACCCTACTGAGGTAGTAGACTGGTCGTTCTTTCCCATTGATCTCTTGTTCCAGCAAAGCTCCCACGGACCTTATGGTGGATGTGAGCTATAGCTGCAACGGTATTCCTTCCCTTGGTGGAACCATGGTCTGTGGTGAGATGAGCAGCGTCTTCAGTCCGTCAAGAGACTCCTGGTGAATTCCCTCACATTTGAACTTCGTGTTCTTTCGCAGCAGCTGCATCAGTGGGTGTGTTATCTCGGCTAACCCAGGCACAAATATCCTAAGTTAGGAGACTTTACCGAGGAAGCTCTTCAGCTCCTTCGCCGTTCTTGGACATGGCTTTTCTAAGATCGCCCGCTGCTTATCCTGGTCCATCTGCACCCCTTGTCGATCAACCATGAAGCCTAGGAACTTCCCACTTGTCACTCCAAAAACACACTTTAATGGATTCATCTTCAATTTGAACATCCTACAATTCCTCAAATTGCTCATATGGGACTCCTCCTTCCTCGACATGATGACCAAACCATCCACATAAAATTCCCCAAATTTTTGACAAAAGTCATGGAAAATTTCCATCATCGTTCTCTGATAGGTTGCCCCAGCATTCTTAAGTCCAAACGGCATCACCCTATACATGAAGTTGCCCAACGAGGTTCTGAACGCTGTTTTCTCTACATCCACGGGGTCCATTTTGATCTAGTTGTACCCTACATACCTATCCATGAAGCTATACAGCACATGACTTGCCGTTGCATCTATCAGGCTATCGATGGAGGGCAGAGGGAAATCGTCTTTGGGGCAGGCTCTATTCAAATCTCTGAAGTCCACACAGATCCTTATCTCGTTTTTGTCTTTCTTCCCCACTAGGATAATACTGGATAACCAAAGTGGGTGCTGTATCGGTGTAATGAACCCTGTCGTTAGTAAGCATTGAACTTCTTCTTTGATCTTCAAATCTAGCTCAGTCTTGTACATTTCTGTTGATTATTTTAGTGGAATGGCTGAAGGCATCACATTTAACTTGTGACAGCTTACTTCCTCATCTAGCCCCACCATCTCTGTGTATTCCACGTGAAGATGTCTATAACTTCCCGAATCAACTCAACTAAGGCCTATCGTTTATCTTCACCAAGATCCTTTGAGATAGAGATGGGCCTTGGGTCTCCCCCTTCTTTTGCCAGGTTCAACTGCTCTAGCTCTTGTGCCTGCAGCTTTGGACGATTCTCTATGTAATCTGGTTCCTCGGTGACTTCGTCCACAAATTTATGTATGCTGGAATTATCTATCGCCATATATTATCCGCTTTGATCTACTAGAAACCATTCATATATTAGGTCAACCTCATCGTCGACTTCCTGGGCCTCCCATTCACACCGTTATAATCGATACGCAACCTTTCCTTCCTTGGTAATAACCTTCTTGCACTGTCTACCGGTAGTGGTAACTTCTTTCCTCTTCTTCTCTCTAGATGCTTCGGCCACTCTTTTTCTTGAGAACAGACTCATCACGCTTTGTCATTGGACCTCGTTCTCCATCGGATCCACTCTGGGTCTCATCCTGTCTTTGAGCTGCTTTGAGATGCCTTGGGGCTGAGGGACTGCCTGGTGAACTTCTTTGGTCATTACTCTTGCTTTGCTTGCAACCTCTTTACTCTGCTCGTTCAAGGGCCCCATCCTTTCTCTGATCGAGGGAACCCATTATCCCTCCATCCTTCTCGTTAGGACCCGAACATCCTCTTCCAACTCAGTATAAAATGTTGCGTCCACCAAGTGAGCTTCCTCAATAGCGAAGGGCCTCTTTGTAGCCCTAATGGTCACCTCTGTACCCTTAATGTTCGCCTTAGCACACTAGTGATACGTTGAAGGGACTATCCATTGATTTTGCATCCACACCCTTCCTATTACTCTATATTATGTGGAACTTTATATGGGAACTCAAATTTCCCATCACAATCCCAACATTAACATACCCAATGGATTTGGAAGATTGGTTATCCTACCCAGAAATTACCAAAGGCATGGGGACCTACCTTTCTTCTAGAATATTGTCTGGGTGAAAGGAGTTAATTGGCATGATATTTATGGAAGCTCCCCAATCCATGAGAGTCCTTAGAAAACTAACTCCGTTGACATTGGCAGTCATGTACAATGGCCTGTTATGAGGGAATCTCACAGCCTTATCGACATCACTGAAGGTCACCTCTGACAGGAACCTCCTTACCAACCTGTCCATGGGTCCCTTCTATTTTAGCAAAGGGACTGTGTCTTTCCTCTTAATATCTAGTATCGCCTGGGTTATTTCTAACCTTCATTCTTTTGGAATCCCCACCTGGTCGAAGAACCATGTGAACTTCAGGGATTTTGAAACTGCACAGTACTCTAGGCCCGGATATGCTTCCTCACTATCAACGCTATACACATCTTCCACTCCTTTGGCGCTTGCTTCATCGTAGGCCAAAACTACATTAGCCATTCCCTTTGTACAGGTCTCCAAAGTTGCTTCACACTCTTCTCTTTCTCCTCTCTCCTCCTCTTCATCGTAGGCCACCACGAGATTTGCCCCATGTGATGGTAGTGGGTTTTTATTGACATTCTGTGGAGGGATTTGCAATTTCCCTGCCTTCATGTACTTATCAATAATTCTTCTCAGTGGGAAGCAACTTTTTGTTGGATGCTGGATCCTCCGATGAACCTAGCAATACTTTGGATCCGCCTTTATCGCCACATCGGGCTCCCCAGCGGGAACGTCCTTTGGTTCATAGATTGTTCCCTCTTGGACCATCGCGTTGTAATAGCTCACAGCTTTTTTTACTGTACAAGGTAATGGTGGTGGGTCTTCCCTGTCTCTTCCGAACTTCCTCTTATTGTCATTCTTCGGTGTTTTGCCCCATCTCCCCCTCAGTGTACCCTACCCGTGGGGGCTGAGACCTCCCCCCCGCGGGTTACATCGGCTGCCTAAACATCATAGGCACCGCCACCGGATTGGGTCGCACCACCAAAAAGATATTTCTTGTTGCTTTTAAGAACATCGCAAAAGTCCCCTCGCGCGTCTCATTAATAAGATGGCACATATACTCAGGAAGCAGCCCCTCAGCGCAGATCTATAGTAACTTGGATTCTTTGGCCTCCTCCCTCACATCGAGGGATCTTTCTCTGAGTCTTCGAACATAGGCCACCACTTCTTCCCCAGGTCGTTTCTTCTCCCTACCCAGTTGGGTCAAAGTAAACTCATCTTCCTCCTGAAAGAACACTTAGACAAACATCACGTGCATCTCTTCCCATGTAGAAACGTTGTTGGGAGACAAATGGGTATACTAGGTATATGATGTATTGGTGAAGGATTTAGAAAACTCCCTCAACCTAAGCCGTTTATTATTACAATGTGCCCCCAAATGTTCAACAAAGCGCTTCATATTCTCCTACGGGTTCCCACCCTTTCCCGTGTATTTTTCAAAAATAGGAGGAATATAGTCCTTCGAATAGGGATCGTTGTTATATTCCTGGGGATACGGTGTTCGAAAGTCATCAAAAACTGAAGATACCTCGCCAGCAGATTGCGAGGAAGCCTGCATAAACTTCAGCATCTCCCTTTGCAGCTCCTTTCTCATTTCCTCCATGGGTGATGCCACTGGGGCCACAGCCAATGGTATCAACGGCTGAGCGCCCATTGCCACTAGAGCAGGCACCATGGTTGGGTCGCCGATGCTCTTGATATTCCCAATACTGGATTCACAATAGAGGGTACGCTCGCTAGGACTATTCCCGCTACACCTGCACCTGGCGGGGCCGTTGGATCTACCCCTGGTGTTACGAAGGCATTAGCCTCCAATCCTCCTAGCATAGTTGAAGCTACTGGAGTTTTCAAAAGCTCATAAAACTTGCTCATGAGGAGCGCGACCTGAGTGGGTCCTAACCCCGCCCTTGTGGAAGCTTGTGTCACCCTCGGAATGCCTGACGTCATCAAAATCGGAGGTACCTCCACTCGAGGAGCCCAATCCCTTAGGGCCTCCAGTTCTCTCGCGACTTGTTCTTCATTATGCCGGATGTCATTAAAGTTGAGCCTTCGATTAGCGTTATCTTTCGCCATACTCCTTACTTAGAAGAATGCCCCCCCAACAGAATTGCTAAATGTAAGAGGGTACTTTAGATTATAGTTGGAGGCGTAACCCCTGTTCGAGTATGGTAATGATAAGCTAATTGGTCAAAGATTTGAATTAATGATAGGGCATGCAAACACAAACTTAATGAAGATAAACTCAGTTTAAACTCACAAAAGATCTCGTGTATAACTCAGAAAGTGGTAGTGGAACTTAGAAGTAACTTGGCTAGAGGGAGAGAGGATCAATCACCCTAGATACACCTCGTTAGCCAGGTATAAACACACCAAACACCCTCAAGAAGCTCTGTCAAGTATTAAAAGCTTCGTAATAAATAACAATGGTGAGTGAGTAAACCTATCTGGTATCCAACAACTCTATCTTATGTGTATTATCGCTAGCAATAACTTCTCAAACTCTCAAAAGATCATCCCTCCTCAGAGGTGGTTGGGGTCCTTAAATAGCCCTCCACACCACCCCCCGAGGCAACTCAGTCATTAAAGACTATGAAAGACCTCCCTCATACTTTATGTCACAACATTAAATGCCTGATGCACTAGTAATCTCCGCGTTATAAACTTTAAATGCCAAGACATGCCTTTTCCCCAACCACTGTGTGTCAGGGGGCTATTATCGCAGAGGTGGCTCACCAACTGCCTGACAGCCCCAAATACCACGGTGGTTTACTTAAGTGTAGGTATGACATTGTTTAGCTATCTAGTGACATCACCTACAGTAGATGTAACATTAAGTAGATGGTTTGTTTGGTTCACAACTCAATGCCCGATGGAACTCCAAGTTGCTCCGTCTGCGGTTCCACGATCAGGGTCCTTTGGTGTTTTACCAGGTGTATCTAAGATGGTCAGGAAAAGCCCCAATAGTGCCTCACTTCTCAATCCTCCAAACCAAGTCCCTGTAAAGTTCCCACAGCAAGGTCATTCGATAGAGCATGAAAGCTCTCCCAGACCCTACCAAGCCTAGCCTCTCGCAAGTACCGTTTGACCTCACACAAACTCATTATTAATCTTGTTACAACATTATAACCGTTATAGCTTATAGTCAACATAAACAGAAATACAATATGACTAATACAACAAGCTAAAGTATGAGTTGCCACGCCAAGCTACCTCACTGAGTTTTCGCGCTTGAGTTGCCACACTTGAGCTGCTTCGGTTGCTTAATCTCAAACACTTTTGCCAATTAATGAATATCCCTAATATCAGGATTAACTTCAAGCCCCCTCTACAATCACATACCCGACCCTTGGTCTGGCTCCCTATTGCTTTGGTCTTTCATCAAATCACCCCGTAGCTACATCAGTTCTCCCACTACTTCCTTCGATTCCAGAATCTACCTTTACCCTCTTTCTATGGAGAATGCAGACCAAGTTTCGAATATGTATCCTAATTTAATGACGGTTCTAGCCCAACTTAGTGTTACGATTGACAACCTTCAAATCGAGGTTCATGGGATGTAGCGAAACGAGGTCCCTATTCTCGAAGAGGTCACGGTCCTCTTCCATCGCACTATGGCTTTGCCCACCCCTGAGCCTATTTGTTCCCCAGAAGAATATTAGCACGCTCCACGTTCCCCTCCTGCCAATGAGCCACTGCTAGCTTAACTCCCTATGTCGAATCTTTTTTCGAGCCAGGGGCTAACATTCTTGTGACCATTGATTCGAAGGAAAAAGAGTTAAACAAGGTCAAGGAGTACCTTAAGCTGTTGATCAAGAAGTTTGACCAAGTTCGAATCTCCGAAACTACATAAATTACACTCATATGTATCCCTACCCTAAAGCAAGGCTACTAAAAAAAATTCAAGATGACCAACTTTAAGAAATTGGGGGATATTTGGCACCCAATTATCCATCTCCAAACTTACCGTTGATCCATGACTCTTCTAGGTGCCTCTGAGGAAATAATGACCCAAATGTTCCACCAAACTTTGAAGGACAACACTCTTCGAGGGTTCTTATCTCTCGAGGAGTCTAGAATTCTCAATTGGGAGGATGTTGCCCGTGAATGCATGTTGTAGTACAAGTACTATGAGTAGTTAAAGGTTTCCCACCATGACTTAGAATTTTTTGAACAAAATCTTGAGGAAACTATCAATAATTTTATAGCAATATGGGGAGAGAAAGCAATCACCATGACCAATCGGCCTTCCAAAGAAAAACAAGTCAGTATTGTGAAAAAGAAATTTTTACCCCCATGTCCGAGTGATGATGGGAGGACAATATTACCCCCTTTTCTGATCCCTCTAAGAAGGAGGAATGGAGATAGAAGAAAGTCTTGCCAAGAAAAAAGCTTTTCCAAAGAAAGTATCCAGACAGGTCACTCCCAGAAAGTACGATAAGCCTTCCAGTGCCACAGTTTTAACCATCAATAACATCTCTCGGCCTACCACTTTATGGAAACCCGAAACTCTCCCTAACCTAGTCAGAAAGGAATACATCGAGCTTCATTCTCCCCTCTCCAAAGTTTACCAAGCCCTTTTGAGATGAAATCTTATCAAGCCATTAGACCCTCATCCATTATTGATCCCACTTCCCAAAAATTTCAAACATGATGCCCATTGTGATTTCCATTAAAAGGTCGGCCATAACAGGATCAAATCTTCCATATCTGGAATGTAATAAAATGTCTGATTGACCAAGGTATCATCACCGCACTAGCCGATCCTAAACCAAACACTACCCATAATACACTCCTAAATCATACAAATGCTATCTTCCTCAAAGAAGATTCAAAATTTGACCCTTCTACCCAGATTATAACCATCAAATCGTCCATCATACCCGTATATTCACCTAAACCTCTCAATTTTTTTCTCCTACAGCCTACTTATTTCGTTGATCAGGCCTTATCATTTCTTATAAGATCATGCATTATTGTTCGTACTCCTTTTGGGGGAAAATATATGGAATTTCCAGCGGTATTGAACCAACTCCTAGAGTTTGGGCTGAAATTTCCCTTAGAGATAACCATTGACTTCCAAAAGTTTAGCACACTATTCATGGAATCCCGAAGGTGGGCTCACGAGCTAGTTTATTGGGTAGTACCTATCGATGAAGCCAACTTAGGTTATGTGATCCTGATCATGACAAACTTATTACGACAGACTAGTAGAATTTGTAGTGTACCCAAGCTACATGATGCTTTAAAACTACAAGGGTGTTTGGTCCCTTTGCTTATAAATCTACCCATTGAAGGGGAAGATTTTTACAAAGAGGTTGTAGAATTAATTGACTTCTCATGGAAGGATAGCATCATTGCCATTGGATTTGGGGGGATGAAATCGATAGTTCAGACAAAGAGCAAAGCCTATAAATGACTAGCCCAGTAGTTAGTATATGAGGAATGATATTGTTTAAGGATTTGCTAGGAGAGATCAACAAAGTGGATGAACAACCTGATATAGATGAAGAAAGTGGGTTTGTGTTTTCCCCTCTTATGTGAACCATATTACTAGATCATGGAGGCATAACTAGGTTCTGAACCCTCAGTTAGTAATAATCGATAAGGGAAAATGTGTTAAGTAACTTCCTATGCTAGAATTGACCCTTGAGGAGAGCAATATCCTCAATAAGTTGAAGAAAACTCACGCTAACATCACGTTGTGGGGACTCTTTATGTCTTCCCAGCTGCACCAAAATGCCTTGATCAAACTACTTATTAAGCCCATAGTCCCCCTTCCACCACACCGTAAAACCCGTAAATTTTGTCGGATCTCTAGCCTCTACTAGAATGCTCTCCTTTTTCGAAGAATAAATCCCTAAGTTTGGTCCAAATCACAACTATGCTCTCAATATATCTGTTGAGGTCATGGGAAATACCATCCCACTTCACTTGTGGACAATGGATCAGCACTTAATGTTTGCTCGTTAAGAACCCTCTAAATTGTCGATAATGGATCACATATTTTGTTGTGCATGCTTATGACAATACTCATTAGGAAATGATGGGATCAATAAAGAATACAATAGGGGTTGGACCTAAAAATCTTGTTATTGAATTTAGAGTCATCAACATCCCGACTTATTTCAACCTATTATTCAAATGACCATGGATCCACAATATCAAGGGAATGTATTCCTCTCTCCATCAAAAAATGAAGTTCTTCGTCGATGGGGAGGCCATCACCATCATAGGCAATGATGATAACATCGCGAATGTAAGAACCAGTAATTCAGAACTAGAGATATAACATGGGGTGAATGGTATTCTTCTGTCAGGTATATGAGTCAAACCACTTCCACTCCCAGCAGGGGATAGTTTTACAGGTAGATTTTGTCCAAAATGCAGCCCTCATGGAAACATAAATTTTATACAGATGTTTAAGAACTTGCCCTTCATGCAGGAATTGGGGCTGTGATGATGACAGCATGGAATACTAGAACCCATATTATTGAAGAAGGCCTTTCCTCCTTGTGGCCATGGTTATCATCCATTAACAGAGGAACTCAGAATTCTCTACCAGTCTTGGTTGAAGAGAAGGCCAGAAAGTACCAAGATGGTCGCAAGGGATTCTTTAAAGGTAAGATTCAACAAAGAAGGTGAAGATTTCCCCTTTTGTGGCTTTCTTGAACTGTGGTATGATCATGTGGGCAACAAGGTAAATCCAGGAATGGAGATCTTTTTCCAAGATAGCTACTCATGGGTCAAAATTTCCCAGCATCATGTGCAACCACTTGTTGAAAAGACTATGGATGCTACCGAAGATTTCATAGGAAGTGAATCCGAGGTGTCATTCAATTTGCAAACATTGGGGCTGGCACTCTGCATGATCCACTCAGGCGCTACATCTTCGAATTCATCCATTATGTTCACATTTTCCTATGCACCTCTCCTCAGCTCATATGCTATATGAATCCACCCGCTAAAATGTAACCCAATCCAGATGTTTATCCTTTGTACTCCTTTTGTGTTATTCCTCCTTGTTCTGATCACAATGTAATCGAGAACTCCTATGATAAGGTTCTCAACGTTATTTCTCCCAAGAAATAAATAAACGAAGATTTTGAGTATCTTTTTATGCCTTACATTAATTGTCTTGATTCTAATCGAACTCCTAATGATGATAATTCTGCAAATGAATAATTCATAACAGATCTTAATAAGGTTAATAACAAACAACATAAATGCATTCAAATTAATGAAGATGAAACTATTCTTATTAATCTATGTTCTACTAGCCAATTATGTGAGATTAGAATAGGCTATACCCTTGATGATCAAGAGCATGCGTAACTCAAGGAATTATTAAAGGAATTTATGGACATCTTCATATGATCCTATGATGACATACCAGGTATTGATCCTGAAATAGCTCAGAATGAGATTCCAATGCTCCCAGAATGTAAATCAGTAAAAAAAATGCTGTGAAAGCTCCATACCAAATGGTTGCTCAAGGTTAAGGAAGATCTTCTCAAACAATTAAATGTAGGCTTCATCCGAGTGATGGAATATCTCACATGGTTAGCTAAGATTATACCCGTGTGAAAATCCAAAGGAAAGGTTCTCATGTGCATTGATTATCAAGATTTGAGCAAGGCCTCTCTAAAAGATGATTATCCACTATCCAATATTGGCATAATTGTAGACCACTCATCCAGTCATGCTCTCAAGTCATTCATTGATGGTTTCAACGGATATAATCATATAAAGATGCACCCAAATCATTAAGAAAATATCTCATTCAACACCCCATGGGGAACCTTCTATTACACCGTTAGGCCATTTGGTCTCCAAAATGCAGGGGCTACCTACTAGACGTATACCAAAACCATATTGCATGATTTGATACATAAACAAGTCGAGGTCTACATGAATGATATGATCATCAAGTCTAAGACTTGGGAATATCATGTTCCCGTTATTCATATGTTCTTCGAGTGACAACGATGACACCAGATGTGACTTAACCCACAAAAATGTGTTTTTGGCGTTACCAAAGGAAAGCTCTTGGGATTCATGGTTATAAAAAAGGGCATTAAAGTAGATCCTACTAAACTGAAAGTCATACTCGAAATGCCACGACCACAAATGAAAAAGGAAATCCATGGATTCCTTAGAAAATTATAGTACATCAGTCGTTTGACTTCTATTTGTGAACCCATATTCAAACTCCTCCAAAAGGATTCAACCAAGGTTTAAAACAAATATTGTTAGGAAGCCTTTGACCAAATAAATAAATATCTAACCCGACCTCCGGTACTCATGCCACCGCAGCCTGGTCTACCCCTACTTTTATACTTGGTCGTAGCAGACACCACAAGAGGGGCTTTATTGGCCCAATACCTTGAAGAATCCCGTAAAGAGAGTGTAGAAGTGGTGAGATTTTCTGAATCAAAGCTCTGATACCAATTTGTTGAATATTGTAATTTCCTTTTTATGTAAAATCGAGATGATGCGGAAGCGTAAGGATGATGGTTCAACTTTAAAACAACAAATTTTAATTCCTTAAACAAAATTAAAATGACACCATGTGTTTTAAAATTAATCAATTAATATATTCACTTAAACCAATTCATTAATCCAAGTCCTAGAATTTCCCTAAGTCATATTTACCAATATTAGCAAATTAGGCGAAACCAAGTTTTAGCAAATGACTTGAATTAAATAAACTTTACCCAATATTTAATTTAGTCCCAAATTAAATGAAGTGTGATAATTTAAACCAAATTTTATCTTGTAATTATCCTAAACATGCGTTCTAAGTTATTATGTAAGATAAAATAAACCAATCACACTACGCTGCGATGTATGAGGAAAAACCCAAGACGGGAAACAACCTCGGATGGCCCTAGCCACAAATACACTAGATACGGAATTACAATTACAAGACAGATAGACTTACAACGCACGACTCGATCCCTCTCAAGCCTCGACGCTTCTTCTTGTAGAAACCTCTTCCTAGCGAATAACCTTGGAACACCACCGCGGTCTCGGAATCCACCGATAGGACTTTATATGGTCACCGTCACCCGAGCATGGAGCCTTTCTCCGTGTGGGTAAATTAACATAGAAACACTTCTTCTTTCTTTGTGGGTGGTGGAAGCAAAACCCAAAACTTCTCTTCAATTCGGTGTAGAGAAAACCGGTGCCAAACTCCAAGCAATTGATAAGTATATAAGAACTTGGAATAAACTCATTTGGGTGTAAACACTAGAGTGATGGAAATTTTTCTCTAAAAATCTCACTCAAAACACGAACATTTTCCTAAAAAATTTTTGCTCTCAAACTCTCTCTAAGAGATAAACTAGGATGGAAAAGTTAGATTGGAAAATTTTATTCCCGTACATAATAAAGACTGAAAAAGTTGGTTAAAAACCAAGTGGGGAAGTGGGTGCAAAACTACCAAAAAACTGCCAAAAACTGTTCCCGCCTGGCATCTCGTTCGAGCGACTTTTCGTTCTAACGAAATCTCGTTCGAACGAGATTTCTAACGACGCTCCAGTATGGACTCGTTAGAAACTCGTTGGATATCTCATTTGAACAGAAGGTTCGTTCGAACGACATGTCAGTGGCCTAATATGGGAACTCGTTGGCAGGTTCGTTCGAACAACATTTTCGTTCGAACGACAATCTCGTTCGAACGACTCTATCGAACGAAAAAACAGAAAGTTTGGAACATTCGATTTTAGCCCAGAAAACTTTATAAACTTATTTTAAAGTTTTAATTAATTCTTTCTTAAAACAAAACGCAGTTTTTATAAAACCTAACACCCAATAAACTTTGTTCCAAGCTCCTATATATATAATATTGCATTCATACCTTGGGAGCATGGAACTATGGTTGATGACGTAGAAATGAGGCACACAAACTGGCATATTTGATGAAGCTTTATAATCTTTGCCGCTACGTCTTCAACAAACACTTCATAGGCTTGGGAATATTACAATTAAATACTATCCTATGAATAAATGTTTTTGTCCGGAATTGAGCCAAAACTATATATGGACTCAATTGGAAATTTGTGTCCTTACAAATCTCCCCCTTTGGCTATTCCGGGACAAAAACCAAACAAAAATCCTAAAGGGCCGTCAAGCTCTACTAGACTCAAAACATAACCCACCCAAACTTGACTCAACCCAAGGATTAAACGCTTTACCATAAAACAATGCCTCTTTAGAAGAAATCCTGCACACTTAAGCAAACACATCAAATGCATAGGGAATATCAAATTATTAAATGAAATTTTAATTAATTACTCCCCCTAAATTAATTCTCCCCTTTATCAAACACATGACCTACTTAGAAAGACGTCTCCCCCTAAGATAAATCTCCCCCAAACTAAGATACGATAATAATAAGATTAGATACCATTTCTCCCCCTATCATTTCTCGCCCTTTTTGTTCAGGAATAGGCAAAGGATAAAGAACTAATAAACACGTTGAAGCTTAAAGTGTTAAGACATTAAAGCATATGGGCAATAAAAGCAAGGCAAAGACAAACAAATATCATATATATATATATAAACTAGAAATATGCCAATGAAGCACTTGCATATATATAGATATAAACACACATATAACACAAAATACAATAAGTTTGCACACTCGTATGGCAAAAATATGTCATATGGAAACGGAAGTGTAGGGGTGTGAACTAGCAACAATTAAATTTAGACCCAAACACTTAATAAACATTCACGGAGTTCTCATTTGATTGCAAACTTTATCACATTTAAATATAACCTCATGTGACAATATGAAGATTGAACTCAATGAACAAACATACACAATGCATACAAGCCTAGCATGATGATGATTCTACAAACCAAATAGAGTCATGACATTAAAGACAACTAGGATAAACGGACATTGTACAAACCGTTGATATACCATCCAATTCTCCCTCAATAAGCATATATATTCTTTTGCTTTTGAATGAATATATCAAACAAACATAGGCCTTGGCAATTGATTTCTTTTTAATGCCAAATATTCTGTTTTTAGGCCTTTGGATCACGTATTTCTTTTAGATCCAATAAACGGTGGCTTACTATCCCAAAGGATCACTTAGTCCTTTCGGAGCCCTTCCCCGTGCACATTTATTTTTATCACACAAAGCTCACGTGCAACGGATTGTGACATGCACTAGTCATCCTAGGTCATAGATATGTAGATGACTAGATTGGTAGGAGATCACCTCAAAAAGCTCAAATATAACATCTGACATTAAGATTTCAAAAGAGCTCGTGCATGTGTGAAAAGAGGCATATAAAAATAGAATCCATTTAACCAACACAAAATCCAACTACTCCATATAAAACATGGTAAAGAACATTTTAAGGATTGAAAATCTAAACCAAAAGTTCTAGCCACGTGGGAGCGTAAAAGATGGGATTCAAACACAAGTATATGCCACTTAAAGTGTGTCAAACTAAAAATACACACACAAAAAAAATCTTTTTGAGTTTTTAATATTTTTAATCAAAAATAAATATTGACTCAAAAGACAAAACAAAAATCATTTGTATTTTTCATTAAGATTAAATGAAATAAATAAAACACAAATGATAAACAAAAATCTTTTTATATTTTTCAATTAATACAAACACAAAATATAATACAAAAAGATAAACAAGTCATAATTTCTAGCATGTGATATGAAATAAGGCAATGACTAGAAAATGACTAAACAAGCATAGATTTAGCATGTGAATATAGCATGAAGTACAAAAGCTAAATTATGCAAACACTAACACATTCAAGATTTAGCAAGGGAGGAAGCATGTGAAAGTAAATGAGAATCAAAAACCCTATTTTGCAAGGCAACCAAGTCGGATTTCCTAACCCAAATTAATGAAGAATGACTATCTTGGGGTGTTGGAACATTAACTACCATGGTTACTTTACTATGGGATTTTCTAGGAATTCGTTTAAGATCAAAACAAAATTTCCTAAGATGACCTTTTCGACCACAATGTGTACAAGCAAAAACATGTCGAAAATATTTACCTAAGGAGTGATCTTTAAATGCATTCCTAGTAGATTCTCCTAAAACATTGGTCTTGGCTTTATGAGTAGATTCATTATAAGTATTAAAGCCTAAACCACAAGTGTCATTTTTAATTTGGACCGTTCCTAACATTTTATCTAGTTTTTCCGAACGACACTCCAAATCAAATTTGACCTGACTAGAATCTTTTAATTTATTTTCCAATTCTAAAATGTTAGATTCTAGTAAAACATTTCGCTCTTCAAAAGCAAGAAGCTCCTTTTTCAAGGATTCCATTAAACCCTTAAGGCTATATCTTTCGCCTTCTACATATTCAAGCTTCTCTTGAAGAGTCCTTTCACGTGTCCTAAGGTCTTTTATTAAAGCATTTTCATCAACGACCTTGACACTTTCTCTTAAACTAGCTTCTAACTTCAAATTAGCTATTTTCAATTTAATAGATTCTTTATAAAGCTCTTGAAAAGCATTTTGAAGTTCACTCACATTAACCTCTTCTTCATTTTCACTCTCTCTTTCTTCTCCACTCTCACTATCATCAAAAACAAGTGAATCATAAACTTTGACCTTGGAAGTGTCATGTGTTAGGGTTTCATCAATCGATGAGTTCTCACTATCACTCACATGACTAGCCATAAAAGCCACAAAATTTTTCTTAGTGGGGGAATCGGGCTTCTCTTCCTTATCACTATCACTAAGGTTCGCATTGTATGAAATGGGTCGCTTACTCTCTTTCCTTAGTTTAGTGGGGCACTCAAAAGACCTATGGCCATAACCTTCACAACCAAAACACTTATTAGACTCGTCTCTATCTAAATTTTCATTACTAGGTTTAGGGATCTTCCCGGCTTTAGGAATCTTCTCGGCTTTAGAAATCTTTTCGACTTTTTCATGCTTAGAAGATTCAAATTTCTTGAAATCATTTTTAAATTTATCTTTGTTAATTTAAAGAAATTTTCTAAATTTGCGAGCAAATAAAGCCATGTCTTCCGAGTCACTATCACTCTCGCTCTCTACTACTTGTTTGACCTCTTTTCGGGCTTTTAAAGCAACGCCCTTTTCGATTTTCTTTTCAGTTTTAGAGGGAAACATATCTAGTTCATAGGTTTGTAAATCACCTACAAGCTCTTCTAATTTCGTAGAGGCTAAAGTTGGTAAAGAATTTAAAACGGTCAATTTTGGAATAAATCTATCGGGTAAGGACCTTAAAATTTTCTTTACAACACGGTCGTCGGGTATTTTCTCTCCCAAGTTAAAAGATGAATTAACAATATAAGAAATTCTAGCATAAAACTCATCAAAAGTTTCTTTTTCATTCATTTTAATAGTTTCAAATTGAGTGGTGAGGTTTTGTAGTTTCGAAGCTTTAACGACACTAGTTCCTTTATGAGTTAATTGTAAAATATCCCAAGCTTCTTTAGCGGTTTCAAACGTCATAATACATCGGAATTCATCCGGTCTAACAGCGCTAAACAAGGCATTTAAACCACGGGAATTAAAATTAACAAGTCTAAACTCATTTTCAGTCCATCTATCGGCGGGTTTAATAACACGTTCATTTTCAACTAAATAAGTTGGTGGAGGCCACCCGTTAACTTCAGATATCCAAACTCTCTCGTTGATAGATTTTAGTGCCGATCTCATACGCGCTTTCCAATACGCGTAGTTTGAACCATCAAAAATAGGAAATTTTGAAAATGGGAAGAAATCCATTTTAGCCAAAAATTATTTAAAGATCTTTAATGAAATAATTTATCGTTTTTGGCTCCGATACCAATTTGTAGAAGCGGTGAGCTTTTCTGAATCAAAGCTCTGATACCAATTTGTTGAATATTGTAATTTCCTTTTTATGTAAAATCGAGATGATGCGGAAGCGTAAGGATGATGGTTCAACTTTAAAACAACAAATTTTAATTCCTTAAACAAAATTAAAATGACACCAAGTGATGTAAAATTAATCAATTAATATATTCACTTAAACCAATTCACTAATCCAAGTCCTAGAATTTACCTAAGTCATATTTACCAATATTAGCAAATTAGGCGAAACCAAGTTTTAGCAAATGACTTGAATTAAATAAACTTTACCCAATATTTAATTTAGTCCCAAATTAAATGAAGTGTGATCATTTAAACCAAATTTTATCTTGTAATTATCCTAAACATGCGTTCTACGTTATTATGCAAGATAAAATAAACCAATCACACTACGCCGCGATGTACGAGGAAAAACCCAAGACGGGAAACAACCTCGGACGGCCCTAGCCACAAATACACTAGATACGGAATTACAATTACAAGACATATAGACTTACAACGCACGACTCGATCCCTCTCAAGCCTCGACGCTTCTTCTTGTAGAAAACTTTTCCTAGAGAATAACCTTGGAACACCACCGCGGTCTCGGAATCCACCTATAGGACTTTATATGGTCACCGTCACCCGAGCATGGAGCCTTTCTCCGTGTGGGTAAATTAACATAGAAACACTTCTTCTTTCTTTGTGGGTGGTGGAAGCAAAACCCAAAATTTCTCTTCAATTCGGTGTAGAGAAAACCGGCGCCAAACTCCAAGCAATTGATAAGTATATAAGAACTTGGAATAACCTCATTTGGGTGTAAACACTAGAGTGATGGAAATTTTTCTCTAAAAATCTCACTCAAAACATGAACATTTTCCTAAACAATTTTTGCTCTCAAACTCTCTCTAAGAGATAAACTAGGATGGAAAAGTTAGATTGGAAAATGTTATTCCCCCACATAATAAAGACTGAAAAAGTTGGTTAAAAACCAAGTGGGGAAGTGGGTGCAAAACTGCCAAAAACTGTTCCCGCCTAGCATCTCGTTCGAGCGACTTTTGGTTCGAACGAGATTTCTAACGACGCTCCAGTATGGACTCGTTAGAAACTCGTTGGATATCTCATTTGAACAGAAGGTTCGTTCGAACGACATGTCAGTGGCCTAATATGGGAACGACATGTCATTTAAATACTATCCTATGAATAAATGTTTTTGTCCAGAATTGAGCCAAAACTATATATGGACTCAACTGGAAATTTGTTTCCTTACAGAGAGAGATATTTACTATACCAATCACAAGTTGGTCGGGTAAGAAGTTAACTACACTATCTTGGAGAAAGCATGTTTCACCCTTGTTTGGGTTGCCCAAAAATTACGGCACTCCATGCTCACTTTTCCCATCAGAATTTTATCCCAAATGGATCATATCAAATTCCTACTCGAGAAACTTAACTTGTCTAGACGAATGGCCCAATGGTTGATGTTGATAGCTGAATTTGATATTGTGTATGTCACACAGAAATCCATGAAAGCAAGACCCATATCTGATTGCCTTGCTCACCACCCTATGAAAGAAGCCGATGTTTGGATTTAGATTTCTCGAATGAAGATATACTTTGTACCTCCCAAGAAAACCTCCCGTGGAAAATATTCTTTGATGTGTCTGCCAAAAATAAAGGATATGGAATTGGGATACACCTAATCTCCCGTAATGACTGTCCTACTCTTAGTACTATCAAGTTAAATTTTCCCTGCACCAATAACATGATCGAATACGAAGTAGGCACCATAGGCCTTAAACTCTCTTTTAAGAAAAGAATCTGATACCTAGATGTCTACAGGGATTCAACCCTCATCATCGGTCAGGTCCTCAGAAGTTGGAAAGTTAAGGATGAGAAGCTCTTACCCATCCACTCCCACCTAGAAGAACTAGCCTCCCAGTTCAAATATATAACCTTCCATTGCCTACCCTAAGTAAAGAGAAGCTTATTTGATGCCCTTATTACCTTTTAGCCTCCATGGTCGACATGTCCGAAGGAACAATGATGGCCCCTTTCCTTATCTAAAAGCATGATAAACTAACCCACTGCTACCATATTTAGATCATCACAGAAGAAGACCCTAATATGATGGAGTTCTTGTATTACGATATTTGGAACCTCCTCAAACACGATAGGAACCTTCAAGATTCTAACAAGAAAAACCAAAAAACCCTCCACAAGTTGGTTGCCCAATACATTATCTGTGATAAAGAACTATTCAAGAGAAATTTTGATGGAACCCACTTACACTGCATCACAGGGGATGACATAAAAGAGATGATGCAAAAAATCCATAGCGGGGAATGCAGACCCAACATGAATGGCCATATGCTCGCTAAGAAGATTATGCAACAAGGTTACTATTGGACTATGATGGTTCAAGATTGCACCGCCTATGTCTAAAGATGCCTTAAATGCCAAAAGTTTTCCAATCTTCGGCACTTGCCTCCAAGAGAATTATATAACATGACCTCTCCATGGCCATTATCCTCATGGGGCATCAATATCATAGGGAAAGTTACACCCAAACACTCAAACATGCAAGAGGTTATCTTGGTTTCCGTTGATTACTCCGCCAAATGGGTTGAAGCTGAGTCATACGCAGTTTTGAATGCCAAAAAAGTAGCTAAATTCATTCAAAAACACATCATTTGTCGATACAGGGTCCCACGTGAGCTAATATCAGATAACGGGTTAAAATATGAGGCAAAAGATATGGAATTAGTTGATGAGTATAGGATCTAGAGGCATAAATCTTCTCCCTACCTACCTCAAATCAGCGGTGCAGTCGAAGCACTTGATAAAAACCTCAAAGTAATACTCACCAAGATGATTGAGAGTTGCAAATATTGGACCGATTGAATCCATTATGCCCTCTAGGGCTACCGTACTTCAGTTCTAGCATCTACTAGGGATACGACTTACTCTTTGGTATACGATATGGAATAAGTAATACCTGTCGAGCTTGATATACCTTCATTATGTATTATGCTTGAAAACAAAGTCAACAAAAAAGACTGGCCTAAGAGCCGTTTTGACGAGTTGTCACTATTGGACAAAAGAAGGCTAAAGTCTCTATATCATATGCAAGGGTACCAGCACCGACTAACGCAATCATTGAACTAGCGAGTCAAGTACCTTGGTGTTCGAGAGGAAGATTTATCCCTGAAAGAAATCATATAACCCGTCTGGGACCCCGGAGGGAAATTCAAGCCAAATTGGAGTGGCCCTTACATTGTGAAGAAGATCCTATCTAGTGGCCCTGAAATGCTCACTAACCTTGATGGAGAAGAGACGAATAGTGCAATCAACCTGGATTGTCTCAAGAAATTCTACCCTTAGTCCAAAATCTTGGCAAGCTACGACACTTCTTATCCCCCTTAAAAAAAATTATTATTTCCCTATACTCAGAACTACGTGGGATCTGAACCTCTAAAAATCCTTTTACATTAAAAAAAGAAACTCATAAAATTTTCAAAACCCAGAGGTACGTAGGCAGCTCATACGCTTTACATGAGCACGACCCCCGTATTTTTCACAAAATTATATTCTTTTCTTATCCCCGAGAATGATAATTCGTTTTATCATTTACATAAATAAATTTAAAACTCATCAAGAGGTACACAAATATAATTAAAATCATTTTTTACTCCATTATAGGATAATCCGGTACGATTACACAAAATATCAGTGTAGGGAGTCAAACCACTTCCCCCTTCAATCTAACTGTCCTAAACCCAAACCAATCTAGTCATAAAAAACCTTCCCAAATTTATTCCTACCTAATAACAACAACCAAACACATAAAAGCTTCACAAATAACATTAGCTTCATAAAAGGCCCTACCCACAGCTGCCAGATTATCTAGTTCCATTATTATCTACATCTTAGGGTCCCCAAACCTCCCCTACTTGGATGGAATACCCAAGGCGCTACATGGAACGGTAAGACCAGACCATCTTAGGAAACAAGACTTCTCATCCCTCCACGGTGTCAAATATGGCGAGCCATCTTTGCCCGATCTCTTCATCCAACATCTTAGCCACTACCCTCCTCCGCAGCCACTTCATGATTGTAGCCCCTAGAAACATGAGAAACTCTACTAATAGATTGAGAAGGATGCTTCATCGACCAATGAATCTCCCAAAAAGAGCCTAGCCACATGCGCATGCTTTCGGTCAAATCCTCCATAGGGAAGAAGTACAGAATAAGGGAAGGCATGATATGCTCCCATCCTACATGATGCAAGAGCTGCCAAGGAAAGTAAAAAGACGTACGTCAAAAGCTAACCAACTTAAGGTACTGGTATCCCCTAGTTCCATAATAGACTACAAGTCCCCCACAAGGGTACCGAACAGCATAGACATCAATCCCCATGTTCCATAGACCAGTTTTCCTAGTTCTCGACAATTGGACCAAAGCTAATGAAATAGCAGGTGAACAAATTCCGCACAACTACCAAGGGATATTCAGAAGGACCGAAAAATTGAATCTCTAAGACAGCAACATGAACAACATAGTTGGGTTTCTTCTCAGAAAGTCATAATGGCCTTCCCTCCAAATATCTAGGCCATTCAGGGTCTCTGTCAATATAATCATCACAGGATTGTGATGATATGACATCTGCGCAGTAATGGCAACAATTTGAGGGTCCACTAGCAGGTTCCCGATCACCAATAATATTTTCGAGGTTAATACAAGGGCAATGTCTATAGTATAGCCCACATCAAAGACATCCCATAATTCACATAATATAATAAAGTTGGGAGGGAGATCAATATGCCAATAGCCAATGACTGGGACCCCGAAGGTGAGATATGGAGAAATTATGCTAATAATGCCCGAAGGGACTAAGATAATTCAGGCATGGCTTCCACCACAACGGGATTTACCCCTACCATAGTAGATAACTCCTCGTAATTCAAGAAGACTTCGTCCAAGCAAAAATGAAAGACATGATCCTCCGGGTACCAGAATTGTATCTCCTCCATCTACATGTTCCAGTCAACGGGCCAGTTGCGCCATAAGGAAACCCAGTGCAACTTAAAGACATTATAGTTTACATTGTACTATCACGTAGCCTCTAAATTCTCAAGGTAATAGGTGAATTCAGCGCCATTTTGGAAGAAATAAGACATAAAGCAAGAAATAAACAAGAGAAGGAAAAAATTTTGATGGTTAAAGAAAAACCCTCTACCTTACCCCTTTTATAATTGGAAAAGATGGCTAAAGACAAAGGTCTTGCAAAATCTGGACGAAACCTTACCCCATAAATGACAAAGTAGCTGAACAAAGTGCAATCAAAACCTTGGGGTGATTAGTCTTAACTGACTTGTCGATAGGCAGAACAAGGGGTATGGTGATCGACATCCCCCTATTTTTAAAAAATTCCATTTTTCCTTTTTTGTCAAAATAAAAAAAAATCAATAAAAATATTTTTTATTCCAGAAGAATTCAGAATTTTCCTTTCCTTATATGCTTAACTCATCCTGTTTTAAAATAAATTCTCCTTTTAAATCATTTTAATCCATTTTACAGTCTTAGCAAACAAAGTAAAAACTCCATGTAGATTGAGTCATTTAAAAAAGGATAAATAAATAAAACCCCATTCATTTCATACATATGTATATATTGTTGTTATTACATTACTTTTGCAGAACAAATAAAAATAAAAATAATGGGACTCAACTTGATCCCCACTCTCTCTTTCTCTCTCTCTCTCTCTCTCTCTCTCTCTCTCTCTCTATATATATATATATATATATATATATATATATATATATATATATATATAGTCCCCCATCCCGACGACGTGCGCGCTGCAGCTCGGTGACGAGCTGAGGAGCCTCCGTTACTTGATCTAAATCCCTTCTCAAACGAAGTAGATGGCTCAAAACAAGTAGGAACTGGAATCAACTACCAAATATGAGTGGTCGCAAAAGCCATCAAATCTACGATGTCCCTCATCCAGGTAGTTGATACTTGTACATGCTGTAAGAAAACAAGAAAAGAGTAAATTAGTGAATCTAAGGCAAAGAAAGAGAAATCGGAAAAAAAAGAACCATGATATACCTCCGGCTGAAGGATGTCCTTCGTCAGCCCCAATGACTCCGGGTCCATCTCATTTGGGTGATTTAGCATACACACCTATACTGCCTTAGGTGGTTTGATGTTGTAGGAGGGAGGATCAAGCTGAAGAAACGGAACCTCTGACCTCGACATTACTGTTGATGTCGACGCACCCCCCGCACTATGGGCAAGCCCCGCTGGTCGACTGGTACCCCTTTCTGAAGTTGTAGGAAGCGGAGGGACATTCAGCACATCATAAATGCATGATGGCATCAGCCAGTTCATCACAAATTTGAGGAAGTCATATGCCTCCCCGATGTCAATGTACAATGTATAGGGATCGTCAATCATCGTCGCCACCTGGGCATTCTCTGATATCTCTTGCACCTGCCTAATATATCTTAGGGGCATTGCTAGTGGCACATCCACCTCGTCCTCCATAATCTTCCTAACTACTCTCTCCCCCATATAACAGAAGTATCCAAAATTGTGCGCCAATAACCAGCGCATCTATGCATGCTCTCCGATCATCCCCGTATGATGAATTGTTGTCCCCCAGGGATTAAAACTCACCTATATTTTACCCAAATGAAGTCAATACTTGCTCAAACATAAAGGAATGCCAAAAAGAAATGTTCAAAAGAGAAAAGTATAGGTAACTCGATCACTCGTCGGGTCATTCAAGACCTGACGCACTGCCACCAAGGAAAGGGACCACCTTGACTTACGATTGGACTTTCGCTACTGGTACATCCGAAAGAAGCCCCCATCGAATCATAATTAAACCAATCCAATGGGCATTGAGCCCAATAACCTTATAGAACCACATTTGCAAAAGTACAAGGGCCATCAATCAAAAGAAAGCAATCAAGGAATGAAAGAGGAAATAAAATACATAAAGGAAAATGCAAAAGGGAAAAATCGCTCCAAAAGATATGTGGCTCCTATAAAATTCTACCCGCAGAAATAGATGAAAGAATTCAAAGATTAAAAAAGGTTCACTAAAGTCAGGCTCTCCCAGTCAAAGAGAGGGATATTAGAAAATACCATCAGATATGGTAAAAACCACAAATTAATGACATCACCTCTCGATGCCTACAACAATACTCCCAGCAAAAAAATGAATAAATGGGCCATCTGATTAAGCTGAAGACCATTTGTATCATCAATCCTCCGGCTCAAAAGCATCTCCCAAAAAGAAGAAATGCAGATCAAATCACCAAAGAATATTTGCCCAACATCACCCAGAGTCGTCTCCATTGCCTCTAGCATCACCCTCATCGTACGAATTACCTTTATTTGTATCCCTTCACAATCTAGCTCCAGCAGATGGTACATCGATGGGAGTCACTATCATCTCCTCAAAACCCAAATGTACGGTGTGAGTAGTATCCCACTACCTCTCCCCCATAGCGTATAAAATCGTCGTAGAATGTGGCGTCTCATTTAACGCAAACGGTAGACAGCCAAACCCAACTAATGAAACCACCTAGTGCACCACCAGAGGAAGGTTCTCCCATGAGTCACTAAATCGCATCATCCCCCAGGAGCGAAGACTCATCGCACTAATGTCAGCCTTTCGAAAAAGAAACAATTGGTCAAAACATAAAGAAATAAGAAAATGCGAGGAAATGCCAAAATTCATGTGATACTTACATAACCATCAAGGTTCCTCACCCTGGATGATCGATGGTGCGCAAGCTCAAGAATAAGAGTATGATTATTAGCAATGACCTCAATTAGATCAAAAGTGTTCTCGTTGCCCAACGCTAAAGGCACTATGGCCCACCACTCTAAGTGCGCCCAATCATCAAACCTAACAATGCCATGTGGGCCTCACTGCTTAAACAATCTGCCATTTTTTAAACTCAAAGGAAGAAGGAATGCCGGAGCAAGACGCAAGAGAGAGAAGCATTAAATGAGAAAGCTAAAAGCTGTGAAAAATGAGAAAAACCCGCCCCTTTCTATAAAAAGGGGTATGCCAATCAGTAGTCCCCTAACACCAGCTGATCGATATTGCCCTTTCTCTTTCCCTAGGAAGTCCAAAAGACCATGCCACTGCCGATTGGTGACTCCCCCAACCTGTTGACCATCACCCTACTAAAATTTTAGAATACAAAATCCCAAAAAATGCTAGAAAATTCAAAAAATCCCCGAATTTTTTTTTAAATTTCCAAAAAATTTTGGAACATTTCTTCGCTAAGAAAATCAGTTTTCAAGATCCCCAAATACCCATACGGATTAATATCACATTTTCTCATATTATAACCCTAAAATGATGCACAAGGAACCTAAAAACTCGCTACCACTCCCCAGCAAAATCCCGAAACTTCATCTGCAGCAGAAATTAAGTGCCTCCTCAATAAAGCTACCCACTTTCTAGGAGGAATTCTCGAATTAAACTTTTCCTCAGAGAAATTCCAAATTTCACCAAGCAAAGGTAAAAACATTAATAGAGAATCTATCCCTAGAAACAAATTTCTCCAGCGGTATCCCAAAACTATAAGTTATCAACAGGACTATGATTTTTAGCCCTTATTAAAAGGACATAGTCCTCAGATGGATGTCTCCTCCCCAACGGAGTCTCAAACAAGAAATTTCTCAGTAGAGCTACTCCCTACCAAACTTAAGGTCCTCAGAATTGACCTCGGCCCTTAGAATTGGTCACTCGCACTTAAGGTCTTCAGAATTGACATCAATGCTCAAATTCAGTTGCCCCCTACTTAAGGTCCTCAGAATTGACCTCAACCCTCATAATTGGTCACTCCCTATTTAAGGTCCTCAAAATTTACCTCGGCCCTTAGAATTGGTCTCTCCCACTTAAGGTACTCAGAATTTACCTCGACCCTCAGAATTGGTTGCTCCCTACTTAAGGTCCTCAGAATTGGTCACTCCACTTAAAGTCCTCAGAATTTACCTCGACCCTCATAATTGGTCGCTCCCACTTAAGATACTCAGAATTGACGTCAACCCTCAGAACTGGTCGCTTCCAACTTAAGTTCCTTAGAATTGACCTCGACCCTGGGAATTGGTCATTTTCCACTTAAGGTCCTCAGAATTGACCTCAACCCTCAGAATTGTTGGCTCCACTTAAGATCCTCATAATTAAACTCGACCCTTATAATTAATGCTCCGTACTTAAGATCCTCAGAATCGACCTCGACCCTCAAAATTGGTCTCTCCCACTTAAGATCCTCAGAATTGGTCGCTCCCACTTAAAGTCCTCAGAATTGGCCTCGATCCTCAGAATTGTTCCCTCCTACTTAAGGTCCTCATAATTAACCTTAACCCTCATAATAGGTCTCTCCCCGCTTTAGGTCCTCATAATTAACCTCGACCCTCAGAATTGGTTGCTCCCACTTAAGGTTCTCAGAATTGGTCTCTCCCTACCTAAGGTCCTTAGAATTGACCTCGACCCTAAGAATTGGTCACTCCCATCTTTTGGACCATAGAATTGACCATGTTTCGTAAAATCGACCATCCCCAACATTATCTTATATCCTCATAATCGATCTCGACCCTTTGAATCGGTCATCATCATCCCTTTAGGTCTGTATAATCGACCTCTGTCCTAAACATCTTGTGGTTTTTATTTGACGACTTTCAATTATTCCAAGATCACCCATCAAGGGTGTCTTTAGACACCACATTCTAGGGCCTCTAAGTCTCTCCATAGGTCCCCAATACCATCCCATTTCACTATAAATCCTAGGTCATACTCTAAGTACTGATCTAGAGGCCATCGGGCGCTACTGGGCCCCGTTGACTCCGGTAAACTCCATCGTCAAAGAAAAATCTCAATGAATATTCGAAGGTATCTAAATCCCCTTTCCAACGGTCTACCCCGTGCGTGAATCGGCATAACAGTTCAGACGAACGTACTATTTTACTATTAAAAGTCGATCTAGAGGCCACAGGGCACTCCCGAGCCCCATTTTTACCCAAATAAACACCATTGTCAGAGGCAAAGCTCAATGAATCCTCAAAATTCACTAAAACCCCTTTCCAACGGTCCACCCCATGCATACAATGGCATAACCGTTCAAACTAATGATCTATTTTGCCTCAAAAACTGATTCGGAGGCCATCTGGCACTCTTGGACTTTGTTTGATCAAGGTCAACTCTTCAAATTGATAGAGAATTAATGAATCTTTGAAGGTTACTGAATATCCTTTCAAACAATCCACCCCATGCACGAATTAGCCTTACGGTACGGACGAATAACCCATTTTACTCCAAAAGGTCACCGAGCACTTCCAAGCCCCGATTGACCAAAGTCAACTCTCCGAATCGAGTGAAGCTATTTTGAATGTTGAATTACCTTGCATAAAATTTACAACATTCCACCCCTGTGTGAATATTACTTACGATTTAGAAGAACGATCCATTACCGTCTCACAAACTCCCATCCAAAGAATCAACGAGCGCTTATGAGCCCTATTTGACTAAAAGTAAACTCTCAGACATTGGATCAGCCTAAAGTACTCCTATAGGTATCTAAATTACCTTTCTAACAATATGACCCATGTTTGAGTTGGATTTATGGACTGAACTTTATGATCGTTGTTTCAAAAAAATCTACACGAGACTGCTGATTGCAAGGTCCATTTCCCTGCCTATCGGTAGTGTGGCTAGGGTCACCTGCCGATTCGAAGGGCTAAGGGTATGATGACCAGAATTATCCCTACCTTATAAAAGGAGCGCGTGATCTTACTCTCAAGGCAGACCTCAGATTCATCTATATCAGTGATCTCAGGAATATTCTCTTATAATCAGCGAAGTTTCCTTGTTTGAAATTCCTTTCCATCTTCCATTACCATCACTTTAATACCTAATTTTAAAAAATATTCTTCTATCTCATTCAACATTCATCCCAACATTCAGGGGAGCTCATCAAGGAGCAAGATCAATCCTTAATTCGCCAAAGAAGGTCCAAATAACCCCCTCTCTCGTTAAATTCTTTATTTTCGCATTGGTTACATAAATTCTTAATCTAGTTTTTACTTTAGTTCATATGCATTGACATCTCATAGTTATATTGGACATACTTGATTTTCTGTAAAAAAATCCAAAACAAAGAAAAAGAGGGTTAGACCTATAAATTCCAACGAGATTATCAAAACTAAAAATAAATTTTCTACACACACACATAATAAAGTCTCGTTTGAATCTGGGGGATAAACCCCACCATTGTGCCATATGCGAATTAGGTGGACTTTGATGCCTTTATAGGCTACGTAGTCATTTCGGGATAAAACCATAGATTCGAAACTTTCCAAATTTTTAAAACTCCTATTTTCACGTTTTCAGTTTTACTCATATCATACTTGAGATTCATATTTGCATTTTATCTAACAAATATTGTTGTTGCATCATAATGATCAATATCCATCATACTTTATAATTATCACTTTGGGAACTTTCCTTTGGATGACCTCACTTTATCTTTTCCATGATATGAATCGGGTGATTCCACTATCCATTTATATACACGTGCACACATTTCATGGAAAAATTAAGAAAAATAGTAACATAAGCCCATAAAAGATCGAAAGGGCGGAATGGGTGCCTAAAAACTTCCAATTTCATAACTTAGCCCTCGAATCTCTGAACTATTGGTTTCGTAAGCAACAGTTTGTCTTTGATGCCTCTATTTCGAGGTGACGACATGTTTTTTGACTTTTGTTTCAAAATAGGCTATACACTCCATCTCTCTACATCACCTCACATCAACGATGGCCAAAGCGCTCCTATAAAATGGAGCAAGACATTCTCTTCCTTTTTGAGTGGAGCGCGCGAGCATCGGAACCCTGAGATGGGATGAAAAAGCTAAAATGGGAAGGGATGACCATAGATTGTTCTAAATATTTATAGTAAAGGGGATTAAATGATCACACACCATCACCTAAAAATATAAACCTAAGTATTGGCCATAAGAGAGTCAATAATGGTTGGCACGACTACGTTTTCATTAGGATTTTAATTTCCCCCTTAGTCACCGACCACACAGGTGTCTACCTGCTTTGTAAATTTAGTATCGACCTTAGTAATAATGATTTTAGCATTATCAGCCTCATCTTAACCCTCTTATAGAGCAAGAACACTTGAAGGATCAACAAAGCTGATAATCTCGTCTAAGAGAGGGATGTTGTCAATAAGGTCACCACACTAGTTGGAAACTCATCGGTACACAGTTTTATCCCTATTATCCATGTATTCAATGACATAGCCAAAAAACTCCTTTGACTCCTTAAACTTATCTATAGCCTTCTCTGTATCCATCTATACTTTCTCTTCCTCATCCTCTCTCTGCCTCTTGAGCTCACTCCCAAGAGCCTCCATTTTTGCTTTATGATCCTACCTCTAGTTGGATAGGTGCTTCTTACGATGGTCTCATATTTCTTGGATCTTAGTGTCATGCTTGGCTTGTAGATCCTTCATTTTCTGCCTCAGATCATCAAGTCGAGGCTTGGATTCATCAGCTGCTTTTGCTATTGTCTCAGACTCCACCACCTGGGTTTGATATTTTAAAAGGCAATGACAAACTGTAAAAAATACAACAAAAAGTTTAGTACGAGATAATATTACACTTCAAAATTTCTGGAAAGACAAGCTATTTTAGTTTTTACCTACGTTACCCTATGAAGAGCAAAGTCAAAAACCTGAGAGGAGTCGTGATCATTAAAATATTAGTTGTCACATTTAGGGACAACCGAAGTTATAACCTCTCTAACCTCTAGTTGACTCTCGAGAATAGAGTCAACTTTGACACTTAGCTGAACAAGATACGCATCCGTAAAGATATCATCCTTGATAGGAAGGATAGGGTCAACAGCTTACCTCAGTTGGCCTTCCTTTCTCTTTTTTTATTGAGGGGGAGGTGGATTTGAGGTCCCACCAATGACTTCTTTTCATTTTTTGGAATCCCCTGTTATCGTGGGGCCTTCTGTAGTTGACTTCTACCAAGTCTTAGTCTGTTAAGAAGCTTTAATCTGAAGATGGGCAAGAAGATTAGAAGACATTGGAGCTACCATTAGCCAAATCATATTAGATATAATGGCGGGATGATTTGTAAAGAAAAGAAAAATACATAAGTATTTCCATACTATGTGTCGAAGTAATTTAAGAAAATAGTAAAGTTTAACAAAAAATTGATATTTGCTTACGAGGTGATGTCAGGGGTTCTACCCCTATACCAGAGTATTGCAAGAGCTCAGGGATCATCAGATCGTTAAAGACAATAAGACCTTCCCACCTGAGTTAGCCAGTAAACACTATCATCTCGGCACTAAGACAGGGGTCCACTTTTGCTGAGACCGAAATGCAGTCCCATTTACGAGGAACTCTTACCTCATATGCTATTGATGACTCTTCCTCGCGAAACTCCCAGACCTTAAAAATAAATAAGTAATGGGATTTCTAATTTTTATTAGATGTTTGACTAATGTGAAGGAGTTTTTATTCAGGACAACAAGCGAAAAGATGATAATAGCAAGGGCTGGCTCTCATAGACCGTCGTATAACACGCCCTGAAGACATCAATGGGGAGATTTACATCTTAGGCAATTCTTCAAAGGTGAACAACCCCATATAAGGTCCTCCAAGAATTAGGTGTCAGCTGGGCAGGGTCAAGGCTAATAGAATCAAGAATACCCCTTATTAACGGGGGAATAAGAAGAAGGAAGACAACCTTGAACGTTTATTCATAGATGACTACCTTTATCGCATTTTTGAGGTAAAACGCACACTAATATTTTGCAAGAAATCTCATATTGATAAAAAATAGTTAATCCTATAGAGGTGCCTCCAGATCACCAAATTATTCTCACAGACATCACTAGTAAGGGCTGAGGCTACACTCGTATATAAAATGTAGATGTCTTTCCCCTCTTTAGACATAGTGGCAAGGGCTTTACCATGAGGGTCATGGATCCTAAACTCATCTAGTGTCATAGTCAAGATTAGCACAACGATAGGAGGGAGTGGAGTATTTTTAGCAGCATTAACCTCAAGCTCGTTGTCAGAAATATCATAAACTTAGGGCTCGGGATCCCCTTAGTAATGAGCGTGAGTGCTAAGTTGACCCCTTCTACTAGACTCAATCGTCACACCCTCGTTATCATGGGCTTTGGGGACTCTCATTGCCACTTCAAAGGAGTTGGCCCTGATGTCCACTCAATCGTCATGAAGGCCTAGACGTTTAAAATGGCTATATCCATTAAAAGATGAGGCATACATAGTTTCACTGATAATTAAAATGACAACTCTGGCCTTGGTCTGAGTGGGGTAGGCCAGAGGTAAGGTAGGTTATTCTACAACTAAAGGAGTTGGTGTAAGTAGAACCTGAGGCCTGCGTTGGCATGACTCTGCCTTTTCCCTCCCAATCTCTCCTCTTATGCATTCATGCAAGTAGGGAAATTCTTCACCTAGCTCGTATATCCTATGGTACTTGAACAAACACAAATAAATATAAACGGGGCAACTACAAAGAATTCAAACGAAACACCTGTATATTTTTTGAAAAACTTTGGTAAAAAACACCAAGACCACCTCCAGTGACCTCTCATCAGAGAAGACATCAAAAAATAGAAACTTGTGAACTCAAATATAAAAATAGGCTAGCTCAACCTTAAAAATCCTCCTAACTTCCTAGCCACACAAAATCGTTGTTGATTAAGGTACTAACCACGACAAATTGGTGGCTGGAGTAAGTAGAGAACTCGTCAAAAAATTAAAAAGTACAGAAAACAGAATTAGGATACAAGAAACAAATAAAGGGAGCGAGTTTAATACCTGAGAAGCCTTAGAAGGCAGTTGGGGCAAAGGAATACCAAAAAAGGAAGATAAAACGGAGGAATGGGGAAGTTAAGAGAGAGAGAAAAATGGTTTCCCTGGAATAATTTGCATAAATAATGAAAATGAATAGGGAGAAAGGGGTTTTTTACCACCCAAAATATGCGCGCGATACCTAAAAATCCAATTATTAAGGCACACCTTTCGAAGTGACATATGGTCGTGCGAATAACCCGAGGAGTCACGCTAAGACGTTCATTAAGTGACAAGTGTCTTACTTCTTGAGTAATAAATGACACTTATGTCTAAGCCCACGTGATCATTGTACCTCCATTAATATTGAGATAACCTCAGACACACGGGTCGTAATGAAATATGATAGCTTAAGAACTTACATGCTAGCCTTCCACTGATATTAAATACAACGTTCAAGGGGTGATTGGTATACATAATCGTAGTCTCATCCAACTATTATATGATATGGAAAAGTCTCCCCTTATATGTTCCATCAAAGTCCTCACCTCTCAGAAGCTATCACATACGGTCTCGTCTTAAATGGTCTCGGCCTTAGAGACCAACCCATATAGTAATATAATCTACTCATTCTAGGGGATTACTTGTGAAGTCGACTTACAACTTCCCTAAAGTGAATAAATTATCATGTCATCTTCATATCGTACTAGGAGGTCGACTCATTAGCATCGTCCATATCAATTAGGTAACTATTTAGTCTCATCTTATCTGAGTCTTACAATAATGGAACCCCAATAATTTAGGCCAGTCAAGACATTTTACCTTAGACATCTCCTGTATATATGGAAATTGTGGCAAGGGCATTGATGAAATATCCAACTAAAATAGTTATGTATAATTAATAAACACGTGGGGAGAATATTCTCCATCATGAGATCTACATCCTTCTTTAGAGGTGTCACGCTCTCATTTGTGTTCACACATGGAGTCCATGACTGGGGCTGACACTGTGCACCCCCAAGCCAATAAAAGGAACCTAGTGCCTCATTCTCTAGAGATGGATCATTAACATAATCATACTATTACACCGAACTTGTATAGAGGGAGCTTGTATTAACCTTTTATGGCTTTTTACCCTTTTTTTATAGTTAAAATACTCCCAAACTTTTCGTACTGGTCGTAAGCTAAAGACGAACCACTTAAATACTTAATTTTTACATTTTCTCTCATCTCTTATGCTATTTACTTCTATTAATATGTCCTCCATTATTAACTAAGCTGCTAGACAGGTTGAATCCTCAAGGGTGATTTCTAACATCATCAAATTCTGTTTAGAAGTTCAATATCCTCTACTCTGAATCGACAAACTAGTCAACGCCATAACTATGCACGAGTTCCTTAGTTTCATAAATGATTAATTGAGGTACGACCAGATAAAGATGAAGCCCAAATATTGTGAAAACCCCCCATTTATCATAAGTCGAGGCAGATTTTGCTATAACATTATGCCCTTCAGGCTAAAAAAATGCATCATAGGCTAGCCAAAAAAGTTTTAAAGAGAATATTGGGAAAAATATGGAGGTTTATATGGATGACATGTTGACCAAAAGTTGGAAGGAATCTCACCATATTCATGAACTCAGCCAAACTTTTGATAAGATAGAAAAGTTCCAGATTAAATTAAATCGTGTGAAGTGTGTCTTCGAAATAAGGGAAAGAGAGTTTTTCGATGTTATCATCAATAAAGGGGATTTAGGACAACCTCAACAAGATCAAGGCATTGATCAACATGTAGTCTCCAACCAGCAAGAAGGAGAACTTGAGATTAACTCATCGATTAGTTGTGCTTAACATATTTTTTCAAGGGAAACATATCAAAGTCTTCGATTCATTAAGGTTCTCCGAAAGAGATTTGAATTGTATTCAGAATGAGAAAAATCCTTTCAGTAATTGAAGCAGAACCTTAGATTCAAGCCTCTTTTGTCAAGGCTAATTTTAGTTAAAAAGTTGTACTTATATAGGGTCGTGTCATAGTCATCTATATGCTCAAGTCAGTTGAGATTAGAAGATGGTGTCCAGAAGATAGTCTATTATATGAGAAAGGAGTATTATGGAGCACAAATGCGGTACCCAAAACTGAAAAAAATAACACTGACATTAATTGAGGCTTCAAGGAGGATAAAGCCATATTTCTAGGCACTAACTATTATGTGAATAGTTATTGACCCCTGTGATAAGCCATTAAAAAACTCGAGAAGTCTAGGAGTTGATGACTTGTACAATGGATTTAAGGGAGTATGACATCATACTCGAGCCGAGAACGACCATTAAGTAATAGTTTTTGTTTAACATAATATAAAAATTTACATATGATGATGAAAATCCAGTCGAGGCTGCCCTGATTTTGAGTAGTAATAGGCCATAATCTTCTACAAGCCAATAAGAAGGAGCTCAAATTTAGAATAAAATTAAATATTTTTTTAGAGTGGTTTCCTTGTTGAGGATAGTTTTTATAAGGAGCCACCTATTTGGTAGTTACTTGTTGATGGTTCCCCATGTGAAAATGACAACGACACTAGGAGGATTGTCATTACAAATGGATGGTGAAAATGTGGAATATACGCTCATGTTTAATTTTAAAGCCTACAATAATGAGACGGAGTATGAGGTCCTGATCGTAGGACGGGGAAAACATTTGTCAACACGCAGTGATCCTTAACTAGTCATAAATCAAGTACTGGGTATTTACGACGCAAGAGCAAAGAACACATCGAAGTATTTCTCAAAGGTCAAATTATTACTCCTAAAATTTGTTGTCTTCAGATGGTAAGGATTCTAAGGAAAAAGAATACCCGAGTTTATGCATTATGTCATCTGGCATCGACAACCAGGGTCGAGATCAGGAGAACAATCCCATTGGAGACATTGTAATAACATAGCATTGAAGGAAAAAGTGTGAAAGTGATGGAGTTAAACATGGTTCCATCTTGGATGAATCCTATCAAATCATACTTAATAACCGATGCAATTCCAAAAGATCCTAAAAAAGCATGATGACTATATTATAAAGTAAAAAGGTATTTATAAGAAGATAAAATCCTATTCAAAAGAGGTTTTGTTATGTAACTACTACTTAATTTTAATCCGAAATAGGTGCCTAATCTAATTGAATAGTTTCACAAGGGTTCCTACATGCACATTCTCGAGGAAGATCATTGGTAAATAGGGTGGTAACCCAAAGGTAATAGTGGCCAATAATGAAGGAAGATTTTGCAGACCATGTTGAGAAGTGCAATAAGTTATAGAAATATGGAGTCATTTATCAAAGACCTTCAACAGTATTAACACTTATCACATCGCCATGGATTTTTGAAATGTGGGGAATAGATCTGGTTGGTCCTCCACCAAAGGCCAACAGAATATTTATGTATTTGTCATTATTGTGGACTACCGTACTTAATGGGTTGAAGACGAGTCGCTAGTAGATATGACTTATAATATATAAATGGAGATCAAGTGAAATAACTTCATATAGAGGAACATTATATGTCGTTACGAGATGCCCTTCATGTTCATTACAAATCATGACAAGCAATTTGACAATAACTAGTTTGAGAATTACTACATTAGATCTAAAATTAGGAAGCTTCATTTTGCACCTGGTCATTCCCAATGTAATGGGACGATCGAGGTCACCAATAAGAATTTGATCGATAGGATGAAAAAAATATTGGATGATGCCAAAAATAATTAGATAAAAAAATTATAGAATGTTCTCCGGGCTTAAAGGACAAATTCGACGACAACCGCAAGTGAAACTCCCTTTATATTGGAAATTATCACTCAAGAGGTAGTACATGTAGAGATTGGCACGTTGAGCCATATGTGCAAAACTTCGATTTACTGGTGAGCGACTTCATGTGTCGGCTTGATCTAATTCTAGTGGAGGAAGTGATACACGAGGTTTCCCTCTGAGTAAGAGTTTATCAACATATTAAAATGAAGTTCTATAACAGGATACTCGAGACGATAACACTAAAGGATTATGACTTGGAGTTAAAGAAGGTTATCCATAAGAAGCATATACTCCATCCAAACTGATATTATCCCTATAGAGTCTCATCAGTGGCGTGACCAGTAAGATATAGAATTCAAATTCTAGAGGGAGAACCATTTAAGAATCCCTGGTATGTCTAGCAGCTTAGAAATTACTACCATTTATATGTCCAAATTCATTTGAAAGCACAATTTTTATATAACGAATCAATTTTTGTAAATCGATTCACAAGTTATCAATGAAAATTAGTTATGTTTCCATAAGTTGTTATTTTAAGTTCTTTCATTATTTACTGCAAAGCCCATCAGTGCAAAATATGTACAGAATCTCAGTCTAAGCACATCTCCAAGTTGAGAGGGTCAAATTAGCTACAACACGACCACACTTCATGAGGGGCCTATTCGATTTGAAAGGTCTTGATCAAGAATTTGGTAGACCTAGTAAATCAAGTCTATCACAAGGATAAGTCCACTAAGAGCCGATCCAAATGATCATGAGAAAGTAGTGATATCGATTAAATGTTTAATTCGCAAATTTCCAATTTATAAACTTATTTAATTAGAGTCAACCTTTGATCCAAATTAATTAAACCCTAAAACATGCATCTATGTAAATAATCATGCCATCGCAAAAATCACAAAATGCTGGACAAACATATTTCAGGAAAAATAACCTGAAAGGGCAAAACCTTAATTTCTATAAATGTTTGAAAATCTCAACGTACAATACACTTAAAAGAATTTGGAATCAATTTACCGCAGCAAACTCACGTAGACCGTATCCTATATCAGCAATGTACTCCTTCAAAACCCATACGAATCGAATCTCTCCTCAGTAAAGAATACCCTCGAGTATTCTTAACTCACCTCAGTCGTTAGCCAGTAACTCCTTCAAGAGCTACCAATCCAACCGTCGAGACGACACTCCATAACAACAAACTTTAATAAAAGTATTTAGGTTTCACAAATGGTTCACAAAATAATTGGGATGTTTTGGTGTGAATCAAACACATATAACCCCCTAAGCTTTGAAGACTAAAATGTCTGCATAGATGCAGTTGCATTTTGCAAAAAGTCTTAATGAAAAAGGTCTCAAAAGTAGGTATTTATAGCTGAACAAAAAAGTTGAGGCGACACAGGTCGTTCGAACTACTTCAAATAAAATCTTCATGTCATTTGAATGACATATAATGTCGTTAATATTGACCTTACAAATGAGAGTTAAAAAACTAAAACAGTATGGGTTCATTTGAAACAACTATTTAACAACCCTTCAAACGATATTGCATGTTGTCAGAAGTGGTATTTTGAACAACATGTCAATGTCGTTTGAATGACAGGAGCGAGAAACTTTTATTTTTAAAAGCTCACCTACAGGTCTTGGAAAAAATATTTTGATTTAGAAAAAATTCCTGATTAGTCACAAATATTGCATAACCGCGCCCATTATCTTTACGAATTCTAGTACTTTTGTTCTCTTTTCCTATTGATACTAAAAATTATCCACCTACGTGGACCAATCATAAGTGGGCACTCATCTCTTTACGTGGGAGCAATCCTAGTCATTAGTCATTTAATCAACCTATAGATATTTTCTCGATAAGCATGCAGATGAACATGAAGAATGAAAAACAATAAAGTAAGTGAAAAATTACCACTAGAGAGAAACAACTAATGGTCCTTCCACAAATAGTGTAGACAATCAACCAACACATTCATTATGTATGGGTGTAAATTCTTGTATATAGAAAGGCATTCCAACCCTTGATCTTCATGTCTTTATAAATACATTGTATTCATTTCATAAAAGTCATGATAGAACAAATTTCTAGGATATTCTTCTTCACAAGAGTGCCTAGCTTTCTGTAATCACTCAAATCAATACAATAACTGTGGACGTAGACTTTCTAATACAATCAAACCACTTTAAAAACTCTTTGTCTATTGTGTCATTATTTCATTACAATCTTATATTTAATTTGTGATTAGAAAATTAGATCTAGTCCATTTTTTGACATCAATAAATTGGCGCCATTTGTGGTAATGTGTGTCTAATTATCATTCTCTATCTCGTATACCCTTGTTCAAGTGAAGATGAATGGTCCCGAGCCTAGTGCTAGAAATGAAGGCAACCCAACCGTCCTATCTACTCCGCCTATAGTTATAGACTTAAATGGAATTCTTACCAGTATTATTACGAGTCAAGATGCCATGCATGAAATAATGAATACCGATCTTCATCTCTTTATAGGAACAAAATGGTTCCTTCACCAAGGACATATATGCCACCTCCGCCTACTAGGAACAGTCGACATGTTATTCCAGATCATCACAAGATAGATATTACCATCCGGGAGTGAGTTCATCACTCTAATCCACAAACGTTTATGATGGACATTATTTTTACCCTCAACGACTAAGTGTTTTGGAAAGATTGAGTAAAGCTTCATCTTTTGACCGTTTAGGACCCCAAGGAAACATATATCCCCCATGAGTGTTATCCAAAACAAATCAACACCCATTTGACCAGTATGAAGCTTCAATCATGTCCAGAATAAGCATCTGACGATTTGTGCATGCCGAGCAGACTTCTCAGGAAGAGAGCTAAGCACAAACATATGGTTAGGATAGCCGATATGCTTCACACAAATATGATGCAGGAAGCCCTTCATGGAAGGGATCAATCGATCGATAAGAAGATCGAGTGGGTGAAATGGGAACTATAAAAAATCCTTTGTAGAGGAACTTTGTCAAGGGGCCTCCTTTCATTCAGGAAATTTCTGATTTCCCAACTCCATCAATGTTTAAAACCCCTATGGTCGCCGCCAAATATGATGGTTTAACTGATCCAGTTTTGTACATTGAGCAATATCAAGATACAGTCAACATCTATTCAGTTCCTGATGAGATGAGATAAGATGTAGATATGTTTTGAGAATCATTATTGGTTTAACCCATAAAATAACTTGCCCGGAGGACAATTTGCTAACTTCAACTAGATTATCGATCAGCTCATCATCAACTTTTATTTTGGGGCAAGCCAGTAAAGAGAGTATCCCATTTCTTGAGTGTCAAACACTGAGTAGGGGAAACCACCAGGGAATACATTACTCATTTTAACAATGAAAAATTAGAAGTGGTTGACTATGAGGAGAAAACAACCACCATCTCTTTAATGATTGGATTGCTTTCTAAAAAGCTAATTATGCTCTGGCCATAGATCCTCTTGAAACCATAACTAAGCTCATGGCTAAGGCAGGAAGAATCACGAATACCGAGGAACCAATGGCTGCAAAGCAGAGTCCAATCAAGAGGTCTAAGAAGAATGATCAGTAAGATCAGAAGGAAAAGAAACCTAAGAAGGATGAGAAGCTCTAAAAGTATGGAACATACACTCCATTGACGATCAACATTCACCATATCCTTAGGGAAATCAAGCACAACAAAGATTTATGATGTCCCGAGAGGTTGAGCGCACCACCTAACAAGAGGGACAAATGTAAATATTATGAGTTCCATAAGGATTATGGCCACACGACTGATAATTATATTAGTTTGAAGAATAAATTGGAATCCCTCATTATTTGAGGAAAGATAAACAAATTTGTTGATTGATGAGAAAGCATAGAAATAAGGGGAAGGTCAAATTCTTCGTGTAAACCTAGAGATGACAGGAAGAGAACTATGAACATGGTCATGGAGACTATCTCAACCAGTTAAAGAAGGATATGTAACTAGAGTGTGAGGTAGCTATGATAAGTTTTGGATCTTTTGACTATCATGTAATTATAGGTAGCGATGTAGGAGGTGCATATCACACTATAGAGAGAAAGGTCTACTTGAATGAAGCACAAGCCTATTCCTATATCCAAAGAATCAATCTGAATGAAGATGATCAGCCCGGGAAACCTAATAAAAAGACAAACGAGTAATCGGATTTTCTAAGAATGACCTTTCTCGGGTACTTTATCCTCATTATGATATGTTAGTTATAAAGTTTGGAATCTAGGATCCCATCATCAAAAGGGTTTTGATTGATAATGGGAGCTCGACTGATATCATGTTCTACCCCTACTTTTAGAGTTTAGATTTTAAGCTCAGTCAACTGGAACCATACCACAGGCCATCGATAGGTTTTTTAGGTAAAAAATTCTACCCATTGGGACAATCGAGCTAGAAGTTTTGTTTGTCACTTGTGCAGCAAGTCGCACTTAAGAGATATGCTTTTTTGTCAGGGATACAAATGTTCAATCTACGTAAAATTTGATCCTTAGAAGGGTGGGACTTAAGAAGTTTGAAGTTGTACTGTCCATAGTCCATTAGTGTTTGAAGTTTACAACTCACTTTAGGGTTAGTTTCATGAAAGGTCATCAAGAGGTGGACAAAGAGTGTTATTACTCCTCAGTCGAGCAAGACGACTTGGTTTATTTAAAGAAAAAGACCACCACTTACCAGGTAAATACTACGGAGCCCAATAGTGAATCAGAAGTTGAAAATATGGATCCTCAAAATGAACCGAAGTTAGTGAAAGGTTAAATTATTGAATCCACTGAGATCATAATCCTGGATGATGATAAATCGGAGAGGACCATCCAGATCTTCTTAACACTGCATTCACTCTTTAAACGGGAATTGATTACGTTCTTGAGACAATGAAGGAATGTGTTCGCTTGGAATCACAATGATATTCCTCGGATTGATCCCAACTTCCTCTGCCAAGAGCTCAACATTAATAAGGATGCCAATACGATTAAGCAAAGGTGTAGCATGTTTAATATGGAGAAAAACCGAGCTATACAGGAAAAGGTGGAGAAACTATAAAAGGCCAAATTCATTAGGAATGCCAAATATCCAGCCTCGCTAGCCAATGTGGTGATGGTCAAAAAGAAAAATCATAACTGAAGATCATCTGGAAGAGCATCACATGTAGGTATGGCGTTCCCTATACCTTTATTATAGACCATACAACCCAATTTGACAATGATGAATTTTAATCATATTGTGTCCAGTCGAAGATCTAGAAACTTCATTTTGCACTCGGTCATCCATAAAGCAATGGTCAAATGGAAGTGACAAACAGAAATTTGCTCAATGGACTGAAGGAGATGGTTGATGTTGATAAGGAAAACTAGATTAATGAATTACATTTTGTTCTCTGGGCTTACAGGACAACGCTGAAGACAACAATGGGATAAACACCTTATATGCTCGCATTTGGGACAGAAGCCATTGTACCAGTCGAGATAGGCCTACCAACTCATAAAGTACTGAATTTTGATTCTCCTTAGAGTTATTTGATGAGATGATTGGACTTAAACATGATAGATGAATTTTGAGAACATGCTTCTCTAAAAAATATTGCATACCAACACAGGACTGCTCAATTTTATGATAAAAGGGTTAAGCCGACCAACTTAAAAGAAGGAAACTATGTCCTATAGAAGGTCATCCATAATGGAAACAATCTTGAGGCCAACTGGCATAGCCCATATCACATATGAGCAGTCATCCGATTAGGGACTTATCAACTTGAGACACTAGAAGTGGAAGAATTTCAAAACCCTTGGAACGCCGAGCACCTTCGAAAATATTATCAGTAATTCAATGCATTGGCATATTATTTTTCTTTATGTTCAACACAACTATTTGTTAAGTTTAATAAAATCTTGATTTTAATGTCTTTAATTTCTTTTATTTTTTCAGAGTATGGCGAGATTTGTGCTTTTCTTCGTCTTTCCTCTTTGATAGCGTTATAGTCGTTGGTAATGTCACTATTGTTCCATTGATCATTCATTAATTAATTTCATATATGAAATGTGTTACTTGAGAATGATTTTTAAAGCTTTTTTGAATCGAGAATTTCGTAAACTTTAGGAAATGATCGACATATTCATTATATCACCCATATTGACCTTGATATCACCTTAAATGTTTTCCCTTGTCAACCCCTTTGAGCCTTAATATAGCCCTTCATTTCATAAACTCAAATCCCATAACCAACTCTACATTGGAGTTATAAACCATATATTTCACCTTCCATACCATTGTTTGGAATGATACTCAGGATTGAATGATGTTTGTATTACTTGGTTGCAATTAAGCATGTGAGAATATGAAAGAATAGAAGAAAGTGAGAAAAAGAAAAAAAAAAGAGAAGAAAGAAAACAAAAGAAAAAGTGAGGAAAAAAAAAGAAAAAAAAAAGAGAAAGTTTAATTTATGAATATAATGTTCAATAATCCTTATCACTCTACAAATTCATATATAATGCTATTATGGAATCATTTTTTTCAATTTTTAAATTGCCCAAAATTTTCCATTATCCCGAGTTTTTCATTTTCGAAAACCTTTGAATCCGTAAATAATCCATTCATTTCATAACCTTAACCCCAAACCTACATTATAACCCTATAAAATTCCTATGTGATCCTAGAGTGAATTCAATTCAAAAGTTTAAATAGTTGCAATAATATATGAAAGTACATTTCGCCTCCTTTAATCATGGTATCTTTCATTGAGATTACATGTTTTTATTTTATATATTTTGCTCTTCATTAGTGACATGTGCGCATCGTAGTTTCCATTTACATTTACTCTTTATGCCTGCATGTCATGTGTATTACCTCCCATTCATAGTGATCTCATTTGTTGATTGTAATATTCGATGAGGATTGATATTTATGCACGCTTTAACGCTTATTCGATTTATGTTAGTTTTTTGTCAAATCATGCGTTGCATTTGCTCCCTCCCCTCCCATATTTTAAGGTTTCAATTATATGAGGTTCATTTAATAATGTTTATAATACAGACTTTGTGTGAATTCATTCACTTTGCTAATAATGCGTTGGAAATACTTTTCGTTATTGTTAGGCTTGTCGCATGTTGATTGGGCATATTTTGGGGAAACATTAATGTTTTCGGGTTTCATCTCTAAAAGCACTCAAGAGACGACACTTATCCACTAGGGTAACCTAGGGGTTTAACGACTTATTGCATATGCTAAATGCAATCGTGTTCGTTATAAAAGTGGCCATTATATTTTATGCTTATATACTTTTTGTAGCACCTTCTGTGGACTGGTTTTGTTTATTTCATCACTAGGGACTAGTAATGTCTAATTTAGGGGTGTGATTAGTCACAAATATTGCATATATGCGCCCACTATCTTTATGCATTCTAGCACTTTTTGTGTTATATATATATGTGTGTGTGTGTGTGTGTGTGTGTGCTTTGAAGGGATTAATTGAGCTTTTGTAGGTATGGGAACGCTTAAAGTGAGGATTGGTTGCATTTCGAAGAAGTTTCATCGCCAGACACAAATTCAAGGGCATTTCAGATATTTCTGATAAGCATTCAAAACTGTACATTATATACCCCGAATAGATGTATTTTAGTTGCTAATTCTCGGCAATTTGGTTCTTATATGCTTAATTGTATAATATGCGGGCTTAATTGCAGTTGCGGTGTCAAAAGCTATATTTCGAGGCAATTTGTAGTTAAAATGGAGCTAATTCCCTTTCTCGTAACCTTACCCGAGCCTAAACCTAGCCTAAACCTATCCCGAACCCCGTGTGTGTCTAATTTGTCCCTTTTTAATATTTTTTAGATTTTTAGTTTGAGTCATTTTTATTTTTGGAATTTATTTTTGATTGATTTAGTATTTTCTAGGTTTTGTTTTCTATTTTTCTATTTTATCTTTATTAGTAAAGTTTTATTTTGATTTTTATTATTTTTTAGTTTTATTAGGATTACTTTTAAGATTTTACTTTTAGTTTATTAGATTTTATATTTTTAGGACTTTAGTTTTCATTTAGACTCTAAGTTTTTATTTCTTTTGTTTTATTTTACTTTTTATATAAGCTTAGGATTTTATTTTTTGTAGTTTTAATATCTTTATTTTTATTTTTTTTAGTTTGTTTTATTTTTGGTTAGATTTAATTTTTTATTTGTAGTTTTATTTTTATTAGTTGGCCTTTATTTTTTTAAGGGTTCAAATTAAGCACACACACACACTTATCCTAAACTCACTCACACCCACCTACCATACACTCACCTACACCTAAAATCTCACCCACACCCTCATTTTACTCCCATATACCTCACACACACTAACACCCCACTCCATCTTCACACACACACACACACACACACACACACACACACACACACACACACCCCGTCGGCAGCGATTCTCCCCAGCACTCCACGCCGGCATAACCACTCGTACCCAAACCTTACAACCTGCTACTCCCCCTTACCCTTTTTCCCATACAACCACACCAACCCTTACCCAGACAAACCCGAGCTCAACTTGGTTTAGACCTACTCAAACTCGTAACCTCCAGCCCAGTCCGGTTGACCCCCCTCCAACTTGATTCAAACCCGTGGCAGCCCGATCACCGCCTAATTGCGCTGCCAACCCGCGACCCGTCCCACCTTCTGGCCAGACCCTACTCTGCTACCAACCCGGCGACCCTATTCCTTACACAAAACCGAGCTCGCCCATACCCGACAACCCTCTGCCCCTTACACCACCTACCGAACCCGAATACCCGAAACCAAAACCCACTGCTATGGAATTCATCCAAACTCCATATCCACAAAACCCATTTGATAAACCAAACCCGGATCCTCTTCTCCAACCGAGACCCATCTCCAAAATCCAAAATCGTGTTGTAAACAAATGCCAAACCAACCCAAGCCAAATTAAAAAAAATAAGCCCACATGTTTTATTCCCCATTTAACCCATTTCCTATTCTACCCCAACACCTCTCCCACACACTCTCATATCCCTTTTCCAAAATTACACCTCAAACCAAATCTAATTTTATCCTCACCACCTCACTTCCCACATAACCTCACACAACCCATGCACATTTGTGCATTTTCCTTAATTAACCCTCACTCACACCTTATACAACATCTTGCACATTTATCCTACCATTTTTACCTCTAGCTCCATGCCTATTATAAAATGAAGATGAAGACCCCATTGGAAGGGGACTAGAAGATCATCAATTAGAGAGAGAAGTAGATAGATAAACACCATTTATATTTTTAAGTAGTTTAGTTTTTCTAGATTAGAGAAAAAATTCAATAAATTGAGTGTTGTAATAAATTGAGATGAATGAAGAATTGAAGAATTAATGCAATTGAAGGCAATTTTGGTTTGATTACTCCTCTCTAATTTTCATTATATGCTCTTATTTTATTCTAATTTTTATTGGATGATGATTATGGAGGGTTAATCATCCCATTCAAGGGATGACTTGAAACCCTCATGTATCCAATTTGGTTTAATCATCAATTATAATTTTGTTAGTTTCCTTTGATTAGTAAATTTAATTCCTAATTATTTTCACATTGAGAAATGGAAAATCATCCTTGAGAAAGGATTGAAAATTTTATTATCATTTGATCATTTGATTCAAACTAGAGATAGGCTTATCACTTGATTTAAATGTTAGTATAATTTTCATCTACTCTTGTTTTTACTTTGTCTAATTAAAATTAGTTTGGTGAATCGCTCCTAGTGGGTGATTCATTTAATTGATTTTAATTCATTTAGAGTAGTGCTTGTGGGGATTAAACTTACTTTTCTAAAAGAATATTCAATTAATTGATTAGTGTAATGAGAATTAGCTTTTGAATTAAATGAATATTTTGGAAATTGATGAAATTAAAATTGTGCAAGTTAGATAACTTTGTGTGAATTGAGGGTGGATTTTCCGCCCCTTGAATATTTTCTCTAATTTAGTTACACTCCACTCATTTTTACCACACACTTGTTTATATTTTTCACATTTTACGTTTAGTTTGATTACCCCCTTTTATTTAGTTTAGTTTAAATCCTCACCTCACCCTAGTGTTTTAATATTTGAAAAGCTAAAAAAAAATAGAAAAAGCAAAAACCCAAAAAGAAAATAAAAAGTGAATTACAATTGAGTTTGTCTCTAGCTTACCCCCTTGATGTGGATTGATACCTTTAATTACCTCTACACTTGAGTTGGTTATTATTTTGTAGGTAATTTAAGATTTTGATTAGAAGAGCTTTTCAAACAAAGACAAAAAAAGATATACGCAAAAGTTCTTTCTATCAATTTCACACTTCATCTTCGACTCAGTGAAATTCCATGGAAGCATAGTTAGTTAATTTACCTTCGCGTGGCCATAAACGGCATGTCATTTTTAGTTCGGACAAAGAAGTCATGTCCAATTTCGTTATGGACATTTTCCCCCTCATTTTGGACCAAGACCTTTTCAAAACAGGGTACGGGTCGACCGGTCTTAGCCCTAGTGATTCCTGATTTGGCCTACATGGAGAAAAAAATATTTTTTCCTTTTCCCAATTAATTAGGTTAAAATCCAAATCGATTCAACTTTTTCTCTTGTTCGAAGTTTTACCTTTCTGGATCGATTCTGAGGCCAGTCGAATCTATTATTCGCTTTGGTTTCGCCAACGAGATTTTCCCTTTTCTTTTCAATTTCCTTTTAGTATTTTCTCACTTACTATAAATAGAACCCTTAGCTTAGTTTTGAGATATTATTCATTATATACATTTTATTTCTTGTTTTTCTTAGGGAGGTTAGGGTTTGGAGTGGATTTTGGGTGTACCATTTCTTAGGTTGTGTAAGAAGACTATTCATCTTCTTCTTCATCAATCCAAACTTCCATAGTTGTATTTATTTTTTTCTTGCTTTGTAACTCAAGGTTATTTCTTTCATTTAATTAATGTTAATTAACACGCTTTTTAGCTAACTTAGTTTAGGTTGTGATTTATTGCACTCACCTTCGGTTGATTTCGTTTCTTTGATTTGGTGATGGATTTTATGCATTTAATTCCATTGGGTTGTTCTTGTTATTACGCCTAGGATATTTAACGTGGTATATCGTGTATGCTCCGTATTTACGACCTTGCATGTTAATTTTCGAGGTATTTGTTCACATCAAAACCACAGTAGGCTTTTATGATGAGTTAGGGGTTGACAACTCTAGATTTAATTCATTGTTGAAATGAGATTCAATCTTGTTAAACTTGTCTCCCCATGTAACCATTTAAATCAATTAACTCAAGGTGAGGGATATTAGTCGCAATCTATTATTTTTATTCCTTTTAGTATTCTTAGTTTAAACACGGGCCTAGTATTACCTTTTCTTTTGTTAACAATTATCAATTACACATTTATTCCTGGAGTATTAAATCAATATAATTCTAACAACTAGTCTTTGTATATTTTTGATACCTGGACTGGCCTCTATACTCCCTTAAAATAATGTAGTCAATAGTTTAGGTTATTGTATTGAGGCGGTGAAACGAAAAAAAAATTGGCGTACCGACACTGCGCCCTTTCGCCCTTGATCGATGCTTCATTTTGTTTAAAAATAGTTTGGAAAAGTATCCCAATATAAATGTAAACTATTTACGAAACTTAAACAAATTCTAACGAAATTGTACCTAATGTCATGCAAATGTTGAAGTGTGCTTGAAATTCGGATCCGTCTTCATGAATGAATGATCGTGATCTTCTTCGACGGTTGTAGTGGTATATGATATATCATAGTAAAGTACGGACAATGGAAAATATGTCCTTACAAATCTTCCACTATGTCCATGTAGGTAAAAACCAAAACATCCAAATTATAAAAATAAAAAATCCTATACAAATCTAATACCCTCACATGAAACCTAAAAGTGAAATTATAGAAAAATGTAAGTCTTCAAAATCTTCAAAAATCTTCAACTTTGAAATCTCCAATGTTTCTCTATAATCATCAGGGTATGTAAGATAATGATCCTCAAAATTTGTACCGACACACATGAGACAAGAAACAAATACCTTCATGAGCTATCGAGTTTGAAATGAGATAAACATAAATCAAATATCAAATCAAATCAAGTCTCCCCCATAATTCAAACTCTCACTCCCCCATAATTTAAAATTCGTTCTCCCCCTTTTTATTTGTCCGAAATAGACAAGGAAAAGAATAAACAAAAATAAACATGGAGTGTCACGACCAGCATAGAAATATGTCATCAATAAATCAACTACATTCATGCAAGGATAAACTCGAAAGCATTCATAATTTTTTTTTTTTAATTTTTTAAGCAAAAATATACAAAAAAATATCACACATGATGAATTTACACTACGATAACCAAATCGTGGAAACAGAATGAATGGGTGTGAACATATTCAATAGGTAAATCAACTTACACATACATAACATATGTGCATGATGAATATGGAAACTCATAACGAATGAACTCAAAATCATCCTTAGGTGTACAAATTGTTGAATTTAAATGACACTGACAGAATCTAATTAACAAATCAAAGTCCAAAATAATTTTCACACCGATAACGCCTAAAACTATGTAATTATTTTTCAAGACTTTGTAGGAGGTGCAAACCTGTTGATATATTTCCATCCAAACACCCTCATAAATAATAAATCTTTTATTTTTCTATTGAGGTGATATAAATCATAAGGCATATTTATCTTTTTGGGCTCTAATCAACCTCTTTGGACCTTGGCTACTTTTTACAATGCCACACATTTTAGGTCCGATTTAAATGGTGGCTTAATCGTAAAGGATATTTGTTCCTTTCTACCCCTTCCCCATTCACTCATCATTTTTTTAAATTTTTAAACAAATCCTCACGGACAACAGTTCTTACATGCACTACTTTCATTATCAATTTTTATCGCATTTAGTTCATTTTAAAGACAATATTGAGATGAAAACACTTCGACCAACATGTGATAGATAAGAAAAATAATTAAATAAATCCGTGCACATGTGCATTAAAGGAAATCGTGAGTCCAACATGTAGAAAGTAATCTCAAATTTCATCTTAATGACTCCACACATTGTAAATCACATGGATGAAATAATGTATCATCTCAAAACACTGTCAAATAGTCACATGGATATGGAATGATTTTGACTTTGTCATCCTAAATATCTATCCATAAACAGTGTAAAACAAAATACAAAATTTGTTGTCTTTTTCAAAAAATCTTATCAAAATTTTTTTTTTGGCTTTTTCAATTTTCTTTAAAAAAATAGAAAAACTTTTTTAATTTTTCCAAAGTTTTTTCAAAATAAAAAACTTTTTGGTTTTTTGAAAAATGTATCAAAAATTGAAAAGATAAATACAAAAGTGTTACACACTAGAAATAGGCATAAAATGTCATCTTGAACATCATATTATGCTAGCAAACAAGTCTGAATCTCAACCGTTAGGTGCAGAGGTGTTTTCCAAAAGTGGTGACATCCTATGAGAAACATCCATCAAATCATGTGAAGTCTTGACTAAAAACTTAACATGTTTTTAAATATGTGCAAACTCTCTCATGTAATCTCCCGGAGCAGGGAAAGAATCATGTGTGGGTGCGTGTGTGGGGACACGTGGAAAAACTCCATGTGATACACTACTCAACTTAAAACAAAATTCCCTAAGTTGTTCTCTCTTCTTGCAATGGGTGAAAACATACATGGTAAATAAATATAACATCTTAAGAACTAACTCCTTATTCAACTTCTTCGTCTTTAAGGTCTCGACGTATCAATATATAAACACTTTTTGGAGATCCCTTTCACCCTTATTATCAAACTCACTCTCACACTGACTCGAAACACTCAAATCATTATTGGGTCTCTTAGATACACAAGTATCCTCATCGTCGTGGGACACACTAGGTGTGCTCATGTGACTTTCCATAAAGGTGACACACGACTCATCCCTAGAATCATTCTCCTCCTCGTCACAACCTCTAAGAGTGGTTGGCATAACAACTTTCTTGCCCTTTCTCTTTAGCATGGTGGGACATACAAACATTTTGTGCCCTTTTCCCTCGCACTCAAAACATATCTCCTCTTCTTTTTTCTCTTTCTCACAGCTCTCATTGGCCTCTTCTTTCTTTTTATTTTTCTCAAAAAAAAAATTATGGGAAAAATTTTCTTTTGAAAATTTGAGAAATGTTATAAAAAATTTTGCAAACATGATGACATCATCAATAGTAAACTCTCGCTCAGACTCGGAATCACAAACTCTCTCTTTTTTTCTTCTCTGTCTTCCTAAACACTTCCTCACTCTTCCTAGATTGTTCCTTAAGTGACATCCCTCTTTCCTTACGCTTAAATATTTTGGGAAACATGTCGGTCTCATAAGTTAGAAGGTCTCCTACGAGTTCTTCTAACCTAAGTGAATCTAATATCCACAAAGAATTTTAAACAGTTACCTTAGGAATAAAACAGGAGGGGAGTGACCTCAAAATCTTTTAACAACCCTCGTCTCATCAATTTTCTCACCCAAATTGAAACCCGTGCTGACTATGTTCGATAATCTAGCATAAAACTTGTCAAAACACTCAGACTCAGATATCGTGATTGTCTAAAATTAGGTGGTCAAGTTTTGTAACTTATATGCCTTAACTGCGTTGGTACCCTCATATGTCGATTGGAGGATATCACATGCCTCTTTAGACGTGGTGCACAACACAATATGACGGAACTTGTCAGGGGTGATGGCTCCATAAATAGTGCTCAAACCATGAAGATTAAAATTACTCCATTTAATATCTTCCTCATTCCTGTTCAACACATGTTTGGGATTAGTGACATTATCAACGGTAACAATGGGAGGAGTCCACCCTCTTTCACAAATAATCTAGACACTCTCATCAATTGAACAAAAATATTCCATGCATCTTGGGTAATGTTGCCAATAGCTACTTCAGTAATCGATCTACTTTGATGATTCTCTTGTACAAACTCAAGGATAATTAAAGGAGTCGTTTGAGTGGAGGCTACCTTCTTAGTTTGTGCGGTAATTTTATCTTCTGGCATTTAGTCATCCACCTCTATGGAATCTTAGGCATAGTTCGACACCATGGTCTCCTCCTCATATCATTCCTATGAATGAAAACATGAGCAATGTCTGTATAATGCTTCATTACCCTCTTCTTTAACTCATCTATCCCTCAGCAAATAAGTCATTGTCGTAATAAAAAAATTCAAATGAAGATTTATATTTCTTGATGGCATTCTCATCGGCTTTAGTCAACACCTCTTCGGTCGTAGCCAAAGCCTCAACTAGACTCTGAATTTTAATAGTATTAATGTCAGACGGATCTTTGAGCTTCTTGATCTCCTCTTCGGTTTTGCTAAGAGCCCGTGTCTTTTCAACCAACTGGTTATCTTTAAGCACCAATTCCTCATAATTCTTCTTCAGGCCATCCTATGCCTTATTAGCTTCCTCTATAAATATGATCACCTAATACCCAAGATATTGACCTAATTACATATTTCTTGCTTCATTTGTCTTCTTGCTAAAAAAATTTCGTATGATTTTCAGCTACAATGCTTTTCTCTCGAAGAATTGTGGTCACCATGTCACCCTAACAAAAGAATGAAATGAAATAGGTTAATGAAGAATAAAAATCTTAAAAATGAATGAAATATTAAATCTTACCAAGTATATCAATATTTATGCCCCTGAGAAACTCAAAATCAGTGTTATGCCCATGGTAACTGAGCACATCTAAAGCATTGTCTATGTGATGGATAATGGAATCATTGTCATTCTTATGTAGCTTATCGATGATTGGATTTTTACTATCCCACTTATATTATTCCACCACATGGTATCTAGAGTATGGACGAACCTTCTTGGCCAACCAACGTGCTAGATTTCCATCAATCAGTACATATGTTAATCCAAGCTTCATCATCCTCGACTCTTACAACCTTAGGTGTTTTAAATCGTGTTGGGGGTGGAGGCATCTACAGGCTTTTTTTTCCTAGTAGTAGGGGGATTATTTGTGTTTTCAGGACCACCAAAATTTTAATTAGTATTAGCATGAACCTTTCGTTTATTTAGAGCCTCGACTTCAGCATTTTTCTTGGCTTTGACTTCGACTTTCTCTTAAGCTTTATCTTTATCCTTCCTTCTTGCCTTATCATCCTTTTATAGGTGGACAAGCAAAAGGTCTAGGCAACTAGGTTTTTTTTTTGGGGGGGGGGGGGGGGGGCTTCCCAATAGAAGGTTCCACGTGAAAACCTAAGTTTGATGGGGTAAAAAATGCGACAGTCAATATAATAACTTAACCAAATGACCTAATACTTGTGAAAATTTCCACATGCCTTACTCAACTTCTTGATCGGCCTCGAGTTTAGATTTGGCTAGAGATGAAGGGTCATATTTATTTTAGTTTAGAGGTTGAGCTTTTCCCAAATTTGAAGGTTTGTAATAACCAAGCTTTCGAAACTTATGCAAGTTAAAGAAGTTTTCAAAGATCGGAGACTCAACAATGAAAACTTGATTCACCAAATTCCTCAAAGAAGTCAACTTAGGTGCAACCCTCTTTGCAAAAAAAAAAATGAGCACGAGTTATAATACAAATCAACTATAAATAATGGAACTCGAAAAGTAAGTATATATACCGATTATGTTTATCCCACTCCAGTCACAAGGAATATAGAAAGTTCTATCCCTTTTATTTGGGTCAAACACCAAGTTACACTTCAAGTATAAAAAATTATGTTTCCAATATTGATTGCTCATCTGAGATAACTTTACTGATTTCTAATTGGATTTGCTAAGAGGAAAATAATAGAGTGCCCTACGACTTTGCATTATCTTTTGTCCATATATAATACCTGAAGATGTCCTCGATTTTATCAAACCTAAAATGTCTCCTTTAGTGGGAGTTGGGTCAGAACAAGCCCATATCCCCTTGAAATTCCCCTTATGATAGGGTGTAAAGGAAGATGAATACTGATCTGCATGATGCATACTGTGAGGTAAATATCGTGGGTCGGATGATGATCATAAACTATTTCCTTAGGATCAAGCAGTATAAAATTAATATATAATGGGTTATTATATAAATCCCCCGAGTCCAAGAGCTCATCCTAATATATATATATATATAAATATATATATATGTGTGTGTGTGTGTGTGGAGGAAGCCTACACGTCCATCAGGACAACTACAGGTTAAGTGGAAGGTTGCGAAAGAGATTCAAGCTTCATATCATCTCCTGTGGACATTCCAAGGTCCACTATAGATTCCTATGAGGCTTTGTCTACATAATTTCTACTACGAGATTAAAGGTCGCCACAGTTTGATCTTGGAGAAGCCAGAATACTGTATATAGTAGTGGCAAAATGTGGCCCAAATAATAAAACAATCCATATTAGCCCAAGCATCTAAATATGGGGCCCATATTTAAAAGTTGTGAGTTAAATATGGGGCCCATATTTAAAAGCTGAGTTAAATATGGAGCCCATATTTCAAAGCAAGAAATCAAATATGGAGCCCAATTTTAAAAGATACAAATCAAATATAATACTCATTTTAAAAAGTTAGGAGTAAAATATGAGTTTTTTTTTATATATACCTCGAATTGTAATACTTAATTTAGTAAAAAAATAATGGGTTGGTCCAACCCATATTTTGTCCGCCCGTATTTAGCCCAGCCCACATTTAACCCAACCCATATTTGGCCCAACCCACATTTAGCCCAACCCATATTTGACCCGCCCAAATTAGGCCCAACCCATAATTTTGCCAGTGCTAACTGTATACAATACTTTTGGGATGAGGAGTAGACCCAACTGAAGACGGAACACAAGGTAAATATTTTTGCATTATCTTTATCTTCTTTAGGGGTAATGCTTTGTAAAGGAACCACCCTTCTTGCCTCGAAGAAATCAAGAAAACTCTTGAATATGATTCAACATCCTCTAAACCCATGAGGCCTCACTCATAAGAGATGAATAATAAGGAATGAATTGAATTTGGGTTCTCTTTACTCTAAAAAATGATGAACTTCAGTAAGAAAACAAAAAAACAATAATCTATAAAATCCTACGCCAACTAACTGAATGGACACCTAAATCGATAAATCCACCAACCAGTAAAAAAATCAACAACAATAACAATACTCAGAAATTCACAAGCCAAAAATGGAGAAATAATAGAAAAATCCTAGAAATTGAAAGCAGATGGGGAAAGTGGTAACTAGGCAGTGAATGTTAGGATAAGAATAAGAACTCTCATCGAAAATAATTAGGCAATGATTACTAGAATAAGAATAAGAATATGAAAACTCATAGAAAATTAAAAATAAAAATAGTAGGAAAAAAATAAAAAAAATCGTCAATAAATAGGCAGTGAATGCTAGAATAAGAACTCCCATCGAAAATAATCTTTTCAAGCAAAGTGGAAATTGGAAATGGCAGAATATGGTAAGAAAGTCACCAAGAAAATGAAAGATTGAGTGCAATGGCTTTATTTCTCTCTTGATTGCGTCTGAATGATATGAGTTGTGAAAGAGTGAAAAGATGGGTATTATTGGATTTTATAGGCTTAAAGCAGTAATAATTGCCTTTTTGAAAAAAAGGCATCACATCACACCTAGAAATACAAACTGACACTTCAAAACTGCAGGTGCACTGCCCTAGGCATAGGTGCACTAATTATAACTTGGGTAATGATACTCTTACCGGTACTTAGTACCGGTTTAGTACCAAATGCGCTTTAATTGATTGTACATTGGTAGGACCCACAGCATTCCCTGGCGGGACCCACACCATAGTACCAACAAATAAAGCACAATCGGTACTAACCCGGTGCTAACACCCGGTGTATATAACATTTTCCTTATAACTTACCACCAATGCTAGTTTTTGACATGTGAGTCTAGGGAGTTCCAAAAATTCACAAGTGGTCGAAGAGAGATAAGCCGATGATCTCCCAAGCCAACGAGACTGCAAGTTGATAGACACTATACTGTTAAAACTTCTTTCACTCAATTTGCCTAGCATTTACCCGGAAGATGCAACACTCCAGGGAATCGTCTACGAGATACAATTATGATCAAAGTCTAGGGGATATTGTCATATGATAAATATTGGATGGATTGTGGGCTAATTGGAATTGGACAGTTGGACGCACAGGGAAAGTGGAATGAGGTCGACCTCAACAAATAATGTGGTTGACCCGGGGTAGAGGTGATCACGACCACACATAGCAGATCAATTGACCATGTTAGTTAACATTGTTATTTGACTCCGCTATAGCAAGCATGTACTTTATGACCGAATGACATCAACAATCTTTATTGTGCGCGCACATAGAGGAAATATGGAAATATTCTCCCCCATATTCTAATAAATAACGGTGATTATTCTCTCACTAAGCGTGCAAAGGGTGTACCTACCTAACTTATAATGGTAATCCATATGTATCCATCCTTTCTATCTCCTCTAATAGCCTATGAATAGAACACACCACCCATATTTTGGGCAGATTCATTATAGCGACGTGTTTCTTCTCTATAACGAAGGTTGTTTGCTAGTGCTTTCGGTTCATATCCAAAATCTCTATCTTCTTACGTGACCTGTCTTCACCACAGGTTCGCTATAGCAAAGCATTTCCTCATTGTAGTGAAGCTCTAGCAAGAGTTTTAGATTTGGCACAAAGGGAAATCTTTCCTAATAATTATTTTATTATAAAACGTAAAGATTCTCTTTTGCAGCCATTTATTGTGTTGTGTTCAAGAAAAAATGATTTTTGTGTGGACAAGAATGACTTGAAGGATTTAAGAGATTATCTCCACAAGTTCGAAAATGAATTTTTAATTCATCTTCTTTTCCATAACAAAAGAATGTTGAAAAAGATTTTGAAAAAATTTCATTGTTTATCAAGCTAAGAAATCATATTTTCTTAAGAACAAAAAACCCTCATTATTTTTTTAGACATCTATTGTTATCATTATAGTTTAAAGTTATTTGATGTTTGATTACTTCTTTTCAAAGCTTGAACAAAATATTTTGTAAAATTTTTTCTTTTACAAATTTAAATAATTTTGATGTCTTTATAATACTTTGTGAGTTTATCTTGATTAACCAAACATTTTTGAAACTTCCCTTAGCCTTTAGGACTCTCACATCCTAAGAAGTTAGATCTACAGTAGTAATTTCTCACTTGTTCCTTTGAGAGAAAAAAATTCTTCAACTTTAAAGGAGAAAAAAGTTACTTCTAGAGGTTGTGAATTATTGAATCTAGGAGAGGTTAAAGTTTTTAAGTCATTTATTTTTCATTTTAAATATCTACCCAATTGGTGGAAGGTGTCCGTTTGGTCTGAGGTTTTCCCCATAAGGGCGTTTCCCTCGCATAAATTCGTGTTGTAAGTATATGATTTACTACTGCACATTTTTATTTATCTCATATGCTTCATGAACATATATTGTTAAGTTAAATCAACTTGTGAATCGCTATTCTTTCACTTAGACGCTAGGATTAATGTTTTCCCAAATTTTGATTAAATAGTATCATTACCTTTATTTTGGTAATAATTTTTAAATTTGAGTCGTTGCTCTCTGCGTGCGCATTCTTTCAAATAGTTTCGTGTTTTCTGTGGAAAATGAAATAGCCATGTTTGTTTTCTCCAAATTTCACTCCTAGGTATCAAGGATAGCTAAATTAAAAATAGCAGCAAGTCAAACGGTAAGATCTTGAAGTATTACGAGGTTTAAATCTAATTACAGGAGTTTATTTTGATTCAATTTTATCAACTCAGTTAAATGTCTACATTTTTTTTTATAATTTCACTTGTTACAAATTGAGTTTGAAATATCATCATTGTATTTTGTCAAAATATCTAATGATCATGAGTGTCGCAATCCAGGGGAGAGGGTAGCTCCATCTCATCTAGCTGGGATGGCTAATTTGTAGGGAATCTGACAAAACCTAGTAAAACACTAGACAAAGATGTAGGAAATCAGGAAAATCCTCACACGAAGTCTCGTTGATGGCCAAATTATGTAAAAGGATGATAAGTGTCGATAAGTGCCTATGCTAGCTCCCCATAAAGACACAATATACTCTTTTAGAGAACAAGTCGTCGAGAACCAAAGGCTACTTGAATTGGGCTATGTAAAAGGACAGTGTCATTCTGACCACCGAGATGGGTCATATAGACCAAAAAATGTATAAGTTCAAAACTATATAGGCCGGATGCCACATAGTCATAAAATTATTTAAAAGCCTTAGTAGAGGAAACACGTATGATCGATTGGGTCTTAACCCAAAAGTCTTAGGAGTCCATTAAGTAATTTGACATCAGGAGGATTCCTTATGTTCTGTGACCAAGGGGGAGTCCTTCTGGCCATGTTGAGGAAAATATTCCAAGCATTAGATAGGTCTAAACACAAACAGGAGGAAAGCTCAGGAGACAATCGAAACGCGAATTGAGCAACCCTGGAAGGGATATATAGGATAAATTGGGCGATATAATGAAAAAAAAACACTCCAAAAGGGATATGTGGAGGGGTCACCTTTCGCTTGACCAATATATAATTTGGAACCCGACCCGTATTTAGAACTCGTCTTTATGAGATTGTATAGCTACAATAAAACTAGTGAATAGAAAAAAAATCCTCTTTTAGCATATAAATATTCTAGTAAGAATTTTTTGATTATTATCTTTTTGAACCTTAGAAAACTACAAATTTCAAAATTTCCTTTAAGTTTCAACAATTAGAAAAAAAAAAAACTAAAGTTTTCAATTGACTTTTAAACCATCCAAATGATATGAATAACTTAAAATTTATTTACAAACATCCTCATTTCGCTTTAAAATTTCACAAAACCCTTCATAAGACCTTCCAAACTTTTGAAAATTACATAAAGACCCCAAAAGTTTGAAAATAAAGAAAAAATACCTTAAAACACATAACCAAAAACTCCTAAGAACTAAAACTAAATATCCCACCATCTTGCTTATCAGTTAGGTTAATAAGAATGAGGGCAAACCTCTATGAGAACCACTGAAAGACGAGGGTAAACTTACACCCTTTATTATCATAAACTTCCTCTAAAGTTTTCTCCTATTAGGACAACCTAATTACCACCCTAAATTCAACAAATAGGCTCCCCGTCCCATCCCCTATATAAAGCCTCCTTGATATAAGAGAATCTAATATAAACAGTAGTTCAAATACAAAGCTTATATTTTGGAATTTTTGGGTAGTATGTTTTTGCAATAGAGTAGAGTTTGTTTATGCTTTTACATTTAAGCTTTTACATGGGAATCATGAACTAAGTGTTAAAATTAGAAAATCACCATGGAAGCTTGAGCTTCAATGGTGGGTTCTGAGTTCTTGACGTTAAACAATTTTTTAAATGGGATGCAGTGTCCTTAGACTTATAGGATCTTAACCATATAGTTTGATTTCAATATAACATCCATAGTTGTTCATAATTCTAGTTTTATAGCTCGACAGTTAAAATTTTAAATCAAAATTTTCCTGTATAAAATGAATTAAACCTTCAAACGAAAATAACTTTGATCTAAATTCACCCAGAAACCAAACTATACTACTGCCTTGTTTGAAATTTTACTACAAATTCATGAATGTTAAACTAAAAATCTCTATATTTTAAAGTTCTTGAAGAAGAGTCTACAATTAACCTTGCCATTTAAAAGTTATATATTAGGAATCTTTGTCAAAGATTAGAAATAATGGCTTTTGAATGAGCTCAAATGGTATTATGTAGATAATTTAATCGGATGTCAAAGTCTTCGAAACCCTAGGTCAAAATTCGAGAGGTTGACTTAGCGCGTGAAATCAAAATCAGTGTGTGGTAACTTTGACTTAGCATGTGAGAGCGCGTGCCAAATCAAAAAATTCTAAAGAAATTGTTTTATTTTTCTGGTCAAAATGGTATATTATAAGACCTTATTTGGATAACTAGAAAGAAAATTCGATATAACCCCTAAAATGAAATTTAAACTTTAAAAATTCTTTTTGTACATAAACCCTTGAAGTTTTTCAACTTCTGTATTTTCACCCCAAAATTTTTCTATCATTTTTTGACATTATTAGGAACAAAAAAGGCTCTTAACCTGGATAGTTAAGGAACTTAGGTAAGAAAGTCAAAATTGTATTTACATTTTTACCCCAATATTTATCTTTCTATGCAAGTTTTAAAGCTTTACTGCACTTTTTAATATTCCACAAACATTATTCTTACACCAAAATACATTTTTCTTTGTCAAACTTACACGGATTACTACCTTGACTTAAACAACTCTGAGGAACTTTTCAAAACCCTAAAAACAAGTAGGTGATTTCTTATTCACTATTAGTTTCACTCAATGATTTTGATTATGCCTTTTGTTGATATCACTATGTGATAGACCCAATATATCATATTCTCATTGATGAACTCATTTGAGCAGTTCAACTGTTTATGTATAATTGATTTAAATTATAACGATGATTATGCACTCATAGTATTTCATATGATGCAAATTTTACCCACTTCTATTATAGCATACATCGTGATCATGGAATAATCTTTCGTTATACCCGCGACTGTATTATTTGGCGTGTAGGACTCATATGATTCAAGGCCTAGTTATTTCTACCATATGGAATGTCTTTAAGTGACTTAGCACGGTCACTTTTATCTCCAGTATCTACATTGATTGTCTCCAATGATTTTTGGACTGACATTTTTACATGTATGGCTAAAACCCAAAAATCTATATACAGATAATTATGCGTTATTTGTTCAGACACCATCCCTAACCATTAACAGTTCTAGACCGATATTTATATGTTTTTACATTTATCATTCCAGGAACAAACATGTCATCTTATCCTAACTTTGAATCCATTTCATAATGAATTTCATATAACGACTTATCAAAATCATATTTTGAACTGTATAGAATAAGAATTATCTACTTGGCAATTTTGCTTACGTTTTTATAATTTCAGATGGACCCAGACAATAGAAGAGACAACATCTCCCCGACCCCGAACAAATATAATGCATCACGTCGTGTTACGCTAGCAATTATATATTCTTGGAAAATGAGTTATAGCACCAAAGATCCCATTATAATTTCCTATGCTACTACGTATAAATGGATGTAATCGATATTGCATCAAGGCACATGTAGTACTTTTTAATTTTCTTTGCTTTTATTTTTCTTTTATGAATAATGTAATAAATAGTGCCCCTATTTCATATGAGTGTAAGTAATAAAGGTATTTCAATACATTACTGCATATTAATATTATACAAACTCCTTGTTATTATTATTATTTATGCTTTCGCTATTTAAATTATTTTCGCTTAAACCCAAAAACCCAACCCTTATCATTCTTGATTACTCGGGACATAACAACATGGTATCAGGCCATCTTACCTATAGAGAACCAGGTTTATTACTCCTATGCGGGACACATTTATGAATATAGTTATTTTATGATTTCATAACTTCTTTAGGATAAATCTCATACTAATTATCTATCTTGCAACCATGAATATTTGGGACAATGTTTACTTGAACACCAAGGGTATCGAACATGACTAATATATCCAAACAATCTAGGAAGAAGGATATAGTAAGTTATGTAAAGCAATAAGGGACATTGACCGGGATTGGGTGATCACGACACTAAATATTAAACATCATATTTGACATGTCGTTTATTAGGGGAGGAAAATGCGATAAAACAAGCCCGATAATTTGTAGAAGATGAAGAATTTCTACAAGCGATTCATTTAGCACGGAACATCGCGCCAGCAGGAGAGTTATGTATGACTCCACTAGTATCTCCTGATGATTATGGGCCATATTTTCCTCTCTAGATGCTACTACATCTTCATCAAACTTAAGCACCGGAGGTTCTGAAGAGGAGGATCAGGAGGACGGTTAACTTATAGTCAACTAAAATGGCTCATAATTACCGTAAAATAAATAAGTGAGATTGTGTGTAAGACTAGTATGAGAACATAGCGTTACATTATTAATATAGGAGACTAGAAACTAATGAGAAAATTAGGATGTTTTAACCATCAGTTTTTATAAAATATATATGCTACAGTTTCCTTGAAACATTTGAAGGATCTTTTTTACCTCGTTATGTCTTATGAATTATTTTAAACTTACATGTGCTTTAATTATGCTTAATATCTATAGGATGGTAAATACTTGCAACATTAAAACAAAACCTCGATCACAATCTACATCAACTACTCCATCTACGTCCAAGGATAACATATCCAAATACTTATAAAAACTCATTGGATTGATACATGCATGTCAGAATCCTATACCCTGGATTGAAATATCTATAGAGGTTCGATGAATGAATGTGTAACCCCCCGTGTTTTTGTTAGTTAATTTAATTAATTAATTAGAATATTTGAGAAAAATAAAATTTTGAATTTAATGACTTTTATTAAATAAATATGTTGGTTTTGATTTTAGAAGAATAAAACTTCAAGCGGAATTTAAATCAGATTTTAAATCGAGTTTTTATTGAGTTTTTAATTACTTTTGCCTTATAGGCATTTTGTGGGGGAATTGTCGCCATTCCTATAGGGTCGATCGATCGACTATGCCCAGATTTTTATTCGGTGAGTTATATTTTAGATTTTGAGTTAGGTTAGGCTTCTTAATTGGTATTTAACCATTCTAATTCGTGGGAGGATTTCTCATAATCACTTTTTCCCATGTTTTTTTTTACCACAGAGCTCTTTCAAAAGTTTTTCCTCTTCACCATATTCATCAACCTCCAATATAACCAAGTTTTTTTGTCAGAAGTTTTGGAAGCCTTAATTGGGGTTTAATCAAGTTTGTCCAAGAGAAATTCTTTGCTAATTTTTCGAGACGAATCCAAAGTTATAATCAGATTTTCAAATCAATCTTCGCTCAGGCATGAATACTCTATTCCTTTCATTTAGTTTTATGTGTTTTAAGTATCGCCTAAACCCTTAATCACGTGTTTTTTTATTAAAATCAATTAGTAACTTAATTAGAGAAAGTGGACACTTAAATTTTGGGACTGTATTTATGAAAGTTTGGAATATGATTTAATCCTTGAAACTCTTGGGTGCATAAGTTAGATTATTGGGTTTTTATTATTTTTGGTGTAGGTTCTCATATAGAACTTTTATGGGGTTATTTATGTGGTTATTGGGACGCGCTCACAATTATAAAATTTAGATGGCTTGTAAAAGAGAACGTTTATGTCATATTGAATAATATCGTATGTTAATAAATTTAATATTATCGAATATAATGAATTATGTTAAAAATAACAACGGTGATATTAATTGAAATGAATTAAATTGGAACTTTATGATTATATTGTCATGTTGTGTTTTGATTTATGATATTGTGTGGATTATTATTATTCCCTTTTTCCATCGCGTGGACAAGGAGATTTGGGGTAGTATATTTCTTACCTCTATTGTAGGATTATTACTAGGCATGGGACTAATGGACAGGCCTTGGTTAAAATTTATGCTTGCTAGGTATGGGACTAGTCAGTGTAAATTCATGGGGATTTTATATATCGGGATGGGGCAGATTTTTACTTTATATCATCTTTTCGTTAAGCCTAGGCTTCTGACTAGGACGTGTTTTAGTTTTGTGATTCATCCTATATGTAGGATAGAACGTATGTGTACTTGGGGACCCTTAGGTATAGGACTAAGGGGTATTTTTAGGATCTTACATCGATTAAAAGGGTGGGGCAAATTATAAATTGAGAAATTGAGAAAACGAGAATTAACGCCTAGGATAAAAACGGGTATTAAAATTTGTGGCGACATAATGTATCAGGGACCGAGAGTTTAAACTGGTCAGCGAACGATCTATGTCATGTCGTGTGTGGAACCTTGTCATGGGGCATGGTCCACAGTTTAAACGGATCAGAGACCATTTGACAAGGGGAAGTATGACACTTTGATGGATTACCACCCGGGATGGGAGGACCACCATAATAATACATGAGAACAATAGTAAAATTTCGGTTAATTTAATTAAATTAACATTGTGGGACTTGAAAATTTAAAATCCTATAAGTGTGCTTTTTGGAATGGGAATTTCTGAGGTTAGTTAGTGAGTTATATTTCTCGCGTTTAATTATCTCGTTTAATTAAAATATTCTATTGTGATATGTATTGCGTATAATGCTACTGTCTCCATTCAAGGATCCTATTTGATAGGAGTATTGTGTATTCATGCTCGGGGCTCTGACCTCGTATGCTGTCTAACTTTTTCAGGATAAGTTTTGGAGAAGCTGCATAGGATTTTAGGAGTTTATCATTTGAAGGTGCAACTGGGGTTCATTCATTTTATTTCTTTATTTAGTTAGACTTTCTTTTCAGTCGTATTTCATTATGAGACTTCATTTGGGTTTTTATTGGGACAGTCAGTTCCAAAGTTATTAGAACATTTCAGTTGGATTAGTCATAGTTCTTTATTGCTTAGATTTTTATTTAATCCTTATTGGAGATGGGTTTTACTTGGAGTTTTAGCATGTGATGGATCTTTTATCGCTCAGTTGTTCTTATCATTTGGGATTGATTCAATTATGTATCTTGTGGATTGATTTTTTTATGTTTCATATCTATCTCATGCTAAGAATGGTATGTATTTACTCATGCCCGACACGGTTCGGTGACGGTGGCTAGCCACCCCGTCTGTCAGATTTTGTGGGGTGTGACAGAATGATCTGAAGGAATTTCTATGGAAAAGACCCCCTGCTTTTCAGGGGAAACCTGGAGCATCAAAAGTCGAACGTTGGTTTAGGAAAACATTGAAGCTTTTGAATGGAATAGGAATAATACATTAACTCCGAGTAGATTTGGCCATTTATTTATTTGAAAACGAGGTTGATCACTGAAGGTAATTAGTAAAACGTACCCAGAATGTGGAAAATTTGACATGGTCACAATTTGAAGAAATTTTTCCAAAAAATATTTTTCCGAATCCTTACGTGATTAACTAAGGGTAGAATTTTTTAAGACTCCAACAGAATAACATGATGGTGTCACAATAAGAGGCTCAATTCACAGAGCTTTCTCGTTATGCACGGGAATATATTAATACTCATAATAAGAAATGTAAACTTTTCAAATGAGGACTTAAATCTAGTGTCAAGACTTCTCTTATTCCTTTGCAATTTTGTGAATTCGGTAAGATAATCGAAGGAACCAATCTTATTGAGATGAATCCATATTCCATTAGGACATCTCGTATTAATTTTCCTATTCCCCAAAATAATTCTTATAATAATTCATCAAATCTCTCCATTCGAAATAGCCCTAATTTTAAGCGAAATGAAGGACGGTCATTTAGCTTAATTCAAAACCTAAACAGTGGTACTACCATTTATTGTCATGAATGCAATACTCCAGGACACATCAGCCCTCAATGTCCTAAGCTTCGCAAACCCAATTATAATTATAGGCCCTTTACAAATATTGACATAAACCTTGAACCACGACGAAACATAGGAGGACCCCCAGATACACCAGGAAAATATATTCCTAAAAATCTGTCACGAAATTCTAATAATCACGGATCTACACCCAACATTGCAACCTGATAAGCACCCAAAAGTGTACATTTTATACCCGAATAGACTTTTTTTAGTTGCTAATTCTCGACAATTTGTGTTGTATGCGCTTTATTATCTATTTTGTAGGTCGAATGCACGTTGCGGTGCTCAAACGCGTATTTCAAGGCAATTATGCGGATTATGGAGCTAATTAGACCTTGTCCCGTACCCTAGCCTACCCTAAACCTACATAAACTTATCCTGAACCGTGTGTGATTAGTTTGTCCCATTTTATTTTATTTTATTTGTTTCATTTTATTTTTAGGGTTTATTTTATTATTTTATTGAGTCATGTTTATATTTTTAGGATTTTTATATTTTTAGCGCGTCGTGTATTAGTTTTTATATTTTATTTTATTTTTGGTTAGTTTATTATTATTATTTCATTTTTTTATTTTTTATTTTTATTTTATTAGTTTTTATTTTTATAGTTTTTATTTTAGTTGTGTTTAGTTTTTTTTAGAGTTTGTATAGTGTGTCGTGTCATGTAATTTTTATTTTAGTTGATTTTTATTTTTTTAGTTTAGTTATTTTTTTTTTAGGGGTCATAAGTTAAACACAGACACTAACTAACCTATGCCCCCATACACTTAAACTAAACCATACACTCACACCATACAATAGCCTACACTATCCTACACCGAAAACTACTCCTCACCCTCACCCACCTTCCCATACACCCACACACGCACAAACCCCTTCCACTTCATCTTTCCCATCACACACCCTCACTTTCTCTCTCCTCCATTAACCCACAAACATCATCACCACCATTCCCTTCAACCCACTCTGGCGATCACCCTCACCAACCTCGCGGTCGAACCTTAACACCGATGCCACCTCCCGCCGCCGAAACTCGAAAGCTGTCGGTCCCCTGTTTCCCAACCCCTTATCCTACTGTCAACCGCCTCATAACTGCAAACCCCCGGCGCCGATCCCATTCCCCCCTCCGGCGTCATTTCGGCGAAACCCACATCCAACCGGGGCCAACCTCCACCAGAACCTGCCGCCGTGACCTCTGGCCAGCCACAAATCTACCCGACCTTCAACCCGAGTTCGAAAACATAGCCCACCTTCCATCAACAACCCCAACCCAGCGAACCCACTCCGGTAAAAACCACAACCAATCGAGCTCCGAACTCGCTAATGTCCCAAATCATCCCGGACCACAACCTATCGAAGCTTACTCGTTGTCGGACCTACGTCCCTCTGAACCCGCTGATTACCCGGCGGCCAAGCACAACCCAAACCGCCCCATACCGGATTGACCCACTTCCCACATCCATTTCCCATTTCTCCCTAAGCCAAAGCCATGATTTCTTTTATCCACCTACCAAGTTCCAAAATAATCAAAAGCCAAAACCAAAAACCCATTTACCCCATATGCCATATAACCCATTTAAACCTCTTTTAACCCCAATTCCAAAAATGCCCCCAAACACTCTTTTAATTAAATCTGATTTTATTCCCTCACTCCTCATCCATATGCCCTCACACAATCCATACACATATGTGCATTTCCCTATTTTGACCCCAATTTATCCTCACACCCCTCATGTCCATTTAATCCCTACCCAAATTGCCCCCGTGCTTCATGCCTACTATTTAAGGAAGATGAAGACCATTTGAAAAAAGATTTTAATTTAGTTTTTTAAAACTATTGTGTGATAAATTTCTCTACACCCCTCTTTAGAGAATATTTGCATTTTTAGCAAATATCTCAATATAGAGGTGTGTAGTGAAATTTATCTCTAGGATGAACTCCACCCCATCCATCTATAATGAATTTTTGCATTTTTAGCAATTTATTCATAATAGATTGATGTAGTTTAATTCATCCATTATTATCTGGGACTTTTAATCATGTAAATAGAGAGAGAAAATTCTATAGAAAAGTAGAGAGATAAGTTAGATTAGAAAATAAATTAGGAAAATATTTTGTAAATAGTTTTTATTTTTATTTTTTAGAGATTTGTGAGAATAAATTGTGAGAAATTTAATTGAGTATTATATTGAATTGATTATTGTTGGATGCTCCTATTGGATTGATGGTGCTTGATTTCAAGGAAATAAGAGTTCAATTTCACTTCAAGAGATTGAGTTTGATTGTTTTCTTCTCTTCTATTTTATTTTATTAGCCTTTGATTATTTGATTATCATGTTTAATATGATGTTAGGCTAAATCCCTTTTCAAGGGGTGGGGTGAACCCTTATTTGATGTTATTTTGATTTAATTAGTTTGATTACTTGAAAATTCCCTTTGAATATTAATTTTGCTCCCTTAACCTTAAATTTACGCCTCGAGAGAGAGGGTAAATGATTTTCGCGAGAAAATCGTAATTCTAAGTTATAATACCCATTTTAGATTCGAACTAGAGATATGGGTTTCTTAAGTGTGGTATTATTAGTTGAATTTCAACTCTGTTTTCATTCTCTAAGATGTACATATTTTTTTATGAATCGATCCTAGCGGGTGATTAATTAAAAGGAGTGTAGATCTATTTTATAGAGTTGTGGGGAGTTAAACTTAATTTTCTAAAAGATTACTATTATAATTACACTTGCAACGAGAGTTGGTTTGTAATTTTGATATTAATTTGGTATAATTCAAATTATTAAATTAATTAGTTAGAATAGCTAAAATTTATGGTGTAATCCTATTCCTTGATTGTTCTCACATTTGCTTCCTCACTTATTCTCTTATTTTTGTGTTCGACTTAGTTCATTATTTTTAGTCACTTTTTAGTTAATTGTTTAGATCTCTGATTTAGTTTAGTGCTATTTCACCATCAATCCTAAAAATTGTTTTAATATTGAAAAAGCTTAAAAAAGTTAGAAAAAGTAAAATCCCAAAAATAAAATAAAAATTGAATTACAATTGAGTTTGTCTCTATCTTACCCCTTGATGTGGATTGATACCCTTACTTACCACTCTACACTTTAATTTGATATATATTTGTAAGTATTTTAAGGTTTTAATTAACTTGGCTTGCAACAACGACGATACACAACAAGGATGATCTTTTTCATTTCTAACACAAATGGACAATCACGATGTTATTAAAGGTACAATTTTACTTTATGACCTTATGACACATGTATTAATTGATACAGGGTATTAATTGAACTTAGCAACTCTTATTCCTATTACTTTATATCATCTTATTACCATAGGTATGTCCACAAGTACCATCGCCAGAACACGACAGTTTTGTAAAAATTGTGAGGTAAAACTTGAAGTAGGAACCTTTATCATTTATTCAATGGTTTTAGATATAGCAGGATTCGATATTATTTTTGGGATAAATGCCTTATCTACAAAAAGTGCACATCTTGATTGCTTATCAAAAAAGGTGATTTTTCAATATTCTACCACCCAAGATAGTAAATTCTAATGATATTATTCTAGGATTTTCTAAAATATATCCTCTTATTCCCAAAAACATCATGACGATTATGATGACGTATTTCCAGAAAAATTACCTGGAATTCTTTCATCTATAGAAATTGGATTTGTAATCAATCTTTTTCCTAATACTTCTCCCATTTCTATACCACCTTATCGAATGGAACCTCTAGAACTATGAGAATTTCGAACTCAACTTGATGAATTATTAGCAAAAAGGTTTATTAGACCAAGTTCATCTCCCTGGGGTGCACCAATACTATTTGTAAAGAAGAAACACGGTTCATTCTGATTATGAATCGATTACCATAGATTAAATCAGTTCACCATTAAGAATAAATATCCTCTACCTATAATAGTATATTGTTTAATCAATTACGTGGAGGAAAAGTATTTTTAAAAATATGTTTACGTTGAGGATATCATCAATTAAGGGTAAAGGAAAAAGACATACCCAAAACAACTTTTATAACTCGATATCGACACTTAAAATTTCAAGTAATGTCTTTCGAACTTGCGAACGCCACAGTTGCTTTTATGGACCTAATTCATCATGTATTTCAACCAATTCTGGATCAATTTGTGATCATATTCATTAACAATATTTTGATATATTAACAAAATGAAAAGGAGCACTAATATCATTTAAATATATTAGATACCATACGACATCATCAGTTGAATGCAAAGAAGATCAAGTGTGGCTTCTTAATGAAAGAGGTGAAATTTTTAGTACATGTTATTATAGAACTAGGAATCCAAGTCGATCTAACAAATACCGCCACAGTTATGGAATGGCCACAACCTATTACCCTAACTGAAGTTCACAATTTCTAGGATAAGGTGGTTATTATTGACGATTCGTAGAAGGATTTTCCACTATTGCTCTACCTCTCATGAAATTAACCCGAAAGTATATTCTATTTGAATGGAATCCAAAATGTACTCAAACCTTTTATAATTTAAAAGAACGTATAACTACCACCCCTATACTGACAATACCTTCTAGTACTTTAAGCAATGATGTATGCACGGATGCCTCCTTACAAGGACTAGGATGTATACTCATGAAATCAGCAAAATTAGTAGAATATGGATCCAAGCAGCGAAAAATCCACAAATGAAATTATCCAGTTCATGATCTAGAATTATCGGCTATTATTTTTTCCTTAAAATTTAGCAGTGTTATTTATACGGAGTAGAATTTCAATTATTCTCAGATCACAAGAGTCTAAAATATATTTTTACCCAAAAAGATATGAATTGGTGACAATGTAATGGATGCAATATATAAAAGATTACAACTTGCAGTTACAATATAACCCTAACCGTGGAATGCAATTTTAGAACCGAATATGTGTACATTCAAACTCCAAGCTAAAGGAAGAACTCTGACAAGAATGTCATATTATAAATTTATTATCCATCCAAACAACACCAAAATGTATCATACAATTAAAAAGCATTTTTGGAGGGTAGTAATGAAACGAGGCATTCGAACTTTTATTGTTAAATGTTTAACTTGTTAACAAGTCAGGAATAAACACCAACACCTAGGTGGACTCTTGCAACCTCTACCCATCCCAGCCTGGAAGATAGATTATATTACGATGGACTTTGTTAGTGAATTAACTCCTATGGTCCAAAGATATAATTTGATTTGGGTAATCATTGATTGACTTACAAAGTAACCTCACTTTCTTAAAGTTGATACCACTAATTCATTTCAACAACTTAGCAACTTATAACATCAAAAAATTATCAGATTACATGGAACTCCTTTATTTATTACATCTGGCCGAGATCCTCAATTTGCGGGACATTTTTGTCAAGATTTCCAAAAGCCATGGGAGCTAAATAATTTCTTAGTATCGTACATCATCCAAAAACTGATGGACAATCCGAACGAATAGTTCGAACTTTAGAAGATATGTTATAAACATGCGCATTAGATTTATCAGGGAAATGGAGTGATCACGTGGCATTAGTAGAATTTTCTTATAACAATTATCAAGCTAGTATTCAAGTCGCTCCATATGAATCACTCTGTGGAAGACGTTGTCTCTCTCCACTTTGTTGGAATGAATCCATAGAAAATCAAGTTTTTGGCCCCGAGATTATAGCTGAAAAAATGAGAAAGTACATTAAACCAGGGAAAGATTATGAGAAGCTCAAAGTCGACAGAAAAGCTATGTCAGTAATCATAGATGACTTGAATTTCAAGAAGGAGGCCAAGTTTTCTTAAAATTTTCACCTCAAAAGGGAATCATTATATTTAAAAGAAAGGAAAAACACACAACACGATACATCGTACATTTCACCATTACAGAATGTATTGGCTCAATAGCCTTTCGATTCATATTACCTCCTGAATTAACCCAAATTCACATTTGATTTCATGTGTCTAAATATAGGAAGTATATTGTTTCCCCAAACTATGTTATCACATGGGACAGATTATCAATACAACTTAACCACGATCTCAAAGAACGACCACTTTAGATCTTAGACACAAAATATTGAATACTTCGTACAAGGACCATTCCTTTAGTGAAAGTTCTCTGGTAACATTACGGTCAAGAAGAAGCAACTTGGGAATTCAGAGATGCTATATATAAACAATATCCCGAACTATACGAAGGTAATTTTTAGTACGGAATTTTTTCTTGGTAGGGAGAATTGTAAGACACGTATTTAAAACGCATTCCTACGATACATTATATCTACAATAAAACAAACGAATAGACAATCCTATCCTAACATATCGATATTATAGTAAGAATTTTTGGATTATTATCACCCTAAATCTTAGAAAACTATAAATTCCAAAGTTACATTTAGGTTTCAACAATTGCAAAAAAAAAAAATGTTTTCAATTGACTTTTAAACCATCCAAATGATATGTATATCTCAAAATTTCTGTACAAACATTCCCATTACCCTTTAAAATTTTAGAACAATCCTTCATAAGACTTTCCTAACTTTTTGAAATTATACAAAGACCCAAAGGGTTTGAAAATAAATAAATAAATAACTTAAAACTAAAACAAAAAATCCTAAGGAATGAAACTAAATATCCTACCATCTTCCTTATAAGCTAGGCTGATAAGAATGATAACAAACCTCCATAAGAGCCAATCAAAGACTAGGTTAAACTTACACCCTTTATTATCATCAACTTCCTCTAAAGTTTTCTCCTATTAGACCAACCTAAATACCACCCCAAATTCAACCAATAGGATCCCCATCCCATCACCAATGTAAAGCCTCCTTTAGATCAGAGAATTCAGTAATAACAGTAGTTCATGTACAAATCTTATATTTTAGTATTTTCGAGTAGATCATTATTTTATGCTTAGAGCATAATTATTTCAATACATCTATGTTTATTCAGTAGAGTAGAATTTATTTATTCTTTTACATGTAATATTTAACGTAAAAATCATGAACTAAGGGCCAAAATCAGAAAATCACCATGGAAGCTTGAGCTCCAATAGTGGATTATGAGTTCCTGACTTTAAACCAGTTTTAAAGTGGTAATCATTATCCTTAGAATTATAATATCTTAACCATATAGTTTGATTTCAATACAGTATCCATAGTTGTTCGTAAATTTAGTATTACTGTATCGGCAATTAAAGGTTTAAAATCAAAATTCTTCCTATATAAAATGAATTAAACCTTCAAACCAAAACAACTTTATTCTAAATTCACAAAGAAACCAAACTATACTACTACTATGCTTTGCATTTCACTACAAATCCATGCATGTTAAACTGAAATCTTGATATTTTTCGGTTCTTAAAGAATACTCTACAGTTAACATCACCATTTAAAAGTTAAATATTTGGAATCCTTGTAAAATATTAGAAAGAATGTGTAAAAAGTGCGTGTGATAAAGATTTAAACCATTGCGTAACTTCCAATCACAAACTTTTTTAATTACTGTCAATTTATCAATATAATTAATTCATCCCTCAAAATCAACTAGCTACATGTGTGCATGTGTCAAACCAACAAAAATAAAATATGCGACAAAAAATTCAGGAAGAATTCCTCAGGAAAAAATCTTTTATTTCACTATAATTTGTAAGTCGCAACTTACATGCATTACAATGAAATACAGTTGTTTGACGCACGTATACTCGTAAGCATATTCAACAATGAATTATGTGCTGCAATCCATAAGAACCGCTGTCCTAATGTCAGTAAATATCCATAAGCAACGAACCTCAATGACACGTAGCCATATGATGCATAAATATTCTCCACAAAAGTATGAACACCAGCAATATGTGTTCTCAAACTTCAAAGAAATTCACTAACAAATTGGGATGTTTTGTGAATTGAAAATAAGAGATTAAACTCTAAAAGAAGAAGCCAAAATGTTTTTGCCAATTTTGCACTATTTTGCAGAATGAAAAATATACAGACTTCTTATGGAAAATGGAGTTGAAGAGTCCTTTAAATAGAAAACTTAAGGCGGCATGACGTTCGAGCGAGACACGCTGTCGTTTGAAGTATCGTGCGACACACAATGTCCTTTGAATGATATACGGTGTCGTTCGAACGAGACTAATATTAAATATTTTTCTTTTTTTTGTCTCGAAAATTGCACCGCCTCAAACACTCCAAAAAATATATTTTTTGACGAAAAACATTTAAAGCTCCGCCTCAACACTTAGAAAATATTTTGTGAAAAATATCCCAAAATCCTAAGTGAATTATCAAGAAATTAAAAACACAAATTTACCATATTTATTTTGCAAAGGCTTAATTGTTGATGAAACTTAATATTCGGACCCGTCTCATTGATTATTTGATCTTGAACATCTTCGACGGTTGTAGCGGTATACGACATACTTAATTATGATGGACAATATCCTAACAAATCTCCCCATATATCTATGTTGGTACAAAATAAAAACATTTGAATTATCAATATCAAATGACCTATACAAATGTACCCTCCGATAAACTCAAAATTGGAAAGATAAGTTGTCAAGTCTTTAATCTTTGCTTCAACAATCAATTGTTCAAAACTTTAAGATTTTCTTATCAAGGTGTGTAACATAATGATCTTCAATTGTACTTATACACATGAGACAAAGCAAATACCTCGTGACGTATCGAGTTTGAAATGATATAAGCATAAACATGAAAGCATAATCAACTCTCCCCTATACTTAAACTCCCCCATAAAGTCATAATTCGTTCTCCTCCTTTTTATTTGTTCGAAATAGACAAGGAAAAGAATAACTCACATAAATCCAATCGGGGTGTCATGTTAAACAAGCTATTTTTTATTTTTCCAATTTCTCCATACAAAAATGCAAAAATGATGTTACAAAAATCACACACCATGAAGTTTTACTAAGATAACCAAATCATGGAAACGGAATGAATGAGTGTGAACAAATTCGAAAGAAAAATCGACTCAATCATGTCATGTGTGCACAAAGCATAAGTGTACTAATGAATGAACATCAAAATACTCCTTAGGTATACAATTGTTGAATTTAGATGACATCGTCTTAATCATATAAACAAATAAAAGTATAAATTATTCCCACACCAATAATGTCCAATTCTATGTAATGACTCTCAAGGACATGCAAACCGTTTTCGGGCTCTTTAAACCTCATTGAACCCCTGGATAATTTTCAATTCCTCACTTTTTTAGGTCCTTTTTAAATGGTGGCTTTATCGCTGTTGGAACGCGAGGCCCCCAATTTTTGACAAAAAATTCTTTTTATACTTCAAAAAGATATAATTTCCTTTTTATAAATACGGAAGCGTAGATGATGGTTCAAATAAAACAAATTAACAAAATTTTAATTTCTTCTCAAAATTAAAATTAAACCAAAGTGAAATTAAATTAAAACACACATTTATGTTAATTTCATTTAAACACAATTAATTAACCCATGTGCTATAAATTTGCTTAAGTCATGATTTCCAATTTTACCAAATTAGACCAAACCAATTTTAACAAATTAAAGTAATGAGTTCAGTTAACTACACATTACCCAATATTTAAATTTGCACCAAATTAAACATGTAGTGATTGAAACCAAATTTTATCTTGAATTAACTAAGCATGCGTTCTAGGTGAGTTTGCACAAGATAAAATAAACAATGAAATCACTACGCTGCGATGTACGAGGAAAAACCCACAACGGAAAAAAAAACCTCGGACGGACCTAGGCTCAAATCCACTAAGTACGAAATTTACAAATACAAGCAAGATGACTTATAACACTTGACTCGATCCCTCTCAAGCCTCGACGCGTCTTCTTGTATCAACATCTGCCTAGCGAATAACCACAGATCTCCACCTTGGTCTCGCAATCTACCGATCGAACTTTATATGGTCACCGTCACCCAAACTAGGACCCTTTCTCCAAGTGAGTAAATCAACGCAAACTTCTTCTTCTTTGTGGGATGTAGAAGCAAACCTAAACGTCTCTTCAAACGGTAGAGATGAAAAATCGGTGCCAAACTCTAAGCAATATATATATATGGAAGACTTGGAATAAACAATATGGGTGAAACAAAGTGTTTAAAGGATTTTTCTTTAAAAAATGAACACTTAAACTTGAATTTTTTCTTAGGAAAGATGAACTCTCAAAAATTTCTCTAGGAGATGTAAAATGGTGAAAAAGTTAAACCAAAAAGTTTGGTTATCGCACTATTAAGTTCTGTCAAAAGTTAGCGGGTTAAAGAAGTGGGAAACTTGGGAAAAACTACTCAAAACTGCCAAATACCTATTCCCACCAAATCTCATTCGAACGAGATTTTTCGTTCGAACGAAGTTTTGTACGAACGAGGCTTCTAACGAGGTTCCAGTGTGAAATCGTTAGAAATCTCTTTGGATATCACGTTCGAACCATCATTCTCGTTCGAACAATACTTAGAATGACATTCCATTGGCCTATCTGGGAACTCGTTGGCAAACTCGTTCGAATGACATTACTATTCGAGCGACGAACTCGTTCGAATGACATTACTGTTCAAACGACGAACTCGTTAGAACGACATTTCAAACGAACTTCCAGAAAGTTTGAAAAATTCGATTTTTAGCCTAGAAACTTTATAAACTTGATTTTAAAGTTTTAATAAAATCTTTCTGAAATTAAACAACAGTTTTAAATAAACGTTCACCCGATATAAAATATTCTAAGCTCCTATATATATATTAAAATGCATTCATACCTTAGGAGCAATGGAACCATGTTGATGACATAGAAACGGGGCACATTAAACTCTGCAATTTGATGAAGCTTTACACTCTTGGCCGCTACGTCTTCAATAAATACGTCATAGGCTTGAAAGGATACGATTGAACTCTATCCTATAACTTAAATATTTTTGTCCGAAATTGAGCCAAAACTACAAAGGACTCAATTGGAAATTTTTGTCCTTACAAATATCCCCCTTTGGCTATTTCGGGACAAAAGCCAAACAAAAATCCTAAAGGGCTATCAAGCTCACTAGACTCGAAAACAATCCCACCCAATACTTGACATAAGACCCAAGGATCAAAATCTTTCCCCGTAAAGTTAGCACTTATAATATAATTCATGCACACTTAAGCAAACACATTACATGCATAGGGAATATCAAAATATTTAATGCAAGTAAAGTAAGTACTCCCCGTAAAGTAATTCTCTACCTTTATCAACTATGATCAACTTAGAAAGACATCTCCCCTAAGATAAATGTCCCCCAAACTAAGATACGATTATAATAGGTTTAGATACCATTTCTCCCCCTATCATTCTCCCCTTTTTTGTTCCAGAATAGATACAGGCTTAAGAACCAAAACATTAACTTATCTCCCCCAATTAAAGCATATTAACCTTAAACTAAACAAGGGATAAATACAATGGGATAACAATCATGAAAATGTGGAAAAGTGATGAGAACATTAAAGCACGTGGGTAATAAAATCATAACTCATATAACAAATAATATCGGATACCAACTAAGATGCAAGAAATAGATACCAATATGATACATAAAGTATTAAGCATGCGATATCAACAAAGAATGCAACAAGATGGATACCAATTATGAATTAAAGCATAGATGGACTAGAAAGCAAGGCAAAGACTAAACATAAATATCATATATATATATATATATATATACGTACTCTAGATGTACCAAAGATGCACACACACATATATATAGATATAAACACACAAATGACACAAAATAAGATAAGCTATTCACACTCGTATGACAAAAATGTGTCATATGGAAACAGAAGTGTTGGGGTGTGAACTATTAACAATTAAATTTAGACCTAATCACTTAAAACATGTTCACGGAGTTCTCAATTGATTCCAAACTTCATTACATTTGAATATAACCTCACGTGATAGTATATATTGAACTCAATGAACAAACATACACAATGCATACAAGCCTATCATGTTGATGATTCTACAAACCAATAGAGTCATGACATTGAAAACACAACTAGGATAAACGGACATTGTGGAAACCGTTGATATACCATCCAATGTCCCTCAATAAGCATATATATTATTTTTTTGAATGAATAAATCAACTAAACATAGGCCTTGGCAATTATTTTTTCTTTTAATGCCATATTTTATTTTAGGCCTTGAACCACGTATTTCTTTTAGGTCCTATCAAATGGTGGCTTACTATTCGCAAAGGATAATAAATCCTTTTGGAGCCCTTCCCCGTGCACTTTTATATTTATCACTTTTATTTCTCACAAATCTCACGTGCAACGAATTTTGACATGCATTAGTCCTCCTAGGTCACAAATATGTAGATGACAAGATTGGTAGGAGAACACCTCACAAAGCTCAAATATACGTATGAAGTTAAAATTTCAAATGATCTCGTGCATGTGTGAATAGAGGCATATAAAAAATAGAATCCATTATATCAACACAAAATCCAACCACTCCATGTAAGCATAGTAAAGAACATAATATGGATTGGCGATCTAAACCAAAAGTTCTAGCCACATGGGAGTGTAAAAGATGGGATTCAAACACAAGTATATGCCACATAAAGTGTGTCAAACTAAAATACACACACACACAAAAATCTTTTTGAGTTTTTGAAATTTTTAACCAACAATAAAAATATATACTCAAAAGATAAACAAAAATCATTTGAATTTTTCATTAAGCTTAAATTCCAAGAGATAAAAACCCAAATGATAAATAAAAATCTTTTTGTATTTTTCATTTAATGCACACAAAAATGAAGGGAATATAATACAAAAGATAAACAAAAATCATTATTCTAGCATGATTAAGCATGGAACATAGACTAGAAAATGATAAAACAAGCATACATTTAGCATGATAATATATCATGAAGTACAAAAGTTAAAGTATGCAAATAAAACTAACACATTCAACCTTTAGATTTTGCAAGGGAGGAAGCATGTGAAAGAAAATTAAAATAAAAAACCCTATCTTGTAAAGCTACCAAGTCAGATATCCTAACCCAAACTAATGACGAATGACTATCTCGGGGTGTAGGAATCTTAGCTACCTCGGTTTCCTTACCTTTGGATTTTCTAGGAACTCGTTTAAGATCAAATTATTTTTTCCTAAGATGGCCTTTTCGACCACAATGTGAACACTTGAACTCATGGTGAAAAGATTTACCTAAGGAGTGATCTCTAAAAGCTTTCCTAGGCAATTCTCCTAAAATGTTGGTTTTGGCTTTTTGAGTAGATTCATTAAAAGTATCGAAGCCTAAACCACAAGTGTCATTTTTTATTTGGACCGTGGCTAAGATTTTATCTAGTTTTTCGGACCTACACTCCAAATCAAATTTGACTTTAGTAGAGTCTTTTAATTTATTTTCTAATTCTAAAATTTTAAAATCTAATAAAACATTTCTCTCTTCAAACTCGAGAAGATCCTTTTTCAAGGATTCCATTAGACCTCTAAGGCTATCTCTCTCGTCTTCTACATATTCTAGCTTCTCTCGAAGAGTCCTCTCACATGTCATAAGGTCTTCCACTAACGCACTATCATCAACGATCTTGACACGCTCTCTTAAACAAGCTTCTAACTTCAGATTAACTCTTTTTAATTTAATAGATTCTTCATAAAGTTCTTGAAAAGAATTTTGAAGTTCACTCACATCAACCTCTTCTTCATTTTCACTCTCTCTTTCTTCTTCACTCTCACTGCCATCAAAATCAAGGGAATCATAAACTATGAACTTGGAAGTGTCATGTGTTGAAATGTCATCAATAGAGGAATGCTCACTTTCACTCACATGACTAGCCATAAAAGCCACAAAGTTAAGCTTAGAGGGGGAATCGGGTCCCTCTTCATTATCACTATCACTAAGGGTTGCATTACAAGAAGTTGGTTTCTTACCCTCTCACCTTAGTTTAGTGGGGCACTCAAAAACCCTATGGCCATAACCTTCACAACCAAAACATTTATTCGACTCGTCCCTATTTAAATTTTCTTTAGAAGTTTTAGGGATCCTCTCGACTTTGTCATTCTTAGAAGTTTCAAATTTCTTAAAGTCATTTTTAAATTTATCTTTGTTAATTTTAAGAAACTTTCAAAATTTTCTAGCAAACAAGGCCATATCTTCTGAGTCACTATCACTCTCGCTCTCTACTACTTGTTTTTCCCCTTTTCGGGCTTTTAACGCAATGCCCTTTTCAATTTTCTTTTCGGTTTTAGAGGGAATCATGTCTAGTTCATAGGTTTGTAAATCACTTACGAGCTCTTCTAATTTCATAGAGGCTAAAGTTGGTAAAGAATTTAAAACGGTCACTTTTGAAATAAATCTATCGGGTAGGGACCTTAAAATTTTCTTTACAACTCGGTTGTCGGGTATTTTCTCTCCCAAGTTAAAAGATGAATTAACAATATCGGAAAGTCTAGCATAAAATTCATCAAAAGTTTCCTTTTCGTTCATTTTGATGGTTTCAAATTCAGTGGTGAGGTTTTGGAGTTTCGAAACATTTACGACACTTGTACCTTCATGAGTGAGTTGTAAAATATCACATGCTTCTTTAGCGGTCTCACACGTCATAATGTGACGGAATTCATTTGGTGTGACAGCGCTAAACAAGACATTTAAACCTCGAGAATTAAAATTTGAACGTTTAAACTCATTCTCACTCCACCTATCACCCGGTTTGGGAACACGTTCATTATCTACTAAATGTGTTGGTGGAGACCACCCGTTAACTACAGATAACCAAACCCTTTTGTCGATAGATTTAAGTGCCGATTTCATACGCATTTTCCAGTACGCGTAATTAGAACCATCGAAAATAAGAAATTTAAAAAATGGGGAAAATTCCATTTTAGCCAAAAATATTTAAAGGATCTTTAACGAAATAAATTATCGTTTTGCCTCTGATACCACTTGTTGGAACGCGAGGCCCCTAATTTTTGACAATTTTTTTTATACTTCAAAAAGATATAATTTCCTTTTTATAGATGCGGAAGCGTAGATGATGGTTCAAATAAAAGAAATTTACAAAATTTAAATTTTTCAAAATTAAAATTAAACCAAAGTGAAATTAAATTAAAACACACACTGATGTTGATTTCACTTAAACATATTTAATTAGCCCATTCCTATAAATTTGCCTAAGTCATGATTTCCAATTTTACCAAATTAGGCCAAACCAATTTTAACAAATTAAAGTAATGACTTGAGTTAACTACACATTACCCAATATTTAATTTGGCACCAAATTAAACATGTAGTGATTGAAACCAAATTTTATCTTGAATTACCTAAGCATGCGTTCTAGGTGAGTTTGCACACGATAAAATAAATAATGAAACCATTACGCTGCGATGCACGAGGAAAAACCCACAACAGGAAAAAACCTCGGACGACCCTAGGCTCAAATACACTAAGTACGGAATTTACAAATACAAGAAAGATTACTTACAACACTCGACTCGGTCCTTCTCAAGCCCCGACACGTCTTCTTGTATCAACCTCTGCCTAGCTAATAACCACGGAGCTCCACCACGATCTCGAAATCTACCGATTGGACTTTATATGGTCACCGTCACCCAAACTAGGAGCCTTTCTCCAAGTGGGTAAATCAACGCAAACTTTTTCTTCTTTGTGGGATGTAGAAGCAAACCCAAACGTCTCTTCAAACGGTAGAGATGAAAAATCGGTGCCAAACTCCAAGAAATGTATATATATATATATATTTATATATATATGGAAGACTTGGAATAAACAATATGGGTGAAACAAAGTGTTTAAAGGATTTTTCTTTGAAAAATGAACACTTAAACTTGAACTTTTTCTTAGGAAAGATGAACTCTCAAAAATCTCTCTAGGAGATGTAGAATCGTGAAAAGTTAAACAAAAAAGGTTGGTTTCCGCACTATTAAGTTCTGTCAAAAGTTAGTGGGGTAAAGAAGCGGGAAACTTGGGAAAAGCTGATTAAAAATGCCAAATACCTGTTCCCGCCAAATCTCGTTCGAACGAAGTTTCATTCGAACGAGGCTTCTAAAGAGGTTCCAGTGTGAACTCGTTAGAAATATCATTGGATATCACGTTCGAACCATCATTCTCGTTCGAACGATACTTTGAACGACATTCTAGTGGCCTATCTGGGAACTCGTTGGCAAACTCGTTCGAACGAAATTTCGAACGAACTTCTAGAAAGTTTGAAAAAATCGATTTTTATCCTAGAAACTTTATAAACTTGATTTTAAAGTTTTAATAAAATCTTTCTGAAATTAAACAACAGTTTTAAATAGAATTTGACCCAATATAAAATATTCCAAGCTCCTATATATATTAAAATGCATTCATACCTTAGGAGAAATGGAACCATGTTGATGACGTAGAAACGAGGAACGTTAAACTCGGTAATTTGATGAAGCTTTACACTCTTGGGGGCTATGTCTTCAACAAACACGTCATAGGCTTGAAAGGATACAATTGAACTCTATCCTATGACTCAAATGTTTTTGTCCGGAATTGAGCCAAAACTACAAAGGACTCAATTGGAAATTTGTGTCCTTGAGAGAGTAGCTACAGCGGAAATATTGCGACTTCTCAAATAAAAACCAATTTTAATAAATCCCAAATTTTAGTTAAACCCTAAGACATGCATCTAGATGATTTATCAAATAAAATATAGCATGCAGGATAAAAACAAACAATTTCAGGAAAAATCCCCGCAGGGCAAAACCTTTATTTCACTATGAATATACAAGCCACAACTTACAATTACATAGAGAAATCTGCAATGGATCAACGCGCAGCCAACCCACAAAGACACGCAGTCTTCAACTCAGCAAGAGAATACACGCAGCACCCTCCAAGGACTCGCAGCCCAAACAACGCAGGAAGAACCGCAGCTCTCCTTAATGACACGCAGCCATAAAACTTTGTAGAGACTCCCTCAGCAATGACACGCAGCCCTCGGTTGCAAAGATCTCTCCACAAAGATGAACAACAACAAAGTTTGTGTTCTAGGGTTCCAAAAGATTCACAAAAGTAATTGGGATTTTTGGTGTGAATCAAAAAGAGTCTTGTGACTCAAAAAGGTGAAGACTTAGCAATGGATTAACGCGCAGCCAACCCACAAAGACACGCAGTCTTCAACTCAGCAAGAGAATACACGCAGCACCCTCCAAGGACTCGCAGCCCAAACAACGCAGGAAGAACAACAGCTCTCCTTAATGACACGCAGCCATAAAACTTTGTAGAGACTCCCTCAGCAATGACACGCAGCCCTCGGTTGCAAATATCTCTCCACAAAGATGAACAACAACAAAGTTTGTGTTCTAGGGTTCCAAAAGATTCACAAAAGTAATTGGGATTTTTGGTGTGAATCAAAAAGAGTCTTGTGACTCAAAAAGGTGAAGACTTAGAGTATTTTGGACTCTGAAAATCGTCTTGAAAAGTCTTAAAAAATAACTCTCCCGAAGGTGGTATAAATAAGAAAACCAAGGAAAGAGTTTTCAAAAACTGGGACTGTCCGTAATTATCCCAGGCGGACCGGTCCGGATTGAGGGAGGATCGGTCCGATTTGACCGGATCGGTTCTTTTATTTTGAGGCGGATCGGTCCAGTTGTGACCGGATCGGTTCGTTCATTCAGGCTTCATCGGTTCGCATTCGGTCCGGGGTCTACTGGATCTGTAGCAAACGGATCGGTCCGGATCAGTCCGGTTTACCCAGAAAAATAAAAATTTCCCAATACTAAATATGAACTTTAAGGAACGTAAAAACAAAATTTTACCAAGTTCATTCTCGCAGAGGCTATGATGTTGAAGATGCTTTGCTATTCGGATCCGTTGATGTAGATGCAATCTTGAGTTTCTTCAACAGTGTAACGGCGTACGACATACAAATTGATAATGGACAAAAATGTCCTTACAGTACTTACAATCGCAAAGGAAAAATGTAGCTTTCACAGCCCTTTTTCAATTTTCACAAAGAAACACATAAACTCACAAACGGTTTATAACATGCACTACTTTCTTGTCAAGTTTTATCACATTTGTTTCATTGTATAGATGGAGTTGAGACAGAAACACTCAACCAACATGTGAAAGACAAGCAAAAAAGTCAAATAAATTTGTGCATATGTGAAATAAAGGACAAATGAGTCAAACAAGTAGTAAGCAGTAGTATATATTATCTCAAAGACTCCAAACTTTGTAAAACACATTAATAACACAACATATTGTCTCAAAACACTATTAAATAGTCACGTGGATATGGTAGATATTGTGACTCGATCATCCTAAATGTCAATTCATATATGGTGTAAACAAAATACAAAACTCTTTTCAGATTTTTTCTATTTTTCTCAAAAAAAAGAAAATCTTTTTGTATTTTTCCAAAATTTTTCAAAAACGAAAAAAATCTAGTACAAAAAAAATACATACTAGAAATAGGAAAAAGTAATATCATCATGAAAATCAACCTATGCTTGCAAATAAGTCTAGACCTCATCCAGTAGGTGCGGGGGAGTTTTCCATAGACGGTGACATCTTTTGAAGCAAATCCATCAAATCATGTGAAGTCTTGACCAAAAACATTGCCTGCTCCCCAACATGCGTAAACTCTCTCATGTAATCATCAGGAGCGTCAGGTGTGGGTGCGTTCATGTGGACATGTATAGTAGCATAACATGGCACATAACCCAACTTAAAATAAAACTCTCTTAGGTATCCTCTCTTTTTGTAGTGTGTGCAAAAATAAACTGTCCTAGGTACACCTCTCTCAAAATTTCTCCTACGCGCTCTCCTAACACGTAAGGGACGCCTAGGTGGGTTGGGTCGAGAGTCATGAAAATCTAAAACTATAGTAGGAACTGACTTAGGTACAACAAAAGAAGTGTATGCACCATCATGACTTATTCATATATTCTCACCACTACCCAAAATGGGATTTATAACCATCTTTTCAACCTTCTTAGATGCATTCTCTAAAGGTACTTTTACCTCTCGGGCACGTTCGAGATTCTAGAGTTGGGATACACGTGTCATCAGACTAGACAAGGTCTCGGTCAAGTCACACTTTCCCCCCCTTAAAACGTCTTTCTCTTTCTCGAAATCTAAAATCGAACGACCTAAATCCCTATTATACATCTTTATTTTCAAGGTCTGAGTGTACAAATCCCTAAAAGCTTTTTCGAGCTCACTACATATCCACTCTCAAACTCACTCTCATCCCCACTAGAAGCACTTGACGCATCATAATCGCTCTCGTGTATACAATCATCGTGGGACAAAGTGGGTGTGATCACACGACTCGAAAAAGCTACACATATCCCATGTGCTAAACCTTTACCGGACTCATCCCCCTCATCTACCTCACTATCACTAAGAGTGGAAGGCATCACTACTTTTTTCCCACTCTCCTAAGCCTAGTGGGAGACTCAAATGACTTATTCCCTTTGCCCTCACACTCAAAACATTTCATATTTTCAAAATTTTCTTCACCTTCTTTCTCTTTCTCACTGCTTTCTTTGTCCTTGTCTTTCCTTTTGTTTTTCTCCAAAAAAAATTTATTGGAAGAATTTTGTTTGACAACTGGAGAAACATTTTAAAATTCTTTGCAAGCAGGGCCATGTCAAAATCAAATTCGTGCTCAGACTCAAACTCACAAAAACTTACTTTATTTTTCCTATCACTTGTGGACACTTCCTTTCCCTTCCTAGTTTGGGCTTTAAGCACTATTCCTCTATCCTTAGGTTAGACAGTGTCGGGAAACATGCTAATTTCCTACATCAGGAGGTCTCGTACCAACTATTCTAATTTCAGACGACTCAAATTTCTTAAGGTATTTAAAATAGTCACTTTAAGGATAAAACGTTTAGGCAGCGATCTTAAAATATTTTTAACCACTCGTGCATTAGGTATGGGCTCACCATGATTAAAACTAGTGTTGACAGTATGAGATTAATGTGCATAAAACTCGTCAAAATACTCAGTCTCTAACATGGTGATCATCTCAAATTGAGTGGTCAAATTTTGAATTTTAGACTCTTTGACCACGTTAGTGGCTTGGTGGGTGAGTTGTAAAATATCCCACGATTTTTTAGATATGGTACACGTCATGATACGACGGAACTCGTCAGGGGTTATGTGTCCAAAAATTGCACTAAGCCCTCATGAATTGTAAGTCCTCAACCAAAACTCATCCTTAGTCCAGTCTGACACAGATTTTAAATTCGTGACATTTTTTGCAGTGACAGTGGGAGGAGTCCAGCCTCTTTCACAAATGACCCAAACTCTGTAATCAATTGCTTTTAAATGGGATTTCATGTGGGCTTTCCAGTAAGAATAATTAGACCTGTCAAAAATTGGCAACCGATTATATAAGTTTTCAATTGGAAACATTGCAACAAATTTTTCACAAAATAGATTTTTCAAAAACAATCAATATCACATAATTTTGCGAAAAAATAGGAATACAAAATAAATTGGTGTCACCTTCTCTGATACCAATTTGTAAAATGTTTGTGTGATAAGTATTTGAACCAAAATGCAACTTCTAATCACAAACTTATTTAATTAGTGTCAATTTATTAATCAAAGCCCTCAAAATCAACTAGCTACGTGCGTGCATGTGTCAAACCAACAAAAATAAAATATGCGACCCAAAATTTCAGAAAAATCCCCTCATGCCAAACCTTTTTGTAATACCCCGTAATTTTATTGATTTTTATTTACGGGATTAATTGAATTAAATCAGAATTAATTGGGAATTAATCCGGATATAAATACTAAAGAGATGTAAGTTGTTATTTGATTATGATGTGTATATATGGTAATATATGATTATTGAAAATATTAAAATTGTCGCGAGACTGAAATACGACAATTTGAGAAATTTAGTTTGGACGCGCGTGTCAGTCGCAACAGAAATGAATAGTGTTTAAATTAAAAAGTAAATTATATTTTTATCATCTGAATGGTCATTTTGAGTGCGCCAATGTGTCCCGAAGGGATGAAATAGTCCGTAAACACTATCCGGGGGTTTAGTTTGGGTCCCGAGGCATTTTTAGGCCATACCGGCAACGCAAAAGGGTAGTTTGGTAATTTTAAAAATAGGGGAATTAAAACCCACAAATTTTAGAGGTTAATTTTATACTAGTAATGAACCCATTAAGTCCATTATCATCATTTATCAAGTAGTGGGCTACGGGAGTTAAAGGGGGAGTCCAAAGAGGTTCCAAAAGAAACCCCTAGCCACCATCACCATCTTTGAGAGAAATCTGTAGAGAGAAAGAGGAGAATCAACCTTCACCCTTCGAAATAAAATCAGATCATCTAAGGCAATTGGTTTAATTACATAAATTCAAGTGGATGTTTCCTCCATGCTTAGAATTGAATATTTGTCTTGTATTGAAAGTTTGATGAAAACCCATGAAATTGGAGATAGAAATCATAATCCTATATGAGGATCACATGTAGAATAGTTATGGACGAATTTCATATCCAAAGTATATCTATTGATGATTTAAAAATGGATTTATAAGAAATAGTTGTAGACATTAAATTCCGTGTTCATGTTTATAGAGTTTGGGACAAGATTTAGGAATTTATGATGATTACATGTGGATTTAGGAGGTATTGACCCCATATATATGTTAAAGAGTGACCGAGGAGGACTTAGGGTAGTTTAAACACATTAAAACTTAGTTTGGATGATCATAAGATGGATTTAGAAAATAGAAAAAAGAAGAAAAAATGGATTTGTAGATTTCTGAGCGTGTTCTGCCATCTCGTTAGAAGGCCTGCCCAGGTCATTCAAACGACCTCGTTCGAATGAGCTTCTAACGAGATGACAGTATCCCTTCTAACGAGTTGGTAGTTCTTTCAAAGCCTTTCATTTGAACGAACTCGTTCGAACGACCTCGTTCGAACGAGACTTCTAATGAGATGACAGAATGGCCTTTTTGGCCTGATTTTATTTCAAATATCCCGTAGAATTATTTAAATGGAGTAATAACCTTCCCTTATTGACTAGTGGGTATATTTGGGAGATTGAAGTACATTGAGGAGTAAAACTTAGAATCTTTTAGTAAATCGGATGACCTTTATGGATTAGGAAACGAGTACCTAATTACAACATGAGAAGAGTTGACAACTTTAATGTATATAAATTGGGGACTTGTAAATGTATAACAATAAATGATGGTATAAGAACGAGAAGTATACCTCTATTAATATTATGAGATATCTAAGAAGTGTGAATGCTTAGTATATGTGGTTATCTGTGTACAACATACCTACCATACTTGCTATCATGGGAGGTCGGCGTTCGATCAGGGCCATCTAATCTTTGTGTGCCTATGGGGGGATTTAGATTGCTACGGTATGTGCGTGATTCATGTGATGTGAACTATGTTCGTCTCCATTATTTGTCATTGTTGTTATCTGAGAACGATTCCTAAGAGATTCGAAATACGTGGTCCTTATGTACGTGATGTACCAGGATTGGATAGCAGAGTACGTGTGCACCGCAGCTTAGTCTCAGGGTGCTAGTATTGTATATTTATAGTGAGAATATTAAACGGTTAATTGAACTGTCATGCATAAATGTGAGTATAAACAATAGCAACGTTTTGTAATGATAATGGAAGATCTCTAGTAAATAGTACTACTAATATGGGAAACTGTGAAGAAAAGTGAAACTCTCTATTTAAAATGAAGATGTCGAAATTAAAGCGTGAATCGTATAGTAATGTTAAATTTTATTTTGGACTAGTTAGATATGGGAATAACTAGAATGGGTACGAGTACGTTAGGAGTGCACAAATAGTCGAGAGGTGAGTATTTCATGTGAGAGCACGTCCTAACATGTATTTTGCATTCATTGTTTTAATGTCATTAAAACACTTGCTATATTTTAAACTGTTTTCACTATCGGGCTTTGACCCATTTTCTTCCAAATATATTTTCTTGTAAAAACCTTTTAGGTGCCCAGCCACAAGGACACCAAGCATAGGAGTTCCATTCAGGTGACATATTGTAGCTGCTGTTACAGAACCTTGACAGTAGACTCCTCCACTTTCGGTCTTGACTCTATATTACCAGAGCTTCTCATCTGTTGGGCATGTCTCCCTATTTCCTTTTAAAGACACTTTATCTATTCAATTATTTCAGATTTTGGGTTCTAATTAATTTAGTGATGTAGACTTAGTATTTGTTTATTACTGTATTCGGATTGTTGTGAGGAGTATTCCTCCAGACTCATTACTATTCTATGGTTATTCTATTGTCATTATGTTGTGGTGGTTATGTTATCATTTCATAATTTAATTATTGCAAGTTAATCTGATTTAATTAAAATTGACAACTCACTTTTTAAATATTAGGTGGCTAGTAATTATTAAAACGTTTTTCGACAGTGATGCTATGAACTGAACCAACTTGGCATTTTGTATTAATTTAATGAAGGAGTAGCTACCTGTTATTTAATTAGCGAGGGTGTCACAGGTGGTATCAGAGCATCAAGATCTAGTGTCCTTAGGATCTGTACGGTTTGTTATGTTTTCGCTGAGCTTTCTTTGATGTAGAGCCCTATATTTTAGGACTGTTGTATTCTTTTGTGTATGTTTCTCTCTTCAAATATTTTGAGATAATAACTGCGAACTTATAGACTTTACACTCATTTCAGATGCCTCCACGTCGTGCACATCGAGTTCCTAGGGATGCTCAGTCCGAGCCATAGCCTGCACCAGTTCAGGTCACCATGAATGCCGCAGAGGTTGCAGCCATTGTTGCCCAAGCGGTGAATGTTTCCCTCGCAGTTGTACAACAGGCACCACCTCAGGTGCCAACATTAGCGCCAGTTCAGGCTAATGCATTCCCGTCTGCTTGGGAACGCATCTGTGATGCTTTTCAGAAAGCATACCCTCCGGAGTTTGCAGGTAGCTCCGACGTTGTAGTATCCAGTCAGTGGAGGAAGGACATTAAAAGGAACTTAAGGATGTACGAGTGCACGGATGTTTAGAAGAAGATACTTGCTACTTTTAAGCTAGTGGAATCAGCATTGCAGTGGTGGGAGTCCATACCACCGAGGGAGGAGAGGGACGCTCTCACTCTTCAGGAGTTCTGGGTGCGGTTCGACTACAAATATTTTCCATCAGCTGTTCACACTGAGATGAGGAGGAAGTTGATGAACCTCAAGAAGGAGGGAAACACCGTAGCCGAGTATGAGGCTGAGTTCACAAATATTTTGAACATCGTTCCCGATGAAATTCCAACCAAGGAGAAGAAGATTCAAAAGTTCACGGATGGATTGACTTGGAGGATCCGTCAGCACTTGTTGGGGAATCTCTCGTTGGCCACTTATTCTGATGTGGTTGACGCAGCACTGCTTCACTTCCAGGATCACCGCTTTCACATGTTTGAGAGTAAGAGGTCAGGAGAGTCCAGCCATCAGGGCAGGACCGAGGGAAATGGTACCAGTGAGGCACAATCTGCTCAGGGTCAGCATAGGCAGGGTGATCAGGGTTCCCAATAGGGGGATCCTAAGTGATTCAGATCTGGGGGTTTCAGGAATGGTCAGGGAGGTTTCAGACATAGCCAACAGGGTCAGAACGGCCATCAGGGCTAGTAGGGCCAGAATGGTCAGTAGTAGAAGTTTCAGCAAGGCCAACATGGTCAGGGTAGGAATGGTAATGGCCATCAGGGTCGTGGGCAGCAGGGACAGCGAGGGGGAAACTTCCCAAGGAAGTGCTTCATTTATGGCAAGATTGGCCATAAACGCCAGGATTGTCCTGATAGGGGCAGGGCCCCACAGGAGCAGCAGCAGGGTGCTCGACACGAGCTACAGAGGCCTATGTTTCCCGCCGCCCTCCCAGTACCACCACAGATGGAAGCATTACCACCCATCCCAGCGATCCCAGTCTAGTAGGGACAACTTCAGTATGGGAGAGTGTATTAGCTCTAGTATGCCGCAGTCCCATATGATCCACCTGCTATTGAGGGTATGTTCTCTATTTAGGGGACTATGGGGTGTATTTTATTTTATACGGGGGCCACACATTCTTTCATTGCCACGAGATTTACATGCACTTTGGGGTTATTAGACACTGCAGAGAGCACGATTACTTGTGTAGATTCATCGTTGAGTAGGGGTTCTGTAATTTCCCTTATTTGTAGATGTGTGGGTATAGAGATCGGGAGGTTTACTTCACTCGCTGATATGTTAGTATTAGAGATGACTGAGTATGATGCGATTATTGGTAGGGATTGGCTATTAACGTACCGAGCCATGATTGATTGTTTCAGTAGGAGTATTATATTTTTCATTCCCGGGCAGGAGATGTTTTTAGTGGTGATGCCTCGCCCTGAGGGAGGATCGTCCACTCACTTGTACTATATAGAGGAGTAGACCTCTAAGGAAGTGGTGATACCACTCGATTAGATTCCAGTTGTTAGGGAGTTTGCTGATGTATTTCAGGATATACCTGGACTACCTCCGAGTAGAGAGATAGATTTTGTGATCGATTTGACATCGGGCACTCGGCCAATTGCCCACGCACCTTACCGTATGGCTCCTGTAGAGATAAGAGAGCTACGGGATCAGATAGAGCAGTTGTTGGGTCAGGGGTTTATTCGGAGGAGTACTTAGCCGTGGGGTGCCCCTGTGTTATTCGTAAAGAAGAGGGATGGATCATTGAGATTATGTGTAGATTACCGGGAGTTGAATTAAGTCACGATACGGAATAAGTACCCCTGCCCCGAATCGATGACTTATTCGACCAGCTGAGATGATCTTCCTTCTTCTCAAAGATTGATTTGCGATCGGGATACCATCAGTTGCGTATCAAGGAACAGGACGTCTCGAAGACTACTTTCTTGACGAGATATGGTTCCTATGAGTTTCGGGTTATGCCTTTTGTCTTGACCAACTCTCCAGCCGTGATTATGGACTGGATGAATAGGGTGTTCAGAGAGTTCCTGGACCAGTTCGTCATCGTATTTATTGATGACATCCTAGTTTAATCCCAGACAGAAGGGGAGCACGCATAGCATTTGAGATAGGTTTTTCAGACGCTATGTCAGAACGAGCTTTATGCAAAGTATGAGAAGTGTGGGTTTTGGCGGAAGGACGTTCAATTTTTGGGGCATATCATTTCAGACCGGGGGATATTTGTTGATCCGGGGAAGGTATCTGCGATGAGGGAGTGGGGACAGCCCATGACACCTGAGATCCGTAGTTTCTTGGGCCTAGAAGGATACTACAGGAGGTTTATTCGGGGTTTCTCAAAGATAGCGGGTCCTTTGACACATCTGACTCGCAAGGGTGTGCCATTCATCTGGAGCGATGCCTGTCAATTGGCATTCGATGAGTTGAAGGACAAGTTGACCTCAGCACCTGTGTTAGCATTTCCCACATCGGGAGTTGAGTATTTAGTCTACACCGATGTGTCCCTACAAGGACTTGGAGGTGTGCTACAACAGGAGAGTCATGCCATAACTTATGCTTCCCGTAAGCTTAAGCCTCACGAGAGAAATTACCCCACCCACGACTTGGAGTTAGCGACAGTCGTATTCGCTCTTCGAATTTGGAGACACTATGTCTTGAGGGAGAAATTTCGATTGTTCACAGATCACAAGTCTCTACAATACCTCTTCACGCAGAAGGAACTGAATATGCGTCAACGACGGTGGCTTGAGTTTGTGAAGGATTATCAGTTTGATATCCAATATCACCCGGGGAAGGCTAACGTGGTAGCAGACGCGTTGAGCCGTAGGCCATTAGATGAGGTGGACGAGGTGTGGAAAGCTAAGTTGAAGGAGTTAGGATACCAGGATGCAGTGGCCCGATCATTCATGTCTGTGATGACTGTTACACCTCAGATTGTTATGAGAGTGATAATGGCCCAGGCAAATGACTCGTTCTGCCAGGAGCAGATAGTTCGATTACTAGTAGAGGGAGCCGAGTCCTATACTGTTAGTTCAGATGAGGGATTACTCTTTAATGGGATACTGGTTGTTCCGGAAGGTGAAGACTTGCGACACGAGATAATGGAGGAGTCGCCCGGCTCACGGTTCGCGGTACACCCTGGTGGGGATAAGATATACCAAGACATGAGACACCAGTATTAGTGGATCGGGATGAAGAGAAATATCATCGTGTTCGTTTCTAAATGCTCCACTTGTTAGCTAGTAAAGGTCGATCATAAAAAACCGACAAGATTTCTACAGCCGTTAGAGGTTCCGATGTGGATATGGGAGAGCATATCCATGGACTTTATCATGGGGTTACCTATGTCACAGAGGGGTCACGACTCCATATGGGTAATTGTGGATAGGTTGACCAAAGTTACTCATTTTCTACCCGTGAGGACAGACTACACTACGGGACAGTATGCCCAGATTTTCATTGCGGAAATAGTGAGACTTCATGGTGTGCCTCTAAATATCGTGTCTGACCGAGATAAGATATTTGTTTCACGATTTTAGGAGAGTTTCTACGAGGTCATGGGTACGAAGTTACGGCTGAGTGCGGCTTATCACCCGTAGACTGATGGGCAAACAGAGCGGACAAATCAGATGTTGGAGGACATGTTGCGTCTGTGCATCCTAGACTTTGGAGGTGGTTGGGAGCAGTACCTTCCACTGGTGGAGTTTGCTTATAATAACTCCTACCAGTTCACCATTGGCATGACTCCATTTAAGGCATTGTATGGTAGACCTTGTCGTTCCCTAGCATGCTGGTTAAAGGTGGGGGATAACAAACTCCTTGGGCCAAAAGTGATTCAGGACACTTCGACAAGGATAGAGATGATACGGAGCCGTATTCGGGTAGCTCAGGATCGGCAGAACAGCTATGCTCATGCCAAGAGGTTCTTCAGAGAATTCAAAGTGGGGGACCAGGTGTTACTCAGAGTATCTCCTATGAAGGGGATTATACGTTTTGGGAAGAAGGGGAAACTGGCACCAAGATATGTGGGGCCATTTGCTATCATCGAGCGTATTGGGCCAGTTGCGTTTAGACTTGGGTTACCGGAGCACTTGCATAGGATTCATGATGTGTTCTATATTTCTTCGCTAAGGAAATATCTTAGGGATGATTTTCCCCATACCCACATTGCTATAGAGGACATCAATCTTCAGCCTGATAGTTCCTATGAGGAAGGGACGATTGTTATTTTGGATCGAAGCGAACGAAAACTGAGGTCGAAGATAGTACCGTTGGTACGTGTTCAGTGGCGGCATCATAATGTCGAGGAGTCCACATGGGAGCGCGAGGATGAGATGCGCGAGCTTTACCCAGAGCTATTTTTACCAGGTACTCTTTAGTTCCAAATTTCGGGACGAAATTATGTTATTAAGGGGAAAGTATGTAATACCCCGAAATTTTATTGATTTTTATTCAAGGGATTAACTGAATTAAATGATAATTAATTGGGAATTAATCCGAATATAAATACTAACGATATGTAAGTTGGTATTTGATTATGATGTGTATATATGGTAATATATGAGTATTGAAAATATTAAAATTGTCGCGATACTGAAATACGATAATTTGGGAAATTTAGTTTGGACGCGCGTGTCAGTCGCGACAGAAATGAATAGTATTTAAATTAAAAATTGAATTATATTTTTATCAACCAAATGGTCATTTTGAGTGCGCCAACATGTCTGGAAGGGTCGAAATAGTCAGAAAACACTAGACGGGGTTTAGTTTGGGTCCCGGGGCATTTTTAGGCCATACCGGCAAACCAAAAGGGTAGTTTGGTAATTTTAGAAATAGGGGAATTAAAGCCCACGAATTTTAGAGGTTAATTTTATATTAGTAATGAAACCATTAAGTCCATTATCAACATTTATCAAGTAGTGGGCTACGGGAGTTAAAGGGAGAGTCCTAAGAGGTTCCAAAAGAAACCCTTAGCCACCATCACCATCTTTGGAAGAAATATGTAGAGAGAAAGAGGAGAATCAACCTTCACCCTTCAACATCAAATCAAATCATCTAAGTCAAGTGGTTTAATTACATAAATTCAAGTGAATGTTTCCTCCATGCTTAGAATTGAATATATGTCTTGTATTGAAAGTTTGATGAAAACCCATGAAATTGGAGATAGAAATCGTAATCCTATATGAGGATCGCATGTAGAATAGTTATGGACGAATTTCATATCCAAAGTATATCTATTGATGATTTAAAAACGGATTTATAAGAAATAGTTGTAGACATTAAATTATGTGTTCATGTTTATAGGGTTTGGGACAAGATTTGGGAATTTATGATGATTACATGTGGATTTTGGAGGTATTGACCCCATATATATGTTAAAGAGTGACCTAGGAGGACTTAGGGTAGTTTAAACACATTAAAAGTTAGTTTGTATGATCATAGGATGGATTTAGAGAATAGAAAAAATAAGAAAAAGCGGATTTGTAGATTTCTGGGCGTGTTCTACCATCTCGTTAGAGGGCCTGCCCAGGTCGTTCGAACAACCTCGTTCGGATGAGCTTCTAACGAGATGACAGTATCCCTTCTAACGAGTTGGTAGTTCGTTAGAAGCCTTTAGTTCGAACGAACTCGTTCGAATGACCTCGTTCGAACGAGACTTCTAACGAGTTGACAGAATAGCCTTTTTGGCCTGATTTTATTTCAAATATCCTATAGAATTATTTAAATGGAGTAATAACCTTCCCTTATTGACTAGTGGGTATATTTGGGAGATTGAAGTACGTTGAGGAGTAAAACTTAGAATCTTGTAGTAAACCGAATGACCTTTATGGATCAGGAAACGAGTACCTAATTACGACGTGAGAAGAGTTGACAGCTTTAATGTATATAAATTAGGGACCTGTAAATGTATAACACTAAATGATAATATAAGAACGAGAAGTATACCTCTATTAATATTATGAGATATCTAATAAGTGTGAATGCTTAGAATATGTGGTTATTTGTGTACAACATACCTACCATACTTGCTATTGTGGGAGGTCGGTGTTCGATCAGGGCCATCTAATCTTTGTGTGCCTATGGGGGGATTTAGATTGGTACCTAGATGACATAGGTCAGAGAAGGACTTATTGAGAAGTTAATAAGTCTGCTGATCATGGGAGCGTAGGTATGTGCGTGATCCATGTGATGTGAACTATGTTCACCTCCATTATTTGTGATTGTTGTTATCTGAGAACGATTCCTGAGAGATTCGGAATACGTGGTCCTTATGTACGTGATGTACCGGGATTTGATAGCAGAGTATGTGTGCACCGTAGCTTAGTATCGGGGTGCTAGTATTGTATATTTATAATGAGAATATTACACGGTTAATTGAAATGAACTGTCATGCATAAATGTGAGTATAAACAATAGCAATGTTTTGTAAAGATAATGGAAAATCTCTAGTAAATAGTACTACTAATGTGGAAAATTATGAAGAAAAGTGAAACTCTTTATTTAAAATAAAGATGTCGAAATTAAAGCGTGAATCGTATAGTAATGTTAAATTTTATTTTGGACTAGTTAGATATGGGAATAACTAGAATGGGTACGGGTACGTTAGGAGTGCACAAATAGTCGAGAGGTCAGTATTTCATGTGAGAGCACGTCCTAACATGTATTTTGCATTCATATTTTTAATGTCATTAAAACACTTGCTCTATTTTAAACTTTTTTCGCTATCGGGCTCTGACCCGTTTGCTTCCAAATATATTTTCTTGTAAAAACCTTTTAGGTGCCTAGCCACAAGGACACCAAGCATAGGAATTCCATTCAGGTGACGTACTGTAGATGCTGTGGAAGTTACAGAACCTTGACAGTAGACGCCTCCACTCTCGGTCTTGACTCTATATTACCAGAGCTTCTCATCTGTTGGGCATGTCCCCCTATTTCCTTTTAAAGACACTTTATCTATTCAATTATTTCAGATTTTGGGTTGTAATTAATTTAGTGATGTAGACTTAGTATTTGCTTATTCCTGTATTCGAATTTTTGTGAGGAGTATTCCTACTGACTCATTACTATTCTATGGTTATTCTATTGTCATTATGTTGTGGTGGTTATGTTATCATTTCATAATTTACTTATTGCATGTTAATCTGATTTAATTAAAATTGACAACTAACTTTTTAAGTATTAGGTGGCTAGTAATTGTTAAAGCGTTTTTCGACAGTGATGCTATGAACTGAATCAACTTGGCATTTTGTATTAATTTAATAGAGGAGTAGCTACCCGGTATTTAATTAGTCGTTGTGTCACACTTTTATTTCACTGTGATTTGTTAATCACAACTTACATAGATTACAATGAAATATAATTATTTGACACACAAATACCCGCAGGCGTTGGTCAGTGACGTCCGCAATGAATTACTCACAACAATCCATAAGAATCGCAGTCATAATCTGAGCAAAGATCCACACGCATCTAACCTCAATGACACGCAACCATATGATGCGTAAATCTTCTCCACAAAAGTATGAACACCAACAATATGTGTTCTCAAACTTCAAAACATCTCACTAACAAATTGGGAACTTCAAAACAATTCATTAACAAATTGGGATGTTTTGTGAATTGAAAACAAGAGATTAAACTCTAAAAGAAGAAGCCCAAATGTTTCTACCGATTTTGCACTGTTTAGAAGAATGAATAACATACAGACACTACAAGAAAAACACCTTTTTTATGAGGCTCGAAAAAATAATTTAATGACAAGTATTATAAAAATGTCATTTAAAGGTTAATGCTATGATTAATGTGACATTTCTACTATATAACATCATTTTATACATATTAGTGTTTTTTTAATGACACTTTAAATACAAAAATCATATTTAATTATACATATTATGACATTTTTTTAATAGTTTCTCTCCTAAATGTACATAATATGACCTTTTTTAGTTTTTCCCCCTAATTAATTTTGGGTTACTCATGCCCTCTGTATGCCTCTCAAAATTTGTTTTTTGTGCGTGCTTCTTTCTCCTCACTATCTCATCTCCTCGTGGATCCTTTTCTCATGCTCTCACGGCTCCTCTCCACTCTCTTGGGCGATTTTTCTATTATCTTCTTGTTCATTTTCCTCTCTTCTGGTACGTTTTCTCCTCACTGTTTCAAAAGTATAATGTATATGTATATATATGCAAATATAATCAAGTATAAATCCCTTTTTTCAAACATTTTGCATGCTCTGATTAAGTGGCTATTGTACCTTTTTATTTTAGGATGATATTGTACCTTTTTATTTTCGTCAATCCTATTTTTGTTTCGTGTAAATGGCTACCGAAAATATCCCTGCACTGCATAATATGAATTACCCAATTGAGATGATGATTAATTAATTGCAGTGTTGATTTTCTTGTGTGAATTTTTATTCTTTATTGATTTTATAGATTTTCCTTCTCTGTAATGGAACGTAGGGTTCATTAATGTTTAGTCCCTTATAAAATGGTTTTATTTAATGTTTAATTCAGCTTATTCTTTAAAATTAATATAAAGTGCAATAGTGACATTAGTTAGGGGTGGCAATTCGTGTTTTTGGGCTATGTTCGGTCCCACACGACACGACACGATGAGAGTTTTTCGAACACGAACATGACACAACACGAATTAGTGTTTTTTTAGTTGACACGAACACGACCCAAATAAAACACATCACGACACGAATAACACGATTTCCTAAATTTCACGACTAAAAAACACGATTAACATGGCAGGACACGATACCACGACTAACACGACACGACAGGACTTCGTGTCAAAAAATCCGACACGAACATGATATATCATGTCAATTTTGGGTCAATTTCATGTCGTTCCGTGTCGTTTCTAAAATTACCACCCCTAACAGTAGTTTTTCCAACTTGGAGAGTTGATATGGAAGTCAGGTTAACACCGGTGATGATGTGATTATAGTATATTGGTATTTTTTGTGGTGATACTAGCGACTGTTTCAACAAGGTCACTGTACAATGTTGACGTGACAATGTTACTTTAGTTGTTTTTATCTTTTATGTCTGAGTAATGCCACTCTGGGGAATAAAAAATATGTTTGAATAAATATTGGACTAAAAATTGTTCTAAAAATAAATTTTATGTTTTTTGTTAATGGGGTCTTGACTTTATAACAAGGTCAAATACAGAATATATATATATATATATATATATATATATATATATATATATATATATATATATTCTATAAATATATATTCTATAATGGATTGAAACAATAGTGAGTTTACATAGTTTAGGGCTTAAAATAATATCAATTACGAATATAGGACAACAAACATTTGTTTTCCATTTTTTGTCCCTAGTTTTAAATTATCGATTGGCATGGCATGCTGTGATTGGTTGATGTTTTGTGGATGCGGGTCCGTGCCAACGGCTTTATTAATACTTCGAATTAATGGAAAATAGAATCCAAATAATAAAGAGGAATGATTGAAGGACCAACTAAAAACACTCAAGTTTATATTTTGCATTATTTACTACTTTAAATGGACCCCACATGCCTATGAAGATAGTCTTTTCACATTCTATAAGTTTGTTAATTTAGGCGGTCCTCTAGCACACTACAAGAAATTGTACATTTTGCTGCAAAAAAATCGTAGCCAAATGTTTACATTTCGTTGCTAAAGATATTTGGCAACGATTTTTTTTCGTAGCAGTGTCGTTGCTAAAGGTATATGAGAACGAAAATGAGTTTCGTGGCGAATAGTAAACTTAATGGCCACGAAAAAACATCGTAGAAAATTGTGAAGCTTTTGGCAACGATTTTTTCTCATTGCTTTTTGTCAAAAAAAATTGTATCAAATAGTACAATTTCGTGGCAAATTGTCTCCCATATACTCATAAAAATTTGCGGCTAAATAAGTTGTCAGTTTTTGCCACCACTAAAAATCGTTGCAAATAGACTTTTCTAACACATCTGTCCACAAATAAAAATAGTGGCTAATGTTATATATTATTATTTTTTGTAGCTAATGTAATATATTATTATTATTTTTGTGACCAATGTTATTATCATTTTTAATAATATTTTCACTATTAGTACTAGTTTATTTTCTTTCCAAATAGTTTCCACAAATGTCATTTTCATAATGACAAATAACTAATAACATTAATACTTTGTGACTTTTAAAAAGTTCATCCTCCTCCTCGAAAAATAATGAAAATGTAAAATTATGTTTACAAAGTACATCTATTTAAAATTCAAAGTGTTATCAACAAATGAAGGCCCCATCTTTGTGTAAAAAATTTCACTCGTCATCATATCTAATCATAAAAATGCACCATTTGTGTGGCAAAAGTTCCACTTAAAAGATAAGTCATAATATCTGATAACACGATGTCTAATAACAAAAATATCACGATCGGCATAACAATCTCCTAAATTTTTCCTTTCTATCGTCGAATCCAAATATGTTTTACAAATAAGAGTCATCGTCCCTCAATATCTGCATTTCATCATAAAATATTGTCAGTTAAGTTCTATAAATAAGAATAATAAAATCAAAATTGATTACTTGAATAGAAAAAGATCTCTCGAGTGACATACCATTTAACTAAAGATTATGTTGATTGCATTTCTCTCGAATTAAGCAAGGATTGAATAATCTTATCAAATTCAGCTTTTTTAGCTAAAATGGTATCTATGAGTGCTCGTTGAGAAGATGCCTCCTCTTGTTGCTTCATTGTCTCTTCAACGATAAGGTGCAGACTCCATCTCTTGAACTTTTAGGTGCTCCATCAACTCCTATTGAGCTCTAACAGACTCCTTAAGATCTTCCTCCAATTGTGCATTTTTTTTGTTGCAAAGATGTCTTAGAATTAGTTAGTTTGGGACCATGATCAAGCCCATTAATATACCCTGATCTCGTCCCGAGCACACGATCCGCTATCTCATATATCGGGACCACACGCTAATGGATATAGTTGTTCCGTAGCTTCTGAAGAATTTAGGTCACATAAACTTCCCATCTATTAAGAAAATATATGGATCAATTAAAAGAGACAAAAATGATTTATTTCTTTAATTCTTTAAGTGATAATAAAATATTCTCTCTCAACTTACATGTGCTTTGAACTAAGAAGGAAATTGTCTCCGTTGTCTCTCCTCCAAATTCAAGGGGCTTTTTTTCTCAAGTTCTTCCATGTGTTCACTACGTTAAAAAAGTGTAATTTAATTTATTAAGATCGTTACTAATTGAAAATTTATTTAAAATAAATAATGACTTACTCGATATATGTCGCAACTTCCTCGCAATTATTCAACGTATACCAACTCATCATTTCAAGCTCGGCCCCGGTAAGAAAATCATATGAACATGCTAAAAATGATGCACTTTTTTAGTGAACATAACCGTTAAGTATCTCCATCGTAATTTCATTTCGCACGATTGAATTCCGTTTCAATTCCATTTAGATACATAGAACAAAATGTTAAGCATTCGTTAACAATATATGCTTCCTCTATGGAGCCTTTGGGGTGGGCTTTATTACGAACATAACCCTTAAGTGTCCCCAGGTATCTACACATATAAAATGTCATATCATGTCAAAATAAACCCACAAACTACAACACAAAGTATACAATAATGACTAAATATATATAAAAACACACCTTTAAATAGAATACATCCATCTGTATTGAACTGGTTCACCAAGCATAGCCTCTCGCGGTAGTGAACAGCTAAGTGGATCATTATATCGAAAAATGTCGGTGGATAAAACATTTCAATTTTGCACAAAATTAGGATGATGTCTTTTTTCCAATATCCTTAGTTTTTCTTCATCTAGCGTCTTACAACACAAGTCATTAATGAACTGCCCCAATTCAACCAATGTGGTATATACGTCCTTAGGCAAATATCCACGAGCACCAATAGCCAATAATCATTGTAATAGAATATGACAGTCATGACTTTTCAGTCCCGATACCTTACCGTCACTAACTTTACACATCGAAAGATATTGGAAGCATAAGCATCAGTAAACTCAACAGATCTTAGGAACTCGCAAAACCTCTATTTTTCCAACTTCGAAAGGGTATATGATGCTGGTGGAATCATATATTTATCACCATTCTACTTCAAATGTAACTCTTTTCTGATTTTCATATCCTCAAAATCTTGCCTCGCTTTACACGTGTCTTTTGTTTTCCCTTCGATGTTTAATAATGTCCCAATTACACTCTCACAAATATTTTTTTCAATGTTCATGACATCAAGATTATGGCGCAACTTCATTGACTCCCAATATGGAAATTGGAAGAAAATGCTTTTTTGGGTCCAATTCAGCTCTTCGGGTGTACGTTTTCACTTCCTACTGTCGAAGTGTTTCCCAGGGATACACCCATTAAGATGATTCAATTGTTCTAACAAATCTTTCCCATCAAACTCTGTAGGATTTGAACAAATCTCCTGAATTCCATTGAATTTTTTACTTTTTGCCATTTATGGTTTGTCTCCAAATATCGACGGTGGCCCATATAACAAATCTTACTTCTTAATTTTTCTGAAGAAGTATGCTTATTACAAGTAGGGCATGCCATGTATCCTTTAGTACTCCATCCGGATAAGTTATCGTAAGCTGGAAAGTCATTTCTTGTCCATAAAACCGCCGCATTTGAAATGTCTTACGTGCAGACGCGTCATATGTCTCCACACCAACATCCCATAAGTCCTTAAATTCATCAATCAATGGTTGTAAATACACGTCGATGTCCTTACCAGATGCCTTGGGTCCAGGAGTGAGTAATGACATCATAAAAAATTCTTCTTTCACGCATTTCCATGGAGGTAAGTTGTAGGGCATGAGTATAATAGGCCACATGCTATATGAGATGTTCATATTACCAAACAGGTTGAACCCGTCGCTCACTAGGACAACCCGCACATTACGAGGGTGTAGAGAGAACCATTCACGGTCCTTATCAAATTCCTTCCAAGCATTAGAGTCAGCGGGATGTCTTAACATATTATCATTTGCACACTTATCTTTGTGCCACCTCATATCTTCAGCTGTTTTTTTTACATAAACAATCTTTGGAGTCTTGGTGTTATCGGGAAGTAATGAAGCACCTTATGTGGAATCTTCTTATCCTTTCAATCATTGATCTTCCAGATAAACTCCCCGTATATTTGACACTCTTGTATATTCTCAAATTCCTTTCGAAATAATGAACAATGATTTTTACAAGCATGAATCCACACATATCCTAATCCCAAATCACGCAAAATGCTTTTCGCCTCATAATATGACTTTGGAAGTGTTTCTCCATTCGAAAAAGCTTCTTTCAATAGCTCGAGCAACATGTTGAGTGATTTATCACTACAGTGATTAATTACCTTCAAGTGTAGCAACTTGAAAAGAAAATCCAATGTAGAGAATTTTTTACAATTGGGGTAAAGTTCACGTTTTGCTTCGCTCAATAATTTTTCAAATCTTTTCTTCTCCCCACCACCAACATCTATGGGAGAATCACCATGAGACGAATCAACTGGACCACTAGTATCTATGAATGTTCCTCTATGCACGTCTTCTAACATATAACACATTTTGTCACCATTATCCTCTTCAGTATTTGTTATCTCTCCACCGACTTCATTGCCATCTACATCTTCATTTTCACTACCATACACCAAGCGTTCAGAGGGCTCGCCATGATATATCAATTGAGTATAAGTTGTGCAAAAACCTTTCAAAAACAGGTGATCCTCCACTTAATCAATGTTTCTAACATCAATATTCAAGCAATCACAACACGGACATCTAGTTTCATTTTTTTGCCCCATATGATTCTTCGCAAATCAAATGAATGATCTAACTCCCATCACATACTTCTCACAAAATCGATCCTTTTCGTGCGTCCAAATTTTATCCATCTAATTTTAAATAAAATAACAAAAGAAACTCAGTTTATTTACACATAAATATGCAAGAACAAGACCATATATTTTGTAATATTGATTCTAGGCAATTTAAAAGCGTGTCCTATATTCCAGCCATGCTAAAAATGAAAAAGTTACTTTTATACAGTGTCTATAATAGTTTAGCATTGACTATTGGTTTGAATTACAGAATATTCTGAAACACGCTAAATTTCAAAAAATTCTGAAACACACTAAATTTCATAAATTTGTGTGGTGCCCAAATTATTGTCATATTTAGATTTCTAAAAATCTTTGTAATTTGCATGAATTCAACCAAATTTCTATTAATAACATTCAACGACCTCAACAATTTTGGTCATCAAATGTAACACTCAACGAATATCGTCACTATTAAGTAACATCGGCGATTAAAATGTGTTGTCACTAAAGTTTTTACCACTGAAAATCTGCTAAAACCTTATGAACCATTTTGACTTAAATGGAGTTGGAGACAAGTTCTAAAAATTAATATTTGATACCTTCGGCTAAGTATTTTTCAGTGTTCTAAGTTTCTCTATTTGCATTTGGAAGTCAATATCTGTTTTTTGCAACATCTTTTTCAAAAAAATTGCCTAAAAATTAAGTAGAATCAGAGTGTAGATAGTGAAAATTGTAAAGCTCGATGCTAATTGAAAAGAACTACTGTACCCCCAATGCCAAAATACATATAAACCCCAAAAGACAAATTACAAAATTATAAAGGCTATAAGACTTTAAATTAATATAAAATGTCACAACGACCATTTTTTTATCTATATGTGTGCATAAATGTCACAAAGTGCTTTAAATTAATTTTTGCTACTTTAAAAAAATTATATAATTTATGTATATACAAATGGGTAGTTTCACATAGTCATTCTTCTTTATATGAATATATTTCTCTAAATGTGTACAATTTTGAAAGAGGTTTCTTGAAATTAGATTTAGCGTCACACTAATAGATTAATAGTGTAACGGCAACAACAATCGTCAGATGACCACCATAAATTTTGAAGTACAAACACCAATATAAATTACGAGAGATAGCACCAATTTTGAAGAACAAACAAAAAACCAAAGAATAAGAGATACCACAAATCTAGAAGAAGAATCACCAACGAAAATTACAAGACTACCACCAATTTGAAGAAAAAACACCAACAAAACTACAAGAACTTTGAGAAGGTAACCTGTGACAATTTGGTAAAATTTCACATTGAGTAGATATATGTTGTGCCATTTTTTAAGAAAATATTCAGAGAAATATTTTCCACATTCTTCATTGATATTCCAATTCAATTATGAAACCGTAAGAACATAGTAACATGAAATCCCGACACAAATCAATAAAATTGGTTACAAAAGTCTTTCAATAATGTCACTCAATGGATAACAAAGGGTTTTTGTTCAATAACAAGTCAATGGATTACAAAGTTTTTTTTCAACAACAGCTCATGGGGTTTTATTCAGCTCAAGTCCCAATTAATCTAAAACCATATATTGTCCGGTTTACAAAGGCTTACAGAGGGTAGTACGAGGGAGAGAGGGAGATAGTGAGAATTAACTTAAGAACGGCGACAGTGCAGAAGAGCGGATCAAGAGCAAGACGAGCAACGGAGAAACACGAGTAGTGGAGGAGACGAGGGACGATTTTGTAACAGGGTTGGCTATTTTGTAACAGGGTTGGGCGGAGGAGGAAGAGGAACGTGGGAAACTATTTTGTAACAGGGTTGGGGAATGTAACCGAAAGAGGGAAACGTGTTCTTTTAGGTTTAGGACTTTTTTTTATGTTTTGCCCCCAAAATTTAACTTTTGGCTACAAAACTATTTTGTAACAAAATATTATATCAATTACCCACAAAATATTTCATGGTCGATGTTAATTATTTCCTTGTCAAAAAATTCGTGTTTTATATGTTGTGCGGGAAAAAAAGGGCGCCTAATTTTTATTGACAATTTGGCAATGAAATTTAATAATTCGTGGCCAATGTTTAATTAATGCCACAATTTAAATTTCGTTACTAAAAGTGATCATTTAGCGCCGAAATCATATTAGTAGCCATATAAATCGTTGGTAAATGTAATATTTGTTGTAGTGACTTTTCTATCATAAAGCTTGAATTTCAATATATGTACATATAATAAAGGCACGTGTCAATTGTGTCGATTGTATTTAGGTATTGGTAATTGATCTGATTAGATTGATTTTGTTTTATTTTTTAACAGAGTAACAAATACATATTATATACACAAATTAAATACAAAAGAAATTACACCATACATATTATATACATAAATACTTTATCGGGAGCTCAAGTTAAAATGCATCCATTATGCCATTTATCTTTGGTAGTAAAGTTAATGTGTGTCGGTGGTGTTAGTATTACATCATTAATAATATTATTTGTGACTTAAACTAAGAAAAATCGTACAAAACACATGCATACTTTACGAATTAGAAAATGAAAAATTAATATGATTTGAGGATTGTGTTATTTTATATGAAAATCACATTTGCACAACTAATATTTACAATCTTAATATAGGTACAATTTGAGAAATGGGAACAAACAAGTTGTGGATGTCTAGGCATAGATTATAAAATGAGTACTTGCAAGGGGTTGATTATTTTCTTAAAGTTGCAGAGAGGAATGCTGTAAATAGTGAAGTTGTATGGTGTCTATGTTCATCATGTGGAAATTGTTTTAAATGGAGTTCAAAAGATATTAAAGGTCATTTATATGCGAACGATGTTGATCAAAGTTATCGTATATGGATATGGCACTGGGAAGTTTCTCCTAATTCAACTTTCTCACATGTCAACATGGGTTACCCCATCCATCAAGATAATTTGGTCGAAAATCAAGAAGATCCTGATGATATAAAGGAGTGTTTGAAACGGTAAATGAAGACTTTATGGGGGATCCTAAATCATTTGGGAAGTTGTTAGAGGATGCCAAAAAGCCCTTTTACAAAGGGTGTAAAACGTTAACGAAGATGTCTTCACTGGAGAGTCTACTCAATTTGAAAGTAAAGAGTGGGTGGACTGATACCAGCTTTTCAAACATGCTTAAATTATTTGCCCAATTGTTCCTAGAGGATAATAAACTGCCTTTATCTACGAAAAAGTCCATAGAGACGTTGTCCGTGTTTGGGATGGGGTGTGAAAAATACATGCATGCCCTAATGATTTCATACTTTATAGAAAAGAGTATAAAGATTCAACTGAATGCCCTACTTGTGGAACATCGAGGTGTAAGTTGAAAAAAAAATACAACTGAGGTGAAGGTCGGAGTGACTGCTGAAGTATTATGGTATTTTCTGCCCATTCCTAGGTTCAAAAGGTGGTTTCAATCTGTACAAACGGCAAAGGCCTTGAATTGGCATGCAAACGAAAAATAAGTTCATGGTAAGTTACGTCACCCCACGGATTCCTCCGCAAGGAAGTTGGTGCATGAGAAGTGGTCGGAGGTTGGAAATGAAGATAGAAACCTTCGCTTAGCACCTTCATTAGATGGAATTAATCCATATAGTACTCTTAGTAGTAATTATAGTTGTTGGTGGATTATGTTAGTAACTTATGACTTTGAGCCGTCGTTGAGCACAAAGAGAATTTTTTTTATGTTAACAATGTTGATATTGGGTCCGCGACAACCTAGAAATGATATCGATGTTTATTTGGAACCATTAATTGAGGGCTAGAAAACTTTATGGTATGAAGGTGTATAGGCTTATAATGCTTACCTCCAAGAATACTTTACTTTGATGGTGATATTATTATGGACCATTAATGATTTCCCTGCAAACGGTAATTTGTGTGGTTGTGTTGTAAAGGGGTACTATACTTATCTAATTTGTAGTAAACAAACATATTATATTTGATTAAAACATTACAGTAAGAATGTATATACATCACATAGAAGATTTCTTCCACAAAATCATCCATTTCGAAAGACAAATAAAGCTTTTAATGGTAATCAAGAGTTTCGTGAACAACCTAATCCATTGAATGGAGAGAAAATACTAGAGCAGGTTGAAAATATTAATGCATGTTGGGGAAAAAATATGGATTCTTTTGAAGCGCAAATAGAAAATGGAAAGGATAGATTGAAACAAAAGAGGAAACGCGCTGAGGAGAATACGGATGAGCCTAATTAATTCAAATGTTGGAATAAAAAATCAATATTCTTTAGGTGGGGTATTGGAAAAATTTTCTTATTCGACACAATGAAGAATGTTTGTGATAGCATAATAGGCATGCTACTCAACATTCCCGGTAGGAAAAAAGATGGATTCAAGAGTCATCGTGATCTTATAGAATTGGGTTTAAGAGGGGATTTGGCACCACAAGATCAGGGAAAATGAACGTATTTACCACCTGCATGTTATACATTATCTAGAGAGGAGAAGAAAATGGTATGCGAGACGCTTCTTCGACTCAAATTTCATGATGGATACTCATCAAATTTTAGTAACCTTGTTTCGATGCAAGAGTTAAAAAATTTTGGTATCAAGTCTCATGATTGTCACATACTCATGCAATAGATACTTCTGGTGGCCATTCGATCCATGTTACCAAAGTAAGTTAGACTTGCAATCATAAGGGTGTGATTTTTCTTTAATGCTCTTTGTGCAAAAGAAGTGGATGTGAAGAAGTTTAAGAGTATTCGAGATGACATTGTGATCACATTGTGTTCATTGGAAAAGTACTTCCCTCCGACATTCTTTGATATAATGGTGCATCTAATGGTACATCTTGTTAGGGAGGTTGAACTATGTGGTCCATTTTTCGCTCGTTGGATGTATCCTTTTGAAAGGTTTGCACATGCTTACAAAAATATGTCATTCCTTTATAAGGTTATAATTAAAGATTATTAATATTTATTTTATTTAAAATTTTTGTACGAACATGAACTCTTAAACGGCCAAGTAAACAATCGAAATCATCCAGAAGGTTGCATTGTCCAACGCTATATTGTCGAAGAAGAAATTGAATTTTGTATGGAATTTTTGCATGGGATTTGGGGTTCCATTAGGTAGAAATACAACAGATGATGACGATAATATAATATGGGATGCAAAACCAATAGGGGGTGGTAAAATAATTGAGGTGGACGAATTGTCATGGGAGCAAGCACATAATTATGTGTTGCAAAACATAGATGATGTTCAACTATATATCGAGTAATTTCTCTTTTCGTCTCTTTTGTAACAAATCATCTACTATATTGTATTTTGTTTTAATGGTAAAAATATTGTTCTCTAGTAACATCCTTATAAGGAGCATATGGAGAGCTTGAGGCAAAAGTATCATCGAAAGTGCAAAGGTGAAAAATGGTTACAAGATGAACATAAAAAGACCATTATTGGTTACCTTCGTGAAAGGGTATGAGTAATATCAATATGTAACGATTTAATATACTATTAAAATTGTAACTAACATTTAAGAAAAATCAGGTTGAAAAGGATCTAAATCTCCCTAACAATAATGTTTCAGACATCTTAAAATGGATAGCTCTAGGACCTCGTCAAGACGTGATAAAATATTAGGGTTATATCGTTAATGGTTGTCATTACAATATGAAAGAACGTGATGCTGAACGAGTTAGCCAAAACAGTGGAATTAGCATCACGACCACAAAAATGCAAGTTACTAGTGCAAAGGATAAGCATCCAGTGGTTTCAAATTTGAGTTTCTATGGTGTCATTAGTGAAATATGGGTTCTTGATTATTTCACTTTCAAAATTCTAGTTATCAAGTGTGATTGGGTCGACAACAGTAATGGTATTAAAGTAGACAAGCTTGGCTTTAAATCTGTTGTTCTTTATCGAGTTGTCCATAAGAACAAGCCCTTTATATTAGCTTCTCAAGCCAAATAGTTTTTTTTATGTTCAAGACCAGCTCGATCCTAAAAAGTCAATAATTCTTGTGACTCCACAAAGAGTTTATAACTACGGGTGTGATGATGATGACTAGGCAGCTGGATGTGCTGAAAATCATGTTGCCACCAACGAATTACCAAACGTTGAGATGATTAATGAAAGTGAAGATTCATGTGCACGTGTAGATTCCGAGGGAATTTAGATTGATAATGAAAAATAAATAGAGTGTTAGTTGTGTTTTGCTTATGCTTAGAGTTATCTGTGATTTTTAAAGAGTTATCTATGTTTAGTCTACATTTTATAATTTATATTTTAATGGTTGATGGTGATGATCGTTTATGGTGAATATCTTTTTGTGTACATATGATATTTGCCATGGAAAATCTTGAATGATAATATTACATAAAATAGATTAGAATGGAAAAGGAGAATCGATGTGGATGACCCTATATGATGGGATAAAGGCAAGGATGATGATGATGATGAGTCAACCTATAGTGGATAAACAAATTGGAGTATATTCCAATACCTATTATGGGATTGTAATCAACTATAAAGATGCAATATAACATAATTTGTGTATAATCTCTCTAAAGATGAATCTATATATTATTTTAGGAATATATTTCATTTTGTTTTATTGTCATGCATGATACATGCTAAAATAGGGGGTTCTTGTGTACTTTCTCAAAAAGTTACTGGGCAACAAGGTGGGGCTGAACAATTTGTAATGCAAGTCCTTAACGACAAGTTAAAGTGAAGTTGAAATTATATTTGTGTTTTGATTTCCCTTCTTATTTTTCTTGTGGAACAAATTCGAATCAAATTCTTAGTGTGAATCTAAATATGAATATGATTCAAAGAATTGTTCATACTTTTGAAGTTGAGAACTTCAAAGTAATTTGTTTCATACATTATCTTTAGTTTCCATTTAAATAAATGCTTCTGCTAGTTTGTTTGCTAAAGATGGAGATGAATCAATGCAGGTTATGTTTCAATGATTTGCGTGTCAGTCTGAAGCCAGATGATTGAATCTCAATAGGCTATAACAATTACCCTAACATTTGAGTTTTTTTTTTAAATTGAATTTCATTTGATTTAAAATTATCACTACCAATAGTTATCACAAAGTTTGGCCTTAGAATTTTTTTTATAATCTTATTAGGTAATCATAACTATTTTTTCCTTTAACATATTACCTTTGTTTCTAATGTTGTCTTAATGATTTTTGTTAGATATGTTTGTACATTGTGTGCAATAATACCCTTCTCTATTCTCTCAAAGCACAAAAATCAATGTGATAGTTTTGGGGGGATAAGTATTACTGGATTCTAGTTATTAGATTCTTACATTAGGAATAGTTTAATAGCTTAAAAAGATTTCCCCGAAGCATAGAATTCAACAAGAAATAAAGCTTATCCTCTTATGATATCTGATAAATTGCAATGATTTCAGTTGTCTCTGTGTTATATACAACAAATAATGAAATATGGTTATCATTATTTCTCGAGACCCATCCATTGACACTGCCAAATCTCATTAGCAGGTGATGTCTATCCAATAAATGTGCCTTTCAGATAATAAAATCCACATAATCATGAAAAAATTACAAAACTTCTTCATTAGGCACTGGATTCTCAGGTTCTAATCAGATTCTTCATTCTATTTTCCTTGGAAGATGAATGAAAACAACAATTCCTTTATTCTACTCAAGAAATAATTATTTGTATCATGATTATTTAGATACATAATGTTACCAACATGATTCGCGGGCTCCTAAGAATTAAAATTCATAAAACGTTCATCATCTTCACGGTAAAAATCCCTAATTGCTTGTATACTAACAAGATTCACATAGTCTAATTTGGAGGATGTGTTCCTTGAATAGATCCTCTGAAAGCAGGGGCATCATGAATTTGTGCACTCGATGTTGCAAATAGTCCAAATTGGTTACTCTCCATATAGGGGAAGAAGTCCTTATAGATGAACACACTCCCATGAGCGAGTAAAACACAGTATAACTTAGTAAATAAGATATCAAATTTTTTGTCCTTTAGTGAAAGATCTTGAGTATCACAATCTTCTTCTTCGCATGAAAATTATAGCGATAATGGTCTATAAATAATCAGTCCCTGATTATTTCTCCTAAACTAATGAGGTAATGGCCATTATCAGTGAATTTGTGAAATGAATGGTCAGGACATTCAATGTCATATATGGTACAACTTGGGACTATATTCTCAAAAAACTACCTCTCATAAAGAATAAGCTACTAGAAGCACTTGATTGGAAACGTATGCATGAGACAGATTTGTAGCATTTACATGAGGACATTTTCAGCATTTTCAGTTCGTTATGAACATGGAGTGTATTAGCATTTACACCTGGACATTTAATAGCGAGCGTAGCTTCATCATTATTTCTTTTTGCCCCGTAAACTTTTCCATAACCACCTGAACTTTCTTCCTCTACAATAAAAGATTCAAACTTTGGCAGTATACGTTAATATGTTTGCACTTGGCTATATAGTTCATATGTATATTCTAAGGGCATATTCATTTGTAGAGATAGAATGTCATAAATGATTGTTTGGAACTTCAGGCATGCACATACATTCACAAAGTTATAACTTGTAAGTTTACGCCTGTACAAATTTGCTTTGAGATATTTGCACAAATACTTGAAATGTAAGGATTATACATGCATATGCACACAAATATATACAGGTTGCTAACATTTTAACGAACATATATTTCAGTGAACAAATCTTTTAGGAAACCCAGAGCCTGGATCTAGGTGAACTCCCTGCTTCGGGCAGCGGGTCGGTGGCCGTTGAAATGAGCATTTAGTTATAAGTGATGATCAGACACAAGGCTGGAATGTTAGTTTCTTTTTACATGGAAGTAGAACATAATGCCGTCTCTCTCACTCATATTTCCTGCTTTGAATACCAAACTTTTACCTTGGACTAGCTTTAGCAATTTGTTTCCCTCCCGAATGGTTCTCTACACTGAAATCACAGGTAATGCAAGTTTGATTATAGTGAGGAGGGTATTTTAGTGAATCTACTTCACTAGAGGGACCCACTTCCAAACTTCTATCTGCAATAGATAAGCCGCCAAACTACTGAATGAACATTTTTAGCATTGTTGTTTATTTCTAACAGGAAGATCTTATTTGGGTTCGCATTCTCAGCTTCAAGAAAATGCCTATGACGACAACAACTATTAGCCAAAAGCTCAACAATTTTAATTGGTATGCCATCTAAAGCTTCCAATTCACACAACTTATTGAAGACTTAAATTACATGGTACATAAACTTTAGTATTCTCAAAATCTTCTTTACCATTTATAGCAATGAAGATTTTATTGGGTAGGATAATGTCTAGATTTATTGTTGCTTAGTTCTAACTGGATTTGTGTGTGTATATGAGTTTTTCTGATATCCTTTGTATTGAACATCATTTCCATGGTCATGCTCCTAAACTCAATTTAGAATACAAAGTCTCTTGCTCAATTTATGTTTTTTTTTCAAAATTTAGTAACATTAGTGTGCTACTAAGTCTGACATTAGTGCAAGCAATTTTTGTTAAAAGAATTTGAAAAGTTGAATTAGTTACAAGACCGACAACTCACTAACACTTAAAAAGTGTTGGACCTCATACAATTACAAAATTACCCTTAAAATACAGATATATCAATTTGTCAGTGCTATCACAATGTAAAAGTATCATATATAACTGTTAAAAATAGTTATATTACCACACAATTACTATCAATGTTATATTATACTAGATCAAGTCACTATTTTATTAGGTACGGGGATGAACCGCACATTAACACATGAAAAATGTTGGATCGCACTTCTATAAAAAAAAGATTTTCACTCTCAAGAAAAGATGGTGAGATGTTATCTTACTTGTATGATTTTCTATCGAATTCAATTAGTGGGTGGTTAAGAAATATTATTCAAGATGAAGCATATGCTACATACGATTATTTTCATAAATTTATATGAGATTAGGTAGAGAACTTACATAACAGGGTGCGAATATGTTTCTCTCTTTAAGAGAGAGATTTTAGGCGCATGGGAGAGTCGAAGGCGATGGATGTTGATATCAAATTAGAGGAGTCCTGGAGTATAGTGATATTCACCAAAGTTACAAACAATGAGGAGGCTATGGCCAAGGATCCTGTGAATTTTGCTAGTGTAGCAGGACCAATATCTGGATCCCTTAATAGAGATAATGTTAGTAATTCAGATCTTTCATACCACGAGGAAGACAATAATAGTGATGACGATGATGATGATGATGATAATGTTGATGAATATGACTGTGATGGTTATATATTTGACGATGATGATGATGATGATTATCTGACCATGAAATCCCAATTTGATAATGTGGACTTGCCACCTGGGGTAGAGGCATCATTTTCTATGTTGAAGGACCCCACTCCCAATGTAAACATTCCAACTTCCATGAGCATTTATGAACATGGAATGGTAAAGGGAATGAGAAGTGGATGCCAAAGGACTCAACTACGCTACAATTCTTGGTATCTATACAAGCTCTGATTTTGAATGCAAAGCCCTTCTTTAATGAGCCTCGGTACAAAGGCATGTATGATGGGGCTGAGGGGAAGATTAAGTCTAAGAGCTACAATGAGGATGTCTTTATTTTATCCTTGAAAACAATGATGTATACCCTGTGGAGGCCCCTAAAGAACTTTATGGACTTTGTTGCTGGTCATTTTTATTTGCGTGCGCATAATATACTATCAGTCTATAGAGCTTACATTAAGGTCGCTGAAGTAGGTTATGTGGTAAATGGAAGAGTCCAGGACGATAAAGATGTTCAAATGAGTGTCTCGCGAGACTTTAAGTAAGTTGTAGGTAAAATGATGAATGGCCTTGTTTCTAAGTTTATAAAGAATGGGGTGATAGACAGAAGAATTTCTCCTTTCAGTATGATGAAGAGAGGGGTGGGGGTCTAAATATTAACAGGAATGAGATTTTGCTTGAAGTTTAGGCCGTTGGACAGGTTTTATTACTTACGCTTTAGACAAAATTGCACATTGTTCTATCGGATATTAATAAATGATACTCGAGGGTTTGACGATGCGGTTTTTAGTGGATATATATACAGTTCAATTCATCCCTAATCATATACTAAATGCTTGTGAATATGATAACTGATTTTTATCAGTTTAAACAAGTAACCAAACACGGGTTTTTGAAGGTATTTAATTTACTAATGACTATAAGGCCTTATCTGTATGTGACACTGAAATTATCGGTTTGAACTGAAATCTCTATACTACTATAAAACTCTTTACAAGCATTTAGTATTCCTAAGAAAATAGCATATCCATGTGATCAAGCTTCCACAACATCTTATCTCTTCCACATCATACGCCATTTAGCTATGAGACTATACGTATTCGAATTCCAAACCTCGATATATTCATCTTTAATAGTAGACGTTGATTGAGTTCCCAAATTAAATCCTCCATTAAAAAAAAATCTTGGTTTTAGATTCTAATGATGCTTGGTTATAGTTCTACAGGGCATTAAATCTTCTATTCAACTGGTCACGAAAATTCAATGTGTTATAAAGAATGTCCTGAGTTTCTAATGATGCTTGGTTTTATTTTTTGAGGTGTTGTGTCTTTGTTGTATTTTTTTAGTATGTTATATTGTGGTTTTAGTTGGAGTCATCTTATATACGCAATCTTCATCAAGAACTTCTATGCACTGTTGGCACAATGTTATGTAAATTTATGTGATTTCACTATACTATTATTTGGTGTCATACCAGCAATATAAAACAGATCAAAGTTCATGTCTAAAATCTTTCCAACTATGATTATGAAATTTGTGGTACCAGTTCAGTATGATTGGGAGTACGCATTTTTTTTACTTATTAATATATATGGTCACGAAAATTACAACGTGTTATAAAAATGTCCTGAGTTTCTAATGATGATTGGTTTTAGTTTTTTATCCATCATGTCTTTGTTGTATTGTGGTTTCAACAAACAATCGTGCGTCAGATGAGATATTAATGACACTATATTATAGTGGAAGAAAGCGTGGTCTTTGATGAAATCATCAAAATATCATTTCAGTGACTTTATCCTTCAATGCCAAACATTTGTCCCAGTTTTAAATTATTTATTTCATTATCTTTTACATGAAATGACATAATTACTTAAGCTACTAGTTACATTACTGGACACATGCTTCCTATTGATGGAGGAATTGTGATTTAAGAAGCTTTATTACTGTCAAACTAAACTTCTTTTATTTTGTTATTTATAGCTATAGAATAAAACTAATATTCTTGAAAGTTTTGTTAGCATATTATGTCAGATTTTTCCCATAAAATTGTCATATGCGATGTTCTCATCTGTCATATTCGTGTAGTGTCGCAAATCTGTATTGTGCTTCATTTTGAATAACCCTTTCTCATTTTTTAAATCTAAATTTTCAATTTCGTTACGATAAAATTCTAGATCATGTCCATTTAAGCAATTTCCATCTCTGCTACTGCGAATGTACAACTATGGATTGAATTTTGACATATTAATGTGATTTGAGTATACAGTTTAAAAAACTCTTATATTTTTTTTATCATATCTCCACATATTAATATGACAAAAGGTGGCATATAAAATTATAGTGCAGGTGAAAAGTCAAGTATGAAAATTATTAAACAAATGTGAACATGTGCATACAACAAATTTATAGCAGTATTTACCTTATCACTAAGCATCTGATCAAAATTAAATGTGTAATTGGTCAATCTGTTGTTCTTCAGGTCACCATACTTAGCAACCCCATATCCCACTGCTTCAGTAGTTTGATCAAGCTCCTCCGTAGTGCACTTAGCACCCTTGCCTTGTTCAACAAGAGCCGCTTTACAACGAGTCCTGGCTTCATCAATTAAATCAACCAATCAAACAACTTCATTACTGCGAGTCCAAAATCACTTTCCATCATCACCAATAACAAGACCAAAGCCCACATGGCTAGCTCTAGGATATGCATTATCTTCAGTAGGAAGACAATATGTGCGTTTGGCGTCAGTGAATACAAAATCAACATTATAAAAAGACTCAAATCAACAAGGTAACAATCAATACATTTTGTTATTCTTGAGTTTATTTTATTGTTAAAACAGGTTGGATTTCATGAATAAACAAAGGAAACTCTGTCGAAATTTTCTGAAATTAATAAGCGTTCTAAATTGATTAAGTCGAATAGACACGCATTTGAAATTTGAGTATTGGTGGGCAAAAAAATAAAACAACTAATAAACACACCAGAAAGCGAATATACATGCATTTTTTGCCCAATTTTTTGAAAATTGTTTACAATTATGTGTTATATAAAAAATATTTTCGACTTAAATTATACACGACTTTATACTTTGAAAAAATGGCAATTCATATGTGGTATTTTACATTGCACTAGATATTTATATATGACGTTTTAAACTTATGCAGGGGAATTTACTTAGAGGCACGTGAAAGGTGCATCGCTATCAGAGAAAACATGATAGTGAACGTAAGCGGGAAGAGGACTTCAATGCATTGTTGCCTAAAATTATGAAGCGATTGTTACTACAGAGGAACACTTAATTTTGATAGACAAATTTAGTTTGGCTGATGCGTCAGCTCGATTAGATTTCATGTAGTTTTGTTTGATGTGAGAAAAAAATGTTGGTGGGAGTGTTGTTGTAATTCTTTGCTAAATGTTATAATCTATAATGTATCAATTGTAACATTGAATGTGAAATAAATGATTATATGCATTTTGGTTTGTGTTTAGATTTATTTGTCAACTACGACATTAATATTAGTTATTAATTTTTTTATTATATGTTTAATTTATGACCATTTATATTAAACCTTCATCTGATGAATTTTTTTACGAACTTTTAAAAATTTTGAAAATTGTTTATCATGACACTTTATAAATCAAATATGACATCTTATAGAGTATGTTATGACCGTTTTTCGTAGCAGATATGACATTTTTGAAAAAAAAATCATATATAACCGTTACCTAATATGACACTTTTAATGAGTATCAATTATGACACCCAAACTTATAACGCTTTTTATTGAAAAATAAAGTTTCACAACATGTGTTTTATGACACTTAAAAACGTCATAAAAAATATTTTTTTCTTGTAGTGATATTTCTTGTGGAAAACGGAGTTGAAGAGTCCTTTAAATAGAAAACTAAAGGCAACATGTCATTCGAGTGAGACACGTCGTCGTTTAAAGTATCGGGCGACATATAATCTCGTTTAAACTATATACAGTATCGTTCGAACAAGACTAAAACTCCACTCCAACACTTAGAAAATATTTTGTGTAAAATATACCAAACTCCTAAATGAATTATTAAGAAATTCAAAACGCAAATTTACCATATTTATTTCGCGAAGGCTTGATTATTGACGAAACTTGATTTTCGGACCTGTCTCACTGCGTATTTGATCCTGAACATCTTCAACGGTTGTAGTGGTATACGACATATTTAATTGTAATGGACAATGTCCTTACAAATGGATTTTGATTGAACTCAAATGGTATTATATAGAGAATTTAATCAAAGGTCAAAGTTTTCAAAGCCCTGGGTCAAAATTCGAGAGGTTGACGACACGTGTGGTCAATGTGCGCGAGTGAAGTCAAAATCACCACTTGGTAACTTTGACTTAGCGTGTGAGAGCGCGTGCCAAATCAAAAAATTATACCAAAAAAATTCAAAAAATTTATTTTATTTTCTAGTCAAAATGGTATATTATAACACTCTGTTTGTATAACTAGAAAGAAAATTAAACATAACCCCTAAAATAAAATTTAATCCTTAAAAATTATTTTTGTACATAAATCCCTGAAGTTTTTCATCTTCTGTATTTTCACCCCCAAACTTTTCTATCATTTTTTTACATTATTCGGAATAAAAAAGTCTTTTAGCACAAAAATTGACAAGTTAAGGAACTTGAGTAATAAAGTTAAAACTCTATTTGAATTTTTACCCCAATATTTATTTTTCTACACAAGTTTTAAAGCATTACCGCACTTTCCAATATTCCACAGACCCTATTCTTACACCAAAATACATTTTTCTTTATCAAACTTACATGAATTACCACCTTGACTTAAAATAACTCCGCGGAACTTTTCAAAGCCCTAACAATAAGTAGGTGATTTTTATTTAGTATTATTTTCACGCAATGCTTCTGATTACGCCTTTTGTTGATATCACTATGTGATAGACTTAGTATATCATATTCTCAATGATGAAATCATTTGAGAAGTTCAACTGTTTACGTATAATTTATTCAAAATTTAACGATGATTATGCACTCATGGTATTTCATATGATGCCAATTTTAACCATTTATATTGTAGCATACATTATGAGTAGGGAATAATTTTTCGTTACACCTACGATTGTATTATTTGGCCTGTAGGACTCAGATGATTGAGGGTTTACTATTGGTACCATATGGACTATCTTTACTTTACTTAGCACGGTTACTTTTATCTACAATATCGAGATTTATTGTCTCCAATTATTTTTGGACTCACATTATTATATGTATGGCTATTACATAAAAACCTTTAAACGGATAATTATGGATTATTCGTTTAGAAACTATTCATAACCATTAACATTTCTAGCCCCATATTTCTATATTTTTAGATGTATCAATCCATGAACAAACATGTCATCTTATCCTAACGTTGAATCCATTTCATATTGATTTTCATATGGTAACTCATCAAAATCGTATTTTGAGCTGTATATAATAAGAATTATCTATCGACAATTTTACTTACGTTTTTTTAATTCTAGATGGACCCAGGCAATAGAGAAGACAACATCTCCCTGACCCCGAATAAATATAATGCATCATCTCGTGTTACGCTAGTAATTATATATGCTTGGAAAATGAATTGCAGTACCAAAGACCCCATTATAATTTCCTATGCTACTACGTATAAATGAATGTAATCGGTATTGTATTAGGTCACATGTAGTACTTTTTAATTCTCTTTGTTTTTACTTTTCTTTTATGGATTATGTAATAAATAGAGCCTCTATTTAATATAAGTGTAATAAATAATGGTATTTTGATACGTTACTTCATATTAATATTATTCAAACTCCTTGTTATCAATATTATTCATGCTTCTATTATTTAAATTATTTTCACTCAAACCCATAACCCTTATCACTCCGGATTATTCGGGACGTGACATGATTAACCCACACTATATAAATTTAGGTTGTTAGTCATATCATCCAAGTATGATGCAAAGACAGAACCCATGAACCATATAAAGCAACACCACGCATCCTTAGACATCTACTCCATTTGCGGAGGAGATGCGCAATCTAGAATTTTTCAGCACTCTGACGAGTTCGCCTCATGTTTGGTGCATGGGACACCCTCGAGGGAAAATAACAAAATTCAAATAGTTGGTTGATTTTTGCATTAGGCCAATAAAAGAGGGTGTCTCATCTATAAAGCGTGAGGAAAATGGATGACAAAACCACTAGAGAGTATAAAACCAAATTCAATAATGGCAAACCTGAGGTCATGGAATACAAAGAGAATATTTCCATAAACTTTATAATTAGTGGTCTACAACAAGAAAAGTTACATTATTCTATGTCCAGAGAACCCCTAGCCATAATGTTCAAGCTCCTAGAAAAATTTGGAAACATTATGAGCGAGGAAGAATCCATGGAGACCATACAAATAGGCAAAGCCATGGCTAAAGTCAAAACGTGCTTAATGATACGGGACAAGATTGTTATACCATATTATGAAATGATACTTCATTACATATGGACCCCAATCCCTGCTTAAGTCTTGTTAGCACATGAGCTCGGCTGGTCCGGACTTCATCCATCTCACCTGCTTAGATGGGAAAACTGATAGCTTGTCATTTGGGCAACTGAAGAACAACATTCATCTAGATTTTTAGGTGGTTGACATATGCTAAGCCCCACACTTGATGGTCAAAACCCTTAAATAACTTAAAAGGTGCTCCACTAATCTAAGAGGCCCGCACCTAGCCCGTGATGGCTAGCAAAATTATTCCTTCAAGATATTAGAGGTAACCAACTAATTTCAGATATAGACTCATTTAATTTTAGATTAAGACTTTTAACCTACATATACAAAACATCCTTATTGACTGAAACGTTAGATGCGATTGTATCCTTAGGGACAGTTCTAAGAGTAATAAGTCACCAAGTGGACATTAGCCAATCTTAAAGGTTGAACCACATATATCTCATTGTTAATCCTCCTATTCGCGTCCCCTTCTTGTATTTACTTTCGACCTTTTATTTTTATCTCAGATTTTTTTATTCTATAGCTGAGACATCAATTGAATTCCATTTTTAGACAATAATAGAATGGCGTTGTCTTTGTGAAACACCTAAAATCCTAGTTGTTTCTCAACCAAATCTTGATTCCTAGTTGTAAAAGTGTCAAGTTCCCGGTTAAAATTCTCTAAATTCTATTGCATACCCATTTTTACCAGTAAACTTCTTGCCTAAAATCCGCATATTATAGTCTTACCTACAAGCTCTACGTAAAAATCTATCAAATAATTCTCTATTACCAAAATCCAAGAAATTATACCATACACTATTTTCCAGTGACTATACTCTATTTTTCTAGATACTCTTGTGACAATGGTCGAACGCCTAGAAAGTAGCAGGGAAAAGGAAGACGCACCACTATCCACTCCTATTGGAATAGAAAACGTGGTTGGATTCATGCACGGCTTAGTTAAAAGCGAGGAAGCTATGCAAGAAAACATGAAATATCTCACACAAAGTGTACTATCCTCACAAAGAAGAGAAGATTCACCTCCAATCACCCTGGCCTCGGAGAGAGTTTTAGGCAAACAAAAAGAAATTCCCCCACTTGCTCTTATCGAGATAGGAGACAAGATAGATGAGGTAAAGCCTTGGAAAATCCCAAAAGGTTAATTTTAGGGTTTGAGATGAGGAAATCTGCTCGGATTCAAGCATCCAAACTCGAAGAACCATCTTATTATCCAAGAAGAGCCTCCACTGTTTAGACTACGGCATAAGATGAATAAAAGTGTGAGATTGGATCCTAGATGAAGAGATAGTTCAAACGGATATGCCAATGCATCTAATCGGCGTAAGCATGTCAGCCAAAAGAAAGAATGCTCGGCAAAGAGTCATAGATGACCTAATACAGTAGCTTAGATGCTCAACCATGAAAATGATCTATCAAAAGGATAGAAGACCATTTGGGCAGCCCGGTTAAAATAAAAAATCCATTACAAAGAAGTTTTGTTCAGCGATCTCCATTCACAGCACATGTGATCAGTTATCCCATGCTAGAAAATTTTTCTTAACCAGTGATTACTCCCACATACGAAGGAAAGTTAGATCCAATATTACATGTGGATAAATACCAAGATGCATGTGACATATTATCTATAGCTGATGAGATGTGCTGCTAAAACATTTTGAGCACTCTCACTGGCCTTGTTCAAATTTGGTACAATGATTTTCCCCGGGGGGAATCTTCGAGTTCAAACAATTGACCGACCTCTTTATAAATATTTTTTTCTTCAAATAAAAACCTAGAAAAAGGGTGGCTCACTTGTTAAGCATCTGTCAATGTGAGGATGAAATGTCAAGGGAGTACATTACTAGTTTTAATGCTGAGAAATTGGAGGTAGTGGATTACAATGAAAAGGTGGCCATGACAGTGATCGTGAGTGGATTATTACCAAGGAAAACTATTCGAGACCCTAGAGAGATATCCTCCCAACCACATGGCTAAGTCAAGTAATATCATGAATGCATAAGAGCCAATGGGTTCAAAGTAGTTAAGCTATAAAAATATCAAAGAAAATAATAGTTTGGTGAAGAAGCCCAAAAAGGTCCCTAAAGGGTCGAACAAGAAGAGGCCATACCAGAAATTTAATGGATAACTCCCTTAACAATAGGGGTACATCATATCCTTAATGAGATTCAAGGAAATGGTTAAATGAAGTGGCCTGAGAAGATGGGAACTCTTAGTGGAAAAAGAGATAAAAGAATGTTTTATAAATTTTACAAAAACCACAAACACAAAACGAAGGATTCCTTAGCCTTGGAAGATAAAATTAAGACCCTTATTAAGAAAGGAAAATTCAATAAGTATATAAATATGATTTACAAACCATCACAGGCCAATGAAGAATGGAATACTAAAAGGAGATCAAAATCACCACGTACCAAGAACCAAGATTAAAAGAGAGCTCGAGAATGTCAAGATGAGGAGGGCCCTGACCTCCTACCTCAACTTATAAAACCTATGAAAGAATTGAACATGATCAATTTCGAATTGTATTTCATTGCAAAAGGAGACTCTAGTGGAGGTGATGAACCAGCTAAAAGGAGAGGTACCTCAATAAGGCGAGACTTTTTCAATAACAAAGATATTAAAGTGGTAGCAATAGTAAATACACATCCTTGCAAGGTCACTAAAAAAAGGTTAATCATACAATTATATAGGGATGACCTCTCAAGATTATTGTATCCTGCTGATGATCCACTGGTAACCACCATGATGAAACGTGGTAAAAATGTGCAAATGATCATGTTGGATAATGGGAGATTGACCCATGCCATGTTCTATGACATCTTAAGAATTTTGAAGTTGTCTAATAGGAAAATAGAATCGTATCACTTCCCTCTAATCGAATTTTTAAGAGAAAAAGTATACCCATCGGGTACCATTGAGTTGGAAGTTATGGTAGGGAATTGGCCAATTTTCATAATCGAGAAAATCGGATTCTTTATCCTTGACGAGAATATCTCATCAGCCTATAATATAATCTTTGGAAGAGTTGGTTTGAAGAAATTTGATGTTATTGCCTCTACTGTTCACCAATGCCTCATATTTACCACCAATTACGACATCAAGGTGGTGAAAGGAAACTAGGTGGAAGCATTCGAGTGTTATTTCACCTTGGCCAATGAGGAGGAAGGAAATAAGTTAACCCAAACATATCAGATCAATATATTAGATCCTCCAGATGAAGATAGGTTGATAGCTAGAAAAGCCATTGAAGAAACCAAACCAATGATATTAGATGATGAGGACCTAAGAGGACGACCCAGATTGACTCATCCTTGGAACCAACTCTCAAGAAGTAGCTGACGGAATTCCTCCGAGATAGAAAGAATACATTTTCTTAGAGTCACAAGGATATGCCTAGAATAGATCCTTTTATTATCTTCCATGAACTCAAAATAGTTAAAGAAACCTAGCCAATCAAATAAATTAGGTGTGTTTTCTCATAAGAGAAAAATATGGCAATACAAGAGGAAATGATCAAATTAAAGAAAGATGGGTTCATTGAAGAAGTGATGTACCCTGGATGGATGGAACATCTGGTCATGGTGTCGAAGAAAAATGAAAAATTGAGGTTTTGCATAGACTTCATAAATATGAACAAAGAATGCCCTAAGGATTATTATCCTTTACTACGAATAGAACAATCGGTGGGTGCGATAGCTATTCATGAGCTATTGAGCTTCATAGATGCATACTTAAGTTATATCCAGATAAAAATGAAGACAGCAGATAAGGACTAGTCGAGGTACTTTTTTCTATAATGTTATGCCTTTTCGACTAAAAATATAAGTGCCACTTTCTAAAGATTAGTGAATAAATTATTTGAAAAATAAATAGGGAAGAACATAGAGGTTTATACGGATGACATGCTAACCAAAAGCATCAAAGAATATGACCACATAAAAAACCTTGGACAGACATTCAATGAGCTCAAAAAATACCAGATGAAGCTAAATTCAGCTAAATGTGTGTTTAGAGCTAAGGCTGGAAAATTTCTATGCTTCATTGTGAACCAGAGGGGCATAAAGGCCAACCCTAATAAGATCCAAGTGTTGATTAACTTGCAGCGTTCCAATAGTGAAAAATAAAGAAAAAGTAGCTCTAAATTTATTCATCCCCAGAGCCATGGGTAATTGCCTCTAATTCTTTAAAGTTGTTAAAAACTCTTTTGAATGAATAGAAGAATGTCAAATATTTTCCCTGAGCTAAAGAGATGCATAGAAAAGACCCCAATTTTGTCAAGGCCAATCCTAAGAGAAAAGAGTTACGTATAGTTGGTAGTATCAGAATGAGTTGTTAGCTCAGCCTTAGTAAAAAATGAACAGGGAATTCAGAAGTCAGTGTATTATAAGACCAAAGCCTTTGCGAAAGAAAAAGATTAGATATTCTAGAATGGAGAAGCTAGCCCGAACACTGATAGTTGCATCCAAACAAAATGAAGCAGTCCTTCCAATCCTGCTCCATAGTTGTTTACACCGATCTTCTATTTTGACAAACTATCCATAAACTTGAAAATTTTAAAAGGTTGATGTCATGGGCGATAAAGTTGTGAGAATATGAAATTTCATATGAGCTAAAAACTGCGATCAAAGGCTAGGCTGTAGCATATTTCATCGCAAAATTCACCTATGAAGAGAAGAGAGTCATGGAAACCACATCTTTATTTCCGACTGAGCAGATTCAATCACTAGAAGAACAATTTGTAGTGGTCCCAGACGAATAGAGCCAATGCCCCAAAGAATCCCCATCTAAAAACAACCAACCTAGCTACTATAAGATGTTTACTTCCATATTGTTCAATTATGGTTCTCTTGTAGAAAAATATTTTAATAGTGAACTTCTAGCATAAAAGGTTTTCCTAGAGGATTGGTGTGTGCTAATGGTAGTGGAGTTGGCTTGATAGTTAAGACGCCCAATGGAGATGAAGTAGAATATGCTTTGTGATTAAAATTTAAAGCATCCAATAATGAGGCAAAATATGATGCTTTAATTTCTAGATTGGAGTTGGCTATATCACTTGGAGCTGAAAAAATTAGAGCTCACAATGACTTGCTGCTCATAGTTAACCACGTATTGGGAGAATGTGAAACAAGAGAGGAAGCATCCTGAAGTACCTTGTCAAGGTACAAATTTTAATGCCGAAGCTAAAGTAACTCCGCGTGATTAGAATCCTAAGAGGTGAGAATACTTAAGTAGACACATTAGGTCATTTGGCATCAGCTACCAGAGCCGATCTTAGAGGAACCATTCCTATAGAAATCCCGTTACATAGGATCAATGATGCTGAAGAAATAAACCTCGTTGAACTAACCAAGTTCCTATTATGAATGGATGCAATCATCAAGTACTTAGGGCAAGGCATTCTACCGAATGATCATAAGGAGGTAATTAGACCCTGTTACAAAGCTGCTAAGTACGGAATGGAAAAGGGGATATTGTACAAAAGAGGCTTCATAGTTTTAATGATGAGATGCGTACATCCCATGGAGGTACCAAATCTAATCAAAGAAATATATGAAGTTTCTTACGGGGGTTACGCAGTAGGATGAACGTTGTTGAAAAGAATAAACATTCGAAGGTATTATTGGCTGATGATGGAGAAAGACTGTGAAGGATATACTCAACAGTATGATAAGTGCTAGAAGTTTGGAGTAGTAAAAAAAAGAGCAGGTGCTGAACTGGCACCAAACACATGTCCTTGGATTTTTTCTATCTGGGGTATGAATCTAGTCAGCCATCTACCAAACACAAAAGGAAGATTCATATATTTGATGTAGAAGTGGATTAATTCACGAAATGGGTGGAGGTCTAGCCTATTATTGAGATGACCAACGCAAAAGTCTTCCAATTCATCTGAAAGAATGTGATCACGAAATAAAAAATATCTCACGCATTCATTACTAACCTTGGAACTCAGTTTGATAATGATAATTTTCAAAAATACTATGACAAAGAAAAAATTAGAAAGTTGCATTCATCACCAGCTCATCCATAATGTAACGAACATACGGAGGTCACAAACTGAACTAATTTAAATGGGATAAAGAGGAAGCTTGAACTAATTAAAGGTAATTGGATAAACAAGCTATAAAGACTGCTCTGGGCATACTGAATAACTCCACGGACAATAAAAGGTAAAACACCTTTGATGTTGGCCTTTGGAAGTAAATCCATGGTTCCAATGGAGATCATCCTACCAAGTCACTTAGTGCTAAACTTTGATTTTCCTAGAAACGACTTTACGATAAGACTAGATTTAGAGCTGGTAGATGAAGTCAGGGAGGAAATCGCACTAAGACTATCACCATATCAGTAGCGTACGACTAAATTCTACAACAAAAGAGTAAAGTCGAGCACACTTAAAGAAGGGGATTAGATCCTAAATAAAGTCACACAAAAATCCAACAACGTGGATGACAATTAGCATGGTCCATATCGCGTGGCCTAAGTGACATGGCCCGGAACTTATCACAATGAAACATTAGAAGGAGAACCATTTAAAAATCCAAAAATTTAGAGCACCTCCAAAAATGTTATCACTAGTAACTATTAATGGGATTCATCAAAGTTGTACTAAGAAGTATCATGAGTAGTAACATGTTTTATAAAAACATATGTTATCTTTATAGTCCTTATTAAATCCCACCCAATTGATCAAATGCACGTCTTTGACAGCAAGAAAACGCACTTTTTGGGGAGGATGTGTCGACAAGATCCTATCTTATATCAACCATACAGTTGTAAAGGAATGTATTTGAATGCACCAAATAAACATAGATCATTTCAGCCAAGGCCAACCCAAATGATCTAATGCACGTCTTTAACTTCAAGAGAAAACATTTTTTTGGAGAGGATGTGTCGACAACATCTGATCACACATCGTCCATACATTTGGAAAATCACACCTTTGACTGCACTAAATAAATATAGATCAGGTTGGCTAAGGCCAACCTAATTGATCTAAAATATATTTCAAACAAAGTTCATCTTATACCATAAAAAATAGCAAGTTATATGCAAAGAAACATAAGAATATGGCTCCATAAATAATGGTTGGTAAAATGAACGCACATAAAATAATCATAAAGAGCATAATAAGTAAAGATAAGACATTGGATATTTTATACTAACCAAAATATTATGATTACTATTTTTAGGAATTAACTTTTTTAAATTACATTTGATCCAAAAAAATATACAAGCAAAAAAGAGTAAAGCTAAGAAATAGTGCCAGCATCTTTGGAAGAAGATTTTTCCTTCTCAATAGCTTATATGGGAGCAGTCCTTGATGCACCAGTAGCTTCTTCACCCTCCACTACTTTGAAAACTTAGAGGTCATCCTCATAACATGATTCATCAGCTCTGAAGGCTACCTCCTCGTTCTCATCTGTGGCTTTAGATTCATCATCATCGTTGGCCTATAACACGACGACTTCAACGATGTTTAGGTATTCATGGGCTACTCCCTTTTTTAGTTCGTCATAGCCTTTAAAGAAGGAAATGTTGGTATCAACAATGTATTCCTCAAAGGTTTTAAAGGCCTTCATAACTTTTTCACCTACTATAGAGAAAGCCACCTCATCTTCAGTAAGATTCACTTATATTGCCTCAAGCTATTCATTAGCATCTTTGAGATTACTCTCCAATTTTTTGAGCTCTTCCACTTAGCGGACCACAAACTCACCACAGTCCTGCAGCTTATTTTGAGCCTTTGTTAGATCAACCTAAAGGTATTTCACCTTTCTCTCAAGTTATTCCTTAGTGGCCCTGAGATCATTGCAAGCATTTTCACCAGTCTTTGCTTTTTTCCTCAGAATGTTAGGAGTCGTGTTACTCCGCAAAATAAATAATGAAATAAGTCAAAGTTAATAAGCTTGGCTAGCAAGAGTATAATGAGGAGATAATCGGACTTATTTTGTAAGCTTTATGGGATGTAAAACTCCACAATATGTCAACATCCATGCTCCGCATAAAACAAATGTTAGGACTATATCCTACGTAGCCCAAAACAACGAGGGTATTGGAGACATTAAGAAGTGTAGCATTGGTATCCACCATCATCTTGTCCTTATCAATTGGAGGGTCCAATTATAAGGTATCTACAGGGTCGTGTTGAGAAAAAGAATCAACTTGGTTAACCAGCCATTGAGTCATTTGCTTGGTTATCTTGGGATCCTTGAGGAAATGATCTTCTAGTGGTCTCTTTTTTTACCTCTGCTAACCTTTAGAGAGTTTCCCTATACCCTTATCGATAGATTTCTTCTTTGTGTCCTCATTAGCTAATCTTGCAGCCTCAGCATTGGTGTAATACCCGTGCCCAAGATTTTATCCCTTTCCCAGGTAATTTGTAATTGTGGGTAACACTTTGGTAATTAGACTAATAATAAATGTATTTTCGTCTATATTTGAATGGTCATGTTGCCTTCGTGGAATTAATTAGCAATTGAATAGCCAAGATTAAAATATAATTTAATTTAGTCGTTCAAACGGGTATGAGAGTCATTCTAACGAGATCCTCATCTCATTTAAACGAGGTCGTATGGTTTTAACGAGGTTCCTTACTTGTTTGAATGGGCTTCTAATGAACTTTTAACGACCTTCCCCTACATAGGATTGTCCCACCTCATTGATAGTCATTCGAACCAACTATTTAGAAAATCTTTATTTCGTCTTCTCCTTGTATTGTATCAACATATGGGCCATTGGATTAATGAGGTGTCGATTTGGGGTTGAGGTAGATCTAAAAACGTGTTTAGCATGGTTTTTCCCTAGGATAGAATCATTTTTAAGGGTTTTATGGGTTATTAAAGACAGAGAAGTTGTGGGTTCTTGCCAACCATTTTTCATATTAGCCATAGCTTCTCTCTCTTATTTCAAGACCCCTTCTTCCTCCCCAAACCATTTCCACCATAGTTACACTATACCTACACCATTTTAACGCTATTTCTAAGGTTTATTTTTCCTCTTCAAGACTCATTCAAGTAGAAGTTGGGTTGAGTGGATCAAGTAAGAGCATTCAAGATAGCTTTGGAGTGATTTTGAATAGATTTAGGAGTATTTTGGAGTTTTTTGCTTTCATCTTTATATTCTTATTTTTTCTCCTCGTCAAACCTTAAGGTAGGTTTTTTTCTATCTAAGCTTTGGGGATTTCAAATTTTGCAAATGTATAGGATGCATGCAAGATATGATTTAACGTTAAAAATGATGATGTTTTCTAGTATGTTCAAGTCTTCTAAAAATGGAGTTTTAAAGAGAATAAGACCTAAATGAGTTTTGAAAAGTAAATAGTATTTTTATCTTGAAATATGAAGTGTTAGAATGTCAAATGTAAACTAATGATAATATCTATTTTAGTTTCATATTAGAGGATTTCTAGGCTTGAAATCCTCCTAATTATGTGTAGAAATATGTTGAATGTTGGTAAGAGACATTTAGACTTGCTAAATAATGTTTAAAAATGGGTTTTTATGAGAAAGTATGGAAGTTTGGAAAAACAACCCTAAAATATGTTATAAATATTGTTAAGAATGATAAAGAAACAATATTTGAGGCTATATGTGATAAGAGGGCAAGGCAGTTGACATTTTCCTAAAATGGCCTTCAAAAGAATAAATGTATTTTATGTAGAAAAATGTTAAATGATGAGGCATAATATTTAAACATAAAATCATAAAATGATGGTTTTGAATTGAAATGTTGATTTTAATGCCATAATGAATTAAGTATGTTTTTCACAAGGTTATGATGAATCGAGGTTAAAATGATAGTTTTGATAAAATTGAGGCTCTTGGTGGTCGAACTTTCTCAATAGACCTTATCAGTCGATTGTTGTGAAAAATGGATAAAGTTGATATAATGGCATGTTGACAACATGAAATGGTGATATGAATCGTATAAATAATACAAAAAGTAAAATGACGGAATATTATGGACATTAGAAAAAATGTTAAAAGACATTAATATGGACTCGAATGACACCGATAATATTTAAGAAGGGCTCGAAGCCTTGGGTTGAAAAATCTAAAACTTCTTGCCAGAGCATATGGTAGCATAGCCAGGGGTGTGGAGCCCAATAAAGTATATAGATATTTTGAAGATTTCGAGAAAAGATAATGAAAAAGGAATTGATTTTGGTTGTACTCGAAAATGTAAATAAGTCAACCTAACAAAACTGGATAAAAAGGAGACTAAGAAATAAAATATTATTAATTAGTCTCTAGACCTAGTAAAGGGTAGTATAAAATGGTTAAGTGTGAGTATGAACACATTTCTCGGGTTCATTGCCTTGTATTTTCTTTAATACAGTCGAGATTGTAAAAAGTTGTCGAAATCTTTAAAATACATGTTATAAGTATAGTAATTTTGTAGAAAACGTATAGCTTAGCATTACCCACAACACTGAGTGTCTGCTCACCCCCGCCTTTTATGGTAAAAAAAACACCCCACCTCACCATAGGTACATCAATTAAGGACGTCCGGAAGGATGCCGGTAACCCCTGAGGGCAATCATAATCATTATAGGTTTTGTCACTTTAATTGAACTACATTTAAAACATTGGAATTTGGGACATTTAAATATTGTAATTCAGGACTTTGTCCATGTGATGTAATAATACAGGGATAACTAGGATTTACTTCTCATTTAATTAGTATTGTTGGATTAACTGGGTTTTCCTAAATAAACCTTGCAAATTAACTTAATTACATAAAGTGGTCACTTCGTTTCTCAAATTAAAATCGATAATTGAATCCTAAATAATAAAAATTGGACTCAACCACCCCTAACTCCTTGATTCGGTCCGAGTTGACCCAATAGTGACCCAAAATCGGGTCGAGACATTACAAATGGTATCAGAACGATAGGATCCAAGGGTGTGACAGAGTGTTTATGCTTTCTTAGTATACTTTCCTTATACATATTCGTGTAGTTAAACTTTATTTACTATTTAAGTAAATATCTTTCGCTATCTCTTTCATTCGTGTCATTATTTATTGAAATCTCCTTTCTTGTGTGGATGCCTCCACATCGTGATATGGCTAGTAGGTTGGGTAATAAAGACCTTAGAAGCATGGAGCAAGCCATGCGCTACCTTGGAAACTCCCTCTCGCAACAACAGAGGGCGAACCGTAATTGAACGATTGAGGACATTACCTTCGCTTCCATCCTGAAAGAGTTCATTAGGCTATACCCACACACATTTAATGGGGCGGATAACCCCAGTGCTTTAGAGGACTAGCTCAATAAGTCAATCGAGTCTTGGAGTTCTTAATGTGACAGCTAGGCACAAATCAAGATAACTACATTCTAGGTTACAAAGTAAGCAATATGCTGGTGGAGAACCTACTATGTCGGTATGAAAGAGACCATAGAGTAGGGTAGGTTTAGATTTTCCTTCCTTTAGCACTACTTTCCCCAGGCATTTAAAGATGCCAAGAAGGACAAGTTCCTTCATCTGATGAAGAGGAAGAATTTATTGAATGAGAACCTGATTAAATTTGAAAGTGTGTGTAAGTATGTGGAGGAAGTCCAAAGGGATGAGACTAAGAAGATGAGGTTGTTCATCAAGGGACTTAATCTAGGTATTCAATAGATCCTGGCAGGTATGGATCTGAAAAACTTGAGGTCAGCGATGAACAAGGCTATCAAGTTTGAGTTAGATGCTCAAGATGGCAAGGCCATCAATAAAAAGAATATGGAGACAAGTGGTTCCATGAGTAGTGGTTATAAGAAGTCCAGGAGCAGGGCTCAAGGCTTCTTTATGAAGCTAAAGGTTGCTATGGATGTTGGTTCTGTGACACCCCGCCTAATTAAATACCGGGCGATCACTCCTTTATTAAATTAAAATCAAGGTGAACAGTTGGTTCATTCTTAGCATCACTGTCGTAAAAATAACTTTTCTAAATTTAACACCCTATTTAATTAAGCTAAGTGTCAAAACCATTTTTAAACATTACTTTCCAAATTTTATTTTGAAAATAAAGATTTAATTATCTACAACAATTTAATATTTAAAGAATCACACCACAATAATCCTGGAACATATAATCCAATTAATTTAAACATTTAACAACTAAATCCCAGCATTTACAACTTAAAGTAAAACATGCATGCTGCATAAATCCCAAAGTAACAGTACTAGAAATAATTGAAATACAAATGTCCTAATAAAACAGATAAATAGAGGAAAGGGGGACACATGCCCAATAAGGAGAATGATAGAAGTGGAATCAAGTAAATGAAATCGTCTAAGCAAGTGGGTTGCAACTCCCACCTAAGCTGCAGAACGTTCCTTCCAAGGGATCCTAAACAAGATGCCCCTGTGGCTGGGCACCTGTAATATATACATATATATACAAGAGAGAAAGAGGAATAGAAACGGGTCAGAGACCGATAGTGTATATGATTTAAAAATTCGTTTAGCAAGTATTTAAATTGATATAGTCCAATGCAACAACATATTAGTGCGACACTCTCTTGAGAAATTCTCACCTCCCTTCTAATGTGAACTCCTATCGCACTAACCTTCCCAAGGGTTTATCTCATCATATATCACACTATCTTTCCCCAAGGATTAAACTTATCTTAGGTAAAACTCAAGATTTAAGATTTAACAACATCATGGTTTAAAAGGATAATTTCATTTAGTACCAAAACGCTCATTTTAACTTTATTGATTCATAAAGTTTTTCAATATCATTTTATACTTTTCAAAACAAGTATTCCAATTTGAGTCATTATACATGTCTTACTTACCATAACACAGTAGGCAGTTTCCCAAATTTCAGAAGTTCATATATATATTAAATACTCGTATAATATATATATTCTAAGAGCACCTCACATAAAAATTATGGTGTGGGTATACTTTGCTATCCAATCCCCGTATCAATCGTACTAAAGGGAATACAAGTTCGAAATCACTCTCGAACTGTATAAATACATACACAAACAATATTGAGGCGATGAATAGTTTCCAAGTTCAAGAGGTCAGTACATACTCTCACGTCTCTTAGGACCGTGACTACCGATTAGATAGCCTATACCTAGGATTTCTATCTTCGAGGGTACGAGTAAATATCCCCCATAAGGCACACGGGATAATATTGTCCCAGCGCGGAAACCTCAGGGATTGCAAGTAGCGCGGGCATGATTTTCACAAGTATATAATATATGCATACACAATAATATAAATATAACACTTTTATTATATCAATTTAGGTTTATCCAATAACCCACATTCACAACATTTATCCTTATTTTCCCATTATTATTTATCAAGTATAATGGTTCGTTTCTAACTTTAATTCGAAGGTTTTTTCCAACTTACTACGTAACCCTCATAGACTCTATTCTTCCAAATGTACAATTCAGTAGGTATCCATTTATGTTCCAACGTAACTCTCTCTTACGTGCCTCTCCCTTTTAATATATACTTACATTGTCCCTTATGCAAAATATCCCAAAAATATAGATTTCGCCTTACATTAAAGGTCTCTCTTCATTAATGAATCTTACTGATCATCATTATCTCCCAAATTATGTTAACAAGGATGTCTAAGGAGTTTTCTTTATTTTGAATCAATTCAACAATTTTAAAAGGGGAAACTTAAGTCTCCCAGGAGGGGTCGATCGATCGAGGTTAGGGGCTCGATCGATCTAACCTTCGATCGATCGAAGCTCTGGGCTCGATCGATCGATCAAATAGGTATTGCGATTTCTGCAGTTTTGCAGTTACGGGTTCTAACACATATCTTCATCCAAATTCAAGTTTTTCATTCCCAAACGTCCAAAGATTTATACTACTAACATCCTAACATAATATTATGCATTTCCTACGTAAAACATGTCAATTTTCGTCACTAAACATGAATTAACAAGCCAAAATTCATTTAAAACTCAAGAACCCTAGAAATCTCTTAATCATTGTTCTAATCTGTTTTCCCAGAATCTCCTTATTAAGGAACATCAAAATTTCTTGGTTTAATTCTCCACATCACCAAAGGTTTCCAGAATATCATTTAGGTCATCACTACATGCAATTTCCTATCTCAAATTGGGTTTTTCCTTCCATGCAATTCATCCTAATAATTCCTAAACCAATATAAAAGATGCATCAATGAAATAAGCAAGATAAACACTTTCCTGGGATTTTCAAAAATCTGGTTTGGTGTTGAATTTGGTGTGGTTGTGTTCCCCGTCTCGCGATCTACGCGTTGGCGATGGCGGCGGTGCAAACGGGTGAGTTTTAAGCCTTGGAATGCCTTGAGAGCTCTCTCCTCTCCTCTCCAATGGCCATTCTAGTGTTTTGAGTTATCTAAACCTAGGAGATAACCTTGGGTTTAATTACCCAAAAATACAAAAGGACTAAAATGCCCTCCCGCGATACTAATTAGGCCTAAAAACGCTCCGAGACCCAAATCAAACCCCTGGGTATAATTTTCTGACTATCTCGACCCTTCTGTACGCGTTGGCGCACTCAAAATGACCATACGAACAACTTATAAAATATTTACTTTTATTTGTCAATATTTAGTCCCGAAGCGACACGGGCGTGTCCCGACTCAAATTTCTAAAATTGTAATTTTATTCACTCGTGACATTTAATATGACCACTATTATATATTACTTTGCTCATTAGTAATATTCAACAAATTTTCCCATAATTACTTACTCTCATCACGTTAATAATTATAACATAATTAAGTTTCGGATTTTTATTAATTAATTAATTCACATTAAATTTAATAAATCCCCAAATTAATATAGCATAAAAATACGGGGTATTACATACTTCCTCCCTAATAACGAAATTTCGTCCCGAAATTCAAAACATAAGGCATACCTGGTAAGAACAAATCTGGATATCTCTCACGCATATCGGCCTCGCGCTCCCAAGGGGATTGCTCCACGTTATGATGCTCCCATTGGACCCGTACAAGTGGAACTATCTTCGACCTCAATATCCTCTCAATATAGTCTAGGATAGCCATCGGTCTCTCCTCGTAAGAGTTGTCAGGCTGCAAGTCTATCTCATCTATCGCGATGTGAGTATGGTCCATATCATCCCTAAGATACCGTCTCAACGACGAGATGTGGAATATATCGTGAATGCGATGTAAATGCTCTGGTAGTCCCAATCTATATGCTACCGGTCCAATCCTCTCGATAATGGGAAATGGTCGCACGTACCTCGGGGCCAATTTCCCTTTCTTCCCGAACCTCATCACTCCTTTCATAGGAGATACACGCAGTAACACTTGGTCCCCCACATTAAACTCTCGGAAGAACCGTTTCGCATCGGCGTAGCTCTTCTGCCTGTCCTGGGCTACTCGAATGCGACTCCTAATCATCTCTATCCTCGCGGAGGTTTCCTGAATTACCTCTGGTCCTAGCAACTTGTTATCCCCCACCTCGAGCCAACAAGTTGGATAACGACAAGGCCAGCCATACAAAGCCTCAAATGGATCCATACCAATCGTAAACTGGTAAGAGTTAATATAAGAAAACTCTACCAGTGGAAGATGTGGCTCCCAACCTCCTCCAAAATCAAGAACACACATGCGTAGCATATCCTCTAACATCTGATTAGTACACTCTATCTGTCCATCTGTCTGTGGGTGATAAGATGAACTCAACCTCAACTCAGTACCCATAGCCTCCTGAAAGCTTTCCCATAAATGTGACACGAAAATCTTGTCTCTATCTGACACAATATTCAGGGGCACCCCATGTAATCTGACAATCTCATAAATGAACAACTGGGCATACTGACCCGTGGTATAATCCGTCCGCACCGATAAAAAATGAGCCACCTTGGTCAAACGGTCTACAATCACCCAGATAGAGTCGTGGCCCCGCTATGTTGAAGGAAACCCTGTAATAAAATCCATGGAAATACTCTCCCACTTCCACGCGGGTACTTCCAATGGCTGAAGCAATCCTAACGGTTTTTGATGGTCCACCTTCACCAGCTGGCAGGTAGAACACTTGGACACGAACTCAACAATGTCCTTCTTCATCCCACTCCACCAGTATTGCCTCCTCATATCATGGTACATCTTATCTCCTCCAGGATGTATTGCAAATCGGGACCCGTGAGATTGGGTCATCACTGCATGACATAATTTTGCCCCTTCTGGAACCACTGACCTCCCATTAAACCTCAAAGCCCCATCAGAACTAAAAGAATAGGACTCAGCACCCTCGGCTAAAAGTCGTACAATCTTCTCCTGGCAAAACGGGTCTGTATTTTGGGCCTGTATTACCCTCGTGACAATCTCGGGTGTGACTGTCATAGTAGATATGAAGGAGCGAGCTACTGCGTCCTGGTGACCCAACTCCTTCCACTTCTCTTTCCAGACGTCCGCTACCTCATTTACCGGTCTATGGCTCAACGCATCAGCAACTACATTGGCTTTCCCCGGATGATACTGTATGTCGAACTGATAGTCCTTCACAAACTCTAACCATTTGCGCTGACGCATATTCAGCTCTCGCTGAGTGAACAGGTACTGCAGTGACTTGTGGTCTGTGAACAAACGAAACTTCTCCCCCAATAAATAGTGTCTCCATATCCGCAGTGCAAAAACGACCGCTGCTAACTCCAGGTCGTGGGTGGGGTAATTCTTCTCATGCGGCTTAAGCTTGCGGGAGGCAAAAGCTATACCCTTCTCTTCCTGCTGAAGTACTCCCCTAAGTCCCCGTAAAGAGGCATCGGTGTAAACCAGGTACTCCACACCTGGCTTCGATAAAGCAAGGACTTGTGCTGAAGTAATCTTGTCTTTCAGCTCGTCGAAATCCAGTTAACAAGCATCATCCCAAACATATGGTACCCCTTTGCGAGTCAGGTTCGTCAATGGACCCACTATTTTGAAGAATCCCCGAATGAATCTCCCGTAGTATCCGGCTAACCCCAAGAAACTACGCACCTCCATCGATGTCGTGGGCTGTCCCCACTCCCTCACCGCTGACACTTTACTCGGGTCAACTACTATCCCTGTTCAGAAACAATATGCCCCAAGAACTGTACCTCTCGTAACCAGAATCCACACTTCTCGTACTTAGCATACAACTGATGCTCCCATAAAGTCTGAAGAACCTGCCTCAAGTGCTCGGCATGCTCCTCCTCGGAGTGTGAATATATCAAAATGTCATCTATGAAGGCGATGACAAACTGATCCAAGAACTCTCTAAATACTCAGTTCATTAAGTCCATGAGTATGGCTAGAGCATTTGTGAGACCAAATGGCGTCACTCTGAACTCGTAAGACCCATATCTCATCAAGAAGGCAGTCTTTGAAACATTCTTCTCCCAAATACGTAGCTGATGGTACCCCGACCTCAGATCTATCTTCAAAAAGAAAGTTGATCCCCTCAGCTACTCGAACAGATCATCGATTCGAGGTACCGAATACTTATTCCGTATCGTGACCATGTTCAACTCCCGGTAGTCCACACATAACCTCAGTGAACCATCTATCTTCTTCACAAACAAGACTGGAGCGCCCCAAGGTGAGGTACACCTGCGAATGAAGCCCTGACCTAACAGCTGCTCTATCTGATCTCGTAACTCTCGCATCTCCGATGGAGCCATACGGTATGGAGTGCGTGCTATAGGTCTCGTAACTGGCAATAAATCTATGACAAAGTCTATCTCTCGACTGGGATGTTGGCCTGGTATCTCCTGGAATACATCGGAATACTCACGAATGACTAGGATCGAGTCTAAAGGAATCACAACCTCCTTAGAGGCATCCTCCTATATATAATACAAACGAGCGGTCGAACCTCCCTCTGGGCGAGGGATCGCCACTAAAAACATCTCTTACCCCGGAATGGCAAAAATAATGCTCCCACCGAAGCAATCAGCCATGGCTCTATAAGTTGCGAGCCAATCCATACCGATAATAACATCATGCTCATGCATATCTAAGACTAACATGTCTGCAGGTAATACCAAACTACCAATCTCTACCCCCACTCCCCGGCATATAGAGAAGGTAAGCGATCCACTCCCCAGTGGTGAGTCTACACACGTCACTGTGCTCTCTGCTGTGGCTAACAACCCTAAGGCCTTCGCAAAATGTGTAGCTATAAAACAATGGGTCGCCCGAGTATCAAACAAAACCCGACCTATAGTACCATGGATAGGAAACATACCCTCAATCGCGGGTGGTGCCTGTGGAGCTTCCGCCTGGTGGACGTTATAGACACGTCCGTACTGTAACTACCCCTGCTTAACTGGAGCTGCTGGAATGGCTGGTAGGCCTGGCACCTGGGCTGGAGCTAGGAGGGCGGCTGGAAAAAGTGGTCTCTGTGGCTCATTACGGGCACCCTACTGCTGTGGGGCCCTATTACCCTCTGGGAAATCCTGGCGCTTATGACCATGCTTGCCGCATACAAAACACTGGCCTCTGAAGTTACCTCCCCTCTGACCTACTGACCACGGCCCTGTTGGCCGTTACCTCCCTGCCACTGGCCCTGCTGGCCCTGATTAGCACGTTGTTGGCCCTGTTGATTAGGTTGGCCCTGCCTAGAACCCCCAAATCCCTATCAAGAATCACCTGAATGGAATTGCTTAGCAGGGTCCCCCTGATGGGAACTCTGCTCGTGCTGACGAGTCTGTCCACGAGATGGGGCCCCACTAGCTCTACTACCCCCGGTCCTGCCCTGCTGACAGGACTCTCCTGCTCTCTTACTTCCTTGCAGATGGAAGCGGTGATCCTGGCAATGTAATAACGCAGCATTGAGTACATCAGTGAAAGTACTCAGAGATAGATTCCCTATAAGATGCTGACGGATCCTCCAAGCTAACCCGTCCACAAACAATATAATTTTCTTATTCTCAGTAAGTGCCTTATCTGGCACTATGGTGAGAAGTCTCGTGAACTCCTCCTCATACTCAGCAACGGTAGAGTTCTCCTATTTCAAATTCAGTAATTTCTGCCTCATCTCAGTATGCATGGCGGGTGGAAAGTACTTGCGGTCAAACCGCTCCCAAAACGACTGAATAGGGATCGTGTCCCTCTCCTTCGAGGTGGTAGTGGACTCCCACCACTGCAAAGCGGCCCCCACCAGCTTAAAGGAAGCCAATAATTGCCATTGCACGTCGGTGCACTCATACATACGAAGATGCCGCTGGATGTCTTTCTTCCATTAGCTGACTGTGACGATATCTGAGCTACCAAAGAACTCAGGGGGATGCGCCTTCTGAAAAGCATCCCTGACCCTCTCCCATGCAGATGGAAGCTGTGCGGTTACTGGCGCCACTGCCTGAATCTGGGGTGGAGCCTGCTGAACCACCGCTAGCATGGCATTCACCGACTGAGCAACAATGGCAGCTACTTCATTATCATTCATAGTGCTTTGTGTCGGAGCTGCTGGCTGCTTGGCCTGGGCAAGCCTATCCTTCGGTGCACGTCTCGGAGGCATCTGAATTGTGAAGAAGTTTATTAGTCTACAGTCATTATCAAATCTCAAATAGTTGAAGACGTAACGTAACAGCAGAATTACAACAATCCTAAAAATAGGGCTCTATAGCAAAAACATTAAGCTGAAAGCGAAAATAAGCCGTACAGATCCTATGGACACTAGAACCTGATGCTCTGATACCACCTGTGACACCCCGCCTAATTAAATACCGGGCGATCACTTCTTTATTAAATTAAAATCAAGGTGATCAGTTGGTTCATTCTTTGCATCAATGTCGTAAAAATAACTTTTCTAAATTTAACACCCTATTTAATTAAGCTAAGTGTCAAAACCATATTTAAACATTACTTTCCAAATTTTATTTTGAAAATAAAGATTTAAATATCTACATCAATTTAATATTTAAAGAATCACACAACAATAATCCAGGAACATATAATCCAATTAATTTAAACATTTAACAACTAAATCCCAGCATTTACAACTTTAAGTAAAACATACATGCTGAATAAATCCCAAAGTAACAGTACTAGAAATAACTGAAAATCAAATGTCCCAATAAAACAAATAAATAGTGGAAAGGGAGACACATGCCCAATAAGGAGAATGATAGAAGTGGAATCAAGTAAATGAAATCGTCTAAGCAAGTGGCCTGCAACTCCCACCTAAGCTGCAGAACGTTCCTTCCAAGGGATCCTAAACAAGATGCCCCTGTGGCTGGGCGCCTGTAATATATACATATATATACAAGAGAGAAAGAGGAATAGAAACGGGTCAGAGCCCGATAGTGTATATGATTTAAAAATTCGTTTAGCAAGTATTTAAATTGATATAGGACAATGCAACAACATATTAGTGCGACACCCTCTTGAGAAATTCTCACCTCTCTTCTAATGTGCACTCCTATCGCACTAACCTTACCAAGGGTTTATCTCATCATATATCACACTATCTTTCCCCAAGGATTTAACTTATCTTAGGTAACTCTCAAGATTTAAGATTTAACAACATCATGGTTTAAAAGGATAATTTCATTTAGTACCAAAACGCTCATTTTAACTTTATTGATTCATAAAGTTTTTCAATATCATTTTATACTTTTCAAAATAAGTATTTCCAATTTGAGTCATTATCATTGTCTTACTTACCATAACACAGTAGGCAGTTTCCCAAATTTCAGAAGTTCATATATATATTAAATACTCGTATAATATATATATTCTAACAGCAGCTCACATAAAAATTATGGTGCGGGCATACTCTGCTATCCAATCCCCGTATCAATCGTACTAAAGGGAATACAAGTTCGAAATCACTCTCGAACTGTATAAATACATACACAAACAATATTGAGGCGAAGAATAGTTTCCAAGTCCAAGAGGTCAGTACATACCCTCACGTCTCTTAGGACCGTGACTACCGATTCGATAGCCTATACCTAGGATTTCTATCTTCTAGGGTATGAGTCAATATCCCCCATAAGGCACACGAGATAAGATCGTTCCAGCGTGAAAATCTCAAAGATAGCAAGTAGCGCGGGCATGATTTTCACAACTATATAATATATGCATACACAATCATATAAATATACCACTTTTATTATATCAATTTAGGTTTATCCAATAACCCACATTCACAACATTTATCCTTATTTTACCATTATTATTTATCAAGTATAATGGTTCGTTTCTAACTTTAATTCGAAGGGTTTTTCCAACTTACTACGTAACCCTCATGGACTATATTATTCCAAATGTACAATTCAGTAGGTATCCATTTATGTTCCAACGTAACTCTATCTTACGTGCCTCTCCCTTTTAATATATACTTACATTGTCCCTTATGCAAAATATCCCAAAAATATAGATTTCGCCTTAAATTAAAGGTCTCTATTCATTAATGAATCTTACTGATCATCATTATCTCCCAAATTATGTTAACAAGGATGTCTAAGGAGTTTTCTTCATTTTGAATCAATTCAACAATTTTAAAAGGGGAAACTTAAGTCTCCCAGGAGGGGTCGATCGATCGACGTTAGGAGCTCGATCGATCGAACCTTCGATCGATCGAAGCTCTGGGCTCGATCGATCGATCAAATAGGTATTGCGATTTCTGCAGTTTTGCAGTTACGGGTTCTAACACATATCTTCATCCAAATTCAAGTTTTTCATTCCCAAACGTCAAAAGATTTATACTACTAACATCCTAACATAATATTATGCATTTCCGACGTAAAACATGTCAATTTTCATCACTAAACATGGATTAACAAGCCAAAATTCATTTAAAACTCAAGAACCCTAGAAATCTCTTAATCATGGTTCTAATATGTTTTCCCAGAATCTCCTTCTTATACAACATCAAAATTTCTTGGTTTAATTCTCTAAATCACCAAAGGTTTCCAGAATATCATTTAAGTCATCACTAAATGCAATTTACTATCTCAAATTGGGTTTTTCTTCCATGCAATTCATCCTAATCATTCCTTAACCAATATGAAGGATGCATCAACGAAATAAGCAAGATAAACACTTGCCTGGGATTTTCATAAATCTGGTTTGGTGTTGAATTTGGTGCGGTTGCGTTCCCCGTCTCGCGATCTATGCGTTGGCGGTGGCGGCGGTGTAAACGGGTGAGTTTTGAGCCTTGGAATGCCATGAGAGCTCTCTCCTCTCCTCTTCAATGGTCGTTCTAGTGTTTTGAGTTATCTAACCCTAGGAGATAACCTAAACATCTGATATAACCCCTTTAATTTTCATGGGTTTAATTACCCAAAAATACAAAATGACTAAAATGCCCTCCCGGGGTACTAATTAGGCTTAAAAATGCCCCGAGACCCAAATCAAACCCCCGGGTATACTTTTCTTACTATCTCGTTGGCGCACTCAAAATGACCATACGAACAACTTATAAAATATTTACTTTTATTTATCAATATTTAGTCCCGATGCGACACGGGCACGTCCCGACTCAAATTTCTAAAATTGTCATTTTATTCACTCGTGACATTTAATATGACCACTATTATATATTACTTTGCTCATTAGTAATATTCAACAAATTTTCCCATAATTACCAACTCTCATCACGTTAATAATTATAACATAATTAATTTCTGGATTTTTATTAATTAATTAATTCACATTAAATTTAATAAATCCCCAAATTAATATAGCATAAAAATATGGGGTATTACATGTTCTTCATCCTCCCAATGTACCAGCGATCAAGGACCTATAGCCCCCATTGAGAGAACTTATTTTATTTGTGGGTCCCCTAATCATTTCAAGAGAAATTTCCAACAAAGAGCTTCGTGTCAGTAGACTGTCAACTATGTGTCAAATTGAAGTTCTAGTTACACAAGTCCCGCTAAAAAGTAGGAGCAACAGTAGCATTTCTCCTTGGGCTATCATCAGATCGCGAGGCATAGTATGGAGGGTTAATGTCCATGTAACGAGAATAGTAACCATGGGCCAGGTCAGGTGCTCGACATCCTAAGAAATAGGTTTAACCCTAGAAAAGCCTATTCCATATAGGAGTTTAGTGAACTTTTTGGTGATTCATCCATTATGGAAGGTATAATTCTTTTATTCAGTACACGGGTTAAGTCACTTTGTGATTCAATCACATTGCATTCATTTATTTTGAGTTCATTATCATTCAGTTTGGGATCAGAGGTAGATCAGTTTCATCCTCTTATCTTCGTAGGACTTTTGGTTGGTGGTGGTATAGTTCTTGATAGGGTCTATCATAGTTTCATGGTTATGGCTGGAGACAATATTCTAGAATATGAATAGGTTCTCATGGATGGTTTTGAGGTGATTCTTGGTATGGATTGGAAGTCATGTTTCGATGCTACCATCGAATGAAATTGATATAGTGTCTCAGTATCCTTTTCAGACAGGTCTCCCCATCATTTTAGTAGTGAGTAGGGCATTGATTATCCTTATAATTTATATATCATGTGTGATAAGAAATGGTACTTCAAGTGGTTAATAAATATAGTGGATCAAGATAAGCCAGATGGTTTATTATAGGACTAATAAGTGGTGCAGGAATTCCTTAATGTGTTCTCGAATGATCTTCCAGGGTTACCTCCACATAGGAAGGTGAATTTTACCATAGAGGTGCATCAGGGCATCTCGTCTACCTCTAGACCACCTCACAAGATGTATTTAGAGGAATTTCATAAGCTAAGGGTTCAGTTGGAGGTGTTAACGAACTAGGTCTTCATTCGTCCTAGTGTGTCCCCTTGGGGAGCCTTAGTCCTCTTTGCTAAGAATAAGCATAGCCATACGTCTTTGCATCTATTAGAACAAGGTAATAGTGAAGAATAAATACCCTCCATATTGATCATTTGTTCGACTAGTTATATAGGGTAGGCATGTTTTCAAAAATTGACCTTCGACCCAAACACCATCAGTTGTACTTCAAGGATAAGTATATTCCTAAGAAAGAATTTCAGAATCGGTATGGGCACTATGAGTTTCTAGTGATGCCCTTCGGTTTGACTAATGCCCCAACGATGTTCATGGATTTGATTAATCACATTTATTGTCCCTATTTAGATCGGTTTGTAATGTTCTTTGTGGATGACATATTGATCGATTTGGAATCAGATATAAACTATGAGGTGAACCTTCACATGACATTGCAAGTGCTTAGGGAGAACCGATTGTATGCCAAATTCAGTAAGTGTGAATTCTAGTTGGAGAAGGAAAAGTTCCTTAGCTATATGGCTTCCAATGAGGGCATTTTCATTCACCCTTCCAAAGTGGAAGTCGTTCTAGGACGGAATAAGCCATGAACAGTCATGGAAGTGTGTATTTTCTTGGTTTTGGTCGGTTACTACCACAAATTTGTTCAAGAATTCTCAAGGGTTACATTGTCCCTCAACATATTAACTCGAAATTATGTACACTTTGAGTGGTCCGAGAATTATGACTTGTACATTCAAGAGCTGAAGGTTATGTTGAATTTTGTGCCCGTTCTGATCCTCCTAGGGTATGACAGGGGTTACATTGTGTACTATGATTCTTCGGGGTCAGGGATCGATGTAGTACTGATGAAGAATAGTCAGGTAGTTGGTTATGCATCCCGTTTGCTAAAGGTTCATGAGAGGAACAACCCCACCTATGATTTGGAGTTAACTTATATAGTATTTTCACTTAAGAACTAGAGGTATTATCTTGACATGGAATGGTTTGAGGTGTTTTCTGATAATAAGAGCCTTCACTACATTTTCACGTAGAGGGATCTTAATCTCCATCAAAGACGATGGATGGAATTGATGGAAGACTATGACTTCTCATTAGAGTATCATCACAATGAGGCCAATGTGGTGGACGATGCTCTCAGTTATAAGTTTAGCCTAACTCTAGCAGTGATGAGGTGTCACCAGGTAAAGATGTTCGACGAGCTACAGAAGTTCTATCTGCATGTCCAACGAGGTTACGAGAGGGTGCACCTTTAGGTTGTGGTGGCTAGGCCATTCATTTAGTAGAAATTTCTTGACACCCATTCATGTGTACTAACTTTGCATAATGCCATGATTTTATTCAAAATGGTGAAGTGTTCGAGACTCTTACCATAAATAAGGATAATGGGGTGCAATACAAGGGTTGGATGATTGTTTTGATTATTGATGAGCTCCATGATAAGGTGATGGAAGAAGACCATCACTCGCGCTTCAGTATACATCCCAATTATACAAAGATGTATAAGGACATATGTAGAGATTTTAGGTGGTTCGGTATAAAGAAGGATGTGGCGACGTACGTGGCCAAGCTCTACACTTGTCAACAAGTGAAGGCCAATCATAAGAATCCAGTGGGGATATTATAACCACTACCCATGGAGAAATGGAAGTGGGAGAATAATATGATGGATTTTATCGCAAACTTACTATGGTTTGAGCGTGGTCATGATGCAGTGTGGGTTATAGGGGACTGACTGATGAAATTTGAACATTTTTTATCGTTTAAATTCACAAATAAGTGGCTAAGTTAGTGGGGCTGTATGTTTGGGAGATAGTAAAACTTCATGATGTTCCTCTATCGATTGTCTAGGATAAGGATCCCTAATTTTTATCGTGGTTCTGGAAGAACTTTAAGCATGAGTTGGGTACCGAGTTGAATATAAGTACAATGTATGACCTTGACACTGACGAGCAGTCAAAACGAACCATCCAGTTCTTGAAGAACGTGTTGAGAGCTTGCGTAGTCGATTCTCAGGGTAGTTCAGAAGAGAATTTCATTTGGCAAAGTTCTCCTACAATAATAGTTATCTGGAAAGCATTAAGACGGCTCCCTATGAGGCCCTTTATAGGAGGTCATCTCTCTTTCTTATTTTTTGGGTTGAGGTGGGTGAAAGGCATCTCACCAATTTGGATTTGATTAGAGAAATGACTGATATTGGGTGATTCGACAAAGGACCATGACGGTATAGAGATGAAAAAATAATTATGTCGATAATTGTTGGATAACTTTAGAGTTTGGAGTAGGTGACCATATAATGTTAAAAGTTAGAGCAAGAATCGACATTTAGTTATTTGAGCAGAAGGCGAAGTTGGACCCACTATATATCGGTCCCTTTGAGATCTTGGAAAGGATTGGGGATGCACCGGATCACTTGGGACTTCCTCCGCATCTATCCCAAGTTAATAAATTATTCCACGTCTCTATGTTGAAGAATGTACACGATCACCAGCACATCATCGATTTGAACTGCATTACGTTCTAGTAATATGTTATGTTTTAATGTGATATATTGGATTGGGAGAACATAGTCCTGTGCAACAAGGCCATTCCATTGTGAAGGTTCTTTGTGATTTTCAAGGTGTCAAAGGTGCGAGTTGGGAGCACGAGTCAAAGATATGTGAGAAGCACTTGAAACTCTTTCCCTAGTTGGTTGTTAGAATTTTGGGAACAAAATCTATTAAGGTGGGTAGAATGTAACACCCATGACTAAGATTTTATCCCTTTCTCTGTGTAATTTGCAAGTGTGGAGAATCCTTTTGACTTTGGACAAATAATAAATGGACTGTTGTCTATATTTGAATGTCCATGTGGCTTTTGTGTAATTGATTGGGAGTTGAATGGCCAAGATTAAAATAAAATTTAATTCAATCATTCAAATGGTTATGAGAGTCGTTCGAATGAGATCACCATCTCGTTCGAACAAGGTTGTCTGGTTCGAACGAGGTTGCATACTCATTCGAATGGGCTTTTAATGAACTTCTAACGACCGCATAGGATTGTCCCACCTTGTTAGATAGTCGTTCGAATGTCGTACAGATTAGATTGAATTCTTATTTTAATTTGAAGCGATTACATTCGAATGAACTATTCATAAAATATTTATTTCTTCTTTTCCTTCTGTACTTTCAGCATATAGGCTATTGGAGTGATGAGGCATCGAATTCTAGTTGAGGCAGATCCAAAAATGTGTTTAGAAAGGTTTGACCCTTGGAAAAAATCATTTTTTTAAACGTTTTATGGGTTATTCGAGAGAGCGGTGGTGGGTTCTTCCCACCCTTTTTTCATATCAGCCATAGTTTCTATTTCTCTTTAGTTTCGAGGTTCGTTCTTCCTCCTTAAACCATTTCCACGATAGTTACACCATACCTACACCATATTACACTGTTTTCACCCCATTCCCAAGATTTAGTCTTCCTCTTCAAGCCTTGTTAAGGTAGAAGTTGGATTGACTAGAGTAAGTAGGAGCAATAAAGATAGCTTTGGAGTGTTTTTGAAGAGATTTTGGAATATTTTGGACTCTGGAGCTTCCGTCTTCATCTTATTCTTTATTGTCCTCTTCAAACCTTAAGGTAGGGTTTTTGTCTCTCCAAGTTTTCAAGATTTCAAGCTACGAAAATGTGTAGGATGCATGCTATATATGATTTAATGTTAAAAATGAAGATATTTTCTACTATGTTCAAGTCTTACAAAAATGGAGTTTTAAGGAGAATAAGACCTAAATGGGCTTTGAAGAGTAAATTACATTTTTATCTTAAAATATGTAGAGTTAGTGTGTGAAATGTAAACTCGTGATAATATCTTGTTTAGTTTCATATGAGAGGATTTCTAGGCTAGAAATCCTCCCAATTATGTGTAAAAACATGTAGAATGTTGATAGAGGATATCTAGACATGATAAATGATGTTTAAAAATGGTTTTTTTTTATCAGAAAGTGTGGAAGTTTGGAAAAATAACCCTAAAATATGTTATAAATATTATTAAGAATGAATAATAAACAATATTTGAGGCTACATGTGACAATAGGGCAAGGTAATAGACATTTTGCTAAAATGGTCTTCAAATGATTAAATGTATTTTATGTAGTAAAACATAAAATGATGAAGCACGATTTTGAACCTAAAATCATAAAATGATTGTTTTGAATGGAAATGTTTATTTTAATGCGATAATAAATTAATTATTATTTTCACAAGATTATGAAGAATAAAGGGTAAAATAGTAATTTTGACAAAATTGAGCGTCCTAGCGGTCGAACTTCCTCATTTTACCTTATCATTCAATTTTTGTCAAAATGGATAAAGTATGCATAATAGCATGTTGACAAGACGAAATGGTGATATGAACGATAGAAATGATAAAAACGATAAAATGATCGAATACTGTGGACATTAGAAAAAATGTTTAAACACATTAATATGGACTCAGATGGCACTAGGAATAATTAAGAAGGGTCCAGAGCCCTGGGGTGAAAGACCCAAAATTACTGGCCAAAGCATATGATAGCATAGCCGGCAGTGTAGAGCGTATAAAAGTATGCGGATATTTGAAAGATTTCAAGAAAAGATAATAAAAAAGGAAATGATTATCGTTGTGCTCGAAAATTTAAATAACTCAACCTAATGAAATGGGACAAAAAGGAGACTATGGAATAAAATATGCTTAATTAGTCTCTAGACCCGATAATGGGTGCTATAAAATAGTTAAGTGTGAGTATCAGCACATCGCTTGGGTCCATTGCATGGTAGTTGCTTTAATACTAGCTAAATTGTTAAACGTTGTTAAAATACATGTTATAGGTATAGTAATTTTGTAGAAAACGTATAGCTTAGTATTACCAACTGTGCTGAGTGTTCGCTCACCACTTTTTTTTATGTAAAAGTCCCCACCCCACCCCAGGTACATCGAGTAAGGATGTCGGGAAGGATGCCGATAAGGCCCCTGAGGGCATTAATTATCGTTAGAGACTCTGTCACTTTATTTAAACTATATTTTAAACATTGGAATTTGGAACGTTTAAATTTTAATTCGGGCCTTTGGCCATGTGATGTAATAATAGAGGGATAAATATGATTTACTTTTAATTTAATTAGTATTTTGGATTAACCGAATTTTCATAAATAAACCTTTCAAATTAACTTAATTACCTAAAGTGATCACTTACTTTCTTAAATTAACATCGATAACTTAATCCTTAACAAATGGTGCAATAAAAAGGTTTTTCCTAAATAATAAAAATTGGAATTTCCCCCTCCCCTTTTAAATCTTTGATTCGGTGCGGGATGACACAATGGTGACCCAAACTCGGGTCAAGGCATTACAATTGGTTAGTTGAGGAGGGTTGTCAATGCGCGCTATTTTGTGTGCGCCTCATCCCTGGCCTTCTTAGAAGAAACCTTTTCAGCCAACTCTTCCAATTGTCTGGCCTTGATTTCCTTTATATGATCACATGAGAATTTGGCTAGAGCTATCAAAAAAGTGATGGAGTTGGGGTGGAGACTAAAAAAAGACAGGAACAATATAAAAGTTATCAAATAAGTAAAAGCCTGGATTATAAAGGAAAGACAAAGGTAAACTAATATTAGGATGACCTAACACTTATGAAAAATTATAACCTTCTTTGACCTCATTCTTGTCCTCCTCACTATTCTCTCCTAATTGGCCGACCTCTACTTTAGCTATCTCTTCCTCTTCAAAACTCTCTTCTTCACTATCAGCGAGCTTTAGGGGCTTATAAGTGTTGAGGTCAATAGTGATAAAGCCCAAGTACTTAGTTATTTTTCCAAATCTTTTAAGGGAGAATATATCCTCAAAGAACATGGGGCTAGAAATAAAAACTCTCCTGATGAGCTTCACCACCTTTTTATCCAGAGAAGGGGCTTTCTTAGTAATCAAATCAGAATGGGTCTAACCGCTAGGAACACTGATTCCCCTTTCTGGGTCATTTGGGAAACAATCCTAAGCACCATAGATGTAGGTGCACTTAGTCTTCCAGCTATGGTCACTAGTTTAGGAGAGTTGGAACACTTTGGTGTTGGACTTTCTGGGGGGGAAATAGTAATACCCTATAATATTATGGTTTTCCTTAGGTCATATACAAATCCAAAAATAATCCCATCTATGTCAAAATGCTAATATTTTTTCCAGAAAATCATGGACCATATAATGATTTCATAAGCATTCGGTGGAAGTTGGGTAAGGGTCAACCCAAATACTTTTAGAATGGATCTAATAGAAGAGTGGAGGGGCAGACGAACTCCTACTTGAAGAGACCATAGACGGAGACAAATTTCATCACTATCTCTTCTATCATATGATCTTTCCTCTCTATTAGGAATTCGAATGAAGACTTCATCGGGTTGGGATAATAGGACCGTGAGATTAACTTGATTGAAATACTAAAATTGTTAGTATTTGCATAAATTTTTCCTCTTACCCTGATGTTTCCACTATCTAAACTCTCTGAGGTATGAAACTCATAAGCGCTATATTCTAAACTTGGGGGCTTGGGGCTGAAGAAATGGAGGAGGCTAATGTGGGGACAATGTTGGGAATTTATGGGTTGTCTTTTGGGTGAAGAACTTGCAAAGGAGGGGGAAACTATCAGAGAAAGACTCGGGGTATAATTAATGAAGGTGTTAGATGTGTTTCCAAATTCTAGATGACTCACTCATACAAAGCATCCATCACTACACCAAAAAAAAACTAATCAGAAAAAACCCTAATCAAATACACTACACCAGAAAAGCAAACCTTAGAAACGTTAAACGATCCACTAATGATCAAAGAAAATTCCAAAAAAAAGAAAACACAATCATCAAAACAAAGAGAAATGATTCGTATAGAAAAAAGAGAAAAAATTGTGCGAAGTTACCTGAAAAAACTTGGGAGACACAAAGGAATGATTGAGAGCTTCATATGGAAGATGGATGGTTGAAACTTCTCTCTCTCTCTCTTTCTCTCTCTCTCTCTCTCTCTCTCTCTCTCTCTCTCTCTCTCTCTCTCTCAACAAATAGGAATAGTTTTTTTTTTAAACCAAGATAACTTGTTTTCCCCTGCTTTATACCTACAGACACCCACGAGCCCCCAAATGTTATTTTAAAACCTTGGCAGATTAACGACATGTGGTAATTTAATTTTTTCAAGGAAGAAAAATTCCCAAGGTGATCAGTTCAGTTGATCGAGCAAAATGACTGAACAAAAACTAGCAAATATTGGTCAGTACTAATGGTAGAGAAAACTTCATTCACTCCATCGCAATTGGAAGCAAAGTCTTAAGATCATTTGTTATACAATATTTTTAAAATGATACTTCAGTGCCTATGGACCTCATCCCCGATCGAAGTCATGTCAGAATATGAGCTCAGCTGGTCTAGAGTTCATCCATCTCATCTTCTTAGTTGATACACAACAAGGCAAATTCATAGCCTATTATTTGGGCAACTGACTAACAATATTCATCAGGATTTTTAGATGGTTGAAATATGATAAGCCCCCCACCTGACAGGAAAAACCCTTATATAAGACAAGAAGTTCTCCACTAATTCCAAGAGGCCTCCACCTGGCCTATGCTGGCCAACACACTTATTCCATGTACAAAGATCATTATAAATGGAGGAATCCCTATAGATAGATGGGGCAGCCAACTAATCTAATATAGAGACTCGGTTGATTCCAAAATAACACTTTAAACCTAAATATATAAGAAATCCTTTTGTTTGAAACCCTAAACACGATTGTATCCCCTGAGACAAATCTAAGAGTAATAAGTCACCCTGTGGGTGTACGATAATTTTAAAGGCTAAACCACCTATATCTCATTGTTAATCCTCTTATCTTTATCCCCTTCTTATACTTACTAACTACACTTTATTTGTTATCTCTAATTTGGTATTTATGTTGCCGAGACACCAATTGAATTTCATTTTTAGGCAATAATGAAGACCATGAAGTTCTCTTAAGAGAAATATAACAAGAGGTTCGATGAATACACCCCACTAACAATAGGGGTTTGTCATATCCTGGAGTAGATTTGAGACAAAGAAAACCTGAGGTGGTCAAATAATCATAATTCACCGATCGGAAGGAGGAATAACAAAAAGTGATGAGAATTCCATAAGCATCATGGCCATGCCACTAATAAATGCCTAACCCTAAAAGATGAAATTTAGGATTTGATATGAAAGTGTAGACTAAAGAAGTAGGTAAATAGGTATGGTAAGTATACGAAGACAAAAATACACATCAAACTGAGGAGGCAATAACGGATAGGTGAAGTGTGGTTGCGACGATGTTCATTTCGATGATGAGACAATGAATAAGCTCCTGAAGAAACCAAATGAGCCAAAATAGACCATTAGTATGATATTGTTTGGCGTAAACTTCATTGTTGGAGGTGTAAATATAGGAGGAGATTCCTTAGTAGAGAGAAAAGGCATATCTAAACAAAGACAAAGCCTCCGTAGGGAAATGCCATGATAAAATAAACTTTGCGTAGGCCAGACTGTTGACCTTACTAAGTGAATCGAGATCGCCTCGTCATGGGATTCTCAAAATCCGAATTGAATTTTTTGGTGCATGAGAACATGACGCAGAGAATCCCACTAGTCAATGGATTAGCGATAATTTTATTTTACTATTGTTTTAAAAGATTGAGGCTCTTAAAAGAAAATTGCAGCCTTATTATCATCCCTCGATCGATTTTTCCAATAAGAGGGTACACCCCTTAGGGATAGTGGAACTTAAAGCGTGCGATTAAAGTTTTAGGTTATATCCTATATTATGAATAAAATATAGATGTTTCCTATTGACTTCTGGATGGGTGAGTTTTAAGGAAAGCAGTTAATGGATATGGAGTGTTACTTTACCTAGGTCGAGTAGAGGGAAGATCAACAAAAGTTGACAACCATGTACCAGATAGAGATTTCTGACATTCATAATGAGTAAAAGTTGATAAATGGTGAGGTGACCAAAGATATTCAGCTTGTTATTATTTACGATGAACATCCAAAACGCATGGTTCATATCGAATAATCTCTAGAACCGAAGCTTGAAAAAGAACATGTTGACTTCCTTAAGAATTGGCGTGACATGTTCACATAGGGACACAAGGACATGCCAGAAATTGATCCAAAGGTGTTATTCCACAAACTCAATGTGTTGAAAGAAGCAAAGATTGTCAAACAGAAGAGGAAAGTCTTCGCTAAAGATAGTAATGCATCGATAGAGATTGAGGTGGACAAGCTCAAACATGCAAAGTTCATTAAAGACATGAAACATCCAACCTGACTTTTCAATGTGGTGATGGTGATTAATCCAAATGTAAAGTGGAGAATGTGTGTGGAATACTTTTTTTAAGCTAAGGTGGGACCTCCGAAAAAGCATTTTAGATAAAAATGGAAGGTGGAGAATGTGTGTTGATTTTACATACTTGAATAAGGCATGTTAAAAGACTACTACCATCTGCCTAGAATATACAAGCTAGTCAAGGTGACGGCCATACACGAGATATTCATTTTTATTGATGGATATTTTGTCTACAACCAGATCTCTGTGATTAGTAGTGACAGGAAGAAAACATCATTTATGACAAGCAATGGGAAATATTTCCAAAAGTTCAAAACCTTTGTAAGGAGAAATTTCCGAATCGAGTCAATTTGTATGTATTGACTTTATTCTGTGTTTGGACAAACCTTGTTTGAGTTATAGGTTAGGAATTCAGTTGTTTATACTTCAAACTTGTGACGTGTTATTAAAGATCATAACGTCCAAAGATAAAGTGACATATATTAGGACTTGAGTTGTATACATCATGTTGTGAATCAAGTTTCATGTTCATCATCAAATGGATCTTAATGAGGTATGGATACATGTTTATGTTTATCCCTGGATTTTTTTTGGAGTGCTAGAAGTTTATAAAAAAAATAAATGATTTTAAAATGATTTTATTACTTCTAATATTTTTTGGAAGAAATATATTTCTTTTTTCATAAGGTCTTTATAATGACATTAGGTATGTCATCTGGATGAGTACATGTACCTCGTTAGAACAGATTTGAAACATCTTTGAACGACATCGATTTTGGCAACTTTTGGCTTGTTCTGAAATCGTTGGAAATGTCATTTGAAAGGGGTTTGAACGAAATGGATGGCTTCTTTCAAACGAGCCGGATATTTTTTTATAGAATTCGAGTATTTTCAAATTGATTTTGATCATTATCTCATTTTCAATAAACATCCTATAAATAAGAGTGTGGAGTAATATATTTTAAATATACTTTTCCAAGCTTTTAGAGTTACCAAACTTTCTTAAAAATCTATCCAAGTTTATGTGTTTGATTTGAGAAAATGTTTTCCAAACCAAAGCCCAAGTTTACACCCATGTTTGAGATCCAAGAATCGTACATCTATATGTATGTTTAAGATTTCTTATGTATTTCATCAAAGTGGTTTATTTTTATACTATGAGTGCTCCGTGTGGTGGATATCGTGTTTGGTGTTATGCAGAGGCTCGACTAGTCACGAGACATGTAAGATTTATGGGATATCGAGACATAGGAAGGCGCCTGCATTGTATGTCTATTGGAAGGAATCCAATGGCGGATGTGAAAATGGTAACAAGCGATGAAGGAGCGAATCAAGTCTTAAAGGAATCGAGTCTGTGAGCAACTTTAGTCCTTGTAACAAGACTTATATCTAAGTGGATTTTTGTGGGTGAATTGTCCAAGGGTTTTCCCATTTTTGGGTTTCTTCTTAAATTGTCGTGTTTTGATTTGCTTATTTTACTCTTGCTTATGATTACCTAGATGCAAGATTAGGTCAAGACTAAAATCAATAAATTATTTTTACACAACACTTGTGGTTTTCTAAATTGGTGAAAGTTAATAAAAAATTATGAAAATAAAATTTGGTGGTGTTATCTCTACAAACCCTAGGGTACATTAGCTTTCTCAAATTGGTATTATAGAGGGTAAACTAAGTTATCATATTGATATCTAGTTTTTTTCTACTTTGTGGGTTTTTTGTTTGTCTCTTTCCCATCTTTTCTTTATTTCTCTCAATGGGTCATCATGGTGTTAAATCAACCAAAGTCTTGAGTGATGATAATGATTTTGATATTCGAAAGGAGTTTAATGAGCTTTACAACTGCTATAATAGAGTAACTAAGTTGAATTTGAAACTTGCAAAAAGGATAAATTTTTACGAAAAGAAATATTTGTGCCTAAAAGGTGATAATGAATTATTTTTACATATTCAAACTCAATGTTACATTTTTTTTACAAGCTCAAGGACATGAAATGAGGTTTTGAAAATTTAGAAGTGTCCAAAGAAGAAAGTGATGATAGAGACTGTGTTTTAGAGAATGAATTAAAGGACTCTAAAATGTTTGAGATTTGGGTGAGAGAACATCCCATTTAGGATTATGATATACTAATGAATGATTTGGAGGTAAGATAGAAGAATCATAGGGATAAGTTAACTTACATTGAGGGGGAGCGAGATAACTTTCTAGGAATTATTAAAAATATGAAGGAGTGCTTAAACTTTGAGGAATCAAAATTTGTTCTTGAGACTGGGAGTTTGAAGCTTGAAGATGATTTGAAAGACTCAAGTAGTGATGGTACTGACTTCGTTAATTCAAATTGTTATACTATTAAAGCCAATACCAACGTATGTTTAAGAGTGTCAACCATTTTCTAGGACATTAAAATAGGCCAACCCAAAGGTCCAATACCTTGTGCTTACACATGTTCACACTATGGTAGAAAAGGTCACCTTAGGATATTTTGTTATCTTATAAGACGTCCTAGGAACGCTATAACCCATGTCACAATGATTCCCAAAACTCAAGGCATTAAGTATTCATCTATTTAGGTTAGGAAATCAGTTTTGGAGACATTGAATATTAGACTGGTTTATTCTCTATTTCTAGCACATGATTCTTCCCATGGTACATCTTACGATGGATTTTGTTGGAATGTTTTCATACACTAACTTTTGTATTAAATGATACATATACTTTCTAGTTTTATGATGTTTATCTTTTGTATTTTGATTTTACATATTCTGGGTCTTATTGAGAAAAATAGAAAAATATTTTCTTTTATCTTTTGATTAGTTTTGAAAAATGTTAAAATGCTCACAAAGATTTTTTATTTATGTGTACTTTAGTTATACACATATTGTGTGCCATATCGGTATATTTGAATCTCATTCCTTCCATTCATCCATGTGACTAAGATTTGATTATTATTTTCATTGCTCTGACTGCTCTTAATCATGTTTGGATGAAGTAGTTTAAATTGATTTGCATGATGGATTCACTTGAAAATGACTCCGCACACAGTTTGCATGATCTCTTTCATATTTTAACTTCATATGTCATATGAGCTAAGTGGGGTGTTCTCTCAACAATCTTGTTACATGCATAACCTTTCTTTTACTATGGTGGAGTTTTGCATGTAAAAACCATTGTTCATGATTTTGAAGTTTTATTGAAAATTTTGAGAGTCCATGAGAAAGGACTGTGAAATAATCAATCTAGTTTGTGTGAAATACCACCATTGATAGGAGCCAAAAACATTGAGAGGCAATAAAAACAAAAAAAAAATCCCAAGGCCATTTTTTTACATTGATGCTTCAAAAAAATTAGATAACTTCAAAAGAAAAATAGAGAAAATATATATATTTTTATGGTGTTTAGTTGAAGACCAATAGGTTTGCATAATGAGTCCTAATTGAGCTTAATTTTTTTAAAGCTATTGATTCGAGAATCATCAAAATTTCAAAGTGATCGTTCATTATGTTTTTTTATCCTTTTGAGTTATTTATTTGACATGTGAGGCTAAATCGAATGTTGATAAATTATTGCGATCAAATAGATATACTTAGACATTTTCGAGTGATTAAGCCATTTTTTCTTATTTTTAGTTTACTCCCCTTCACTCTGTACCACTATATTTAGGTACATTGATAATATGAGAGCATCTAAACTTTTGTGTTTGCGTATGTTGTAGTCATTTATACATGTATATAGTTGTGCTTTATTGGTATATGTGTGATTATATACATGCTATCTTTGTTTTAAGTCTTTGTGTTTTCATTTAATCTATGTTTTCCTTATGCTTTATCTTTGATTTATATTGTTATGTGTTATGATCATCTTGATATCTTATACTTAAATTCTTGCGTCATAGTTGATATCATTTGCTTTTAGTTTTGATTATATGCGCTAGTGTTGACGAACTATTTTTCGGTGAATGCTTGCTTCTCACCACTACATGACATATTTATTGTTCCTTCATGATTACCCATGCATCACTAGGGGGAGTTGGTTTTTATTGGGGAGAATGTTTTATTATTGTGCACCTTATATTTTGTATATTTTTGAAAAAGGGGAGAAATGGTACCCAACTCTTTTCATGTGGGGGAGATCATTAACTTAGGGGGAGATTTCCTTTCTTGGTTAGATATGGTTAGAACAGGGAGGTTCTTATACAATTTATATATTTTAATATTTCCTTTTGTCATTTGAAGGTATGTTTAAGTGTGCAAGTTAACAACAATGTGACAGAGGTTTACACAACAACAAAGATACTCAAGTTTATGTCAATCAAGTGTTTGTAACTTTTTTTCCTTTTGGGGTTAGAAATTGAATCTTAGTGAGCCTGAAGACCCATTAGGTTTTTATTTTGAGTTTTTCCCTAAAATAGCCAAATGGGGAGATTTTTAAGGAAAAATTTATGAATACACTCAATTTATATGTATTGACTTTATTCCGTCGTTGGACAAAATTTGTTTAAGTCATAAGTTATGACTTGAGTTTTGTTGTCCTTCAAGCCTTTGAAACGTTATTAAATATCATAGTGGCCAAAGATAAAGCAGCATCGAGTATACGTCATGTTTTGAGTTAAGTTTCATCTTCATTATCCAAGGGATCTCAATGAGGTATGAATACTGAAGGTACCCAGAATTGAGAACCATGGGCCTGGACGAGTAGCCCAGTTCTGACGGCCCAAAATCCAGGCCCTCTATCTTTCATATTGACCCGGTCTCTCCCCACGATCCCATGAAGAGAAGTTATAGGGGAGCACAATCCCATGAAGGGAAGGTATAGGGAAGATGGCTAATATGAAGGAACCCATCATCTCCACTAACTATCATACACATGTATAAAATTAAACCCTAGGTCCGGGGCAAAGGACAAGTTGTATTCTCGGTACTTATTCTTCAGAATATAGAGACATAATACTGACTGCACCATCGTGGACGTAGGCACATCTTTGCTGAACCACGTAGACCTGTTGTTGTGTGACTGGCATTTTATTTATTCTTTCTTGGTCATTACCTCTTTCACATTTATTTGTGTTGCATAATAATTGTCACCACAATTGGCGCCGTCTGTGGGAAGCGTTCATCTTTCCCTGAGAAGAGCCCACGCCAAGAAAAAATCTAAGATGTCTGGTCACAGTAGCAACACTCCTCAAGCAGGAGACATTTAAGAGCCACCTGCTCCTCGCAGGATTAGGTCTAAAGTCCGACGTTCAGATCAAGGGGCTCTCTTAGAAAGGCCAGCCTCAGAAGAAAGTCAAGGACCAGTAAGGTCCACGCAAATATCCAGATTGATCGATGCATACGAGGCAAGGCTCCACGAGCAGAGGGAGTCTTCTCGCAGATATGAGGCTGAGAATGCTCGCTTGAAAAGAAGATTGGAAAGACTGGAGAAGGAACTACGTCCTGATACCAGAGACACCCCTATCGCACTCCTAGACCTCAGGCGAGCAAATCTCGCAACCAAGGAAGGAGCCCCAGGCGGCAATATCCAGGGGACGAAGGTGGCGACTCAGACGACGACCTCCGCGAACAACTAAGAAAAGCTCGCCGCTACCAGAGCCCTGCTCGCAGCGAAGACAACATACGAAACCTGGTCCGTAGAGAAATGGACCAACATCTAGCTCATCGCAGCACCAGGTCGACCAGAGAACTCGCCAGGAGAGCCCTCAAGACCCAGATGAAGTCACCCTTCACGAGGGAAATTGAAGAGGAAGAGGCTCCCAAGAAGTTTTCCATTCCAAGGTTCAAGATTTACGACGGGAAGACTGATCCCATTGATCATGTCAGGCAGTACCGGCAGGCCATGACCCTCTGGAATCACCGGGATGCACTGATGTGCCGTATTTTCCCCTCGAGCCTCCATGACGTGGCCCAGAAATGGTTCGAGAAACTCCCTCACTGATGCATCAGAAATTTCAAATCCCTGGCCGCGCTCTTTAAGGCCCGGTTCATCACCAGCAGCTCCCATCCCAAAAGGATGGATGCTCTATTAACAATGAAGAAAACGCCTCAGGAGACACTCCGAGACTACGCGAAGAGATACTGGGAGTTATTCAACGAGGTCGAGGACTACGCGGAAGAGGTGGTAGTGGTTTCATTCAAAATTGGGCTACCTAGCTCTTCCCTCCTTTACCAATCCTTGACAAAGAAGGAAGCTACGACCATTGACGACCTGATGGCCCCGATTGAGAAATACGCAAAGGTGGAAGATGTCACCCGCCTTAATATAGGAGAAAACGGTCGAGCCAAGCTCACTACCAAGGGAAGTGAGAAAGTTGAGAACCAGAAAAAAGGAGGAAAATGTGGGGGCAAGAATGGCTCCAAAAAGGGAGGAAACCCTGACGTTACAAAATCGTTCCAGGCGGTCAACACCGTCTTCAAAGAGCCAATTTACAAAATTCTCACGAAGATCAAGGATGAGCCGTTCATCAAATGGCCCCGGAAAATGGGAGGAGACCCCTCGAAAAGAAACAATGCATTAAGATGCACTTTCCACAAAGAGGGAGGGCATAAGACCGAGCACTACAAGGCCCTTAAGTCCCACCTCGAGGAGTTGGCCCAGTTCGGACATTTGAATGACTTTGTGGAAAAGAAGGTAGAGAAAGTGGATGCCCACAAAGAGACGAAACCCGACAACGTATTGGAAGATGACGCCGAACACGAATTCGCAGTAATCCACGGAGTATCTGACGTCAAGCAAATTCAAGGTAACTCAGCTCGAATGGAGGTAAAGAAACTGACAGCGGTAACGCAAGCTTTTCAGATTGACCCAGCAAAATCACAGTCAGGAAAACGTCGGCGAGCAGAGGATATCAACTACAACAAGCATATTGTTTTCACGGATGAAGATCTTGTGGGAGTAAGGACCCCACATCATGATGCCTTAGTCATTACACTCAGGATAGCCAACTTTGACATCGACAGGCTGCTCGTCGATCAAGGAAGCTCATCCGAAGTAATGTACATCGACCTGTTCTGGAAATTGAAGTTGAACATCGCCAACCTAAAGGGAACCACTGTCCCTCTGGTCGGCTTCTCTGGGAAGATGACCATGCCTTTGGGCAAAATAGTACTGCCAGTTCGCGCTGAAAATGTTTCCAAGATGATCTAATTCTTAGTGGTCGACATTGATTCACCATATCAAGCCATCCTCGGCAGGGGATGGCTTCATGCAATGAAGGCAGTCTCCTCGACCTACCACCAGAAACTCAAATATGTCACCGAGCGGGGAGTAATGGAGATACATGGCGACCAGGCGATGGCAAGGAAATGCTTCATAGCGGCCATCCGACCAAAGACAGAGAGAAAAGCCGTTCAAACCAGCGAGAAAGTGGAGGAAGGTGCAATTCCTTCCAAATAGCAATTAAAATATGGAAGGCCTGGAGTGGAAGAGACCAGGCTCCTCCCCTCCTAGCGTGTCGTCGAGGACCTGGTAGAAGTGACGCCTAAAGAAGGCGACAGCAGCAGAGTCTTCCTGATCGGAGTGTCACTCACTGACCAAGAGCAAAAGGATTTGTCAACCTTACTCAGAAGCAACATAGATGTTTTCGCTTGGGAACCCTATGAGCTGCCAGGAATCGATCCCAATATGATCTGCAATCAGTTGCACGTCGATCCCACATTCAAGCCGGTAGCGCAGAAGGCACGACGAACTTCTCCCGAAAAGGCCAGAGCAATAAAAAAAGAAATCGAAAAACTGTTGGATGCAGGGTCCATACGGGAAGTGCAATTCCCCAAATGGTTATCCAACCCAGTGGTAGTTTCGAAAAGCAACGGGAAGTAGAGAGTTTGCATAGACTTCACTGACCTCAACAAAGCCTGCCCCAAGGATAGCTTCCCCCTTCCGAAAATAGACCAACTAGTAGACGCCACCGCAGCTCACGAATGAATGAGTTTCCTGGACGCGTACTCAGGATATCACCAGATTCCCCTGTATGCCCCAGATCAGGACAAAACGACATTTATCACGACGGTTGGTTTATACTATTACAAGGTCATGCCTTTTGGGCTCAAAAATGCAGGGGCAACCTATCAGCGGCTAGTAACTAAAATGTTCAGGAATCAGATGGGTGACACAATGGAGGTCTGCATCGACGACATGCTCATCAAGAGCAAGGAGAAGGAAAATCACCTCTCGAACCTGTCAAGTACCTTCGAAATCCTCAGGAAGTACCGAATGAAACTCAACGCGAGCAAGTGTTCCTTCGGTGTCCAGTCAGGAAAGTTTCTTGGGTATTTGGTCAGCATGCGAGGCATAGAGGCTAATCCAGACCAGATTGATGCAATCAACAGAGTGCAACCTCCTCGCACTGTCCGAGATGTACAAAAGCTCCTAGAATGCTCGCTTCTCTAAATCGTTTCATTTCTAAATCCTCCGAGAGATGCAAGCCTTTCTTCCAACTCTTAAAAGGCAGCAAAATAGTAGAATGGACCCCAGACTGCTCGCAAGCATTAGACTAACTCAAGTCCTACCTAAGCTCTCCACCATTGCTTGTCATACCACATCAAATGGACTCTTTGTACCTCTACCTCTCTGTATCCAGTCATACTGTCAGCTCAGCGCTAATGTGTGAAGTTACAGGAATCCAACATCCAGTCTATTACGCGAGCAAAACCTTATTAGATGCCGAGAAGCGCTACCTACCATTGGAAAAGCTCGCATTCGCCCTAGTAATGGCCTCGAGGAAACTGAAGCATTACTTCGAAGCTCATACGATCATCGTCCTTACATCACACCCCCTCAAGGCTATCCTAAAGAAGGAGGATTTGTCGGGCAGACTGTCTAAATGGTCAGTCGAGCTCGGTCGATTTGACATCCAATTTCAACCAAGGACAGCTATCAAGGGTCAAATCCTTGCTGATTTCATAGCTGAATTCACAGGCGAAGAACCCTTCGACCAGCCTAAGCCAACAGAACAAAATAACCAGGCTACAGTGGAAAGATGGAAACTATTCGTTGATGGAGCCTCCAACTCAAAGGGGGCAGGGGTAGGAATTGTTCTCATCACTCCAGAAAATACAGTCCTTGAGCAAGGAATTAGGCTGGGATTTGCAGCCTCCAACAATAAAGCAGAATACGAAGCCTTAATAGCAGGTCTCCAAAAGGCACAAACTCTGGTAGCAAAGCATTTGCAAATATTCGGTGATTCGCAACTAGTTTCCAATCAGATAAGTGGAGACTATAACGCGAAGGATGAGAGAATGGCATCCTACCTCTCATTGGTAAAAAACTTAATGACGAGCTTTGAAGAGATCAACATCCAACAGTTTCCCAGGGGGCAAAATAGCCACGCTGATGCCTTAGCCGCCCTGAGCTCGGTAGTTGATTCTAGACTTAAAAGGATCATCCCTATCGATTTCCTCAGTTGCCCAAGCATTTACCCCAACTGCGAGCTGACAACAGCAAAACCAATACTCCAATTGGAATCAGCCCCCAGCTGGATGGATCCCTTGAAAGACTATTTAAAGAACGGAACGCTTCTAGAGGACAAGAGAACTGCCCACCAGATAAAGGTCAAAGCTGCTCGCTTTCACTTATCCACAGGAGGTAACTTGTATAAAAGATCTTTCTCCGGCCCCTACCTTAGATGCGTCCACCCAGGCGATGTCAAGGCAGTGCTTCACGAGCTTCACAAAGGAATTTGTGGAAGCCATGTCGGAGGAAGGTCTCTAGCCTTCCGAGCAATGAAGGAAGGTTACTGGTGGCCATACATGCAAAAGGACTCTGCAGTATATGTCCGCAAATGCCTAAAATGACAACTTCACGCTCCCATGGTCCACCAGCCCGCCAGCGAATTAAAATCCCTGACCAGTCCCTGGCCCTTCGCCCAATGGGGGATGGATATTGTGGGACCACTGCCCACCGCTGCCGGCAATCGCAAATACCTGTTGGTTGTAACTGATTACTTTACCAAGTGGATCGAGGCAGAACCACTAGCGAACATCCGAGATGCTGACATGATAAGGTTCGTATGGAGAAATATAATCACTCGATTCGGAATCCCCAGAACCATCATCATTGACAATGGAACATAGTTCGAGAGTGGCCCTTTTCAGGACTTCTGCAACAAACACGGGATCAGGCACCACTTCAGCTCGGTGGCCTACCCTCAAAGCAACGGATAACCAGAAGCCTCCAACAAAACAGTGATCGCTGGATTAAAGAAGCGGTTAGAGCGAGCCAAAGGCGCGTGGACAACCGAGCTACCGCATATCCTATGGGCATACAGAACGACTCCTAGGCGAGCAACAGGAGAAACGCCATTCTCACTAGCATATGGTATGGAATCGATCATCCCACTAGAAGCGGGATTGCCTACAATGAGATCCGACCTTGTCGAGCAAGGCCAGAACGATCAGGCTTTTCTCGCTGAACTCGACCTGGCCGACGAGCGCAGGGAACTTTCCCTAGTAAAACTATCAAGCTATCAGCAACAGCTCGCGAAGCACTATAGCAAAAAGGTCAATCCGAGGAAATTCAAAGTTTGGGACTATGTTCTAAGAAAGGTCCTGGACAACACAGTGAAGCCATGAGACGGTAAACTGGGCCCAAACTCGGAAGGACCTTATAAGATAATTAGAGACGACCTGCGAGGTGCCTATCATTTGGAAACGATGGAGGGCAGAGAGATACCACGAGCATGGAACGCAGCTAATCTCAAGAAATTCTATTTTTAGGAGTTCTATTATTAAATCTTTTATTGTATTCATTATGTGAAAGGACAGTTCATTTCTCAATTCACTAATGAAAATCTCTCAGTTGATCACTCTCTAATTAGTAACAGTTATATCTTATTACACATCCCTTCCAAATCACAGGCATAACGATTGACATAGCAGGGGAACACCCCTCCTCAGGTCATCGTCATGAAGCACGACGGACCTCTCTTAGCATTGCCCCTGGCAATATATGAAGCCCTACAGAGTATTCTTAGGCATCAAACCTACTTTGGTTAAACAAAATCCTGACCGGATGAAGACATCCAATACCAGGTGTGTCCTTGCCAATTGCCCTACTTAGGCCTAAGGGAGTGTGACGACACAACCTAAAAGGTAAAGTGAGGGCACAATGGTATTCTTATACTGGGCTGGGCGAACACTCACATGATAAAATAAAAAGGATTGCGAAGCAGCAAAAATATAAAAGGATTGGATGAACACGTTTAGTCGGAAAAATTGCCCAAAACTCAAACTTTTCATTAATCTTTTATATTTACAAATAATGATAATACATGTTTAGTCGGCGAAGCTCGCCCAAAGCATTTACAATTATAAAAAAGAAAAAGAGTAACAAAATCTCAAGGAGGTGGAAGTCTCCGAGCAAGATAATCAGCAACTTTAGCTCTCCTTCCATCGTCAGGAGCAGGGGCGAGCTCCTCCACGACCTCATTTGCGTCCAATTCCAATAGTTGCTGGGGAATAGCATCAATGGGGATCCATCGATCATCCCGCCTGAATGGATTGGGCATCAGAGTAGAGGTGGACATCTCGTGTCGATACCACAACGTCGAGTTCCTCGGAACCTGCAGCTCTTTGAGGGCACTCAACCACCCCCTATTAAGGAGAGATCCTCAAAATCTGATAGTCTAGTTGGAGCTTCCAACCAGCCTTGATCGTAGCCATAGGACCACACTTGTCGAGGACCGTTCTTGAATAAATGCCGAAGTCAGATGACGTCCCTCTGGAGCCCAGCAGCAGTCACATAAGCTCGCCAAACATCGCCGCGCAGCTCCTCCATTTACCTCTCACGCTGTTCCTCGACTTCCCTATTCCTACCCCTGGCACTCCTACCAGCACGCGGGAGTGAAGGCCGAGCAGCTCGCGATGAAGAAGAGCCTTGTAGGACTGCCGAAACGATGCTCGGCGAATGCTCCTTAAGCCTAAGGACTTCCCTCCTCAAATCTTCATTCTCCTACTGCAGGAACTCCCCGACCTGGTTAATCTCGGTGGCCTCCAGCAACCTTGCTCTCAGTGCAATGACTTCTTCTTGCACTGAAGCACCGATTTCTTCCATCTCCTGGAGCCTGTCCTTCAGCTTGGCCACTAGCTCGGACTGATCCTTATATTTTTGGTTCCTTGACTTAGCAAACCTGCAAGGCTTAGCAAAGGCCTGGCGAACTGCAGGGCTTGCATTAGGACCAAGAGTCCTACCTAGTTGGGAGGTAACATGAATATAGTCATCCACATCAACCAACTACAGATAAAAGAATGATAGAAAATAGAAAGGGATCAGCGTAAACAAAAGGAGAATCTTATCATTCATTAATAAATACCGAGTACACCGAGCAGAAAAAACTTGGGAAATTACAAGAAAAAAGTACAGAAGAAAACCCTAAGAACAAATCAACTAGCAACCTCAGGCTGCCCAGCAGTGTCTTGCTGCTTCTCCTTATCAGCCGCAGCAGAAGTACCTCCCCCAGCAGGAACTGTATCCTAGGGAAGATCAGCACCCCCGATGGTTGGAGCAGGAGCTTCTTCGTCCACAGTTGGCTTGGGACCCGGGTCGTTCTCGTTAAACAAGGGAGACTCAGCATCCACACCAGCAGTTAGAAGAGCTTTGTTCCAGCCCTTCTTGAAATTCAGATGACTGATGTAGCCAATCTGAACTTCAGCATCATCATAAGAAGCAGCCCACCCAGAGTTGTATGAGTCCTCCTTAATGGTGGTTGCCTGGGCCCTCTCCGCCTCCATTTTCTATGCCAGAACTCTGCTCTTCTCTGCAAGGTCCAGCTTGCTCGCACATACCAGATCATAAGCCTTCCTCAGCTCGCCCAGCTCCCTGACAGCATCATCCCTCTCGCGAGCGGAGGTGGCAAGGGCCAAATCAGATGAGATCCGAGCAGCATCGACAGCCTTGAAACTGGCCTCGAGCTCTTTACCCTTCAGCTTCAGGGCAGAGTTTTCTTACTCCAGTTCACTATTTTTCTTCACCAGCTCGTCGCGTGAGCGATACAACACAGCGAAGTCGGTAACGAACTACAAAAAAGAAAAAGATATAAGAAGAGGAAAGCAAAAGAAGTCAGAAAAACAAGAGAAGAAAATAAACCATACCAGAGCAAGCCTCTGGCTAGCCTGAAGGGCCAGATGCTCCGAACCTATTGCCCTTTGGCGATCAGCCGGGAGGACAACTCTCTCGAGCAGGGCCGGAGCTAGCTGAGGGGAGGTCTCCACGGAAGCTCCCTCAGGCAGAGCAGACACTGGAACTAAGGCCTGGCCGGTCTTCGTCCTTGCCTCAGCTCTCCTCTTCTCCTCCTCCTTCTCGCTCTCTCTCTTCCTCCTCTCCTCGACCCTTTTCCTTTCTTCCACCTTCTTCTGCTCCTCCTTCACCTGCTCTTCTTCTCTCTTCTTCCTCTCTTTATCCTGAGAGGAAGGCCGAGAAGATGTAACCACAACCCCAGATGCAGTCTTCTGTTTCTTCAACCTTTGTGCAAGGAGCACATGGTCATCATCGTCATCATCTCTGATCAGGTTCTTCCTTGGAGACATATTTTTGCCTGAACTGCTGGTAGTGCTCGACGAGTCTTGAGCTTCAGAATCCTCTTCGGAAGAACTGCTACTGTCAGCACTCCCTACACCCAAATTACTCACAGCGCCTGCAGGCTCACTCTCCGAGCTGCTCTCCTCTTCGTCCAACTGGATGGGCTCAGCCGTAATATCTCCGAAAGAGTCAAACTCTGGAACACTATCCACATGTCGTGCTATAAAGCTGGATCCTGTGTTCTTGTACTCGAGCAAAAAAGCAGCAGACCTAGGATGCTCGCCGTCACCCAGAGGCTCCCTAATATTCCAAGTTTTCACCAGTTCCGAGATACGAACCTCACTGAGAGCAGGCTCAAAATTCTTTATCCTTGCTGTGAAAGAAAAATCAAAGAGAGGTTAGAAAAATCACAAGTCAGCAAAGGTTGAAACAATAATATAACATCTACCAATATATTCTTCCCCGTAAAAGGGAACAGTGAACCTCTCAGACCTCGACCCTTCAGATTGGGGCGAGAACTGCCAATTCCTAACAATAAAACCTTCTTTCCAGTAGTCCTTATGGGAATCAGGTAAATTTACTACCAATACCCTATCAGGGCTCCTAGCCTTAAGGTACAGGACACCTGAACTCGTTCGAGAGAAGGAGTAACAAAAGAAGACCTCGGCAAGCAATAACCTTGTGCCGTACAATTGATTTATCCTACGCACGCCGTTCACTATTTTCCATACGTTGGGCGAACATTGTGCAGGTACAATACTAAAATAGCTAAAGAAATGCAGAAACAGATCATTAGGGGGAAAGGTAAGTCCCCCCTGGGAGAGCAACAAAACATGAATCCAATGTGCATCCTCTATATCCCTAACATTCCTACGAGGCGAGGCACAACACTCAATCTTTACCCACTCAGGAATGTTGTAGAATTTCCTAAACTCCGCGACCGGCCTATTTCCAATCTTCGCCATTGGAAAATACAAGAAAAACTAAAAACCAAAGAGAAAATGCAAAGAGCACGAGAGACTTACAAGACAGAAGATCAGGTCAAATGGCGAAGAAGCAATGAGAGTAGAGATCGAAAGCAGAAAGTACAAAGCGTAAGAGTTCTCAGAAGACAGAAGATTGCTGGAAAAGCTGAAGCGACGAAAAGAAATGTGCCTTATTCCAACAAGCCTTCAATTCTAATCATAGCGCACGGATAGCGAAGCGGGTGCCGCCAAAGCAACTTCACAGTTTTCAAAGAATCACAAATCAGCCGTAATGGCTGATCATTTAAATTCATTGGAGCCATAAACATGGCCCAACGAATTTAGGGGCAATTGTAGGTACCCAGAATTGAGAACCATGGGCCTGGACGAGTAGCCCAGTTCTGACGGCCCAAAATCCAGGCCCACTATCTTTCATATTGACCCGGTCTCTCCCCACGATCCCATGAAGAGAAGTTATAGGGGAGCACAATCCCATGAAGGGAAGAGATAGGGAAGATGTCTAATATGAAGGAACCCATCATCTCCACTAACTAGCATACACATGTATAAAATTAAACCCTAGGTCCGGGGCAAAGGACAAGTTGTATTCTCGGTACTTATTCTTTAGAATATAGAGAAATAATACTGACTGCACCATCGTGGACGTAGGCACATCTTTGCTAAAGCACGTAAACCTGTTGTTGTGTGACTGGAATTTTATTTATTCTTTCTAGGTCATTACCTCTTTCACATTTATTTGTGTTGCATAATAATTGTCACCACAAACACATGTTTATGTTTGATCCTTAAATTTTTTTTTATGTTCGGAGTTTATAAAACTATATTTAATTGTTTTAAAATGATTGTATTCATTTTAATATTTTTTAAAAGAAAATTAGTTTTTGTCACAATCATTGATCTTGAATTGTCACTCTAATAGCGTCCAGTGTTGTAACGATAAAAAGTCGTGACAACAAAACACACATTTTTTGTCACAGTCATTGATCGTGACACGACCATGACAACATCTTGTCACGTTCGTGTCACAGTCAATGACCGTGACAAGTTTTTTTAATTACATCACAGTAACAACCCTCATTTCGGTTTACCCTATCACAACTCTCTTTATCTCTCTAATTGCAACAGAACAGTGCCGACCTAACATAACTTTCCAACATTTCTCTCTCTCATCATTTCGGTACATCTCTCTCTCTATCTCTCTCCTTCACACCACAGACACACACCCACATAGAGAAAAACACACCACATCCACACACACATACCTTACACACATACACATACATACACCTTAGAATGAAAACCCTAAAATGATTTCAAATAAAAACCCTAATTAGTTTGAAAATCCTAAAAAACTACTACCCACTCACCACACACACACATACACCTTAAGAACGAAAACCCTAAATAGATTTCAAACAAAAACCCAAATTAATTTCAAGACCCTACAAAACCACAACCCATACACCATGCACACACATACACCCTAGAATGAAAACTCTAAAGTTCCTCGAATTAATAGTCAATCAACACGGAATAGAGGTAAACCCTAAAAAATAAAGGCTCTTATCAATATCAAGTCTCCTAAAAATAAAAAGGAAATTCAAAGGTTCACAAACTGAGTATCAATCTTGAATCGATTCGTGTCCATACCTACAAACAGATGCCTTCCACTATTCATGGTGTTGAGGAAAAGCATTGAATAGAATGAATAATTCAAAATATCATTTCGAGAGATTAAATGATTCTTGGGTTCCCTAGCACTGATATCTAGCCCAATATTATGGGGAAAAGTTGTACCTATACTTGGTTGAATCAGAGTTGTCAATCAGCTCGGACTTACTAAAAAGGGTATCTAAAAAGTGATATACTATACCAGTAAAGCCTATAAGGTGTAGAAGTCTAATATCCGAGGCTAAAAAATCAAGAGTTTACTTTAATTGAGGCATCACAAAGGATGAAATCATATTTCCAATCCCACACAATTGTGCTCTACTCTGACCAGTCCCTCAGATAGGCCATACAGAAGCCAAACAAGTTTGAAAGGTTGATGGCTTAATAAGTTTAATTGGGGGAATACAACATAGTCCATGAGATAAGGATAACTATCAAAGTGTAAGAAATAGTTGACTTCATCATGAAATTCATGTTTGAAGAGGATGCCCTCATAGACAACAAAATATTAGAGTAATTGCCTACATTAGTTGTAGCTGAAGCGAGATCAATATTGGTGATGAACGAGCCAAGGTGAAATCAGTAGGAGAGGAAAAAATGTTCCAGAGAGGCTTATTAGCTAAGGATGAACTTTATAAGATTATACCAATGTGGAAACACTTCATAGATGGTTAATCTTGCACAAATGAGAGCCGAGTAGGCATTATTGTGACCATTCCAAAAGTCGCGAATTTCAAAAATGTGTTGAGATTTAATTTTAACTCCACAAATAATAAAGCTAAATATGATCCCTAATTACGGTATTGGGTTGGCCTCATCTCTAGGAGCACGACAAGTGTCAACCCGTAGCGATTCACAACTAGTACTTAACCAGGTCCTTAGTGTATTAATCAAGGGAAGAAAATATAAAATGATACCTGAAGATTAGGTTATGTAATTTGAACAAGGATCGTCATGGATATATCCAATTATATGGTACCAAAAGTCGAGAGAATTTATAGTTGATGCTAAAGAGGTGAGCCGCTTGCACTATAAAGCATTGAGATATGTTCTTGATGATGGATTTTTATACAAAGGAAATTTTATGCTACTATTTATGCAATATGTCCATCCTAGTGAGGTCCAAATCGGTTCATGTTGAGACCATATTGCAAAAAGATCCTTGGTTAAAATAAAAACAAATAAGGATATTATTACCAAGCCATGAAAGAAGACTATATGAAGCATGTGAATAAATATGATAGATGACAAAGGCATGCATTGCTGAACCATATCTCAATTGAATCCCTAACACCTGTCACTGCCCCAAGGACTTTCTCACAGTAGTGTATAGATGTAGTAAGGCCTCTATTGGATACTAAAGGAAGATTTAGGTAACTAGTCATTGCGATTAACCACTTTAATAAGTTGGTGGAGGTCGAGCCGATGATCAGATCAACCAGCCCAAAATATTCTAGTTCATCTAGGAACATATTATATATGAATACGTCATACTAACCTCTTTCATTATAGACTATATGATACAATTTGACAATAATTGATTAAGAACCTACTTCACTAGGTACCACTTTAAATATTTACATTCTACTCGTGGCTACCAATAGCGCAATGGACAAACTAAGGTAACAAATAGTAATAACTTAATAGGATTAAGGAAAAATTCAAAGATGTAAAGGCTAATGAAGTTAATGAAGTACATAGCGACCTCTGGGCATATCAAACCACCACAAGGATGCCTACTGGAGAAGCCCCATTTATGTTGGCCTTCGGATCAAAGTTGTATCCCCCACTAAGTTCGGTCACCCTAGTTATCATGTGCTAAACTTCAATTCACCCTTCATTGACTTCATGAGGCAAATTGACATGTGTTTGACTAATAAGGTGAGGGAGCAGGCAACATTTAGGGTGATTTCCCATCAACATAGAATGGCTAGATACTACAACACAAGGGTGAAGGCTAGGGTATAAAAGGAAGGAGATATCTTATTGTAAAGAAGGTTATATATAAAGATAATAATTTGGAAACTCATTATCATGTCCCATGATTAATCATCTCGGTGGTATTTCTAAGAACATATAAAATTAAAACATTGGAAGGATAATATTTTAAATAACCCTTAGAATATGCAACATTTATGAAAATATTATCATTAAGTTTGTGATATAATGTAGCTGAATAAAAAAATGTAATAATAGAAAGTTCAATATCAACGAAGAAGCATTATTTAACTCACAAATTTTATAGTCCAATTATACTTATCTATTATTATTTTCTAAAAATCAAGCCCCACGAGATGGGCAAGAAACTTAGGATGAAGTCATCTTTAAGGGGATGGGATATAACTTAGGTCATTAAAATTTAAGTCGAAAGTGTTCCCTGAAATTAAATATGTATTATGTCCCTCCTAACTAATGGATGTATCTCTAAGTCAACATTCGTTTAAGGGGTGATGGAAATACATAAGTGCAAGACATCGACCTCAGCTAAGTCAATGCATAGGCACAAGCGAATAATGACGAGATGAGTGGAAAAAGACTCGTGAGATAGGATATCTCTCAGTTAAAAAATACTCATTAGGAAAGAATATTTTTAACTACCTCATCCTTAGGACATATCAAGGACTGAAATATCCCCGTCCATTAGTAGCTAGTGTGATCACAAGGCCCGACTAGGCTTGACCCAACTTGAGGGCTAAGAAGTAACTAAGGCATTAAGTCGACCCTTAAAAAATACATGCAATAAAATGTAAAATAACTCAAAATGGAAGGTCTCTTAAGGATTAAAATCCTAGGTAATACATATAGATCATATTCCAAAAATGTGATATGTGAATTCAGAGCACAAGCATATTATGTAAAGAATCATGAAAGATAAAATTACATTTAAAGGCACAGAAAGGCCTTAATAATATTTTTCCAGAAGAAACAAAATAACCCCTTATATAGGAAAACTGAATTTTTAAGGGATACAAAAAGATTTTAAGCCCTAGGAGACTACATTAGAGGTTAGAAGAATGGTCGGCTCGATTATAGTAATCCCCTCTAAGATACTAGGTGGCCATCCTACATTTCACCCTCTTCTGCAATCACTGTTTCCTCCTTATCATCGCCTTTCCTTCTCTTAATAACTTCAACGATGTCAGGATAATGTTTCGCCACTCTCTTTTACATCCTGACATATCCATCAGTGAAGTACAACATCTTGTCCATGGTACATTCAGTTGAAGCCTTATATTCAGTAAAAACATCATCACAGTATTTAACTAAATCCTACTTCAATTTGAGGATAATAGTTTTATCCTCCTTCATTTTCCTCTTCATCATAGTCTTATGAGCATCAGCATCAGCAAGATTCTTCTCTTGATCGACCGTATACTTTTCTAGGTCGGTCACTACATCTTGAAGTTTAAGATTATACTTCCAATATTGCTCGAAGAATTTTTCCTTATTCTCCGACACCAGACCTCTCTTCTACAAGACAGTGACCAACATAGATTGTTAAAAGTCAAACAAGCAAAAGATCGGAGAATAAAAAGTTACAACTTAGAGTTATATCACAAATAGGATTCTATTGCTACTTGCATAACCCGATGTTAGTAATGGAACCATAGAGTCTTTTTATCCAAAGATCAGAGACACCTATAATCCAGTTCATACCCAGTCTAACCAATATAATTTATGGCATTATGGGCATTGGACCTTATGTACTTATTATCCTTTGTCATCATTTTTAAGGGGACAGTGATGGAGGAATCCTTGACATAGGGGATTGACATCAACTTCCACCTCAGCAAGGACTTTGACCATGGTCTCTTTTCCATGTCATCTAGGACAATGTCCTTTTATAAGGATTGTATCTTGGGTGGTATTTGTCTTCTCTTAAGTGTTCTTAGCCTTCTTTATCTCGGTAGCAGTTGATACCTTTGCAGGGCTTTTCTTGCACTCTGACTACTTCTTTCTTAAGGCAAAAATAGTAGCTCGGTCTTCCACTTTATGAGCCCTCTCCAAAGTGGATTGGGTGTGAAATGAAGAACAGGGGAGTAAATATTGCATAAGAACAGTCTAAGAGTTTGTACGAGATGAATAGAAGTTAAAGGAATAAAAACTTAGTGAAAATCGTGGAAAAACTTACTCTCTTCGGCCTTGGTCTTGGCCATAATTTTCTTAACAGTTCAGTGACAACCGAACTTTGTTATCTCATCTAAAGTAAATACATTTTCGAACACCCTAGGGTCTACTCGATGATAATTTTTCACCAATATTTTATTGGTAGTCATGAGTCGATAATGAGATTTCTCTATTAATAAATAAAACAAAATTCAGAAGAATAACATAAAAATTAAGGATGTCTACTCCAAATAATAGAAGTTGATGCAGTACCGGTGGATGAAAGATTAGCCCAATCTAGAGGGACCTTCACATCCTTTTGATCTCTTTGGGGCCAAAATCCTAACTATTTCTGATGAAGATAAAGTGGGAAATTCCTAGGCTTCGTGGTGAGTCGACAGGGGGTGCAGATGGACCAGGACAAGCAACGAGCGATCTTGGAGATGCAAAGCCCTATAACGGCAAAAAAACTGAAGAGTTTCCATGGCAAAGTCTCCTACCTTAGGAGATTTATGCTTGGATTAGCCGAAATAACACATCCATTGATGCAGTTGTTGCGAAGGGACACAAAGTTCAAGTGGGAGGAGATGAACCAGAAGTCTCTCGATGGGCTAAAGAAATTGCTCGTTTCACCATAGACCATGGTTCCCCAAAAGTCAGGAATATCGTTGCAGTTTTACCTCAGATCAACCATGAGGTTCGTGGGAGCTTTGCTGGCATAAGAGATTGACGGGAAGGAATCGCTAGTCTACTACCTCAGCAAGATCATCCATGGGCCAGAAGTCAAATATAGCATCTTAGAAAGGCATTGTTTAGCCTTAGTATTTGTAGTGCAAAAACTTAGACATTATATGTTATCTTTTACAATTCATATTGTGACTAGGTGTGATACTATTAAGTATTTGCTAGTAAGAACGATTTTGATTGGTAGAGCAGCTAGGTGGTTCCTCATCCTATCCGAGTATGACTTGAAGTGCGTGGTTCCTCGCGCAATCAAAAGCCAGGCGTACGCTGATTTGTTGGCTATTTTCCCCTCAGGAACATTTGAGCCACCAAAGCAAAGTATTCCAAGAGAATTTACAGGCCAATCACCTAGATGCAACGAATAAGGAATGTATAATGAAGTTTGATGGATCCTCAAAAGAAAATAAAGGAGGAGCAGGGGTTATTCTTTCAAAAGGAATGGATGAGATTTTCCTTTCCTACAAATTAGATTTCCTTTGTTCTAAAAATAAGGCAGAATATGAAGCATTGGTGTTGGGATTGCTAGAGGCTCTTAGAAGGGGGATTCGTTCACTTTGTATCAAGAGGATTCAAACTTGGTGGTCCAGTAAGTGAATGGAGGTTAAGCATTGAAACACATGAGCCTGGCACCATATAGGACAATCATTCAGAGGCTCCTCTGCCAGTTCCATCGAACCAAGATCAAGATACAGACCAGAACGATGAATTATCACCCAGACACATATGCCACCATTGCCCAGAAGATGGTCATGAAGAATGACACAACCACCGTCGTGATCCAACGAAGAAAAGATCCTTCAATGGTACAGTCAATTCTACCAATTGAAGAGGACATAAACTGGAGGGGAGAGATCAAAAGTAAATTAGAATTTGGGGAAGGAGCGATGGGGCTGAGAGAATTAGCCCAATACTTTATGAACCAAGGAAACCTTTACTGCAGGAACGCTGAAGGATGGTTGTCGAGGTGCATCGATCCATAAGAGGCAGAGAGAAGATTAAAGAAAACATATTAAGGGCACTGCGAAACAACTGAGATACCCCTCTATAAAAGGATGCAAAGGGAGGGGTATTTTTGGCCAAAAATAAAACAGGACGCGACAGAGCTACAACGAAAGTGTGATAAATGCCAGTTATTATTCGAGGTAGCTGAATGACATTTCGTGGAGGCTCAGGCTGACTGGAGACAACCCTATATTGACTTCATTAAAGATGGAGTTGTCTCGACAGAGAAAATTGATACGAGGGTCTTCGACGAAGGGCCCCGAGATTCTACGTTCAGGAGGGGCAGCTTTATCAAAGGGGGTGCTTCAACAGGCCTTTGCGTTGCATCACAAAGGAAGAAGCAGTTAAGGTACTCAAACAGGCATACTATCCAGCTCACATAGGATGGGCCAAGTTATACGACCAGTTAACGACTTTGGGAAACTATGGGCCAACGATGGAGAAAGATTCTACTGAGTTCATTCGAAGGTGCAAGGCTTGCCAACTTCATGGAAATATGATTCATGCCCCATCAGTGGACTTACACTCCCTGGCAATGCCTTATCCTTTTCACACTTGGGCATTGGACCTGGTAGGGGCAATACCTCCTTCTTCGAAGAGGAAGATATGGATACTGGTAGCAATGGAGTGCTTCACAAAGTGGGATGAAACGATACCACTAAGAAAGGAAACAGTGGGGGTAGTGAGAAACTTCATCACAAAATACATCATTTTCTGATTTTGGATCCCAAAGGTTATCCTTTCAGACAATGGAACCCCTTTCGTCAATTCAGAAGTAACGATGCTCATAGACAAATACTCCATTATCCATCACACTTCGACGGTGGCATACCCAAAGGGAAATGGTCAAGCCGAAGCAAATAATAAAACTTTGGTTAATATCTTGGCTAAAATAATGGAGGACTTCCCAGGATCGTGGGATTACAAGATACCACCCGTATTATGGGCCTATCGAATGACCAAGAGGAAGCCCGCAGGGTATACACCATTCTCTTTTATTTATGGGGCCGAGGCGATTCTCCCAGTAGAGTTAGAAGTTCCCTCTACTCGATATGATTTGCGAAGTAGCATGCTCCCTCAGAATAGACATGTGTAGTTGGAAGCATTGGATGAACACAGAGATAATGCGATGCAACACTTTCAAATGTATACGAAACAGTTGTCAAGGGCATACAATAACTTAGTGAGACCAAGGAAGTTAGTAGAAGGAGATCTCGTATTGAAGGCAGCGGTGAAACACATCAAGGGGCTTCCTCTACCTAAGTTTGAAGAGAATTGGGAGGGACCTTTTATCGTAAAAGAGGCTCATGACTTAGGTTAATGCTTTTTCAAAAATGGAAGAAGACAAACCATTTAAGATTAATTATAAATGGTTGAAAGTCTATCATGTATAGGCAATTATATTTGGACCACCGATGTAGCTGGCTGTTGTTATAAGCACAAAAGTTATTTTTGTGATGAGTATGCAAGTTCTGTTTATTATAACTCAAGTAGAGAGGAAAGAATTACAGAGCTTCACACTTCACAATCTATGTAAACAGTTGTAACACAAATAAATAGCATGAGAATAAATATATTTTTCCATTCATAAACTTTGGGGAATTACAAAATTAGGATCCATTTCCCAATAATTACATGAGATGAAATGGATATATATACAAGTTCATTATCCCAAGAGGAACCACAGATCTGGAGAGGAGAAAAAATCTTCAGGGAGGCCCGAAGGAGCTGCTTGGCAAGACCGTTGAGTGTCGATAAAGAACCCCAATCTTTTTTATGCCTATGTATGCTCGATCAGGAGTTTCTCTCGTTTCAGCTTCACCAGGCGCAGAGATTCTTCGATGTCCTCCACCTCCTTATTAATGGCTCCAAAAAGAGGTGCTAACTCGGCCAACTTAGTTTCCTCGGCCTGCTGATCCTCTGAATGTTTTTGCAAGAGTTCCCTCTGGTTGTCCACTCATTGGCTCTTCAAGGTCTTCAAATGCATGATAATCCAGTCAAAATAAAACCCGTCATGACCCAAATCCCTCAGATAATCCAAAAACTGGTTAAGGAGGGGTCTGGTAACATTTGAGGTCGGAGTGTTGGCAATCTCAACAATGACGGTAGCTATGACTTGAAGCCTGTAACCCATAACGAAGATGTTTCAACACAGGCAGTCCACCGTGAACGTCTCGGGATGATGATTTATAAGTTATTCAACGACCATACGATGGTTGTCAGGCATCTGAGGATAAAACAGAAGTACCATCAGGCAGAAGGCATGAGGATCTAGGTCAGGCAGAGGAAGCTCACAGCCAGACTCTCCGCAGCAGCGGCGGTCGTGGAACCTTGATAATTTTTGTTAGATTCTTCTGAAGCGACAGGTTCCCGATGGGGCGAGGTAATAGACAAAGGAACAGGTGGAGAATCCTCCCGAGAAACCTAAAAAAAGTGAGAGGAAATATGGAGTTTATGAAAAAAATCTTAACAAGCGTTTTCGTTGTTAAGTCACCGATATAGGTGGAGTTTATGAAAAATATTAACAAGGGTTTTCGTTGTTAAGTCACCGATATTAGGGGTGGAAGCGGTACGGGCTTTTACTGTACCGTACCGTTTTGGTAAAAAAAAAATGGTTTTGGTTTCATATATTAAAATACCATAAATCAGTCTTATCGAAACCGAAATTACCGCAAAAAACTTGGTTGGTTTTGGTTTTAATATTTAAAAAACCGATCTACCTAAATTACCGTACCAAAATTATTGAAACCAGAAAAAATCGTACCGAAATTACCATATCGTACCGAATTTACCGAAACTAGAAAAAACTGTACCGAAATTACCGTACTGTACCGAATTTACCAAAATTATTGTACCAAATTTACCAAAACCAGAAAAAAGTTGGTTTTGGTTTTGGTTTTAATATTTAAAAAAGTTGGTTGGTTTTGTTTTTGATTTTTTGGGACTTTTAGTGTTGTTTACCGAAACCAGAAAAATCGAAACTAGAAACCAGAAAAAACCAGAATTTACCGAAACCAAAAGAACCCAGAAAAAACCAGAATTTATCGAAACCAGAAAAAAACCAAAATTATCGAAAAAACCGAAATACCAGTCGGTTTGGTTTTGGTATTGATTTTGGTGTACCGGGTGGTAAACTGGTACGGTTTGGTTTTACCATCTAGAGTTTGATTTTGGTATTGGTATCTACTATTTACCGACCAAACCATACCACTTACACCCCTAACCGATATAGGTGGAGTTTTTGGAAAATCTTAACAAGCATTTTCGTTATTAAGTCACCGATATAGGTGGAGTTTTTGAAAACTCTTAACAAGTGTTTTCGTTGTTAAGTCACCGATATAGGTGGAGTTTTTGGAAAATCTTAACAAGTGTTTTCGTTGTTAAGTCACCGATATAGGTGGAGTTTTGGGGAAAATCTTAACAAGCATTTTCGTTGTTAAGTCACCGATATTGGTGGAGTTTTTGGAAAATCTTAACAAGTGTTTTCGTTGTTAAGTCACAAATAGAGGTGGACTTTTTGAAAAAATCTTAACAAGCATTTTTGTTGTTAAGTCACCGATATAGGTGGAGTTTATGAAAAAATCTTAACAAGTGTTTTCATCGTTAAGTCGCCGATATAGGTGGAGCTTTTGGAAAATCTTAACAAGTCTTTTCGTTGTTAAGTCACCAATATAGGTGGAGTTTTTGGGATAATCTTAACAAGCATTTTTGTTGTTAAGTCACCGATATACGTGGAGCTTATGAAAAAAAATTAACAAGTGTTTTCATTGTTAAGTCACCTACATAGGTGAAGTTTGAGAAATTGAGAAATGGAGAGAGAAATTTGTGTACCTCAGCAGTAGTAGAAGCGAGAATGGGGGTCACCACGGTGGACATAATGGTAGAAATCCTTGGGGGCGGACCTATTGCCTCAATAGCCTCAACGGGGCCCTTGGATGGAGAAGCCTTAATGGCAGGCAAACCTCCCTCACCAATATAAGGTACTAAGGCTAACACAGGCGTATCCTCAGTAGAAGATGTTGGACCTTCAAGAGATGCCCCAATGCCCGTGGGCACAGAAGAGCTAACATGAGGAGCAACAGCATCGACCTTGGCCTTGGAAAGGAAAAGGCCACTAAGTGCAAAGGGTGGAGAGAGACTTGGAGAAAGCTACAGCAACAAAGTTAAATGTTAGAAATGACAAATTAGTACTCAAAAAAGCGAGAAATACTTATAAATGTTACTTACCCCAGTTATGGCACCAAAGAGGGGAATTTCAGTCAGAGATCTCGTTCGTGCAGTGGGAAGGAGAAGGTTAGCTATAACAGATGCCACTTCCACCTAAAATAGCCCAACATATCAGAATGATAAACAAAGCAATGGGACAAATAAAATATGTGAGGCTTGATAATAAATTTACCTCAAGGGCACTCTCTTCGACCAAAACGAGGGGCAGAGGGACCTCTTGCTCGGGGGGTAATTCAGAGGAGGCTGGAGTGGTTGCCTCTGGTTGGCTAGACATTTCATCAGACCCAACGGTGGAAGCCCCCGTAGTAGCTTCTTTGGCCCATTGGGAGGCCAAACGGCGACAGTAGGTCAGGCCTATCATGGGGGAATGGGGAGGATTGGTATTGACTTGAGATATGTTGCAACGCCCCCCACGAAACGGCTTGCCAAAGGACTGGGAGGACTAGAGGGGCTGAGCCTTTCTTCTTCAACTCCCTGTACAAAAGTCATCAAAGAAATAAGTGAATGTAGATTGCCTGAGGAAAAGGGGAACAAGAATAAAACATACACACATACCTGAGATCCGGAGGGAGAATGAGAGGGTATAACAACTGGTGAGGGTGGTGAGGAGGCAGCAGTAGAAGGGGCTGGGGATGGAGGTACCTCGGCAGACCGTCTCCTCTGGGACTTGGTACCCATAGTTTTCTTCCTTAATCTCGTTGCATCATCAACTTTAGGTACCCTTGACCTTTTTCTCCTCTTTGACGATGGCTCAGTCGGATTAACAATAATCATGGGAAAAGCAGCTAAAGGAGGAATGATGACAGCGCGCCATTAAAATTCTGCATTTATTCTCTCGACCTCAGCTTACATCTGCCTCCTCAGCTCTTCAGCTACCTCTAGAGACATAGGAGGGGAAACGAAGGCAATGGGAAACTCCTCCAAGTGAGTTTATGCTTGAACTTGGGTCTTAGACTTGGAGGACTTGGACTTCTTAGCCTTCTTAGCAGGTGGTTGAGAAGTCCCTTCTCCCGTTACAGCTTCGGTCGATGGGGAAGCTTGTTTGTAAGATGAAACGGCCTTAGGTTTCATGGCGGCAGTTCGGATCATTGGGCAATAAGTGGTTAGCCCCTAGGGAGATTATTTAATGTTTTTATTAAAGGGAAACTCAACCCCAAGCACGGATTTCCCCTTAAGACCCAGTTCAGAAAAAGAGAAAGCAAGGACTGGGGGATATTAAGGGGGGACTGAATGTACTCACAGATCATTTCCAACTGCCCCAAATGGAACTTGGTGGAAAAAGAGGTGGATATATCTCGCTCCCTAGTATCACTAGGAAGGGTGACATGACCATCGATAGTGGACGTCACACCAAGCACCGCAGCTACAGTATAGAAGGTGCATGCTTTAAGGAAAGCTGCCTTTGTATGGCTATGTTAAAACACAGGTCGAGGGGCCCCCTGATCAAACCAGAACTGTCTGATACATCTATCTGGGTTTTAGGGTTTGGAGGTGCATCCCCATTAAGTGTAGGAAGGAAGAAACCCAGGGGTAAATAGAAGCACCACGGCTTGCGAAGGATCTTCTACAGCTGGGATGAACTTGACCGTTGTGGCTGCAGAAGGAAAGAAATTCCATCTATGGGAAAATGTAGACTCATGGTATGGCATCATCGCAAAGGAGTCTAAAAGATCAAAAACCTCAATTATCTCATTTTGTCTTTATTTTTTGTGAAAATATAGGAGGCGTGGGGGCTTGATACTGCCCACAGGCAGAGGAACAAACTTGGTGACAATGGCAAGAAAATGAATCTAAAGAAAGCCCGTCAAAATAATGGTGTTGGCAAAATTGGCGAAGTTATAACAGCCCAGTGATCGTGCCATATCGATGTGTGTTCGATCCAACAAGGTGTAGAGGGAGCCTAAGGCGATGGAGGCCAGAGGAAGGTTGAAACCTCTGGCCAAATGAATTAAAATGTATATGAGATCCCTCCTGGGTTGGTCATTGGGTTTCCCAGTCAGGAAGAAGCATAAAAGCATCACAAGTATGTAGGCTGGTAGTTCCTTGGATGTACCTCTACCTCGGCCTGTTGCAGGATTGACATCCTTCAGTGTTGGAGCTTCGAAAAAATAGCTGATAAGGGGGGTAAATGTGGCTTTATTCGAGGAGCTAGTGAAACTTTGGAAGATTCGATCCAGCTCAGCTCGATTAGCAGCCACTTCGGTATCCAGGGCCTCATCGTGATATGTGAACTCACCTATTGGCTCAAATCCCAAGAGCTCACATACGTCCTCCAAGGTAACAGTATACTCTCCCCACGCAATAATGAAAATGTGAGTTATGATATTCCATCTAGAAACTAGCACTTGGAGCGCCGTGTTGTGCGTAGAGAGGGTAAACTCCCCAACCCAGTAGGCTCGATGAAGACCAACCTTTGCAAGAGTAGCAGCGTAAGATCTCTACATATGTGTGTACAAGGCAGTGAAATGGGCTGGCGACCCCCAAGGTGCTTCGAAGTCAATCTAGGAATAGGGGAAGTCACCACGGTCCAGATAAGAATGCAGAGTCCCCTCGGGTGGAAGATAGCCCCACTTTGATGAATCCATTTCCTCATCACCCAACAGTAAGGGGTCGAACTTGGATGAGAAATGACAAACCTTGCATGAATCAAAAAATTTATCACCTTAGCCAAAGATAGGAGCCCGACGATAGAAGTGTAGTTGCTCTTGACGAGCAGCATCTAGGGCACCAGCGCTTGGGACAAAGGTGGCGCCAGAGATGGAAGGTGGCACACTGGTGGCAACTGTGGTAGTGTTGCGGGAGGAGGCCATTACAGACAACAGCAAGGTAAGAAAAAAGTTTGGTAAAATAAGCTTAGTAAAAGAAGGGTTGGGAATGAAGGTAGATAAGCACAACCACAGGCGGTGGCATAGAAGATGAAAGGAGTAAGAAGTTAAAAAGGGCTTGGTAAATAATGGAGTTCGCACAGAATTTCTCTCTCTAGGGAATACGTGAGCTTGAAGAAGATAAAGGAAAGAGAATGGTTTTTAAATAAAAGAGACGTTTGAAGCCTTTTAAACCTAACTTTTGAGTTTCCTTCCATCGCACGTGCACGGCCGCTTATAATCATTTCAAATGAACACGTGGCACTTCAGGAAGTGTTTTGACAACTGAATAGACAGCGCCAGATGATTTACGAAGCAACGCCTGGGGAATAGAAGGGGTTGCCTTCTTCAGCAAGTTTGAGTTTTGGCGCCAAAATTTTTGTCAGACATATCCAATAACTCCCAACGGAAAAGATGTCCCAGCGATTTTAAGAAAAAAGCTAAGATGTCCCCTCGCCACAAGACCAGATTTTGTTTAATTATGACTCAGCTACACCAGGGAGAATTTCACTTACCCAGAATTAAAACGACTGTTTGAGAAGGTAAGGCTAGAACGTTTGAAGCTTAGTATAAGGAAAAAATGGCGATGTCCCTTCGTCCAAGCCCCAATAAGTCATGGAGCTTCGCCTTAGGTACATCGAGGAGAATTTTTCTTTTTCCTGAAGGTTATAACGAAAGAAAGGAGGCCAGAATTTCTTCATGTAGAAAAGGTTCATCGGATTGAGAAGTTTCATGCAGACGTTTATTATTCCAACAAATCTCTCCACGAAGGGGAAAATGTAGAGGGGGCTTGAAGGTAATTTTGATATTAGAGGTCATTTCACATTAGCAACAGTGTTTTGGGGATTAAGGCACCGAGGTAGCTCAAGCGTGGCAGCTTAGCGAGGCAGCTCACTGTGGCAACTTATGTTTTAGCTTATTGTATCAGTCATACTGTATTTTTATTTATATTGACTATGATCTATAATGATTGTAATGATGTAACGAGAATAATAATGAGTTTTAGTGTGAGGTCAAACGGCACTCGCGAGAGACCAGACTTGCCAGGGCCTGGGAGAGCTTTCATGCTCGATCGAATGACCTCGCTGTGGGAACTTTAAAGGGACTTAGTTTGGAGGATTGATAAGTGAGGTAGCATTGGGTCTTGTCCTGACCATCTTAGATACACCTGGTAAAACACCGAAGAACCCTGACCATGAAACCTCGGGCGGAGCATCTTGGAGTTCCATCGGGCGTTGAGTTGTGAACCAAACAACCATCTACTTTATATTACATCTAATGTAGGTGATGTCACTGGACAGCTAAACAATGTCGGATATGCATTTGAGCAAACACCATGGTATTTGGGGCTGTCAGGCAGTTAGTGAGCCACCTCTACGACAACAGCCCCCTGACACACAATAGTTAGGCAAAAGGCATGTCTTGGCATTTAATGTTTATGATGTGGAGACAACTAGTGCATCAACTATTTAATGTTTGTGACATAAACTATGAGGGAGGTCTTTTCTCAAGCATTGATGACTGAGTTGCCTCGGGGGTGGCGTGGGGGGATATTTAAGGACCCCAACCACCTTTGAGGAAGGGAGATCTTTTATGAGAGTTCAGAAGTTATTGCAAGAGATAATATACACTAGAGAGAGTTATTACAAACCAAAGAGCTTCTTACTCACCCACCATTGTTCTTTATTGGGTAGATTTTAATACTTGATAGAGATTCTTTAGGGTGGTTGGTGTGTTTGGTTGCCTTCCAAGGTGTACCTAGGGTGCTTACTTCTGTCTCCCTCTAGCTAAGTTACTTCTAAGTTCATCACTATCTTCTGAGTTATACACGAGAGATGTAAGAGATCAAGCTGAGTCTATCTTTTTTGAGTAGTGTTTGTATGTCCTATCATTAATCCAAGGTTTTGTCTAATTAACTTATGATTATTGTACTCAAAAGGGGTTACGCATCCATCTTATCTAAACTACCCTCTTACATAGAGATTAGACTCACTTACCCTAAGATCATTTATAGAGACCTATTTTTTTAACGACGGTCGTACTATAAACATAGGAATTATTCTAAGATGGATGGGAGGATTGATACTCTTATTAACCTAATGCAACAACCACAACACCCTATCTAACGAATCACACATAATGGGTGACATTTTATAAGGATAACAGGCAACCCAAAGTCCACCATGTCGTAATCAAAAGGAAAAAGAATAAGTTCAACCTTAACATCCTATGCTAACTAACTCAATGGAAATCTCAACCCCAACCATCCAACTATCAGGATGTTAACACAACACACAATCGCAAATTGAAATTATCAAGACATAAATTAAGAAATGTGAAGAATTTCCACAAATAAACTAAAGAAATTAAACCTAGAATATTAAAATAAGAGGAGAAAACATACCTGGAAAGTAAGAAGATTAGGGTCAAGAAAGAGAGATGTCAACGAGACTTCATAAGAATGAAAAAGAAATTATGTTAAAAAATAATGTTTGCTTGAATTTTCCAGTTGGAGCTCACCATATGTTAGAGATGAGATCGTGTAAGAAAAATGGTTTAAGGCATTTGGCTTGGCTCAAGTCAATGCAATAGGGTCAATTCAGATACGAAATTTACAGAAAAACTTCATCCATTTTAGCTACATTATAGGTACCTATAAGAAACAAACCTTCATGAAATTGATGCCGCTACGCACTTTAGAAATAAATTCTTGGGGTAATTATTGTACCTTAAATATATTATGGTCTATGTATCTTACGAAATATGACACATGTCATAGAGTGTAACCAAGATAAACACCTTTTAGCCATATAATGAGATATAAGTGGGAGTTTTAGTATGAGTTCGGCCTCGGACATGCAAGGATAGTGCATGACAACTCCATGAGGTAACACCTTAACCATATGCCATGTGGTATAAATGAATGGGTGATGACAACAAATGATACATGTGCAACATGAAGAAGAAATGAAGATATCCCTTCCCATGTGCAATAACTAACTAATAATTATTCCCTATTCAGTATATAATGGGTGATCTCACGTAACTTTATAAAGGGGAGACACGTGTTCATATCCACTTACTTTCTATTCACATATAAATAGCAGTTATATAACCCCATGTTGTCATGAGATATTTGTTTACTATTATGCTACAAAAATATTGTGAGAGATCATATAAAACCATATAACCTATGGATATTATCTGTTAGATGAATAAAAATCACTGCACTTGTGTATGTAGGCACTGAATTGAGTCGAACAATGTAAATTTGGGTCTCATCCGATCCTTTTTATTTGCATTCTCTATTTTCATGCCCGATGTGATTTAATTCATGTCCTAATTATTTTTTAATAAAAAATTATTAAAATATAACATAATCTCAATATCTAGCATCAACAATATGATTCCATACATTAAGCATACAATACTTGCATGGTCAAATCAATTTTACCTTAATCAATATTAACCAACTTCTTATTCATTCATTGATCTTAGATCCAATATATTTGACACTCTACCGAATATAAATCAACTACTCTGGTTTATTAGTAGAATCAAAATGTCTAAGACTATCAAGAGGGTATCACATCAAACTTTTCGGCTGCGGATTCCAGTGTATTATGATCTCAGACATGCCTATATAACGATTTCCCAACTTATAAATATTTAGATGTAATTAAATTAAATCACACCCATAATGTTCAAACTAATAATTATGGAAGCATTTCAATCCTCATAATATTCCATATTAAGAACCTATGAACCCTTTCCAAACCCATGAGATTGTGAAAGTCTAATTTATTCAACGCTTATACTTGAACCTTACCTATGGTCCCATTCAATATATTCCCGATATATCGGTACAATACTCTTTGAACTGTCAAATAAGTTCCCGAACCATGAAATTTTTTCCATAATTAATATAAACTACTAATAATGTGCTCACAAATTTACTAATAGGATGTTAACGCCTTATATAAGTTGTAAACTAAATTATATGAGAACCAAAATTTTGATCCTCCATGATCGGATCAAACCCAACTCACCGAAATTCCTACTAATCCAATTGAGTAACATGAATACAATATTTAACACGAAGATATGGCATTGTTACAAACATAATTCTCATTTCAAAATAAGCTTGAAACACCTTTATAAAAAAAAGTAAACGTCATATATGGTTTTAAGAATGAAACCCCAACAATGACTAATGGTTTCTATATGTCGGAAATTATTACGACATTAGGGCAGTTTTCCACCCAAAACAACATCAAAGCTAGATCTAACACCCTAAAATAGGTCCACACTATTCTAAAGGGCCTATTCCAGCCTTTAAAAATATGAGAGTTGCGGTCTTTCTAAACAAACTAATCGACCCACGTGATTTTTTTACCGTTTACTAATAGCTTTTAGATTGAGGAAGAAGTGTCCACTAAAGCCACCTAATCATATATGTAACATTGGATATAAAGTGAGTTTCCAAAATATTTTCCACTTCCCACAGTTTTTTGCAGAATTTAAAAAAAACCTGTGTTCCACACTTTCAACTTCCTTACTACATCTGCATGATATGGGCAGAAATACTAAATTTTTCTTGAAAAGTATTCTCTTCTATAAAAAGCGCATTAACACAAACTCTTCACTAAAATAAATGAATTTTGGGGGGAGTAATTAAGATTCAAATAACTTTCTATAAACACGAGTTGAGTTTCCAAGGATAAGATGGGTTATTATCAATTTTCTCCTCCTCCATACTACAACACATCTTGTAACTAGACTTCATTGAATATTTTCCATGTATGGTAAGAACCTACCCAAATCCATCATTAAACTCGATCCGACTCAAATGGATTTCGATAGTGGCTTTAGCTTCATCATGTGTAAAAGGGGACTTTACCATATCTTTGTTCCATCTCTTTCACCCCCCCCCCCCCCCCCCCCATTCCTCTTTATCAAATGAAAAACTTTTATCATATTCATAATAGGAGAAAATACATGATAAAAATTTGAAAATTTTAAGATAAAGTAACCAAGGATCCTTTCAAGTTGAACTAGGAGAGCCCTCACCCACCTTCTTACAAAGATCATTCAAAAGAAGACCCCTACCTTTTAAAAGACTAGATCAAGCCCAAGAGGGACTAAATTCATCCCTTGCATCCAAAAAAGAACAACTCATGAATTATATATATATATATATATATATATATATATATATATATATATATATATATATGTGTGTGTGTGTGTGTGTGTGTGTGTGTGTGTGTTGTTCCATCTCTTTCACCCCCCCCCCCCCCCCCCCATTCCTCTCTATCAAATGAAAAACTTTTATCATATTCATAATAGGAGAAACTACGAGTTAAAAATTTGAAAATTTTAAGATAAAGGACCCAAGGATACTTCCAAATTGAAATAGGATATCCCCCACCCACCTTGTTACAAAGATCATTCAAAAGAAGACCCCTACCTTTTAAAAGACTAGATCAAGCCCAAGAGGGACTAAATTCATTCCTTGAATCCAAAAAAGAACAACTCATGAATTAATTTTATATATATATATATATATATATATATATATATATATATATATATATATATATATATATATATATGTGTGTGTGTGTGTGTGTGTGTGATAGAGAGAGAGTTCGCAACCACAAAGAATTATGGCAAAGAATAAGTCTCCAACATTGTTCAGTAAGAAAAGAAAAGTTAAAGAAATGAAAATCTTTAAATCTTAAACCACTTACGAATTTTGATTGAGCAATTTTATCCCACCTTTTCCAATTAATTAAAATTTTACCCCTTTTTTCCCCACCCAAACTTACTCACAAGAGAGTTAAGTTTATCACTTATAAACTTATGGAAAAGGAATATTGACATGACATAAGAAGGCAAATCTTGTAGCACCTCTTTAATAATAACTTCCCTCCCTGGATGCGAAAGAAGTGAATGGTTCAAATTTTGGATCTTTCCTATCATATTATCAACAATGACTTCGAAATTATCATTTTTGGGTTTCCCCAAAGGGAATGAATAACAAGATATTTTTCATTCAAAGGCATGGGCTCAAAGGAAAGGGGAGTGGAAATCATATTTTTAGTAACATTGGGTGTGTTGAGGGAAAATAACGTATTAGATTGCTCGAAGTTCACGAGTTAACCCGACACAACACAATAAACATTAATGATATTTAAAAATTAAGTATCTTGTGTGGGGAAACATTTAATAAATATCATGGAATCATCAACAAGGAAAATGTTACATTAGGTTGATCTACCCTTTCTAATTTCTAACCCTTGCATTGGGATACTAACCACTGCCTTATAAAGCTCTCTTGAGAGGGTGTCTTCAACAAGAAAGAAAAGGTATGGGGAAAGAGGATCCCCTTGATTATCCCACATATGTGTAGTAATGTGGCAAATATGAGCACCATGAAGCATTAAATCGAAATTACTAGTTCTAACACATTTCCAAATTAATTGTGTCCAATGAGAAGAAAAGCCCATTTTTTTATATAATAACAATGAGAAACTCCCATTTGATTCCATCATATTATAAGCTTTGTTCAAATGAAGATTTATAACTATCTCTCCACTTTTCGACCACAACTATTTTTAAGGAAATGAAACGCCTCATGGGCGAAGATAATACTATCTTGAATAAGTACATTTGGAATAAAGGCGGATGGGTTAGGAGTGATTAGAGTCACCATATAAGGTTTCAATCTACTTTCCATAACCTTATAGATGATTTTATAAAGGGAATTTATAGGGCTTATAGGACGACGATCTTGAATATTTTTGGGTTTAAGCTTCTTAGGGATACGGGTCACATTCGTAAGATTTAGCACTTTTGGAATTAAGGATCCAATAAATAAACTCTGAACCTCTTTAATAACATCATTCCCCAAAATAGGCCGATAATTAAAAAAAACATATCGAGAAAGCCATCCAGATTTGGGGCCTTATGAGATCCATGTTGTTTGGCAACTTTCATTTTCTCATCATTAAGAATGGAACTACAAAGGGCTTCATTCATTTCACCACTAATATAAGTGGGGGTTAAATCAATTATGTAATTGAAGCTTCTACTTATTTGAGTTTTGAAAATAGTAAACAATTGCCCTTTTACATGACTAGAAATTCCCGCATCATCCGTGATCCATACCCCACCAGCACCTTTTAATTCGTAAATATGGGTACCTCGTTGTCGACCAATAGTAGTAGCAGGAAAGGATTTCAAATTTGTATCTTCAAACCGTAAAAATATTTCTTTTTCCCGTTGCCAATATTTCTCCTCCAACCCAAAAAAAATCAATTTACGAAAATATAGCATATGTCGTGGCTTTCTTAAAGGTAGTCAACTCCAACCCTTGGACCACACGCAATTTATCCATCAATCGATAAACATGACTTTGTTGTTGCTATCCCTATTTTTCCTCAAATCCCACAAAGCTCGGTGAAAAAATTTCAGCTTTCAGACATCTTCAAACATATGAGAATCATGCACCTCCTCATTCAACCCCACATTAATGATCTCCTCACATTTCCGTGACTCCATCCAATTAGCCTCAAACCTAAAATCTTTTACTAACTTCCTTTCACGATAATGAAGATTCACCATAAGTGGTATATGATCCGATGAAAACCTCATGTGTGACTTGGAATTGTAGATAAATGCTTAACTACTTATCATTTGCGAAACCCCTATCAATTCTTTCATGGACATTCAAACTAATTAGTATTTCTTCATTCTAGGTCACCCTATTGCCTTGAAACACGTGATCTATAAGTGGACAACAAGTAACACAAGTAACACAATTACTATATTCTTTCCTTTTCCTCTCATTGTCTTGGCACTCCCCTATCTTATCATGTATAATTCCATAGATATTCAAATACTCTACTACGAACCATGGATTCAATCAAATACACCATCCACTCTAAATATCTCCACAACTCTTCTCTATCATCCACTTTTATCCTTGCAGATAAAGGAACAAATCCATTACTTTTCCCAAATCCTTATCATGGAATTTTACTAGTGTAGAGGGGGTTTAAAGGTAATTCTGAGATTAAGGATAATTCCCTAATTGGAAATAGTGTTTGAGATTACGCAACCGAGGCAGCTCAAGCGTGGAAACTTAGCAAGGCAGCTTGGCGTGGGAACTCAGACTTTAGCTTGTTGTATTAGTCATATTGTATTTGTGTTTATGTTGACTGTAAGCCATAACGGTTGTAATGTTGTAACGAGATTAATAATGAGTTTGTGTGAGGTCAAACGGTAATTGCGAGAGACCAGGCGTGGTAGGGCCTGGGAGAGTTTTTATGCTCTATCGAATGACCTCGCCGTGGGAACTTTAGAGGGACCTGGTTTGGAGGAATGAGAAATGAGACACCGTTAGGGCTTGTCCTGACCATCTTAGATACACATGGTAAAAACACCGAAGGACCTTGATCGAGGAACCTCAGGCGGAGTAGCTTGGGTTCCATCGGGTGTTGAGTTGTGAACCAAACATCCCTCTACTTAATGTCACATCCACTATAAGTGATGTCACTAGCCAGCTAAACAATGTCAGACCTGCACTTGAGTAAACCACCGTGGTATTTTGGATTGTCAGGCAGTTGGTGAGCCACCTCTGCGACAATAGCCCCCTGACACACAGTGGTTGGGCAAAAGGCATGTCTTGGAATTCAATGTTTATGACGTGGAGACAACTAGTGCATCAAGCATTTAATGTTGTGACATAAAGTATGAGGGATGTCTTTCACAGTCTTTAATGACTGAGTTGCCTTAGGGGTGGTGTGGGGGGCTATTTAAGGACCCCAACCATCTTTGAGAAGGAGGATGATCTTTTGAGGGTTCAGGAGTTATTGTTAGAGAAAAACACACATCAGAGAGAGTTATTGCAAACCAGAGAGTTTACTAACCCACCATTGTCATTTATTACGAAGCTTTTAATACTAGACAGGGATTCTTGAGGATGTTTGATGTGTTTCTACCTGCCTACCAAGGTGTATATAGGGTGCTTACTTCTCTCTCCTTTTAGCCATGTGACATCTGAACTTCATTACTATTTCCTGAGTTATACATGAGAGTTGTTGTGATTTTAAACTGAGTTTATCTTCATTGTGTTTGTGTTTGTCTGTCCTATCATTAACCCAAAGCTTTGGCCAAGTTAGCTTATCATTACCGTACTCAAATAGGGGTTACGCCTCTATCTTATCTATAGTAACCTTATACATTTGGCGACTCTACTGGGGACGCATTCTTCTAAGTAAGGAGTATGATGCAGGATAATGCTACTCGAAGGCTCAACTTGGTGAGACCAGGGAAATTTGTGGAAGGAGATCTCGTGTTAAAGGAAGTGGTTAAACATATTAGGGGGAATCCTCTACCTAAGTTTGCAGCAAATTGGGAGGGAACTTTCATCGTAAAAGAGGCTCATGACTCAGGTTATTGTTTAATTTCTAAGATAGAAGAAGACGGGCCATTTAAGATTAATAATAAATGGTTGAATGTCTATCACGTGTAAGCAATTACGTCTGGAGTCACTGATGTACCTAACTAATATGAATATAAGAGTTCATTTTGTTTAAAAAGGTTCTCTTTATTTTTTTTAAATTCAAATAGAGATGAAAGAACTACAGAACTTCATGTCATGATCTATGTAAACGGCTGTAAAGCAAAGAGGTAGCATGGGAATAAGTTTTCTTTTCCATTCATATACTTTGGGGTATTACAAAAATGGGAACTATCGCCCAAGGATTACATAGGAGGAAAAAAAATACATATACAAGAAACTCATTAACCCAGGAGGAACCACAAATCTGGGGAGGAGAAAAAATATCCAGGAAGGCCCGAAGAGGCTTCTAAGCATGACCTTTGGGCATTAACGGAAACTTCCAACCTGGTCTGTGCTTGGGTACGTGCGATAAGAAGTTTTTCTCGCTTTAGGTTTGCCAAACATAGAGCTTCTTCGAGGTCCTCCACCTCCTTGTCAATGGATCCGAGGAGAGGTGCTAGCTGAGCCAGATTGGCTTCCTCGGCCCTCTAATTCTCCTGATGCTTTCGTAAGAGCTCCCTCTGGATGTCCAACTGTTGGTTCTTCAAAGTCCTCAAATGTGCGATGAGCCAGTCAAAATGGAACTCGTCACGGCCCAACTCCCTTAGATAGCCCAAGAACTGATTGAGGAGTGGTCTGGTCATATTCGTAGTTGGAGTATTAGAAATTTTAGCAATAACGGTGGCCATGCCTTGGAGACTATGACTCATAACTGCGATGTTTGAACGAACGCAATCCACCGTAAAGGTCTCAGGATGGCGGCTAATAAGTTTCTCAATGGCCAAACGATGGTTGGTGGGTATCTGGGGAGAACGTTAGAGCACCATCAGGCAGAAGGCGGGAGGAGCCAAGTCGGGCAAAGGAAGCTCGCACCCAGATTTGCTCTCCGCAGCGGCACCTGTCGTGGAACCTTGATCATTATGGCTAGATCCTTCGGAGGAGACATGTTCACGATATGGCGAGGTAATAAGCAAAGGAACTGGTGGAGAATGCTCCTGAGCAACCTGAAAATAGCCAGAGGAAATACAGAGTTATGGAAAAATCTTAACAAGAATTTTCGTTGTTAAGTCACCTTTATAGGTGGAGTTTATGAGAAAAATCTTAACAAACGTTTTCATTGTTAAGTCACCAATATAGGTGGAGTTTATTAAAAATCTTAACAAGTGTTTGCGTTGTTAAGTCACCTTTATAGGTGGAGTTTACGAACAAATCTTAAACAAATGTTTTCATTGATTAAATCACCTATATAGGTGGAGCTTGAGAAGCTGAGAAATACAGAGAAATTAAAAAATCACCTCAACAGCAGGAGCGAGATTAGTAGTTACCACGGGAGCCATAATGCTAGAAATCGTGGGAGGCGAGCTCGTTACCTCAGCAACTTCAACGGAGCCTCCGGCTGCAGAAGCCTCAAAGATAGGCACACTCCCCTCGCCAGCATAAGGTACTATGGCTAACACGAGCGCATCATCCGAAGGAGATGTTGGACCATCGAGAGATGCCCCAACGAGAGCGACGCCACTTCCACCTACGATTGTCCAACATGTTATAATCAAAGAATAAAATAATGAGGCAAACATAGGGTGTAAGGATGGGAAAGAAGTTTACCTGTAGGGCACTTTCTTCGACTACAGCAAGGGGGAGAGAGACCTCTGTCTCTGAGGGAAACTCAGAAGAAGCTGAAATAGTTGCCTCGGGTTGGTCATGAATCTCAGTAGTCCCCGTGATGGCATCCCTGGCTCGATAAGAAGATGAACGGCGCCAATAGGTAAGGCTGATTAAGGGAGAACGGGGAAGGGAGACAGAGGCTGGGGGGATACCGCAATGTCCCCCCACAAAATGGCTCACTGCAGGGATGGGGGACTGGGAGGACTGACCCTCACTTCCTCAGATCCCTGTAACAAAGACAACAGGTAATAAGTAAGCACGCTATGTCGAGAGAAAAAGTATGAGAAATAAAGAATGCACATATACCTGAGATCCGGAGGGACAAGGAGAGGATATAACCACTGGTGACGATGGCGAAGGAGCAGGGGCAGAAAGAGCTGGTGATGGAGGTCGCTCAGATGTCTATTTCTTCTAAGGCTTAGTACCCTGTGTCTTCCTTCTTGAACCCGCGCCACCACCACTTTCAAGTACCTTCGACCTTCTTCTTCTCTTTACAGGGGGCTCACTAGGATCCACCACTATTTTGGGGAATGCACCCGAAGGAGGAACGATAACTGCACGCCGTTTGAACTCAGCATTTATCCGAGCAACTTCGGCCTCTACCCGCCTCTTCAGCTAGTTCTAAAGACATAGAAGGGGGAATAAAGGCAATTGGAAATACCTCTAGTGGAGTTTTCATTTGACCTTTGACCTTGGCCTTCACAAACTTGTACTTCCTGTCCCTCTTGGCATGTGTCTCAGAAGGCCCTTCTCCCGTGGCAGCTTCGGCCGTGGGGACAGATGGTTTGGGGGTTGCAGAGGCTTTGGGTTTTTGGGTGGAAGTTGGGATCATTGGACAATGAGGGGGTAGTTCTTGAGGAGACTCCTTAATGATTCTGCTTAAGGGAAACTCAACCCCAAGCATGGAGTTCCCCTTTAGACCCAACTTAAAAGAAGAAAAGGAAAGTACTTGGGGATAGTGAGGGGAGGACTGGATATACTCATGAATCATGGCCAACTGCTCCAGATGGAACTTCGTGGCAAAGGATGTGGATACGTCTCCTTTCCTCATAGCACTCGAAAGGGTGACACGCCCATCAATGGTGGATGTCACGCCAAGCACTGCAGAGGTAGTATAGAAGGCGCATGCCTCAACAAAGGTGGCCTTGGAATGGTTGTCCTGGAACACAGGTCGAGGAGCCCCCTGGGCGAACCCAAATTATATGCTACATCTATCAGGGTTGTAAGGCTCAGAAGTATATCCCCATTCAGTATAAAAAAGGAGGAACCCCAGAGTGAAAAGAAGCACTACGGCTTACGAGGGATCCTCTACAACCGGGTTAAATCTGACCGTTGTGGCTGCAGTAGGAAAGAAGTCCCAACTATGGGCGAAGGTGGGCTCACTGTATGGACTCATTACGAAGGAGTCTGAGTGGTCAAAAACCTCCATTATCTCCTTTAGGCTCTGCTTCTTGTGGAAACATAGGAGGTGTGGGGGCTTGATAACCTAGCTCACAGGTACAGAAACTGACTTTACAGTAATAACAGGAAAGCAGGTATAGAGTAAGCCCGTCAAGATGATGGTGTTGGTAAAATTTGCCAAACTATAACGACCAAGTGACCGTTCAATGTCAATATTGGTTCGATCCAACCAGGTGTAGAGGGACCCTAGGGCGATGGAGACTAGAGGTAAGTTGAATCCCCTAGACAAACGAATGGAAATGTTTATCAGGTCTCTCCTGGGATGATCATTGGGTTTTTCGGTAAGGAAGAAGCATGAAGTAGTATAAGCATATGGGCTGGTAGTTCCAGGGAAGTACCTCTACCGCGACCCAATACATCACTAGCATCCTTCGGCATTGGAGCCTTGAAAAAATAGTTGATAAGGGGGGCAAATGTGTCTTTGTTTGATGGATCGGTGCAACTGCGGTAGATCCAATCCAGCTCAACACGATCAGTGGACTCTTCGGCATCCAGAGGCTCATCGTGGTAGGTGAACTCGTCCATGAGCTCAAACCCAAGGAGCTCACAAACATCCTCCAATGTAACAGTAAACTTCCCCCACGCAACGAAGAACGTATGGGTTGTGATGTTCTATTGAGAGACTAGCACTTGAAGTGTTGCGTTGTGCTTCGAGAGGGTGAACTCGCCAAACTAGTAGGCTCGATGCAGCCCAACCTTTGTAAGAGAAGCAACGTGGGAGCTCTACATATGTGTGTGCCAAGCAGTAAAATGGGTTGGTGACCCCCCAAGTGCTTCAAAGTCAATCTAGGAATAGGGAAAGTCACCACGATCCAGACGGAAGCGCATAGTCCCCTCGGGTGGAAGATATCCCCACTTCAACGAATCCACTTCTTCATCACCCAACAGTAATGGATCGAACTTGGATGATAAATGGCAGGTCTTGCACGCCTCAAAAATTTATCATCTTCTTCTTTAAAGATGGGTGCCCAGCGGTAGAAGCGTAATTGTTCTTGATGAGCAACGACCAAAGCAGCGTCGCTAAGGGTGATGGCAGCGCCAGCAGCGACAGAAGAGGAACCAGGCTGGGTAGTGGCTGTAACCTTAGAAATACTTGAAGAAGCCATGAAAAAGTGATAATAAGTGGTGCAGCTGGACGAACAGGGCTAAGAACAGGAAGAGGGGAGCACAACCGCAGGTGGTGGAGGAAAAGATGAGAGAAGGAGGAGGTTGAGCAAAGGAGAGGGAAACAATGGAGGTCGCACAAGCTTTCTATCTCTAAAAGAAGTGGAGAGTATTGCAGAAGATGAAGAAGACGAAGAAATAGAAGAGTTTTGAAATACAAAAGAGACGTTTAAAGGGTTTCAAACTCGACGGTTGACGTTTCCCACGAGCACATGTGCAAAGGGCGGCCTCTAATCATTTCAAATGAATACGTGGCACATTGGGAAGGGTCTCGCCAACTGAAAAGACAGAGAACATCGGATACAAAGCGACGTATGGGGAATAGAAGGGGTTACCTTCTTAACCAAGTTTATGTTTTGGCGCCAAATTGGTGTCAGACTTATCCATCAACGACCAACGGATAATATATTTCAACGATTCGAAAAAAACCTTATTCAAAGGGTGACTCAGTTACATCGGGAAGCATTTCTGCTTTTTGGAACACAGCAAAGCATCCTAAGTGAAATTTTATTTACCAGCCCAAACGAGTATTTGAGAAGTAAAGTAGGCCTATTGGGAGAACTTTTAAATAATAAAGCTAGAACAGTTGAGGCTCAGTATGAGGAAAAAGTGGCGATGTCCCTTCACCCAAACCCCAATGACAATGGCGCTTCGGATCAGATGCATCGGGGAGAATTTTACTTTTTCCAAGAGATTATATCGCTGCGGTTCTAACGAAGAGAGGAACCCAACATTTTTTTTATAACGCAGAGAGAGTTCATCGGATTGAGAAGTTTCGTGCAAACATTTCTTGTTCCAATAAATCTCTCCCCGAAGGGGAAAATATAGAGGGAGCTTAAAGGTAATCCTGAGATTAAGGATAATTACCTAATTGGAAATAATGTTTGAGATTACGCAACCGAGGCAGCTCAAGCGTGGAAACTCAGTAAGGAAGCTTGGCATGGTAACTCATACTTTATCTTGTTGTATTAGTCATATTATATTTCTCTTTATGTTGACTGTAAGCTATAACGGTTGTAATGTTGTAACGAGATTAATGATGAGTTTGTGTGAGGTCAAACGATACTTGCAAGAGACCATGCATAGCAGGGCCTGGGCGAGCTTTCATGCTCTATCGAATGACCTCGCCGTGGGAACTTTAAAGGGACCTGGTTTGGAGGATTGAGAAATGAGGCACCATTAGGGCTTATCCTGACCATCTGAGATACACCTGGTAAAAACACCGAAGGACCCTGACCGAGGAACCTCGGGCGAAGTAGCTTGGGGTTCCATCGGGCATTGAGTTGTGAACCAAGCAACCCTATACTTAACATCACATCCACTGTAGATGATGTCACTAGGCAGCTAAACAATGTTAGACCTGCACTTGAGTAAACCACTGTGGTATTTGGGGTTGTCAGGCAGTTGGTGAGCCACCTTTGCGACAAAAACCCCCTGACACACAGTGGTTGGGAAAAAGGCATGTCTTGGCATTTAATCTTTATGACGTGGAGACAACTAGTGCATCAGGCATTTAATGTTGTGACATAAAGTATGAGGGATGTCGTTCACATCTTTAATGACTGAGTTGCCTCTGGGGTGGTGTGGGTGGCTATTTAAGGACCCCCCAACCACCTTTGAGAAGGAGGATGATCTTTTGAGAGTTCATGAGTTATTGTTAGAGAAAAACACACATCAGAGAGAGTTATTACAAACCAGAGAGTTTACTCACCCACCATTGTCATTTATTACTAAGCTTTTAATACTGGACAGGGATTCTTGAGGGTGTTTGATGCATTTCTACCTTCCTACCAAGGTGTATCTAGGGTGCTTACTTCTCTCTCCTTTTATCCAAGTGACTTATGAAGTTCATTACTATTTCCTGAGTTATACATGAGAGTTGTTGTGAGTTTAAACTGAGTTTATCTTCATTGTGTTTATGTTTGTGTTTGTGTGTCCTATCATTAATCCAAAGCTTTGGCCATGTTAGCTTATCATTACCGTACTCAAATAGGGGTTACGCCTCCATCTTATCTATAGTACCCTCTTACAACTAGTATCATATGATTTGTCTTGCGCAAAACTTCAATATCACATTTTTCATTCCATCATAAATGTAGACCTCCTTCGATTTTTCTTGGGCTCACATATGAGAAATTCATGTATGAAGTACTCCGACAAATATCTACTGACTTTTGAAATTTATTTTTTGTTTTCATCAAGAAAAAATGAAGGGTCAATGGGCATTATTAAGGTCCCCTGGCACAAGATTTGTCAGGGGTTAACCAATTCCCTAACCATTCCAAGAGAACATTAACATGGAGATTATGGATGTTGAGGTCCAACCACCATAACCCTTTGATGCGATGGAAGAAAGTCTCAATCAGAAGTTTCATTTCTGATTAAATATTGTATCCCCCCCCCCCCCCCCCCCCACCCCTCAAAGAAGGGATAATTTCTTGATTTGACTAAGATTTTCCTTTTATCTAGGAATTTTTCCTTTCCTTTCTTCTTTGTGCTCATCTCAACTCTCCCTTCCACAAAAGGATGGAGAAGTATTTATTGGTTGGTTAAATTACGACAAGGGGTACTCCTTTCGACATAGCTTTTCCCTTCCCATTTCATTTTCATCCAATAAATTTTTAACTTTTAACTTAAGGGAGTTTAGGTTTTGTGACAAGCCCAATTCTAAAATTTATGGAATGGGTTGTGCGAAAGGGTTGTGCTAATGTTAAGAGACTTGAAGTTGGTTGTTTCTGTGTTGTAGTATATCTTGTCTATGAAGAAAATCCAGTTGCGGTTCATCTAGGGAGATTATAACACACAAATTATTCTCATCCGATTTCTCATATTTTTTTGGTTCAATAACAAAATATCCATGTTGCTCTTTTAATACACCATATTGGGGGAGGTAACAAAATCATTGATGATGTGAGCTTAATTTTTGTAGTGTGACTAAGGTTTTTTCAATAAAATAAGTTTCCCACCAGATTTTGTTGAAAATTAAATTGGAACGTGTCATTGATGTGATTATTTGGTTTTGGGTTGACATTGATAAGAGACTAAAATTTGGTATGAGTGCCCGGGTTTTTAATTGTAATAGTGGTTTAGGTTTAGGCTATAAATCATTTTTTCAAAAGAATATAATTTATTTTTTGAAAGGAGAAAAAGCCTCTCCCATGGCACTTACAAGCACTTAAGCAAAGAAATAATTAAGAAAATTTATAAAATATTGAACGAGACGCGGCTGGCCTTAAATTATATTTAAGAGACGATTTCTCATCGGTAGTTAAATATCGAAAAAAATCCTATTTCTTTTCTCTCTTTTAATTAAGTCCTTCTTCAAGATCATTTTGGTCTTAAACATTTCCTAAAATCTCAAAAGAATTGCTAGTAGGTTTGTTGGACATTTGATTTTTTCCACTTTTTCTCCCAAATGATTTTTCAATAAACATAAAATTAATGAGTGAATGAGAGATGGATTAGACTATTGGTTCATTATTTTGATCTTTGGACTAGGTGTCTAGGATATTAGGTTAAATAGTTAAATGGTTGTTTGGTTTTGACATAACGTTAATGACAGGGTGAGGATTGGATTTGGCTATTTTCTGTCAGAAACGACTATAGACTGGGTATTATGGTGAGGAGTGCAATGGGTGGATGAATTATATTTCATTTGGGTTTTTTTACTCACCAGATCCAGAGAATAAGTAGGTATAATTTTAGGGAAACAGTTGGTTTTTTTCTCATAGTCCCTATGGTGCTACTGTGATCAGTGTTGCAATCAATGACGTTACATATCTTTTGTGTGCTTGACCCACTTGTTCCTGTTATCCTTCGACTTAAACGAATGTTCATTAGTTTCATTTGGGGTAATTCTGAAGATAAATTAAAGCACAAATGGGTTCAATGGAATGTATTATGTCTCCCTTGCGCGGAAGGTGGAGTTGGTCTTAAAATATTTGCTTACATTATAAATGCATACTCATGTAAATTATGGTCCTTATTCCACAAAGGTGAGGGTTTGTGGGAAAATTACATGCATAAGAGATATAGGTTTCTTGCAAATTCCAACTTCTATGGCACCCTGGATTATTCAAGTTCAACCTAGTGTAGGATGCAAAAAATATGGGGCACTTGTCATGATAATGTTGATGACATCAACCCAACTGTTTGGAAATCTAACTCAGATGGTGATTTCTCATCAAAATCAGCATGGGACCTGGTTCGTCATAGAGATTACAACCTTTTCTCCTTTTCAATCATTTGGAATCCAAGAATTCTTCCTAAGGTTTCCTTCCTTATGTGGAGACTTCTCCAACAAGCTCTTCATATAGAATTAAGACTAAAAAGAATGCATATCTTCTTGGCTTCAAGGTTTAGATGCTGCATCAATCCGACAGAAGAGGATTTTGATCACTTATTCGGGTCTAGTATCATTGCTCAACAAGTGTGGAATCATTTTTTGGGTTTGATGGGGTATATATTTAATTTTTCTTCTCTTAAAATACATTTCAGTCTTGGTCGTTAAACTCAAGAGGGAAAATATTAAATCTATGCTCTCTATTATCCTTCCTTGTTACATTTGTTGGAGAATTTGGTGTGCTAGGAATTAAAGGGAATTTGAAGAGGAAATTATGACGACTTCAAAGATTATTGATTTGGTTCATGAAGATGTGTGAATATCCTTCAAGGCAAGACTTTACAAAGGCCCTAAAACTAGATATTTTTTAGGCATTATCTCAGACTTCTCTATCTCTTGCTTTGTAATCCATGAGTGAAGGGCTTTTCTTCACCCCATTTTTAATCAATTCAGTTTCTTTAACATATATATATATATATATATATATATATATGTGTATATATATATATATATAGCGAGAGAGAGAGAGAGAGAGAGAGTCGGTTTGATGTTTACTTAGTAACAAACCTCTCTATAACAACCTGTATATTTTAGTATTAAGATTGATCAAGTCCTAATATTAAAATACACAAACAACTAAAATTTAAAATATCATTCCTAGCATGTGACGAAGATATGAGACATTTAAAAAAATATCAACACTAAAAGATACGATAGATAAATATATCAATAACTCATCAACATTAAAGTCTAACTACAATATCCTCTTACAGTCCAAGAATACGAAAGTCTTCATACAATATCCCCGATACAATTGTGTAATCACAAGTGACTCATAAGTCCAAGAGTTGTCTTATATGTTATATACAACGGAAAGGAGACCGAATCGTTAATAAAATAAATCTCCAAAATTCAACCAACTCTTCTAATATCCAATCTTACTCTAACAGCTCAAACCTAACACCATATCTTAGTCAACACAATGGGTCAAGGCACACTACAAGATTACTAGCTACGCCTCCCAAAAAGGGTAACAAAATGCAGACAATTTTACCAATTGAAATAAATAACACAACAGATTATTTTATATAACATTAACAATTAAACTCAATATTTTTATGAATGTTCATCATATAATACAAAGGGTTCAACTATATGAATAACAATGGGGTTTATTAATATTTTATAATATCAAGGGTATAAAGAACTTTCCAGTTCTACACATGGTATAAAACCTAACCATTTAATCTCAAGTCAATCACAACTATTTATTTATTAATCAATGTTGATAACATCTCTTTATGAAGGAAAATCACAATAACTCTCGGTTTGGCTACAAACAATCCATAATATTCACCTTACAAATATCATTACAAGTCTTATATTTACTTTCTAGTTTCATATCCTATTAGTTTCATCATTTCACTTTCAATAAATTACACCATTTCATACTCTATTTATACTCTAGGCCAATGGACATATTAGTGTCATGTTTGAAGAATCATTATCCACTTATTTATTTCTTCTACATTTATTCCATCCTTATCTCATTAACTCCATTATAATTATTGGCTTCCCTCACGGACCCAAGTATCATAATACATTCAATTAAGTCATTAGTTTCATCAATTAATTAAACTTTTAATTAATTAAAATGTATCCGAGATGAACCCCTTCGCTTCGGCCATCTTAACAAACGTGAGATACACCCAAAAAAATATCACATAAACTATAGACACCTGCTTCACAATGTCGGAGAAATCATCTCCACCCTGCTACATAGTACTGAATTTCCACCACATCGTGTGATGCATAAACATCTAATCACATCCAAACACCATTTGTTATTCGCATGGATAGAAATATCAAATATTCATGTGATGCAAAAATAAATCATGTCCCATCCAAACTGGACATATTATTAGCATGGCCAAAAATATTAATAAACCGTATAATGAACTAAAAATCCATATCATACCATATTCCATAAAAAACCATCACACAAACTATATCCACCTACTTCATAGTGTAGGAGAAATCGTTTTCACCCTCTACATAGTGATGGATTTCCACCACACCGTGTAACGTACTAAAAATCTATATCAAAATGTACTCCTCGAGTACACAAGATTAAAAGTACACTTTCGTGGCCCATAACCAAAATCCACATTAATAAATCTTCTACAGGATTTTTAAATCATCCCAAACTCCTAACCTCTAATGGACTATTGATACAAATCATTTATTCAATAATTCCCACATCCCAATTTTCATAATAATACAACTGATACCTCTTCAACACTTAAAGACATCAAAAAACAAATAATTATAACCATCGTAAGAAAGCTCAATAACTCATATCATTTTTTTAAACAATAACTGTTAACCAACATCCAAGTCCCGATGCTAGTAAGTAGGGATAAAATAATAATTTCATCAACAAGCACATACACTCCATGATCATCCACTCGATAAACACATAAAACTCATAATCATCCTCTCAATAAAACATACAATGCGTAATCCTAAATATTATCATCTTTTATTCACAATAATTATTATTTTCAAATCGTGTGCGGGTTATCTTTATTTCCAATGGTAGAATTAAAATTTCATAGATTATTGATTTACACGTGTTTCAAGTCTAGCTCACAATATTTTTCAACAACATAAACATTTCACGGGATAAGTATATCTTGTATTTCAACTCTCAAAGTTCATAAAGCATATAACTTAACTCCTTGCAATTAAACATATTTTTTTCTCATCTTTACATCAATCACACTATATAATTCACATAAGTATATTTTATCCATTCTTATTGTTATTAGGGTTTCACTAATTTCAATAGCAAAAAATAATAAGAAGAAATTAAGCAGGTTTATCTTTCCTTAACTTAACATTTAAGGACTTTTATTTAACAATAAATATGCTTTAGGAAATATGTTATTCATAAAGCACTAAAGGAGAAAAGTAGAGTATTCTTACCTCAAATTAAAATTGGGAAAAAAAATTGAAGTCGAACCCTTCTTCTCCTAAAAATTTGAGCAACTTTGCCTCTTAAAGTATTCCCAAAATCCAAGCTTAAGGACCTGAAATGGAGGTTTGAAGTTGTGTTTAATGAGGTTTAGGTCTTATTTTAGGATTTAGTTTGGGTACTAATGGTTGAGCTAAGTAAAAAAAATGCTAAAGCAAAATAACTACAAATAGCAGCACTATACCCTCTATAATGGCTATATGGGTTGGCTATAGCGGCCCCTGACTTTGTTCGCACCTCTCTCTTATCTCATCTTTCCAATTTCTCTTCACTTTTCACTCTCTTTTCTACTGTATTTCTTCCTTCTCTTCTCCAGGGTTTCTTTCTCACTATTAAAATTCAAATAACTACACATACCAGGAATAATTAATTTCGACCTTAAGATATACTAAATGACTCTTATGCATTACCCAGAGTTTAAACCAATTTCCACAATATATCCCAATTAAGTAACAAAAAAAATTGCACAACTAATTAGGAAAAAATTTACTGAAAATTCTGTAAGTTCAATTCCATTCATCTAATTGAAATTAAACCATATATAATTATCCCGATTCATATATTGTCAATTAATTATTATAAATCATTATTATATTATTTAATAAATCACTTAAACTTTGGGGTATTACAATCTTCGACACTTAAATAGGTATTTTGTTCCAAAAACAAAATTGTAATAACGTGAATCATTACCAAAGGCTTAATCACACTTACTCATCAAAACAATATCTAGCCAACATACGCCCATGTCTCAACTCAATACAAAAGTAGGGATAACATATGACAATAGTATACTATAACTCGGTTCCCATACACCCAAAGTCCAACAAGCACAGCTACTCGAGTAACAGTAATAGAACACATACACACACTGTGACAACCTAAATATGATTATGATAAATTATGCTTAAATAATGCTCAGCTTATGTGATATGAGTAGTATGTTATTAATATATATGATATTAAGTTATTATGTTTAGTCTAATCCTACCTTCAGAAAGCATGAAATATCGAATTAGTTATAAATACAAAATTTTGAAGTTTTGGTAGGAATATTCAGGTTGGAGACTAGTTTTTACCCTAATAAAATAACAATTGACTTAAGGTAAAAACTTAATATTTGTAGATATATGAGTCAGGTTTGTAACACAAAATGGAGGTCCGAGCAAGAAGTTATACTAGAATTACGAAGCGGGGGCAAAATTATCCATTCGTTAAATGATATTTCGTCTGATTTGTATAACAAATGGTGAATTTTCATTGGCTAAAGAAGGAGGTGGGTTTTGGATGACTTTAAATGCTTGAAATAAGCTCCTCCTTCGACATATTTCATCCATGGGAGAGTTTTAGCCTAAGGAGAGAGAACCGTGAAGTTTGGGAAGATAAAGGCAAGGAAAACTTGGAGGAAAATTTATAGGAAATTACATAAAAGTCCCTGAGGTCATTATAACCATAGATCTGGTTATTTTTCTTGTATTACAGATTAAAATGGTATAAATCATTGATTGTTTATAGAACTTTAATGCCTTGGTTTATATGTATGAATAGATGCAAGTTTACGCAAAAATTGAATGTGTAAACCCTTAAAATTGCATCGGTTAGGAACCTTGTGTAGTCAAACTTCTATATCTTTTTGTATACTTACTGGAATTGAGTAATTCGAATTTGATATGAAAATAGACTCATATATGTATAAATTATCAGAATATTATGTAAAATAGCGCGAAATGAATCTTGGTTGACACTTGGAAGTTTGGGTATAAAATCTATCCCAAAAGTGTAACTACGCATACCATGTGTTCAATGTTTGGCCTGACATAGCAAATGAACTCTAAAAATTATGAAACTTTAATTTTGTGTTATTAAATATGTTTATTGATATTGGGTGGAATATCATAGAAAGTTATAATGTAGAGAAACTATGAAAATTCTTGGAAGTTGATTGAACGATTGATGAGCCTATAGGGCGGATTTGCTATGTGTTGAAGAAATGGGCATAACTTGCTCTAGGAACCTGAAATGATGTTTCGTATGTTGTATTGGAAACCTAATATGATAATCATTGGATTATAAATGAGAAATGAAAGCATGTTTAGTATATGATTTGGATATGTTAACTATCTTGACATGAATTTAGATTGAATTTCATCTATGTTAAGTGATGTGAATGGCATCATATGATGCTTATGAATTGAGTTACATTTAAGTTTCTCTTTGGATTGTTGATATTCGTATGATGTTACTAATATTGTAAGAATGATAGAATGGAAGAAGAACTGGTTGGACAAGTGACAAACAAAGGAAAAAGGGAAGCCTGTTAAATTACCAAGGTGATTGTACTTATGATTGTTTCATATATACAAATATATGAATGATAGACAATGGGAAGACATATTATTTCCAATGGGCAGACATATTATTTCCAATGGATAGATATACTATTACTAATAGGCAGACATACTATTGCCAATGGACAGACTTACTATTGCCAATGGGCAGACTTACTATTGCCAATGGGAAGAATTACTTGGGTCTTATGATCTGGGAATGTTAGTGCCAACGGGTAGGATTGTTTGATTTTATATCCATAGATTTGATGTATATGATATACCCGTTTATATCCTCGGCCTGGCTGAAGATTACCTCCAAACGGATGACCCCTCAGAGGGGCCGACCCTTCATCAAGCTCAAGACGACCCCCTCAGAGGGGCCGACCCTCGCCAGGCTCCAGGCGATCCTACGAGGGGCCGACCCTCGCCAGGCTCCAGGCGATCCTACGAGGGGCCGACCCTCGCCAGGCTCCAGGCGATCCTACGAGGGGCCGACCCTCGCCAGGCTCCAGGCGATCCTACGAGGTGCCGACCCTTCACCAGGCTCCAGACGACCCTACGAGGGGCCGACCCTTCACCAGGCTCCAGACGACCCTATGAGGGGCCGACAGTATGAGGCCGGAATTGGATCAGACTCACTACTGGAAGGAACTTTGCCCTCGGCCTCGGCTCATAGGCCGAGGGTGACATCATCACAGCGCGTCGTTTGGGAGACGCGTGGAACAGTGCGTGTGAGGCTGACATGGCACAGGGGAGACCGTTATAACAAAATCACACCCTCACGTGAGAGAATATTATGTCATCATTTGGCATCTACAGGTGTCAACAGGGGATTGGCTAGATCATGATTCACATGCACCATGCATACCTGGGGGGTACACTACACCCCCCAAGACCTATATATACTTGTCACCTACAACCCTACAGGGGATCGATCCATTAACCGTAGCCCTAGCTAAAACTCTGCTTGTACACACAGCAGAGAGAGAGAGGGTTATGTGCATTGTATCCAAGGCCATTAGTGCCCATACTTAGTGGATCACACCCTCACAGTGGATGTAGGACAAATTGGCTGAACCACTATACATCATTGTCTTATTTCCTCTTATACTCATCCCCTTCTACACACTTATACACTCATAAATCTCTATGGCTGCCATGGCTGCTACTGCTTGAGCTCACTATCACTTATCTGGTGGTGCTAAATCTTAGCATCATCAGTTTTGCGCCGTCTGTGGGAATGATAAGATATATCTTCCTTTGTACAGCTTGACCTCACTGGGCACTCTGGTGGTGAACCAACACTCCCCCTGAGAGGAGGTGTTTCAACATTGAAAGAGACCCACTAAGGTTCCCAATCTCACCAGTCTTTTCTTCAGTTCAACTTTTCATAGCTCAAGCACATGGCACCTGAGATGCCACCACCACCACTTCCCCCGTCGGATGATGGGGGAAGACCCAGTTCCAGTCAGCCACCGCCTCAGTCTGAGATGGCTGATGTGGCGGCAGCCTTAAAGTCTCTGGCAGCAAGCCAGCGGATGATGCAGGAGCAGTTCACAGCTCTAAGCCAAAACATACTAAGAGCACCAGGGGTTTCACCTGAGATGATTACTCCGGCAGCAGCTCCAGGGCAGCATGAGGCCAGGGGACCACCCCAGGCACCACGCAAAGACCTGCCACCCCCTCAGCGGCGTAGGGATGTTGCTGACCCCCGGTGTCTACGCCTAGGGAGGCAAGGAAACCCATGCCCTGAGGACAGGTATGACGATTCGGAGGGAGAGGAGGCCCCTATAGAGTGCTGGGAATCATATGAGGTCTCCAACAATACTGTACGACCTCTCCAGGATAGTAGAGGAAAGTGCGTGAGACCAAACCCTGATGATCGCCCAAGACGCTCTGCTTTTGATCGCTTGAGCAGGGGGTCGGCCTTTGAGAGGCTAGGCCTAGTAAATGACCTGCGGGAACAGTTGTCCAGGCCGAGAAGTGCTGCGAGGTCCAGGAGGGAGGTAGCAGATGGCCGACCCCGGGGACGAGATGACGGCCAAAGGGAAGTGAACAGCCGACACAGGCCTGCTGCAGCAGAACCCTCCGTCCACCTCGGAGAGGCAGCAGGGGATAACATCGGCCAGGCCGACCCTGTGAGGCCCTGGAATGACTCAATCCAGCGGTTAGAGGATAAGATCGGTGATATACTGAAGAGCCGAGACCCTCTTCAGAGGGGGTACACCATAGGCTCACCCTTTGGGGTAAAGATAGTTAACTTCCCCACGCCGTCAAAGTTCAAGCCACCTGTGGTCACCCCAAGGTATGACGGGAGCACCAACCCCGTCCACCACATGGAGATGTATCAGTCAGCGGCAGACATATACTCTATCTTAGATGAGATGAGGTGTCGTGCCTTCTCAGGTACCTTGACAGGGGCTGCGCATGTCTGGTACACGTCTCTTCCAAAAAATTCCATTGAAAACTTTAAGCAGTTGGCAGACCTGTTCATCCATAACTTCTGCTTTGGGGTGAGGCCACAGAAGAAGACCACCCACCTGCTCTATGTTAAGCAGGGGAAGAGTGAGAGTCTGAGGGACTACATAGCCAGATTCAATAAGGAGAAGCTAGAGGTGGAAGACTATGAGGAGAGCATAGCTATGACAGCCCTGATTGGAGGACTCCAAAAGGAGAAGCTGTTATGGAAGCTTGCTGAAGACCCTCCGAGGACGATGGCTGAACTGTTGTCGACAGCAGGAAAGGTGATGAACGCCGAAGAGGTGATGGCTGCAAAATATGAAGACGAAATAGGAGGTGCAAGTGGGAGTAAATACCCTAAGAAGAACAAAGAGGGGAAGAAGAGGTCCACAGATGACAAGTTCGCTGGGTACACCCCTCTGACGGTCAGCTGTGAACAGATTCTCAATGAGATAAAGAGTGACCGGTCCCTGAAGTGGCCTGAGAAGCTGAGGGTAGCCCCCGGCAAGAGGAATAAGAACCTGTGGTGTGAATTTCACCAAGACCACGGCCACGTAACAGAAAAATGCTTTGCTCTGAAAGATGAGATTGAGAAGATGCTGAAGGAAGGGAAGCTCAGAAAGTACGTTGACAAATGTGCCCTCAAGAGGGGCCGAGGGGACGACCCCAGAAAGAAGCGAGGCGATGCATGTAGGGAAGGTCCTCAAAAAAGAGGGGACGACCCTTCTGATGATGAGGACGACCCTGACCTCCCACCGAGAGACGAACACGGCCCTGTCAAGAGGATTAATATGATCTCGCTCGGAGTGGGAATGATCTCCGGGGGTCTTGCAGGAGGAGGGTCTGAGGTCGCCGACAGGAAGGCCCATGTGGCTGAGGCCAAGGCAGTGACGAAGACGGTACACGCAACCTCCCTGGAGGTCAAGTCAGAAAAGAGGAAGAAGGTTGATATGGAAACACTAATAGTGGGATTTTCAAGAATGGACTTCAAAGGCCTCTTAGCCCCACATGATGACCCTCTCGTCATCACTACCAGGGTGCACGGATGCGAGGTGCCGAGGATCTTGGTAGATGGGGGTAGCTCTGCAGATGTGATGTTTTGGCCATGCTTCAAAGCCTTGGGTCTCAGCCGTGCTAGACTCGTCCCCTACCATCATCCTTTGATTGGGTTCAGTGGGGAAAAGGTTCATCCCCTTGGGGTATATGAGGCCGATGTGAGGATGGGGGACGAGTGGCCAAGATGGCTCACCAAGAAGGTCAGTTTCTTTGTGATGGACGAGCAGGTGTTTTCGGCCTACAACATCATACTGGGGCGTGTGGCCCTCAAGGGGTTTGAAGCTGTGCCATCTACGGTCCATCAGATGATCAAATTTCCTACCCCTTACGGGGTGGGGGAAGTTGAGGGAGACTAGACGATAGCGCGAGAATGTTACTACAACTCCGCTGAAGAAAAGGAGACACTCAAGAGGGCTACGACCACTTACAATATTGATACCCTAGACCCCAGGGATGAGACAAAGCTGAAGAAAGGAGAGGCCGCAGAAGAGGTAGAATCCATCATCCTCGACGAGGATGACACGGAAAAAATCATCCAAGTCGGCAAGTCTCTGAAGCCCAATATCAAGGAAGACCTCGTTAAACTGCTGAGGAGAAGGCGAAGCGTCTTCGCATGGAGTCATGTAGATATGCCGGGGATTGACCCTGAAATCATGTGCCACAAGCTCAATGTGGTAGAGGGAGCGAAGCCGGTGAAGCAGAAGAGGAGAATTTACTCCAGGGAAAAATATGAGGTCATTAGGGACGAGGTCAAAAAATTAGAAGACGCTGAATTTATCAGAGAGGTCATCTAACCTGAATGGCTATCCAATGCAGTCATTGTCCCAAAGGCCAACGGGAAGTGGAGAATGTGTGTGGACTTCACAGACTTCAACAAGCACTGTCCCAAAGACAACTTCCCTCTCCCCCACATTGACCAGATGGTAGACGCTACCGCAGGCCATGAGCTCATGAGCTTCATGGATGCCTATTCAGGGTATAACCAGATCTTCATGAACCCTGAAGACTTGGAGAGGACAACCTTCATCACCGACAAGGGGACATACTGTTACAGGGTCATGCCCTTTGGCCTTAAAAATGCGGGGGCCACGTACCAGCGCCTCGTAAATAAAATGTTTGAAGACCAAATTGGGAAGTCTATGGAGGTCTACGTAGATGACATGCTGACTAAGAGTCTAAAGGCCGAGGATCATATGGCAGACCTGGAGAGGGCCTTTAATACGATGGAAAAATACAAGATGAAGCTTAATCCGGCCAAGTGTGTCTTCGGGGTCGGAGCAGGGAAGTTCTTGGGGTTCATTGTCAATCAAAGAGGCATCGAGGCCAATCCTGAAAAAATAAAGGCCCTTATTGAAATGAAGACCCCCAAGTCCATTACAGATGTTCATAGGCTCACAGGGAGAGTTGCTTCCTTGAACAGGTTCGTGTCTAGGGCCACAGACAAGTGCTTGCCATTCTTCAAGATCCTTAAGAAGGCCTTTGAATGGACTGAAGAGTGTGATGAGGCTTTCAGGGACCTAAAGTCATACTTAGGGTCTCCCTTGCTGCTGTCACGACCCGTGCAGGGTGAACGACTTTATGTGTACCTCACCGTCTCAGAGTCGGCCATCAGTGCAACCATTGTGAGAGACGAAGACGGGATACAGAAGCCTGTGTATTTTAACAACAAGGCACTCCAGGGGGCAGAACCCGAGGATGGAGAAGTTGGCATACGCCTTGATCCATGCCTCAAGGAAGATGAAGCCGTACTTCCAGTCCCATACAATAGTCATCCTCACCGGCTCTCCTCTTAGGAAGGTCTTACACAAGCCAGAAAAATCAGGAAGGTTGATAGCCTGGGCTATAGAGCTGGGGGAGTTTGACATTGTGTATCAGCCTAGGACGGCCATTAAGGGGCAGGCATTGGCAGACTTCGTGGCTGAGTTCACATGGGAGGATGAAGAGGCCAAGGGTGAGACCCTCGGGGAGACGGATACACAACAAGACAGACCCACTGACACACCCGTAGATAGGGCTGAGACAAGCACCGCTAGAAGGAAAGCGGATGAAAATGAAGAGGGAAGATACATCTTTAGACAGGGATCCCTCTCTGATGGAAATTTTTCAGAGGGAAAGACTCTGTGGAGCCTCTTCGTTGATGGGTCCTCCTGTGACAGCGGAAGTGGTGCTGGACTGATACTATCAGTACCCGATGGCACAGACGTTGAATACGCCCTGAGGTTCAACTTCAAAGCCTCCAACAACGAGGCTGAATATGAGGCCTTAGTAGCAGGCCTCTCCTTGGCCAAGTCTCTTAGTGTCGGCCAGATTTTGGTCCATAGCGATTCAAGGCTAGTAGTGAATCAGATACTAGGAGCCTACGAGGCTAAGGACGAGAGGATGGCTAGGTACCTTGAGAAGGTGAGGTCATTACTGAAGGGCTTCAGAGAAGTAAAATTAAAGAGGATACCTAGGCTCGACAATGGCCGTGCTGATGCCCTTACGAGGTTGGCCTCGGTAACTAGGACAGACATCAGAAGGACGGTCCCAGTAGAAATTTTGCTTCAGCCAACTATTGAAGATGCCGAGGGAACACTTGGCAATTGCCTAAATGTTTCTCAGGAAGCTTCGTGGATGGACTCTCTGATCAGATACATTAAAGAGGGTGACATGCCAGAAGTAAGGAAAGAAAGGAAGAATCTGAGGCACAGGGCTGCAAAATTCACTGTCATCGGAGACACCTTGTACAAAAAGGGGTATTTGCTCCCCTTACTTAGGTGTGTGCATCCCTCAGAAGTCCCTTCCATTTTGCAAGATGTTCATGAAGGATCGTGCTCAAGCCACATTGGGGGCAGATCCTTAGCGAAGAGGGTGATCACCCAGGGGTACTGGTGGCCGACCTTGGGGAAGACGCAGCGGAATATGTAAAAAAGTGTGACAAATGTCAAAGATTTGCCACCATCCCCATCAGCCTCTTACTTCCATTACATCCCCATGGCTATTTGTAGTATGGGGAATTGATCTAGTAGGACCCTTGCCTAGGGCCATCAATAACTATCGATTCCTCATCGTAGCCATTGACTATTTTTCAAAATGGGTGGAAGCGGAGCCGATGGTGACGATCACCGAGCAGAAGACCTTCCAATTCATCTGGAAAAATATTATATGAAGATATGGTCTCCCAACACCCTCATCTCGGATAACGGGACTCAGTTCAAGAATGCCTCTCTACAGAAGTACTGTGAGAGGGTAAGTATCAAAAAAAATTTCTCCACCCCTGGCCGACCTCAGGCCAATGGGAAAAAAGAAGTTACAAATAGGACAATCCTAGATGGAATCAAGAAGAGGCTTTAGGAGGCAAAAGGAAGATGGGTCGAGGAGTTATATGCCGTGATGTGGGCATACAGGATGACAGTGAGGACTTCTACCGGGGAGACCCCATTCATGCTAGCTTATGGCTCAGAAGCCGTCATCCCCACCGAAATTGAGTTTCCTACTCATAGGGTCCAAATGTACGACCCCCAGGGAAATGCGGAAGAGAGAAGACTCGACTTGGACCTGATTGAGAAAAGGAGGGAGGACGCTGAGATAAGGCAGGCCGCCTACCAGCAGAGCACCGCAAGGTTCTACAATCATAGGGTGAAACAGAGGCCTATCGCAGTGGGGGACTTAGTCCTCAAGAAGACTTGGCAAAAGCCCAACACGGTTCATCCTAATTGGCATGGCCCATATAGGGTCATCGATAAAGTCGTCCCTAGGACCTACAGACTAGAAAACCTGGAGGGGGAACCTTTTTCCAACCCCTGGAATGCAGATCATTTGAAGAAATACTATCAGTAGTGCTGTAAGGTCTTGATAGACCATAGTTGTAATAAGAGTCGCTACAACAGAACGCTTTGAAAATTAATGAGAAATATCAGTGTTTCCCCTCATCCTGTGGTGATCAGTTCTAGCACGCATGGAAACATCTACAGAGAACCACCCTCGGCTATAATGAGGGTCAGTGGAGGGGACGACCCCATCACTGTCCTAAAAAAAGACGAGGGAAGACTATTTAAAACCATTAATTTGGTAAGTTGATCCCTCGGCTATAATGAGGGCTAGTGGAGGGGACGACCCCATCACTGTCCTCAAAAAAGACGAGGGAAGACTGTTAAAAACAATTAAATTGGTAAGTTGATCCCTCGGCTATAATGAGGGCCAGTGGAGGGGACGACCCCATCATTGTCCTAAAAAAAGACGAGGGAAGACTGTTAAAAACCATTAAATTGGTAAGTTGATTCCTCGGCTATAATGGGGACCAGTGGAGGGGACGACCCCATCACTGCCCTCAAAAAAGACGAGGGAAGACTTTGTTTAAAACCATTAATTTAGTAAGTTGATCCCTCGGCTATAATGAGGGCCAGTGGAGGGGACGACCCCATCACTGTCCTCAAAAAAGACGAGGGAAGACTGTTAAAAACCATTAAATTGGTAAGTTGATCCCTTGGCTATAATGAGGGCCAGTGGAGGGGACGACCCCATCACTGTCCTCAAAAAAGACGAGGGAAGACTGTTAAAAACCATTAAATTGGTAAGTTTATCCCTCGGCTATAATGGGGACCAGTGGAGGGGACGACCCCATCACTGCCCTCAAAAAAGACGAGGGAAGACTTTGTTAAAAACCATTAAATTGGTAAGCTGATCCCTCGGCTATAATGGGGACCAGTGGAGGGGACGACCCCATCACTGTCCTAAAAAAAGACGAGGGAAGACTTTGTTAAAAACCATTAAATTGGTAAGTTGATCCCTCGGCTATAATGGGGACCATTGGAGGGGACGACCCCATCACTGTCCTCAAAAAAGACGAGGGAAGACTGTTAAAAACCATTAAATTGGAAAGTTGATCCCTCGGCTATAATGGGGACCAGTTGGGGGGGGGGGACGACCCCACCACTGTCCTCAAGAAAGACGAGGGAAGACTTTGTAAAAAACCATTAATTTGGAAACCTGATCCCTAGGCTATAATGAGGTCCAGTGGAGGGGACGACCCCATCACTGTCCTCAAAAAAGACGAGGGAAGACTGTTAAAAACCATTAAATTGGTAAGTTGATCCCTCGGCTATAATGGGGACCAGTGGGGGGGGGGACGACCCCACCACTGTCCTCAAGAAAGATGAGGGAAGACTTTGTAAAAAACCATTAATTTGGAAACCTGATCCCTCGGCTATAATGAGGGCCAGTGGAGGGGACGACCCTACCACTGTCCTCAAGAAAGACGAGGGAAAACTTCATTAAAAACCAGTTTGGTAATTTGACTCCTCGGCTATAATGAGGGCCAACGCAAGGGTTCACCCCTTGTTCACCCTCAAGAAAGACGAGGGAGAGGTTAGTGGCATTAACAAAGACAGAAAACCATACAAAAGGCAGAAACATGGAAGACAATAAAGAAGACGATGGTATTAATGAAATGCCAGTGTTATACAAATTATAAAGTGTTTTACAAAAGAGAGCACAAAAATGATAAATACACTAAGAGGGTATGGGCTACAGACAGCCACCCTATGGGACAATATCGGAAGGCAGAGTCTCAACATCCACTAGAGGGGTTTCCTCGATGACCATAACCGACTGATCCTCAGATGTGCCGACCCCCTCAACCTTCACTTGGGATTCTACCTGGGATAGGGCCTCAGCAATCAGAGGGTCGTCCAATCCGACTGCCTAAATCGAAGGGCGGACCGAGGAGACAACATCACCAAATCTGAGGATGACCCATCGGCAGGCCGTCATGATCCCCCTTTCCAAATATTCAAGGCCGAAGCCTTGAAACTCGTCAGAAACCTTGTAAGCCTCAACAGCATCGGCCACGACTTTCATGATGGTTGCTTCAAGGTCAGCTTTGTACTTGGCCTCCATGTTGGTCAAGGCCTCGTCCTTTTCCTTGAGCAGCAAGTCCTTGGCCTTAATGTCCTCGTCGTGCTGCCTCGTCAACTCATCTAGGACCCTGGCATGCTCAGTCCTAGCACTCTCGAGTTCAGCCCTCGCAGTATCGAGCTCTGTCCGTAGGTCAGCCTCATGCTGAATGGCCCTTTCGGCCTCATGGAACTTTGCTTGATTCTCGGCCATCCATTTTGTCGCCGAGGTAAAAGCGCACACAGATTGCACAGTAAAAAGAAACAAATGACGAGGTCTGGGCTCAGACACCTGGGTTAGATGACCTCAGACCCTTAACATCATTAATTTGGTGATATTTATTATGAGGCTAACCTCTTAGGTGATGACCTCAGACCCCCATAACATCACTCGGTGGTGACAAGGTCTGGGCTCAGACACCTGGGTTAGATGACCTCAGACCCTTAACATCATTAATTTGGTGATATTTATTATGAGGCTAACCTCTTAGGTGATGACCTCAGACCCTCATAACATCACTCGGTGGTGACGAGGTCTGGGCTCAGACACCTGGGTTAGATGACCTCAGACCCTTAACATCATTAATTTGGTGATATTTATTATGAGGCTAACCTCTTAGGTGATGACCTCAGACCCTCATAACATCACTCGGTGGTGATGAGGTCTGAGCTCAGACACCTGGGTTAGATAACCTCAGACCCTTAACATCGTTAATTTTGTGATATTTATTATGAGGCTAACCTCTTAGGTGATGACCTTAGACCCTCAGAACATCACTCGGTGGTGACGAGGTCTGGGCTCAGACACCTGGGTTAGATGACCTCAGACCCTTGACCATTAATTTGGTGATATTTATTATGAGGCTAACCTCTTAGCATTCAGAGGTCATATAGCATTCAGAGATCATATAGCATTCAGAGGTCAAAATAAAGGAAGAGATTGGCATTCAGTAAAAATAAAAGATTACAAATATTCATTACAAAGCACTGAGGTTACAAATTACAAGCTCAGTTACAAGTCAAAAATTACAAATTACAACTTAAAGGTCTGAGGGGGGAGCATTGACAGTATCGGCTTGGTTGACCTGATCAGCATTGGTCACCTCAGCCACAACATCAGCAGGGTCAGTCCCTCCGAGATCAGTCCCTTCCAGAGTAGTAGTCTGACCAGGGGCAGCAGCCTCGTCTTCTACCTCTTGCAGTGCCTGAACAAACTGAGGGTCGGCGAAGCCGAGGCCCACAAAGTCGGAGGCCTTTATAGTGACAACCTCCTTCTCTCTGACCTCGGCCCATTTGGTAGTGGCTTTGATACCTCTTTCGAGGTATTCAAAACCAAAACCTACGAACTCCTCAGAGACTTTGTAGTCAGATTTATTCTCTCTGAGGCATCTGCAAGGGCAGCCTTCACAGCCGCGTTGACCTTCCTCTGCAGGGCATCATCCTTATCCTTCAGGGCCTTGGCATGGCTTTGGACGAGCGCAGAGATATCTTTTTCCAAACCCTGAGCCTTATTTTCAGAGGTCTGGGCCTTATTCTCGGCATTCTGTAACTCTGACCTCAGACAGTCAACCTCGGCCTTCAGGGCGCTCTCGACCTTCTCAGCCTCCTGCCCCTTCTGAATGAGAGGCAATTTCCTCAGGGCCCAGTTAGATAGCTGGTACATGGCAGTCACACCCTGCACAGATAATGAAGAGGTTAGAGGGGAGTAAAATCAGACGTTGCACTTGTATAATTATTGGTAAAAGGAAAAAAGTCATACCTGGACGGCTCTGTGGAGGCCGAACTCAACCATCATGGAGGTGTCCATGGCCCTGTAAAAATGCTTTTCGGCCTCGGTCATCATATTGGCAAGTGCGTCCATGGACTGTCTGCTGTGGCCGACCACGCTATCGATAAGTTTCAGCTGGTCTAGACGAGCCGACAGGGTGTCGGCTGAGATAGGGATCGCAGCGTCTGAGGTCTTCTTTTTACTTGAGGTCAGCCTCTGATCCTCAGAGGACGGGGCCTCAGGGGCCCTCTTCTTGGACTTGGATGTTGAGGGAGCTGGAGGAGGAACGTTCAAACCAGTCCTCTTTGCAAGTCTAGCCAAACTCGGAGCTGCCATCTCCCACAATTCGTCCGGGACACCTGGAGGTCTCTCTGCAAAAGTGAAAAGATAAGAGTTAAAAATCAAACATGAATGATGAGAGGTTAGACTTGGAACAAAAAGAAAAATCCTTACCAAAGTCAACAAGGGGACTTCCACCTAGGCTCATCCCCGAAAGGTACTGGGGGGTCAGCAGATGTTCGAACTTGACGAACAGACCATGTGCCCCTTGGTCTTGTAGGTCCTTCACCTTTTTGCCATTCTGAAGACTTAGGCCAGGATCGTCCCTGACAGACATGGTGACCTTACCCCATATAAGGGGTATCCTCGGCTCAAAAGTGGAAGAGGAAACAGATGAGCCAAATTCCCATGGCCCTGAGGCGAAAAAATACTAGGGCTTCCAGTTGTGATTCGAGGTCTGAGTGACCTGAAGCATCTTCTTCTCAGGCTCCGAGCCACGAAGTGATAGTAGCTCGGATGGTTTTTAGCCGAGGTAGGGACATAACAACTGGCAAAGACCTGAACTGGGGGGTTAGAGTGGTGGAATGCCCTCCACAAGATGATGGATCCAATGATGACTCTCCAAGCATTGGGAGAGAGCTGCGAAGGGGCCAAGTTGATAAAGGAAAGAATGGACCTGATGACGGGATGAATGGGTAGACAAAACCCTAACTTAAACATCTTCTCATACAAGCATATTTCTCCATCTCGGCCGTGATAGGCCCTTTCTTCCCTCAGAGGTCTCCTTAATTTGATTGAGGGACTGATGGAATATAAGTATCTGAAGTGCAACAGATCCACCTCAGTGACTGTGCTCTCATACTCGTCCGCCTCAGAGATGTCAACATCACTTTCAGCATCCTCATCATCGTCGTCAAGCTCAACGTCGGCTGGAGAAGACGTAGACGGATGACCAGGGAACCTCTGAACAAACTCGGCCCCGGTAACGGCCGACAGAGGTATGGCATCTAGAATGGGTGGCACAGCCACACTTGGCACAACAAGTTCGACCTCTGAAGAAGAATTTGAGGTTCTTGAGCCATTCTGAGACGAGGCTCGGCTGGAGACCTCGGCTTGGTCAGGGGCCTGACCAGGCCGAGCTGTAAAATCCATGGTTTCCTGGAAAAAGTCCCCAGACATGGGGTCTGAGGTGGAGGACTCAGACTCAGACATCGCCAATTGGTTAGCAGAGACGTCTGTCTGATAGAAGTTCTCAGGAGGATCAGGGTATACTACCTTGAGAGGTGGGGGAAAGATAGGTCTGACAGGGAACTCCTGTGACCTACGAGCTTCTTCCTGAGCTCTCTATATTTGCCTAATTTTCTCTAAGGTCTTCTCTCTGAGAGAAGGGAATTCCATAAGAAGCTGGTACAGGGGTCTGAGCATCAGAGGACGACCCAAAACTTCTAATGACCCTAAACTTAAGGAAAACTCCTAAACCTACAAACACGATTGGCTTATAAGATAAAGGGGTTTGAAGATCAAACTAAGGAACTTCAAGAAAACACAAGTCGCCTGAATCAATGAAGCTTGCCGGAAAACTCAAATGAACCACCGGAAAACTTAAAAGGTCACCGAAAAATGCAAACCGAATGTCAAAAACAAAGGAAATGGAAAAGGAGGAGTACCTGGGAGTGGATCGACGAATGAAACCAAGAGAATCCTACAAGAAACCTTCTGCAAAAAGAGCGCTGGATTGAAGAGGCTTTAGAGAGAGAAAATTTGCAGGAAACAGCGTGCACGGGAAAAGAGGAAGAAGAAAGAGGAAGAAAGGGTTTAACCCCTTAAATACTTGGGCATGCTTCCCAAGGCCCATCATTGCCTTGGGAAACCCAAGGGACAACTGACAGCGCACGCAAGCCAAGTGGGCACGCCTTAGCGTGGGACAGGTGTCACGCAGGTGTTAGCTTTGGGACGAACAGGCCTCGGAGGTGAAGAAATCCCCTAGCCACTTGCTCTCGCATGTGACTAAGGGCTGGGGGGTGATTGATATGCCCAAGTATAACCTCGTCCAGACCTACCTCGGCCGAGATGATGGATGAAACATTGATAGACCCTAGGAAGGCCAGGGGCACACGATACCATCCCTCGGCCAGACCTACCTCGGCTCAGGCCGACACTACCATCTATACAGCCAAGGGGGGCGCCGCCCGCATCACAGGCACCAACAGCACTATGGGTATGGCAACCTTGGCCAAGGGTGGGCCGAGGTGATAGGGAGCCTACCCTCAAATTGGAACCAGTTCAACCTCGGCTTGGGACGAGGTCACAAAAGGCCTTAGTATTCACCAGCATGGGACTATCCCTACGCCGGCTGGGGCCAAGCTAGCATAATGTCTTGGCTGAGATTAGGCTGAGACTCCTTATGGCACTTCTCAGATTGAACGGACATCAAGCCTTTACAGCTCGGCCTCTCCCAGGCCGAGGTCATGCACCAACATGACTGCCGAGCATTTGTTGACATTTGGATAAGGACACCTGGGCACAAATCAGTTGTAACAAGATTATTCTCCACATGTGGGAGAATATTTCATCATCATTGCTTACATGTGACAGTGATAGATGGCATTCCCACATTGGTGAGGGTATCACACACATGCTCATTGCATGCATGGGGGGTACATTACGCCCCCTAGACGCTATATATAGGGGTCATCCCCTACCTTGCAAAGGGATCCATTTATTAAAACCCTAGCTAAAACTCTGTCTAAATATACAGTAGAGAGAGAGAGAGAGAGCTTGAGTGAATTGTATCTATGGCCATTAGTGCCTTCATTCAGTGATATTACTCACACACTCACTGTGGACATAGGCCGGATTGGCTGAACCACCTATATTCCGGTGTTCATTCCCCATATCCTCACCTCCTTCTCTTATCTCTTGATATAGCTGTGCTGCCATTGTTATACTTCTATTGAGCTTGGAAACACCATACCTGGTGGTGCTAATTCTTAGCATCATCAGCACTCGTTCGAGAATCCGATCGAGGGTCCACACGGACCTCGGGCCCCTTTCTTTTTTGGCTATCGGCGGTCGGCTCCACCACCATTGGCTCGGGGGCCCTCGTCTTCCTCGGAGCTTGTTGAGGCTCCTTTCCTTTCTTCTTGGCCAATCCTGATAATAAGCTGGGAGCAGTCATTTCCCAAAGATAGTCTGATGTACCTGCAGGACGACCTGGTAAGAGGACGACGCGTTAGAAAAATGAAGATCTAAAGAGGAAACACTTGGAAAAAAAGCAAAACAATGGGAAATGTTCAGTATAACTCACATAGTTCAGTCAGAGGGTCGACCCTCAGACCAGCTTCTTTGAGGAACCGGGGGGTCATCAGGTCTTCAAATTTTAGAAGTTCACCTTCTCTCCCTCGTCCTCTCAGATATTCAATAATGTCCTTCTCCTCCAGACTCAGCCCATGGTCTGACCTAGCCTTCATGGAGGGGTTAGACCATTTTCTGGGGACCCTCGGACCATCGGTGGTGGACTCCCACTCCCCAGAGATAAAGAAGAATCTCTTTTTCCAATCGTGGTTGGAAGTTTGTGCCACATGGAGGAGTTTCTTCTCAGACCTCCTTGCCCCCAGATGATAGTAGCCAGGCTGTTTGGACGAGGAGGTGATGTTGTAACAGCCCAAGAATAGGTCGGCTGAGGGCTCGTCGGTGAAGGCATTCTTCCACAAGGAGATGTAGCCCAGGATCGTCCTCCAAGAGTTGGGAGGAAGTTGGGAGGGGGCAACACCAAGGGCAGACAGGATATCTACGATGGCGGTATGCAGAGGGAATCTGACTCCAACCTTGAACATCTGTTCGTAAAATGCAACCTCTCCCTCTTCACAATCAAAAACCCTCTCAGACTCAGAGGGAACCCTCATAGTTATGCTGGGGGCACTCCATAGGCATGCCTCCATATCAGGAGGTCGCGATCCCTAACAGAGGAGATAAAGCATGAGGCATGGGAGGTATCAACCTCGTCATCTGTATCATCTTCCTTGTCCTCAGCCCCCTCACCCTCGGCCTCTTCATCTGCCGGAGGGCTCTGGGGAAAGGCCACTTGGAAGGCATGGGGAGACAGGGTTGTCACAGGGACAGCCTCAGAGGGGACCATGCCCTCGGCCTCTCGGCCTGGGCTTAGGTCGGATGTCTCTCCCCTACCAGAAGTTCCAGCACCAGTTGGCAAGGATGCTCTCTCGTCCATCTCACTTGGTTTGGGAGTCTCGGCTGGACGATAGGACGACCCACAAGACTCAGACGATTCAAATGGTCTTATTATGGCAAGAGGAATGGGAAAGATGGGTCGTACCCAGTTAGGGTCGGCCCCTCGTCTCCTCTCTTCGTCTGATCTCTGTAAATAGTTTCTCTCTCAAGGATGGGAATTCAGATACTAAACTATAAAGCCTCCTAAGCATCAAAAGGGAAGACCCTACACTTGGAGAAATTTGGGGAACTTAACCACAAACGAGTTTGCAATTGACCAAAGTAGAATTTTGAATTAAAAGGGGAATTGATGGTTTTCACTCAAGAACACTCAAGAACATTCAATAAACAGTGGCCGGAGAAGACATCGGAAAAAGCTATGAGACAACCAGAAGAAAATACAGCCCCACCAGCCTAAAAAGCAAACAGAAATGAAGGTAAAATAGAGCGCTGGGTGAAAGGGATTACCTGAAAGAGAGTGCAAGGACGCTGCTAAGCTTTAAGGATTGAAGGCTACAGGAATGGCGATGAAAACTGGTAAAAGGCTAGAGAGAGAAGGCTTGGGCACGAAGAAGAAGAAGAAGGAAAGAGAGAGTTTGAAAATCTCTTAAATACTTTGGTAATGAGTGGGCCCATTTACCAAAAAGGGTATTATTAGGGACCAAAGCCCCATGCAAAGTGTGCAGCCGCCATGCCTTGGAAACTGGAACAACAATGAGTATCTGCCCAGGTGTCACTCACTTAACAGATCGTACACGCATCTCAATTACAACACTATCCCTCAGCCATCTCAACAGCACCTATGGTTAAGGGCTGGGGGGTGATTGATATACCCGTTTATATCCTCGGCCTGGCTGAAGATTACCTCCAAGCGGATGACCCCTCAGAGGGGCCGACCCTTCATCAATCTCAAGATGACCCCCTCAGAGGGGCCGACCCTCGCCAAGCTCGAGGCGATCCTATGAGGGGCCGACCCTTCACCAGGCTCCAGATGACCCTACGAGGGGCCGACCCTTCACCAGGCTCCAGACGACCCTACGAGGGGCCGACAGTACGAGGCCAGAATTGTATCAGACTCACTTCTGGAAGGAACTTTGCCCTCGGCCTCGGCTCATAGGCCGAGGGTGACATCATCAGAGCGCGTGGTTTGGGAGACGCGTGGAACAGTGCGCGTGAGGCTGACATGGCACAGGGGAGACCGTTATAACAAAATCACACCCTCACGTGAGGGAATATTATGTCATCATTTGGCATCTACAGGTGTCAACAGGGGATTGTCTAGATCATGATTCACATTCACCATGCATACTTGGGGGGTACACTACACCCCCCAAGACCTATATATACTTTTCACCTACAACCCTACAGGGGATCGATCCATTAACTGTAGCCCTAGATAAAACTCTGCTTGTACACACAGTAGAGAGAGAGAGAAGGTTATGTGCATTGTATCCAAGGCCATTAGTGCCCATACTTAGTGGATCACACATTCACAGTGGATGTAGGCCAAATTGGCTGAACCACTATACATCATTGCCTTATTTCCTCTTATACTCATCCCCTTCTACACACTTATACACTCATACATCTCTATGGCTGCCATGGCTGCTACTGCTTGAGCTCACTATCACTTATCTGGTGGTGCTAAATCTTAGCATCATCAGTATAGTATTGTTATCTCATTGCACAGAAATAGTACCTCACTAAGCTTAATGCTTACAGTTTATAATTCAACATTTTCAAGTTTGTATCCTGCCGTCTAGGATACCATATGATCAAAAATTTTGAGAGTTGCACCGTTAAAAAGAGTTTGGGTTTAAGTATTAGGATTTTGTCATTGTCACACTGAAATTTTTTCTACACTCACATTGTATATATTGAGTTAGCATGGGTTGAGCTGATGATTGTAATATTTAATCATTTATACTCATAGTATTATATGTTAGCCTAATTATGACTTTAATGTTGATTATGTTATGGCACAAATAATAGTAATATGTTTATTAAATACATTACACATGAAAATATTAATAAATGAATTATATTTCAAATGGACTAAAGATTATGATTTAATTATAATATGAATGAAATGATTGGAATGGAATTGGGTTTGGTGGGTTACAATTAGTGGTATCAGAGCGTCTAGTTAATTAATTATGGACGTGTGTGACGGTTAGATGGACGTTATTGAGTTGATTTGATATTTATGAATTGTTTATGTACTAACCAATAATTTAGTATTATGTAATGTTTATGTTGGTTGTAAGAATTATGTTGTATTACAGATAATTACAGATGGAACCTAGGAATGAACAACATAGAGAAGAGGGAGTAGATTCTCATATAGAGGATACTGAAATAGAGCAGAGTGTTGCAGGAAGGGCCAGAGAGAATGAGAAACCTACAGAGATGTTGATAATGGCGTAAGCAATGCTGAGGATGGTAGAACAACACGAAAGGAAAATGGCATTAATAGCAGAACAACAGATTAGATATATGTAATTAAAGACTATGGCCAGGATTGAGAAAGGGGAAAAGAAGGAAATGAAAGATTACATGCATGAAAAGTTTTTGAAGCCGAATCCCCCAGAATATTCAGGGTCAATTGAACCTACAGAAGCTGAGATGCGGGTTAGAGATTTAGAGGCTATCTTTGCAATGATGAAAGTTCCAAAAAATCAGAAAATGAATTTGGTTGTGTTTAGGCTGAAAAGAGAGGCCAAATATTGGTGGGAAGCTAGCAACCATTTGGTGCCCAGAATGGAAGGTACTGATGTTATTACTCGGGCTGAATTTATTAAAGCCTTGTATGTTAAGTATTTTCCTAACGTTTATAGGAAGGAGAAGATTAGGTAATTTATAAATTTAACCTAAGGGAAAATGTCTGTGAGGGAGTGTGAGGCTAATTTTACGGCTTTGTCTAGATTTGCTATTAAATCCGTGGAGGATTAAGGAGAGAAATATAGTAAGTTCCAAGATGGACTAATTTGGCCCATTCAAAATGGAGTGGCCACTTATGAGTTAGAAGATTATGCTTCTCTGGTGAACAAAGCCACGATAGAAAAAAGGCAAATGAATCAAGGGGTGGCGAGTAGGGAGAGTTTTAAGAAAAGTAAATTCAACTCATTTCAGTTTAAAGGAGGTGAGGGTGGAATTATTAAGGTATAACCTCATAAATTTCAGAGAAGTGCTGGTGATAGAGGTAGAGGTCAAGGGATATTTGGTAGAAATACTAGGGGTGGAGGATCTTCGAGTTCAATTAGAAAGCTAGAAAGGGGTAAGACCCCGATGAGAGTTTTTACGTATTTATTTTGTAAAGAGGAAGGGCATTATAAATCTGAGTGTCGTAAGCTTAAAGGAATGGAATGCTACCATTGTTATCAAGTGGGGCATGTTAAGAAGAATTGTCCGCAGTTGACAGAGACTCCAGCAACACCTAGTGAAGCAGCAAGCAGAATGTTACCTCCAGGCAGTGGAGTGAAAAGTGTGGGAAAGGGACAAGCTAGTGATTCCAAGGCAGGTGGACGATTCTTTACGATAAAAGAGGCTTACTCCGGATGTGGTGACAGTTAAAATTTTTGTTACAAATAGAATTGCTTATGTTTTGATTGATCCTGGTTGCACACATTCTTTTGTGTCCTATGCATTTCCTATATATCTGAATACACCATGTACTCGTTTAGATGTGAGGTTAGGTATTTCCATGCCAATGATTGTAGCTGAATATGTTTTTGTGATTGTGTTTTGACTGTGGGGGTTAGACATACAGTTATAGACTTACTTCCATTGGGTATCTCTGATTTTAACATAATTTTGGGAATGGATTGGTTATCTAAATATCATGCCTCTATGGATTGTTTTCGTAAAGAAGTTGTTTTTAAAATGTCTGGTGAGTCCGAATTTAAATTTATGGGGGAAAGGAAAATTGTTCTAAGTTTCATTATTTCTTTTATTCAAACGACGAGATTGTGAAGTAAGGGTTGTGAGGGTTTTATTGCATATGTTCTTGACACTAAGAAGGGGGCCTTACAATTAGTTGATGTTCCTATTATGCGGGATTTCCAAGAGGTGTTTCCTAGTGAGTTTCCCGGGTAACCTCCGGAAAGAGAAGTTGAATTCGGTATTGAATTAGCACCAGGGACATACCCTATTTCTATGGCACCGTATAGAATGGCACCTATTGAGTTGAAAGAAATCAAGGTTCAGTTGCAGAATTTACTTGATAGGGAGTTCATACAGCCTAATGTATCTCCATGGGGTGTACCAGTTTTATTTGTGAAAAAGAAAGATGGTACCATGCATTTGTATATTGATTATAGGCAACTGGATAAAGATACAATTAAGAGCAAGTACCCTTTACCTCGTATAGATGATTTGTTTGATCAGTTACAGGGCGCTAAAGTTTTTTTCAAAAATAGACTTGCGATCGGGTTATCATCAGTTGAGGGTCAAGGAGAGTGATATTTCTAAAACTTCTTTTCGTAGTCGGTATGATCATTTTGAATTTTTGGTGATGCCTTTTGGAGTAACTAATGATCCAGAGGTATTTATGGATCTTATGAATCGAGTAATACATCCTTTTGTTGATTCATTTGTAATCGTTTTCATTAATGATATTTTGATTTATTCACGTGATATGGTTAAACATGCAAAGCATCTCAGAACAATTTTGAAGGTGTTGAAAGATATGGAGTTGTATGCTAAGTTTGACAAATATGAATTTTGGCTATCATAAGTTGTATTTTTAGGCCATGTTATTTTTGAAGATGGTGATCCTAAGAAAGTAAAAGCTATTGTAAAGTGGGAGAGACCCAATAATGTGACTGAGGTGAGGAGTTTTCTGGGTTAGGATGGGTATTATAGAAGGTTTATAAAGGAATTTTCTTCGATTTCCTTGCCAATAACTAAATTAACCCAGAAGAATGTCAAGTTTGAATGGAATTATAATTGTGAAAATAGTTTTGAAGAATTGAAAAAGAGGTTGGTAACTGCACCTATTCTCACTATTCCACGTGGTGGAGATGGTTTTGTTATTTATACTGATGCTTTACATCAGAGTCTGGGTTATGTTTTTATGTAACATGGTAAGGTTATTGATTATGCTTCTAGACAGTGCATGCACATGATTTTAATTATCCTATATATGATTTAGAACTTGCTGCTATTGTGTTTTCTTTGAAATTATGGCATCATTATCTATATGGTGAATTATATGAAATTTTTACTGACCATCAGAGTCTTAAGTATTTATTTACTCAGAAGGAGTTGAATTTGAGGTAGAGGCATTGGATGGAGTTAATTAAAGATTATGATTGTACAATTTACTACTATCCAAGGAAGGCAAATGTAGTTGTAGATGCTCTAAGTATAATGTCTTCGGGCAAGTTATCTTGTATTCGATGTGCTAGAGTTACTCACATTATGAACTTGATATTGATGGGAGTGGAATTACAACTAGAAGATGGGGACAGATTCTTTGATCATGTAAGTGTGAGGCATTTGTTAGCTACACGTATTCATGATTTGCAAAGTCAGAATCCTTTTCTTGAGAAGAAACGACATGATGTCGGAGGAGGTAAGTATGATGATTTTTGTATTACTAATGATGGCACTTTATTGTATAAGGATCAATTATGTGTTCCTAATGTAGATGGATTGAAAGCAAAAATTTTAGATGAGGCTCATAATTCCATTTAAACTATGCATCCTGGTAATACTAAAATGTATAGGGATTTAAAGGAGCATTATTAATGGAATAATATGAAGAAAGAAACATCTGATTTTGTTGTGAGATGCCTTATATGTCAGCAAGTGAAAGTGGAACATCAAAAACCCGCGGGTTTGCTTCACCCATTGCCAATTCTAGAATGGAAATGGGATCATGTAACGATGGATTCGTAGTTGGGCTTCCTCGATCTCAGAACGGGTTAGACTCGATTTAGGTAGTGGTGGACAGGTTGACTAAGTCATATCATTTTCTAGCAGTCAAGACTACGTATACTGTTGCTAAGTATGCTAGATTATATGTTAATGCGATTATCCGATTACATGGAGCACCTATTTCTATTATTTCAGAAAGGGACCCTACTTTTATATCCAGATTTTGGGATAGTTTGCATTATACTATGGGTACTAAATTAAAGTTTAGTACAACTCTTCATCCTCCGACGGATGGGTAGTCTGAATGAACAATACAGATTTTGGAAGATATGCTTAGAGCTTGTGTAGTGGATTTCAAAGGTACTTGGGATTAATATTTGCCTTTAATAGAATTTTCATATAACAATAGTTTTCAATGCACTATTGGTATGGCTCCATATGAATCATTGCATGATAGACGGTGTCGTACACCCCTATATTGGACTGAAGCTGGTGAAAGGAAGATAAAGGGTCCAGAATTAATTGAAGTCACCACTGAAAAAGTGAAGATTATTCAAGAGAGAATGCGAACATCTTAAAGCAGACAAAAAAATTATGCCGATAAACGATGAAAATATTTGGACTTTTAGAAAGGGGATTATGTATTTGTTTGAATATCTCCTTGGAAGGGAGTTATGAGGTTTGGAAATAAATGAAAGTTAAGTCCGCGCTATATTGGACCCTATAAAATTCTTGAAAAAGTTAGAGTGGTTGCCTACAAGTTGGAATACCCCCGGAGTTATCTCGATTACATTATGTTTTCCATATTTATATGTTAAAAAAGTATGTAGTATATCCTTCACATGTGTTCGTGGAACAACCTATTGAGTTGAAGGAAGACTTGAGTTATGTGGAAGAACCACTTGCTATCGTGGATAGGAAGGAATAAATATTGATCCAAAGTGATCCCACTTGTGAAAGTTTTATAGAGAAGGAAATACATGGAAGAAGCTAAATGGGAGAGAGAGGATAGCATGAAGATGATTTATCTGTATTTGTTTGATTCGGACAACCAAGGTATGTCAATTTCGGGGATGAAATTTCCAAACAGGGGGAGAAATGTGACAACCCGAATATGATTATGATAAGTTAGTAATATATATATATATATATATGATGTTAATGTGATATGAGTAATGTGTTATTAATATAGATGATGTTAAGTTATTATGTTTAGTCTAATCCTATATTCAGAAATCATGAAATATCGAATTAGTTACAAATACAAAATTTTGAAGTTTTGATAGGAATATTTAGCTTGGAGACTAGTATTGACTCTTATAAAATAACAAATGACTTAAGGTAAAAACTAAATAGTTGTATATATATATGAGTTAGGTTTATAAAACAATAAACGGTGTATCAAACGGAGGTCCGAGCAAGAAGTTATGCTGAAATTACGAAGCACGGGCAAATTTGTCCATTCATTAAGTGATATTTGGTCTTATTAGTATAACAAATGGTGGATATTGATTGGTTAAAGAAGCGGGTGGTTTTTGGGCGAATTTAAAGGCTTGAAATAAGCTCCTCCTTCAGCATATTTTATCCATAGGATAATTTTATCCTAAGGAGAGAGAACCGTGAAGTTTGGGGAGAGAAAGACGAGGAAAATTCATAAGAAATTAGATAGAAGTCTCGGAGGTAATTCTAATCACAAATCTGGTTATTTTTCTTATATTACTGATTAAAATGGTATAAATAATAGATTTTTTATATAACTTTCATTCCTTGGTTTATATGTATGAATATATGCAAGTTTACGCAAAAATTGAACGTGTAAACCCTTAAAATTGCTTCGATTAGGAACCTTGTGTAGTCAAACTTCTATATCTTTTTGTATACTTACTAGAATTGAGTCATTATAATTGTATATGAAAACATACTCATATATGTATAACTTATCCGAATATTATATAAAAATACCAAGAAATGAATCTTGGGTGATAGTTGGAAGTTTGGGTATAAAATCTTCCCCAAAAGTGTAAGTACGCATACCATGTGTTTGATGTTTGGCCTGACATATCAAATGAACTCTAAAAGTTATGAAACTTTAATTTTGTATTAGTCAATATGTTTATTGATGTTGAGTGGAATATCAGAAAAAGTTATGACGTATAGAAATTATGAAAATTCGTGGAAGTTGACCGAACGATTGATGAGCCTATAGGCCAGATTTGCTATGTATTGAAGAAATGGGCATAACTTGCTCTAGGAACCTGAAATGATGTTTTGTCTATTGTATTGAAAACCTAATGTATTAATAATTGTATTACTAATGAGAAATGAATGAATGTTTAGTATATGATTTGGAAATGTTAACTATGTTGACATGAACTTATATTGAATTTCATCTATGATAAGTGATGAGAATGGAATCATATGATGGTTATGAATTGAGTTACGCTTAAGTTTCTCTTTGGATTGTTCATATTCTTATGATGTTACTAATATTGTAAGAATTATAGGAAGGGAAGAAGAACTGGTTGAACAAGTTCCAGACAAAGGAAAAGGGAAAGCCTGTTAAATTACCAAGGTGAGTGTTCATATGATTGTTTTATATATAGAAATATATGAATGATACCCAATGGGCAGACATATTACTGCCAATGGATAGACATACTATTGCCAATGGTAAAACTTACTATTGCCAATGGGTAGACTTACTATTGCCAATGTGCAGACATACTATTACAAATGGGCAGAATTACCTGGGTCTTATGGTGTGGGATTGTTATTGCCAACTGGCATGATTATTGGATTTTATATCCATAGATTTGATATATAATATTGTTATCTCATTGCAGGGAAAGAGTACCTCACTAAGATTAATGCTTACAGTTTATACTTTAACATTTCAAGTTTGTATCCTTCCATATAGGATACTATATGATAGGAATTTTTTAGAGTTGCACCGTTAAAAAGAGTTGGGGTTTAAGTATTGGGATTTTTTCATTGTCACGCTGAAGATTTTTCTACACTCACCTTGTATATATTGAGTTAGCATGGGTTGAGTTGATGATTGTAATATTTAATCATAGATACTCATAGTATTGTATGTCCGCCTAATCATGACACTGATGTTGATTATGTTATGGCACAAATGATAGTAATATGTACATTATGTACATTACACATGAAAATATTAATAAATGAATTACATTTCAAATGGATTAAAGATTATGATTTAATTATAATACAAATGAAATGATTATATTGGAATTGGGTTTGGTGTGTGACACACACACACACGCACAAACATATATATATATATATATATATATATATATATATATATATATATATATATATGAAACATAACATAAAATTATAATACATACCACACTAACCCAATTAATCACGACTAGGCTATAAAAGAAGCGCCCATATCTCATTCGCAAGTGGTGTAATGACCTTTGGTATCTCCTCAACTAAAATTGCTCTGTCCTAACTATTATAACTCCTATGACATGTCGTAGCCATATTTCCTCTCTCCCACATGCATAACAAACACCTTTGAAATGGGCTAGCCGTCTAATAAGAACTCGTTCTCCCTGATGTGGTCCTCGACCTCTACCCTGAGAAAATCGTGAGTCTCTATCATCCTGTTTCTAACCATACTCCACTCAGGCTTGTTTCCCTGAATATGGGCCTTTTTTACCCTCTAACTTAATCGTAGCATCACATATCCCTACCTTAGACACAATTGAACTATATTCTTATCCCCTCTTGACTAAGTTCTTCTGATAGTTCACTTGGCCGCGCTAAAACATCAAATGAGCATTCACTACCTGAGCATCCGTCTGTTGTGTAAGTCGGATCCCCTAACACAACTCGCTTAATCGTCAAAGTCAAATAATGGATACAATAATTCTTCTTCTTTTCCTATGTGTCCACCTCCTTTGGGACAAACATAAATAAATTTGTGAACTCTTACTCATACTTGGTCACGTTATGTGGACCTTGATTTAAAGTCGAAAAAGTCCTCTTCTTCTCAAACTTAATTGTATACGGAAGGTACTTTTCATTAAAACTTGGCGACAAACTCTCCATAAGTCAAATATTCCCTCTCCTCGGGTGTGCTCACATTCTCCCACTATAGAAAAGCATCAACTTGTCCCAAATTGATATGGGGGCTCCCTGCTAGTGAACCATCTAGACTCTAGCCTTTGAGTCCCTATCTCAACCGTATTTATTATATCCTTCTGAATAATTTTTGCCAACTCCTTGGCTCTCATAAAAAACTAGGCCTATCCTACCTAACCTACATAATCTGCCACCGCATTAGTTCTCGGGGGTCTCCTAGTTCCTCTAATCCTAGTGTTTGCTATATGAAAAGAAAGCAACAAAACATACATCAAACTCATGTCCTAAAAAGAGTTCAAATCAAATTCTATTATAACCCAATTAAATAACGAACTAATTTACTCAATTAATTAGATCAAAATTAATGAAAATTTTATGAGTTCAATTCCTCTCATTTAATTAAATTTAAACCATATAAAATTATCTGGATTCATATATTCTCGATTAATAATTATAAATCATTTAATAAATAACTTAAAATTTTAGGGTAATACACTTTCTCTTAGAGAAACCCTTATGGGTACGGTAAATGTCTATATATGGGGTTTATGTGTTTGTTGTGGGTTGTGTATGTAGTTATATATATCATTCGGTACCACAAAAAATAACAAATCTAGAAATAGGATAGTAGCCGACCAAATTGTTTTTTATCGGGCCTACCTTAAACATGAAACGTTGTTGTGCATAAGGAAGCTTTAACAAAAAGGTTAAATAGAAAATATTATTCTGCCCAAGCTTTATCAAAGTTATGCCTCATTAAATATCCACCCCCATCGCTATATATTAGGTTAGATGGTGGGTTGGTAGGTAGATAACATATTTAATTAGGGTCTTTATTTAATTACGAAAAGTTATCTTGGGGTTGAAGCGTAAATCCAAAAACTCTTAAGCAGAAAAATATTTCCCCAAAAAAGATAGTTCCCTAAAGTCTTAGGTGGAACAACATTACCCGCAGAAGGAATAGTTCTCGTAAATGACGTAATTTTTCTCTTTTATAGAGTATATTTACACTATACATAGCCTTTGCATTCATTTTAACTAAGTATATTTCGATTAGAATTATTCAGTTTTACCCTACTCATAAGGTTGCTCCTATACATTGATTTTTTTTATGGAAAGAGTAATATATTAATTAAGCAACCAAATTATCCATGAGGGTACAAATATTCCAACATACAAACATAACTCCAAAGCATAAACTTAACAGAAGCTCCACGCAGTGGAGACAGTTACACTTTATTAGACCCCGACACCTCAAACTGAAACTTGTTCATGTCTTCATTGATAATCGCTCTGAGCTGGTCCCGGGGCTCCATCAAAGTGAAGAAGTCTTCCTCTCATGACTTAGCATACTTGTCTAACCAGTTAGTACACCAGTTGGCCTCTCTCATAATGAACTTGCTATCGATGCTTAACTCCGTCTTTAGCTACCTATAGTTGAGGATAATAGGTAACTGTGGGTTATTTAACGAATCCCCCTCACTGATCATGTCCACTGCCACCTTAAAATCTGATTCAAGGTAATGCTCTTCCATCCCTTGTCCCTAGCTAAGAGCAAGCCATAGAAGATGCCTTCAAATTCAGCATGTAGTGGGTGAGCACCGATGATTTTTCCAAGAAAGCCCGTGATCCATTCGCCCCTCCAGACTCTCATAATGCCTCTTAATTATACCACTATGATGCTATTATCACACCCTCCATCAGTATTTATCTTCAATCTACCTGCACAAGGACACAATCACATAGTCAGTGAAGAAATAGATGGTCATCAATGCTTGTCAGGTTTAGTGTATGCACGTATGATCTCATGTGCATAGTTTAAACTAAACTTGGCAATCATAGTAGGATGAGATGAAATATCCTTGAAGATTCGTAGATTCCTAGATTTCCAAAGGTACTAAATAGTGGAGATAAAGAAGGTGTCATATTTATTATTCAAAACACTCATTGTGATCCATTCTCTAAGACTCTCTGTACCCTCACTAGTCGGGATCACCCTCAATCTCATAATCTCCTAAGTTTCCTTAGTAGTGGAGCACTCGTGAAACACATGCTCCGTGTCCTCGAGTCTACTGCACGTGTGTCACCCTTGGTCATCGGTCATACTTTTAATCAAGCGGTGTTGGTTAGTGAGGAGATTTCCAAAGAGGATGGTCTATAAAAAGGTCTTCAATTTTGGGGGTATTTTTTTCTTCCATATGTAATTCCACTCGCTATGCCCCGGCACATTAAGGTCTCTTCCCAGGAGGAGGTCATAGTACGAATTGATACTAAATTTTCCATTCGGGTTAGGGGTCTATATCGGTCTATCAATTTGGGTGCTAATACTAGGTAAGTTCATATTGAGAATGACATTAGTTTTCGTGGGGTGGATCCAGGGGTGTATGGCATTATGGTCCCAGCGACCTTGTTCGTTAATCAAAATATCCACTCTCCTGTGCTACCCGATGATAATCCCCAGGTCGGGTTCAATGGGGTTGTCATCGCACCACCAATCATCCAAGAGACTGACGACCTTCCCGATTCTGATATTCCACTTGATATTTTTATTAAGGGTCACCTTATTCTTAAAAATTCCTCTCCAGATGTGGGAGGCCTTATTCTTTTGGGGCCAAGTTTTGGGATTGGAGTTTTTTGCATATTTTTTTCTTAGGACTTTGACCCAAAGCGTGTTATCTTCATTGATGAGTCTCTATCCTAGTTTGGATATAGTGGCCATGTTATTGTGAGCAGCCTTTCTGATCCCCAGCCCTCCTAATCTCTCGGGTCGGCAAACAATATCCCATTTCATGAGGTAGACCTTTTTGTTCGTCCCGTGGTTTCCACAAAGAAAATTTCGATTTATCTTGTCGATCTCCTTACAAACGCTAGCAGGGAAGGGGATTGTTTGCATGTTATAACTTGGTATGACAGAGGTGGTGGCTTGGATGAGCGTGGCTCTTCCCGCCATGGATAAGAGATTGGTCTTCCACTCGGAGAGTTTTCTCTTCATCTTATCCAGGATATCGGAGAAGGAATTCTTGCACACACGTCCCATAATAAGTTGGGGGCCCAAGTACTTCCCCAGATCAGTGGTTAAACTCATACCGCAGACGTGTGAAAGATCGAGGGATTCTCTTTTAGAAATATTTGGAGAGACAAAGATCTTAAACTTGGTGAAGTTGATGGTTTGTCCGGAGAGGAGGCAAAAATCTTCCAGAGTATCCATAACTGAATAGAAAGCAGTGTTGGAAGCCTCTGTGAAAAAGATTAAATCGTTCGCAAAGAATAAATGAGAGATAATTGGGCCCCTAGGGGAGAATGGAGTCCCTTCCATTCTTTACAGTCAACTTTCCTCAAGATACAACAAGATAGGTATTCCATACATATGACGAACAGGCAAGGGGAAATATGATCCCCTTAGCGAAGCCCCCTAGTAGGTTTGAAGGGTGGGAGGAGGTCACCATCCATAAAATGGCCGTGCTATTAGACGTGATACAATTCATGATGAGGTCAATCAAATTGGTATTGAAATTGAAGGCAATACGGACTTTATACAGGAATTTCCAACTAACTTTGTCGCCAATCTTGAAGATGATCCCACCTGATTTTCCCTTCTTATTTTGGAGTGTATGTAGGATTTCTTGGGTGATAATAATATTATCCATGGTCTGTCTGCCAGGTAAGAAACTATCTTGGAATGGGCTAATGATTTTCATAAGGATGGGTCTTATTCTCTTCACTATAACCTTAGCCAATATTTTATACGTAACGTTTCACAGGGTAATGGGTCTAAACTGGCTAATGGTTTTCGGGTTATTGACTTTTTGGATTAGATTAATGTGTCTCCTATTCATATGATCAGGTACTAATCCCATAGAGAAACTAACTTTGATAACTCCCTCGAGGCTTGAGCGACCGTGTCCTGATATTTTTGGAAAAATAAGGGTTGAAAACCATCAGGTCCGAGAGCTTTTAAGGGTTTCATGCTAAACAGGGTTCTCCTAATTTCATGTTCACTAACCTCATAAGTCTTATATTATCCTCAGAATTGACATTAGGGAGAAGTGAGGGCTCAAAATAATTCTCTATATCGATAAGGTTAGTATCCGACAAAAGTCTCTCAAAGTAGTCAATAATGTGTTTGCCTATTAAGTACCTATTATCAATCCACTCTCCATTGATGTTCAACCTATCTATTTTATTTTTGTCCTCCAAATAATGGTAGATATGTGAAAAAATTTAGTGTTCTTATCTCCATCCATAAGCCATTGGACTCTCGATTTTTGTTTCCAAAAAATTTATTCCTCGTAGAGGATATTATTATATTCCTCCCTAAGGTCAATTTCTAGACAGTCAATACTGTGAGAAAATTTCTTTCGTTAGGCCATTTGGATTCCTTTAATTATATTAAAAAGCCTTCTTTTTCTTTGGAAAATATTGCCATAAATTTTTTTATTCTAGAACATGGCATTTTTAGTGACTAAATTAATATTTTGGTTAATGTTATGAGACGTGTACCAACTAGCTCTAACAAGTTCGTCGAAATCCGTCCTCTCAAACCAACTAGCCAGGAGTCTAAAAGGCTTGTTAGGAGACTTAGGAGTAGGTTTACCTCCCGCGAAGATGAGCTTAGGGCAGTGATCTGAGGCTGTTCTTAGTAAGTGGTCCACGACCACCTTCGGGAATATAATTCGCCAATCCACGTTAGCCATGAAACGGTCGTGCCTAACAATAAAGTTCACGAAGAACCTTTTTCTACTAGTCAAAGTAAGTCTCGGCCCTGTGCTACTGATCTCCAAAATCTTGCATTTGTCAATATTCCTCGCAAATGAGGAGCAGTTACCTTTAGCCTGAGAGTTAGAGAAGCTCTTTTTCTCACTACTGTCAAAGTGGTCATTGAAATCTCCCAGGACCGGCCAAGGAATGTTGGTTTGATTGGAGAGGATGCAGAGATTCTCCCAGAGCTTCCTTCTAAGTGTGGGGAGTGGACTCGCATAGACATCCGTGAGAAGCTAGTCATCGTAGTTTTTCCTCCTCGCTAGGAGGTGGATGGCTTGCCTGGACACCGTGATGGGTTGGAAAGATATGGAAGCTTCTTTCCATAGTACCCAAATTTCGTTTACCCTGCGATTCGGGTCAGATTTCTCTTTCTCATTGAAACACGGGTCGTCGAAAAAAGTTCCCATATCAGCCATATGTATTTGTGATTCCAAATTAAAAAGCACCTCAGGCGTACATATTATTTAGTTCAACCAGGGTGAGTTTAAACAAGGGTTTACCCGCGCCCCTTATGTTCCATGCGAGCATTTTTATTGAGGGAAAATTAGGCTGTAAAGGCAGTGGCTCAGATTCAGGCCAAGGGAGTTGGTTCTTTTTTAATATTTCTTCCGTTGACATTGTTGGTGTAACATTTGCCACTATTTTCGATCCTCTCGTAACTGGCTGGAGGTTCCCATTAATTTCAGACGAACCTGGGAAAACTTCCATGCTACTCTTACCACAACTGCTTCGTCCACCATGGTTTCCACTAGAAAGTTGCCCCCTTCGTACTTCAGCAGTACTTTGTGTAAGATTTGGGTGTCTCCTATCATGGTTAGAGGGATCAAGTATGTCTCCTCGTTTGTTTCCATGATGTGCGTTTGTATATTTTGGCGGACGAGATGTTAGGGTCTCAGGTGGTAACTAACTGGTTATAGTCTTATTTAAATCGATTTTAGTAGTGTGGTGGATATCCAGAGAAGGTTGGTTAACATAGGAAAATAAATGCGGGTCATTATCTTTATAGTTTGGAGCAGCCTCCGAGTTAAGAACGGGCTCACTAAACGGTTGTGTTTGGCTGGGACTATTGCATCTGCCAATATTAAGTGACTCCACGTGACTAGTTCTAACAGTCTTCCTAGGGGGGATATAACTACTTACCAATCCTGCTATTAGACTTTTCAGTACTTTGGTGTGGACTTTTCAGTATAACCATTTGTATTTTTCAAAGCCACACATGAATGATGCTCATACTGCTTATGCAGCTCATAATGACTACTCTACACCAGAAAATGGAAATAGTGGGAGACCCCCACCACCTTTGTCAGTAAAAATCTCTAAAGAAGAAAAAGATTTGCTTGTAAGGAGTAAAACAGAACAAAAAGAAAATCATGCAGTTACTGTTGATATGGAGTTGGAGAACTACGAAGAAGTGACAAATAGAATTTGTACAAATCCAATAAGCAATACTGTTAACACGGATGGTACTAATTCGGATATGATCATAGAAGGAACTACCAATGAAAATGATGCAGAACAAGTGCCAGGAAATATTAAAAATGAAAAGGCAACTACAAAGCATACACTCTCATATAAGGAAGTGGTTAACAAAAGAGTAAATGCAGACATTCTATTTGATGATGATAACTGTGTGTGGTCTGAGGATGAAATGGAGATATCAATGGAAACCAACAGCCAAATGATGGATCTCAACTCAAACCTGGTTAAAGAGGAAGAACATCCTCTATGTCCAATAGTTAATATCCCAAAGAAACACATTGAAAAACTTAGAAAGAAACGGAATGATAGTGTCATTGTTAGCTTACTCGGTAGAAACATTGGCTATAAGGTTCTATGTGCTAGAATTCCCACCCTTTGGGATCTACAAGGAGACTATGAAGTTGTGGATTTAGAAGAAGGCCATTTCCTATTTAAATTTATGATGAAAGAGGACTATCACAATGTATTAATTGGAGGGCCTTGGGTAATTAACAATCACTATCTCATTGTCCGTAAATGGATACCCAACTTCAACCCTCTGGAGTCCAACCTGGTTACCACAGCACTATGGGTTAGACTTCCTAGACTTCCAATAGAGTGGTTTGATGAGAAAACATTGTTCCAAATTGGATCAAAGCTTGGTAGGCCCATAAAAACAGATTTCAACTCAGTTTCATCAACTAGAGTTAAATATGCTAGAATTTGTGTAGAAGTTGACCTATCTAAACCATTGATACCGTCGTACAAGCTGGATGGAAGAAAGTATAGAGTAGAATATGAGTTTTTGCTATATATATGTTTTGAATGTGGAAAAATTGGTCATAAAACAGAATACTGTTCACTTAATACCCCACTCCCAACTTTCAAGCCATCGAAAAAGTCATCCAAAAGCAGTGAACCAACAGCTAATACTGTTGTGCCTGATAATGGGTATATTCAGAATGATACAAATGGGGTTAGGGAGAGGACTTTCGCCGCTGACGTGGAGAAGGAAAAAGAAGGATTTGGACCTTGGATGCTAGTCCAACGTAACAGGAGATCTACTCATGGAAAAACCAAAGTTAGTCCAAGTGTAAATAAAGGCTCGTTGGAAAAAGGAAACAATAGGTTTGCAGTTCTAAATAGTGATGGAAAAGACCTGCCACTGGCAGGTACGGATATCAGCCAGAGTAAGGGAGACACAGTATTCAGAACACACCACATGAGAGGACACATGGAGGTTCACAATAACACTAACCACAAGACTCTACAAAAACCAAATGAAGTGACAACAAACAAAGTCAGTAACAGTTGCGTGAATCGTGATCACATATCAAAAAGGAAAACTCTTGGTGTGGATAAGGCAACAACAAACTATTCAAACAAGGGATTAACAAAAGATAATCATTATATTAAAAATGGAGTATCCCAAACGGCGGCTACACAAGACCAGGAAAAAAGAGCTACTGACAATGTCATACGCCATGTAGGTGATTGCTCCAGAAATGGGACACCTAAATATGATAGCATTACTGTAGGTAGGATACAAAAAAAAGATGGGACTGATTTAAATGCTAACCCGCTTGGCTCGGATAAAATTACCAATAACACAAAACCACATAATACCCCTCCACCACACCCCATTCCCTTAAACAATTCTGATAATGGACCTCCCTTTTCCACTGGCCATGCTAGGATACGTGCAGATCCAGAATCTGAATCTCACATCAGGGGAGGCAATAGTCAACCTAATGGGGGATATAGAGGAAGCTGCGATATTCAAGGTGAAATGGAAAATTTCTAAAGTCAAGCTACTGGTCTGCTCTCTGGAAACATCGTGGGGTAAGGAGCGGACTACCACAGCAATCCTAGAGGAGAGAGACAGCGATATACGAGTGCCCCAGGAAACTGCTAATAGTTGAAAACTGACGATTGAAGAAGTGAACATTTACATCCAACATTATCCATCAATGGTAGAAATTATTTGGAATTGTAGAGGGGCGGGAAAACCCCTTTTCAAACCCACTATCACTGAACTCATCAACATCTACAAACCAGATATCATGGTTATCATTGGAACCCACATACATATAGACATCTTGGTTGACTTTTTTGATAACCTTGGTCTCACCAAAAAAGAGGTATCTGAACCTGTGGGAAGATCTGGGGGTATTTGGGTGTCTTGAAACCCTATTTCCATTAAACTTGAGACTCTCTCCATCACTAGACAAGCCATACATTTAATGGCTACAAAACATAACTACGGTGATTGGATCTTTTCTGCGATTTATGCGAGTCCTCGCCCCCGATTGAGAAGAAAACTATGGGACAACCTACTTGAGATCTCGGAAAATATTGATATCCCCTGGCTTGTTGTCGGAGATTTCAATGACCACATTGGTGATGCTGAAAAAAGAAGCTTCGGAAAACAGGCGAGCGACAATAAAAACATGGGTTTCCTTGATAACATCAACAAATGCAAACTCACAGACTTGTGCTGCTCCGGACCAAAACTTACATGGACTAATAGTAGAAAGGGGATGGCAAATACTCTCTTTAGACTGGACAGAGGCCTTGCGAACGCTGAATGGTGTCTAAAATTCCCGAAAGCGAGAGTAGAAAACATTCCCATAACTGCTTCTGATCACTGCCCTATTATTATCAGATTTGAAGGTATTTCTCACAATCATGCTATTAGTAGACCTTTTAGATTATTAGCTTGTTGGTTTGATAGAAATGATTTCAATGACATTGTTAAATTAAATTGGAAGAATTCGGTTAATCTCGAAACCAACCTGCATCAATGCTAAAAAGAAATTAATAAATGGAACAAAGTTACCTATGGAAACATTTTTAAAAATAAAAAACGTATTCTTCGCCGTCTTAGTGGTATCCAAAAAGCCCAAGACAATGTTTATTCCCACAATCTTAATACACTTGAATATCATCTTCGTAACGAGTTTAACACTTTACTTAAACATGAAGAAAGTCTATGGAAACAGAAATCGAGAATACAATGGTTAAATGAGGGTGATAGAAACACTATGTTTTTTCACACGTCTACAATCATTAGATGTAGAAAAAACCGGATCAACAAACTGAACATCAATGGGGAGTGGATTGACAATAGTGATATTATTTCTAAACATGTTAATGAATACTTCGGTAATTTATTTAAAGCCGAGTTTAACTTTGACATCAAAGGTCAATTTCGGAACTTGGATATCATGAGATGTATTGATGATGATAATATTTTTTTAACTACCCCCATAACTTTGAGGGAAGTTAAAAAAGCAACTTATAGTATGAAAGCTCTAAAATCCCCTGGTCCCGATGGGGTCCAACCACTATTTTATCAACATTTTTGGACTACCATAGCGATGAATCTATTCCAATTTTGTCAAAAATGTTTTCATGAAAGCCAATTCCCTGCTGAACATAATAACAGCTACATAACTCTTATCCCAAAAACTGAGAATCCAGAAAATATCTAACAATTTAGACCTATTACCCTTTGTAATGTATCTTATAAAATTCTGGCAAAAATCATTGTGGATAGATTGAGACCTATACTATGTCGTAATATTAGTCCACAACATGCTAGTTCCCTGGGAGACAAGCGTCGGATAACATTATTGTTACCCAAGAAATTATCCACACTCTTATGAACCTTAAAGGTAAAAGTGGGGGGTTTATTTTGAAAATTGACCTTGAGAAAGCTTATGATAGGGTGGATTGGGAGTTTTTAGAGGAAGTTATTAAATGGTTTAATGTGGACAAAAGTTTTTGTAAACTTATTATGAGTTGTGTTAGGAATACTACTACCTCTATTCTATGGAATGGCACCCCCCTCCCTAGTTTTAGCCCCTCTAGAGGTCTTCGTTAGGGAGACCCTTTATCCCCTTATCTATTTGTTATGTGTATGGAATATTTATCGGCTATGATATTAGAGAAAGTAAATCATAATAAATGGAAAGGAATAAAGGCGTCCCCAAATGGGCCCACCATCACCCACCTCTTTTTTGCTGATGACCTTATATTATTCACTAAAAATGATAATATCTCCTGTGAAGCGGTTATGGACACCCTTGAGGAATTCTTTCATATCTCGGGTCAAAAAATAAATTACTCCAAGTCTAAAGTGTTTGCTTCGCCCAATATCCCAAAAAGGGATGCATTGGAGAGAAGCCATATGTTTAGAATGAGCCTAACAAATGATCTAGGAATTTACCTTGGTAATAGGCTTATACACAAGATAATGAATGATTCCCATTTTAAATATATCATTGAAAAAGTCCAAAAAAGACTGACGGGATGGAAAGCAAAATTCCTCTCACTGGCTGGCAGAAAAACTTTGATCCAGGCTGTGACCTCCACCATCCCAAATTATAATATGCAAACGGTTATGCTCCCTGTTAAAGTTTGTAATGAAATTGATAGACTCAATAGAAACATTCTTTGGGGAGGGGGGGAGAAATGACAACAATAATATGAAAAAGATACACCTGGTTAAATGGGATAAAGTCTGTAAACCCAAAAGTCTTGGGGGATTGGATTTGAGAAAATGTAGCATTAATAACCACACCTCTATTACTAAACTGGGATGGAAACTTGTGAATAATGAAAAGTCCATCTGGGCGGATGTTTTGAAGAAAAAATATAAAATTACTCAAAACCCTAGACTATGGAAAAAAACAAATGTTGCTTCCCACATTTGGAGAGGTATACTAAAATGCCGAGAAACACTAACCAAAAATGTCAAATGGAATGTTGGAAATGGTAAGAGCATTAATATCCACCAAGACTGGTGGGTGGGGGAAAAATCCTAAATGCTAACGATCAAAATGGGAACTTGCTTAATACTACTGTTGACACTTTAATTGATAGGAACGGACATTGGGATGTTGATGTTATTGACTATTTTTTCAATTTAAGCACTAGAATGAAAATTGTTAACATTCCTCTCCCTCACACTTGTATGCATGAAGACAAACCTTCTTGGAACCCAAGTAAAAATGGTAAATTCTCTAATAGATCTTGCTATCAATGTCTTATCGATAACAATGATGAACCTCGGTCGGGGGAGATGTGAAAAAAATTGTGGAAACTCAGTATACCACCCAAAGTTAGCACATTTTTATGGCTTCTTCTCCATGGTAAGCTCCTTACAAACGAGCAACACATGAGAAAAGGACTCACGAATATTGGAGATTGCCCAAGGTGTGGGGTTCTTGAAGATAACATTCATCTCTTCAAGGAATGCGGTCATGCTAGGGAGATTTTAAGCAGTCTTGGTTTTAATCAATCTATTGATAATAACCCTACTAGTAGTATCAATGATTGGATTGTTCAAAATATCTGGGGCAAACAAAACGATGAGAGGTACAAAAGTTTTATTATTATTATTTTATGGCACATTTGGAAATCCAGAAACAATTTCATTTTTAAGAAGGTAAATGACTCCCCACAAACTGTTGCCCACTGTGCTATAATTTTCTCAAACTATCTTTTTGAAGCTCAACATAGCAAATGCGCAAAAGTTAGTGGGGAAAACAAAATGCTCCTCATGAATGAACCAATTTCTATTGCAGGAAACCTCATCATACATACTGACGGAGGATTTGATCATGGTAGCGGCATGGGATCATTTGGTGGGGTGGTTAGAAATCATGATGGAGAATGGATAGTGGGATTTGCGGGGAAGCTTCAAGATACTACTAGCCCCCTACGTGCGGAACTGGAAGGAATATTTCACGGACTGAACATTGCCACCAGAAAGAAGTGGAAAAGAGTGTGCTTGAAAAATGATTGTTTGGAAGCCATCAACCTCATCAATCAAGAGTCTACCCAGAACCATCCGCTAGCTAACATAATTGAAGACTGCAAAGATTTGGCTAGAGACCTAAAGGCAAAAATCATCCATATTCCAAGAGATAGCTACCTCGCGGCTGACTGCATGGTGAAAGTTGCGAGAGGACTGGACACTACATATGTGGAGTTTGATAAGGCGCCCGAGATATTGCTCCAGATGATGGAAAGCGAAATCGCGGAGGAGGACTTCTTTTTTGTGTAATGCTATGATTTGCATTTGCTACTGTTTTCTGGTTGTTGTTTCCTATTTTCTACCATAAAAAAAAGCTTTGGGTGTCTTGTCACTCAAAGCATTAAAATGGTTATACTGCTTTTGATTGAGAAGAGACCCCGAGTTCTGTAGATTTCCAGTACCAACATTTTTCATTGGATGTTTCTTGTAGTTTCTTTGTATGAGCATCCAACGGACATACTTCGAGTTGTGTTCCATGTCTAATCGTCCTCTAGGTTCATTAATTCGCTCAGTGTAGGACTAGCCGTTTCATTCCTCTGGTTTGATCCCCCAGCCGATGAATGGCTGTTTTCCGGTGGATTCGTCGGGATATTAGCCGAAGTTTTAAATGTTGTGCAAAAATCTTGTCTGTGAACAACCATACCCCATTTAAAGCATAGAGATGGTAGGAACTTGTATTAGATGTCGTACTCGGCCCCATTTATGAAATATTTTGGTATAAGAGGTTTGGAGATATCCACCATAACACAAATACGTGCAAACTTTCCTCTGAATGAAGCAGCGGAGTTGGTGTCCATTTTAATGGGTTCACCAATTAATTTTCCAATCTCATTCAGAATCCTTTCTTGGAAAAATTCCATTGATAGACATGGGAGTCTCACACATTGCCGTGTGAGTTTCTGAGGCCTTTTTTGGATTAAAAAATGGTTCCCACTACCTAACCGTGAGGTAATGGTTGTTGATAATCCAGGGGCCATCCGTGAGGACATGGTTATAGTCACATTTCATGTCCAAACTTAAAAAGAAAATGACCTTCTTCTAGGTCAATTACCTCAAAATCCCCTTGTAGGTTCCACAAAGAAGGAACTTTGTTGATGAGGGCTTTATACCTAATCGCTTTGCCTAGAAGTCTTACAATAATGTTGTCTTTCCATTTGCTATGCAGTTTTTCAAGCTTTTTTGGTGAGATGATAAGTTCAGGTTTAAAGAGGGTTATTAGCTTTTGGGTTAGAGTTGAGGACAAAATTTTGGGGCTCATTAATGGAGATATCTTCATTTTCTTCGTCATCAGACCAGCATAGTTTAGTTTCATCAAAATAGACATCTTTGTTGTCCCTCCTAGCCATGACATCCCTGTAGGAGACTTTAGGTCTAGAACAGTTAGCGTCCTCATCCATAGGGGTTGTGATGGCTGGTGGGTTTGGTGCGTCTTCTTGTAGTCTCATACTGCTCGGTTCAGTATTCATGGTATCACCTGCTGCTTCGTGTGTGTTCTTCTTCTTTTTGTTGCTTTGTAAAAATGCTTCTTCTTCCTCAGTAGACAAGGAAGCAGTGTATTGTATATTGTTGTTTTCCTGGTTGTCGTTCATGGAGAGAAAACTAGAGAGAGAAAGAGAAAAAAACCATATGCTCCTATACATTGATATCTTTGTCTTTTCCGACCAGAGGAGAACCTATCTGGTCCACCTTTCCAAAACTGCCCACCCCACCTACCCACCTATACGATATTGCACCGATGTTGTCATTATGATCATTGCCTTTTGCGTTTGGGCCACACAAGACTATTGGACCTTCATGTATCCCGTCCGCAAGCAAACTACCCGAAATAATTCTTGGTTTAACCATCACCGACACTCGTTTTGTTTTGACGTTTCCACTCTCTTCCATGGTCTAAAGTTGCTATCTCCATCCTCAAAACTTTTAGCATCAAGAATACATATATCACAGTCATAAGGAAATGCGCTACAAAAATAGGCAACACGTTCATAACGAAATATTACCCAAAGAAGACCTATGTTAGCTTCGTTCAATTTAAAACTATAAAAGAAAGCGTGTTTTACATCTACTCCCACCCTTATGCGAACAAAACTCTGACCCGATTTATTTTTTAAATCCTCTTTATCAGCTTCTATAAACTCCCCAACCAAGGCTGATATCCTCTTGAAGTTTTCTTTGGTTCTTTTCGCAACCCGGAGAATATGGACGTGAATCCAAAATGGTATAAACATGAAATCAACTCCCTCAATAGTCATGTTTGGGTTCTATTTTTGAAGAGACAAAGTGTAACATTCTATAGACCAATGATTGTTCGTGAGTATTTTAGCAACATCATCCTCATATTTACATTAGGAAAAAAAACATTGGGTGTCCACAGTGACATTTATAGTTTTTGGATCTAGTATGCCACTGATTCTGATCCATCTCGCTATCTGCCATCACAAATTCAACGAAAAAATAAATGTTACACCACTAACTAATAAATGAACTGAAAGGGACAAAGACAAATGGCACACGGATTAAATGAGGGTGAGGGTTAGGGACTAAGAGAAATATTCTTAAGGATGAAGATAAGACCGGGTAAGAAATTTACGAAATGGCGAGTAGAAGAAAAACCTTCATTGAGAAAACCAGAAACTATCATGTTGAGACAGAAAGAGCTCTCATGTAGAGAGAAATTGTCGTAGCAAGCCTACACACACCATCCTTCTAATATTTCTTCCTATCGCTTTTCCTTTACATAGCAAACAAGAAAATGCCTTGTCACATTTTATTCTGTAAAAAAGAGTAAAGTACATTACCTTCTCAACTAACCATTTTAAAGATTCGAGTAGTGATGATTATCACACATCATTGGTTAATGATTTTAAACAATATTACTTATAAACTAAAGAAATTAATATAGTAATCATGTTTGGATTGCACTGAGTTAAATTTTGTACGAACACTTCCCTACAAATAGTAGGGAAAAATTATTTAAAGTGTTTCACGTGTTAAAACATGGTGGGGAGCGTGCAACATGCTATAACACATTTAAAACATATTTGATAATTTTTCCACAATACTTGTTGGTATAAAGATAATATTTTTCTTCTGTTAGTTTGAAATGATCTCAATGAGCAACCACGGGCGTTCCTAAAGAATCCCAAATGGCGGCAGGCTCCCCAATAACATTTCATAAACCTTCTAACTATAATCTTCTAAGTATACATATACATAGTAGTTGAAATGTATTATGGTAAGCCTTTATGAATGGCGTGTTCCTTATCGCTGGTGCGGACTTATTAAAACTGAATGAGTATTAAGTGTTTTTTGTTAAGATTCATTAAAATCATCATCTTTTATGTTCGCTTTTAAACATCTTCCTATATATATATATACTAGCGAATACCCGTACCTGAAGGCATGACACAAATTGTCAAACACGTAATCGCGAAACGGTGAAAATTTCAAAAGTATATAATCACAAAACGGTGAAAATATCCACAATAATACTAATAGTCCACAACAATACTAATAGTCCTTCTTGGACCTCGCATAAACAACATCATATCCATAAAAAAATAAACAATTTAAAATTTTGGGCAAAATTTCCCTATTTATAGACTATCCATCATGTTTAAGAAACGAAAATAATTCAAAAACAATACTAAAGTCCGTCATGGACTTTGAACAATAATTTTATTATAGCGTACAAATATTACCATTTTGTATTCAAATAAACACATCCAAATGCTCGTACACCATAAATGTAGACTTTGACATACCCCAAATGACTACACATATTTAATGTGAGGGTTTATAAACAATGAATAAATTCCATTGATAATTACAAAGCTTAGAAAGTGTAATTAAAATAAAATCATCCAAATGCTCTTGATCCATAAGTTTACACATTAGGATATTCACATACTCCCAAATAGAAAGTCTTTTCGAATCCAAGGTTGAACGATTTCTTGTATGTCCAATGTCTTAGAAATTAATAACAACATAAAATAACATTTAATCCTTCACATATCAATAAGACTAAAAATAGAATCATGCATAACAAAGGCGTTTCATAACAAAATTAATATTCGCGTATATACAATATAATTGATCAACAAATGACCAACATCAAAGTTATAGACGTATTTAACACAGCTCAATCCGCAGAAAAAACGGAACCCTATAGTATGCAATACGCTATATAAAAACGATACATTCGATCAATGACCAACATTACAACTTCATTAATATCGTGGAATATAAAATCGTTGATTAATGCGGACTATTATTTTGGCACACTCAAAAAGGAAAGGTGGACTATTAATTTCGGACGGTGTTGACTCATAAAAAACTGATATGTCTACCAGCAGCCCCAGTGTTGACTCATTTAGTGTGATTGCAAATGAGGATAAGTTGTACCGAGTGAGATTATGAGGTGGTTTGCTCATTTCCCACAATAAATATGCTTCAAAAAAATCCTTCACAATAAATATGCTTCAAAAAAATATGGTTATGAGGATCAGCAGCAGCTATAGTGGTGGTGGCGGCATCTGTAACATAGATCACGATTTACGGTGGAGACATCATATTAGTACCTGAAAAAACAAATTAGAGATATCGGATTAGTACATGTAAAAACAAAATATATTAGTAAGCCCTAAACGAATCTTGAATTTGTACAGGAAGAACAATGTAGACTCTTGGATTCATTTGTATACATCTATATCTGATATGATGAATTATATATCTGATAGGAGGAAGAGATGTCATCACTTACAAACAAAGGCTAAGCTTATCATAGAGGAAGTTCACCACTATCAGCAATCACAACTTTGCTTTTGGGCATTTCACTTTGCATTCCTTCAACCTCAACCTTATAAACCACATATATTCCTGATGGCACCTTCCCAAAAACCACATGTCGACCATCTAACCAACTAGTTTTAACAGTGATGAGGAAGAACTGAGAACCGTTGGTGTCTGGATCCGTATTTTCCATGGACAGAAGCCCTATTCTATTATGCTTAATCTGCAATGGAGTTGAAAAAAGAGAACCATTATCATTCAAGCATCCCCCTCCCCACCACAAACAATATGACCTACTAAAAAATCCAACAATCAAATAAAAACATAAGCAGAAAATCTATATAAACAAAAGTACTAATGAGTAATATTAATATCAAATACTCATTTCTTTCAAGCATCCCTCTTGCAACTGTGCATCTTCCAGAATTTTTTCAAGGAATTTAGTTTAAGAAAGGGAATTTCATGTGTTTTTTAGAAACTAATGGGATCATAACTTCACACGACTCTTAACACTCATAATCAATCTCATACTGAGATAGAGAGAGAGTCCTATTCAAATTCAAGTAATTGAAAATTTTTGTAACACCCCATATTTTTTGAAGAAAATAGAAATTAATTAAATTGATGACCTAAGAATTTATTTAATTAGGTGAAATTATTTAATTCGATGATTCAGATTAAATTAATTCACTCTAAGTTTAATTTCACACGTGGCGTATTTGGAGGTAAAATAAGAGGATTTTATAAATTGACTCCAATGGTGATTTTGAGGTCACGGTTGGTTTCAGAAGGGTCGAAATAGTCGAAAAAGTGTACTCGGGCGTATATTTTGGGTCCCGGGACGATTTTAGACCATCCCGACATCGTTTAAGGGCATTTCGATCATTCGGGAGTTTGGGGTTTAGAAAACTCCGAAAATTGTAAGTGTATATCTCCCCATTAGAGAGAGGGTATAGGGTTAACACAAATCAAAAGGGATAGAAGCCATAGGAGAGGAAGAGGAGAGGAGAACTAAGCTTCCTACATAGTTTTTCATCCCGAACACAATGAAATCGAGAACGGAGCGAGGGGAGAACTACCACACCATATTATCAACGAATTTCATACCTTTTATTGAGAGGCACGTATTTAAATGGAAATTTATATCAATCATGTTATAACACCCATGTGGGATAAGGTTTGATTTCATGCTTTTGGAAGTTTTATATGAATTTGGGAGGGTTTAATTCATAAACTAAAGTGTGAATGCATGTAGAGATGTTCCTTAATGATGATAATATGAAATTAGTGGGTTTGTATTGATTAATAAGAGAGAAATCTGAGTTCTTGATTTATAAAGTTGACGAACATGAGAAAATTAGGGTTTTATGTTAATTAAAGGAGAATTTGATTCTTGGGTTGAATCTTTGAAGTTTTTGTGTAAATTTTCATTGGAAATTTATCTCTATACGAAGATAAAATGATATTAGAATATATTTGATGATTAATATTGAATCTTGATGGGTTCTTGATTGAAGAACATGAATCTTGAATGACTTAGGGTTTAATTGATGAACACAAGATGTCAATCTGCCAGAATTATTAACGTAACTTTAAACGTATGCCATTTTAATTTTACTTTTAATTAAAGTGATATCCATACATGTTTGGAAAGGTATTTGTCTTGGATTTCTAATGAACTTTGAATCAGGTCAATCGGAGTTCTGTAGAGGGAGAAATCGATGTTTTACTATAAGGTGTTTGATCTGCGAGCATAGTAACTGCCAGAATTTTTTACGTAACTTTAAACGTATTCCATTTAAATTGTACTTAGAATTAGAGTGATATCCATACATTCTTGGAAATATCTGTCTTATCTTTTAAATCAGCTTTGAATCAGGTCAATCGGTTTTTATGTAGAGGGAGTAATCGATATTTTACTACAGGGTGTTTAATCTGCCAGAAAATTTTCTAATCGATTCGGTTGCCCAATTTTTGCCAATAATTTCCTTTTTGTTTAGTACCTTTGGAAATCGTTTGGAATTAATTTGTGGGATTTAATTTCTAATATAAGGTAATTATATTGAAACACCAATAGGCCTATTTTGGGTTTTAGGCGTGGCCTATGAGGGAAGTTTAAGGGCTAAATTAATTTGGATTAATAGAGAGGAAAAATCTAAATTGAAGGATAATTCGAGTTCAGATCATTCGAGAGGAACGAGGACTTATACCGGTAGGGGGTAGAGAGTTTACCTTCTGATATTATATGTGGAATAAAGGATACCCTTCGAGTGGTGAGAAATATTCGAGAATGTACGGTAATAAACGAAGTTATAAATTATGGAATATGTAGAATATTCGGGATATAAATATACTATGTATGAGGCTTGTGATATGGGATGTGTGTATGAACTATTGTTATTATATATATATATAGGTGGAGTGAATACCAATCGTTATTATATGGTTGTGTGAATACCTCGCTGATGTTATATTTATATAGTTGGAATGTGTACCTATATTATTGTTTATTATGTGTATGACATACCTACCATACTTGCTATCAAGGGAGGTTAGCGTTCGAAAGAGGACAATCTTATCCTGTGTTGCCTTCAGGGAGATTTTAGATTTGGTACCTCAAGAACATAGGACTATGAAGGGCTTATTTGTGAGTCGATAAGTCTGCTGACTGTGGGAGCATAGGTATGTGCGTGACCCATGGATATGTGAACTATGTTCGCCTCCAATATGTGTTATTTGATATATATGGTTCGTGAGAGAAGACGAACCAATAGTCCCTTGTACAGTGAGAGATGTACCCGGACATGATAGCAGAGTATGCATGCACTGCAGTTGTGCCTAGGGGTTTCGTACTAGTATAGATATTGTTGATACCAAAATTAATCTGCTGACATAGACCAATCATATGAAGACACGTGGCTATCTACATGGCAACAACAAACACTTACGAGGAACCCACTCGCTCCGAGGAACAAGACTACAACGAGGAAGACTAGTTCCCCGAGGAACTCACAAGCTCCGAGGAACAATGCCTCTCCAAGGAACTCTTAAATACCGAGAAGCTTAGGGGGTCCGAGCTGCACCTCAAAGCAGGATACCAACAGTTTAACTGCTCATTAAATGCTTATCATTTGGACGCGCAAGCAAAGAGGGCATTAAATGTATTACCGTTTCATATGTATATCATTTAATGTATTACCCTTTCACATTACAGCCTCAGGGCTATAAATACATTGTACAATCCTCATTGTAAAAGGACCCCCAGACCGAAATTTCTTGAGATAACTTGTAATCGAGAATTCCCATACAAATAGCAATACCAAAACAGTGGACGTAGGCCATTTTTATAAGGCTGAATAACTTTAAAATTCTTTGTCCCATTTTATTTATTTTTGATTGAATTATTAGAGTGATCTAATTTTTTACATCAACAGATTGGCACCGTCTGTGGGAAACGACTGATAATATCGTTTTTCATCAAAAACAATCCATTATAATTGGCGGATATTCCTGAATCCAGCAATCAAAACGCTGGAACGCTGGAACACCTCCAAATCCATCTGCTTCATAAATTATTCTAGATCTGACTGGAATAATGGCAAATCTGGCTCAGGGCAAAACCGTCATGCAAGAAATAATGCGACAACTCATCCAAACCCTCCATGGCGGTGCATCAGCCCATTCCGGACCACGAAGCATTCAAAGAAATATCCGTGCGCCTTCTTCGCGTACCATGCGTACTAACTCACATCGCAATGAGGAATCTGATGATTTCTCTTATCAACCTGGGCGAACTTCGTCGGTGCGAGCCACGGCTACTGAACAACGTGCCACCCTCTCCCCAGAAAGGACCAGCGCATTGGAAAGATTAAGTAGAGTTTCTCCTTTCGACCGATTAGGTCCTAGGAGGAACAAAAGTCCTCTTAATGCAGCGTCGAGGAGCTTTCGATGACCATCAGATTTAAGGGAAGGATCTACCCAGTCGCGACCAGCTGCTTGTCAAGATAGATCCTATGACCGACCAGCTGCTCGTCAAGATAAATCCGAAGAAGCCACTTCAACGCGATCAGTTGCTCGAACCAATAGTCCCGAGGAAAGAAATGATGCATGAAAAGGATCTATTCAGAGGCTGGAGGATAGATTAGGGGAAATGGTTAAGGCCAAGAATCCTCTACAACGAACCTTTGTTCGAGGAACGCCTTTTGTCCAGGACATTGTTGATTTTCCAACACCATCAAAGTTCAAAGCACCTGTTGTGACTCCAAAGTATGATGGAAAGACTGACCCTGTCCTTCATATAGAATAATACCAAGCTACAGCCGACATCTATGTTGTCCCAAATGAGATGAGATGCAGAGCATTCTCGGGAACACTTACCGGATCTGCTCAAATATGGTATAATAGTCTTCCTCGGGGTAAGATTTCAACTTTTCTTCAACTGGCCGAGCTATTCATTGGGAATTTCTGCTTTGGAGCAAAGCCAGTTAAACGAGTAGCACATTTGTTAAGTGTTAGACAAAAAGCTGGTGAGAGTACCAGAGATTATATAACTCATTTTAATAACGAGAAACTCGAAGTTATTGATTATGAGGAGAAGACAACAACTAACGCTTTGATGAGTGGACTACTACGAAACAAGTTTTACTACACTTTGGCCAAAGATCCACCTCGAACCATGTCAGACCTGATGGGAAAAGCGTCCAAGATTATGAATGCCGAGGAGGCCATGTCTGCGAAGAAGAATATGGACGTCAAAGAAACCAAGGTGGATGGTGATAAAGCTAAGAAGAAAGAACATAAGAACAGTGGTGGTGACAAACAATCCAAAAATAGGTCGTCATGGGAGGTCTTGAGGAAATTTGATAATTACACACCTTTGAAGGTAAATATCAACCACGTCCTGGAAGAAATTAAGAACAGCAAGGAGTTAAACTGGCCAAAGAAAATGAAGGCAGACCCTGACACGAGGAATAGGGAAAAATATTGCGAGTTCCACAAGGATCATGGCCATATGACCAAAAATTGCATAGCTCTTCAGAATGAGATTGAAACACTCATCCGACGAGGAAAGCTAGCGAAGTATGTTGATCGGGGAGGCGAAAGAAGAAATAACGACCGAACTAGAGAGAGATCTAGATCTCCTCGTCGATCAGAGGAGAACAAGAAGAGAAACCATGAAATTGATCAAGAGGATGACCCCGATCTTCCAAAGAAACCAAGGCAGCCAGAACGAGAGGTATTTTCAATATGCTTTGGATCATTTGATTGTAATGTTATTACAGGAGGAGATGCAGGAGGAGGAGACCTTACTGCAGAAAGAAAAGCTTACCTCGGTGAGGCTCAAGCTTGCTCGTACATTCAGCGGATAAATCTAGTTGAGGAAGATCGCCCGAGAAAGGTGAACAAGGAGAAATTAGTTATCGGTTTTTCAAAAAATGACCTTGCAGGTGTTTTATATCCTCATGATGACCCGTTGGTGATCAAAATGAGAATGAAGGAAGTCATGATTTCAAGAGTACTGGTCGACAATGGTAGCTCGGCAGACATCATGTTCTACTCGTGCTTCGATAGTTTAAATCTAAAACTATCTCAACTGGAGCCTTACCACAGACCCCTCATTTGTTTTGCTGGCGAGAAAGTATTTCCACTTGGGACGATCAAGTTGGATATATTCATTGGTACGTGGCCTGCTTGCCGGACAGAAAGAATACGTTTCTTCGTGATAGACAAGAATGTCCAATCATCATACAATATCATCATGGGAAAAGTAGGATTGAAGAAGTTCGAGGATGTACCATCTACAGTGCATCAGTGCCTAAAATTTCCAACAAACTTTGGAGTAGGAGTTGTGAAAGGTGATCAGAAAGTAGGTCGGGAATGATATTATTCATCCGCCGAGCAAGAAGAATTAGAAGAATCAAAGAGAAAGACTACTGCCTATCAAGTGGATGAAGGTGCAGAAATTGAAACATTGGATCCTCGAGATGAGTCGCAACTCGTGAAGGGTCAAGTTGTGGAAGCTACTGAAAACATCGTTCTGGACGACGAGCACCCTGAGCGAACTACTCAAATAGGTTCGTCCATGGTAGCCTCATTAAAACAGGAATTGATAACTTTCCTTAGAAGCAGAAGACAAACTTTTGCGTGGAGTCACGAAGATATGCCTGGGATAGACCCAAACTTCTTATGTCACGAGCTCAATGTGAATAAGGAGATCAAGCTCGTGAAGCAGAGAAGAAGAGTATTCAGTCCCGAGAAGAATCAAGCTATACAGGAGGAAGTCGAGAAGCTCAAGAAAGCTTATTTCATTGAAGATGTTAAATATCTAGATTGGTTAGCTAATGTGGTAATGGTAAAGAAAAAGAACAACAAGTGGAGGATGTGTGTAGACTTCACCGACCTCAACAAAGCATGCCCAAAGGATCATTTTCCATTGCCCCGAATTGATCAACTGGTGGATGCTACCTCGGGACACGAGCTGCTGAGCTTCATGGATGCTTATTCAGGCTACAATAAAATTAAAATGAAACCTGAAGACAGGGAGAGTATTTCTTTTATTACCCCTCGGGGAACTTATTGTTATAATGTTATGCCTTTAGTTTGAAAAATGCAGGTGAGACATATCAGAGGATGATGAACAAGGTCTTTGCTGAGCAAATCAGTGACAACATGGAAGTCTATGTTGACGATATGCTGACGAAAATTAAGAAAGTTGCCGATCATCTAGTTGACTTAAGTCAGACTTTTGATCAACTAGATAAATATCAAATGAAGCTGAACCCGACGAAGTGTATCTTTAGAGTACGTGAAGGCATGTTTCTCGGGTACATTGTCAACCAACGAGGCATTGAAGCAAATCCTGAAAAGATAAAAGCTCTATTAGGGCTACGATCTCCAACGACGAAGAAGGAAGTACAGAGTCTCATAAGACGAGTAGTGGCACTCAACAGATTTATGTCATGAGAAACTGATAGATGTCTCCCATTCTTTAAGACACTCAGAAAGACTTTTGAGTGGAATGATGAATGCGAGAAGGCTTTTAAAGACTTGAAGAGATACTTGGGAGCACCTTCACTGTTGTCCAGGCCAGTAATGGGAGAAAAATTATACTTGTACCTTGTAATATCCGAGAATGCAGTTAGCTCGGCGTTGATCAGAGTGGAGAATGGAGTGCAAAAACTAATTTACTACACAAGTAAGGCCTTCCGAGGAGCAGAGATCAGATATCCAAGGCTGGAGAAATTGGCACTAGCGTTGATTGAGGCGAGTAGGAGAATGAGGCCATATTTCCAGGCTCATACCATAGTAGTATATACTGATATGCCATTGAGGCAAGCCCTGCATAAGCCAGAAAAATCAGGAAGATTTATGTATTGGTCAATAGAACTTGGTGAATATGATATAGTCTATGAACCTAGATCGTCGCTTAAAGGGCAGGCTGTAGAAGATTTTATAGCGGAGTTCACCTATCCTGATAGCTTGAGGAACAAAAGTTGCTCGCTGATCAACCTGTGGATGTTACAGGATCAACAAACACTAGCTCAGACCAACTCCGGTTGGTAAAAGGACAAGTGGATGTTACAAGATCATTGGCTTCGGGCTCAGACCAACCCCGGTTGGTAAAAGGGTAAGAATAAATGATCGACGAAGAGCAAGAAAAATCCGAGGAGGAAAAGAAGCAACAAATATTTCACCGAGGAACTCTAACTGATCAGAAATTCGAAGACGAGTTACCTATATGGAGACTATATGTAGATGGCTCATCTTGCACTGTAGGATGCGGCGCAGGGATAGTTTTGAGCACTCCGGATGAGGTCGATATGGAATACTCCTTGAGTTTCCAATTCAAAGCTTCCAACAATGAGGCTGAGTATGAGGCCATGATTGCAGGACTTGGTTTAGCAAAAATTATGGAGGCGCAACAGGTCATTGTTTTCAGTGATTCTCAATTGATCATAAACCAAATGATGGGAGTATATGCAATTAGAGTAGAATTAATGATCAGATATCATGCAAAGGCAAAGGAGCTGGTGTCAGAATTTGCCGTTATTCAACTGGTCAGAATACCAAGAATATAGAATGCAAGAGCAGATTCCCTAGCTCGACTAGCGTCAGCTACTCGCACCGAGCTACGACGAACGATCCCAATTGAAGTGTTAGCTGGTCGGAGCATAGATGAAGATCTGACGAAGAACTTTATCACCCTTGATTTAGGACCATCTTGGATGGATCCCATCAGGGCGTATATCGAGGAGGGAGAATTGCCAATTGACAAGCTCGCTGCCAAAAAAATTGAAGTTTAAAGCTGCTCGGTATGTATTAACTAATGGTGTTTTATATAGACGAGGAATCATGGCAGGTTTGCAGAGATGTGTACATCCCTCCGAGGTGAAAGAATTAATTGAAGAGATCCACGAAGGGTCTTGTGGAGCACATGTAGCAGGTCGAACGCTTTTACAAAGGGTAATGACGCAAGGATACTACTGGCCGATGATGAGGGCTGATTGTATAGCCTACGCCAAGAAGTGTGACAAGTGCCAGCATTTTTCATCCATCCGAAGAACTCCACAAGCATTATTGATACCCATAACTTCCCCTTGGCCATTTGCCATGTGGGGAATTGACTTGGTTGGGCCACTTCCAACGACCCGAGGAAGGTTCAAGTACCTCGTCGTCGTAGTGGATTATTTTACTAAATGGGTAGAAGTTGAGCCACTCATTGACATGACGTACGAGAAGGTGTGCCAATTTATTTGGAAGAACATCATTTGTCGATATGGCCTACCTCATGCCTTCATCACAGACCATGGAACACAATTTGATAACGAGGAGTTTGCTTCCTATTGTCATCAATCAAATATTTTGAAGATCCACTCAGCACCAGGCCATCCTCAAAGCAATGGACAAATTGAAGTGACAAACAGAACGCTGCTAAATGGCTTGAAGAAAAGATTGGATGATACAAAAGCAAACTGGATCAAGGAGTTACAATCAGTACTTTGGGCTTACCGAACTACTCCCCGAGTAGCAACTGGAGAAACACCATATATGCTGGCGTTTGGAACTGAAGTCGTTATACCTGCCGAGTTGGGCCTTCCAACACACAGGGTACTGAACTTCAATTCCCCTGTCAGCGACTTAATGAGAAGACTGGATTTAGACATGCTCGAGGAAGTTAGAGAAGAAGCAGCCATTAGAAATGCTGCTTACCAGCAGCGAACAACTTTGTTCTACAACAAAAGGGTGAAGAAGTGAGACCTAAAAGAAGGAGACTATGTGCTGAAGGAAGTAATTAAAAAGCACAATAAACTGGAAGCAAACTGGCATGGACCATACCGAGTTACAGAAGTTATTCGACCAGGAACTTATCGAATAACAACTTTAGAAGGCGAGGAGTTTAAGAATGCATGGAACGCAAAGCACCTACGCAAGTATTATCAGTGATGTATATGTAACACAGTTCCATCATTATGAATAAAATGAAGATATTCTGACAAAGTTCTTCCTTTTATTGAGAAATTTTTGGGGAATACTAGTGTTACACACTACTCAGCAAAACTCAGCAAAGCTCAGACTGCTCAGCAGCAAAATATTCCTAAAAATGCCAACCTCGGTTGGTTAGGAAACAAAATATTCCTAAAAATGCCAACCTCGGTTGGTTAGGAAACAAAATATTCTAACAAAATATTCCTAAAAATTCCAACCTCGGTTGGTTAGGAAACAAAATATTCCTAAAAATGCCAACTTCGGTTGGTTAGGAAACGAAATATTCCTAAAAATGCCAACCTGTTTGGATAGGAAACGAAATATTCCTAAAAATGCCAACCTGTTTGGCTAGGAAACGAAATATTCCTAAAAATGCCAACCTCGGTTGGTTAGGAAACAAAATATTCTTAAAAATGCCAACCATGTTTGGCTAGGAAACAAAATATTCTCGCAAATGCCAACTTATGTTGGTCGGGAGGCAAGATTATTCAAGAAAGTGCAAAAGTTGCTAACTATGGCTGGTCGGGGATAAAAATCCACCAACTGTAGTTGGTCGACAAAGAAATTTTACCGACCATGGTTGGTCGGAAACATTTAAGAGAAAAGTCTACTAACTATATGGCTGGTCGGAGATAAAAACCCGCCCTGTAGTTAGTCGACAAGAAAAATTTACCGATCTTGGTTGGTCGAAAACATTTTATAGGTAAAATTATTTCAAAAAGACTAACTATAGCTGGTCGGGGATAAAAACCCACTAACTATAGTTGGTCGATATGGAGAATCTAACAACCTTGGTTGGCTGGAAATATTTTAAACAACATTTTTATACTCATTACTTTATTATTAAGTGATCGAGCAATAGTATTAATACTTGTAACTTTTTAATTGTTACTGAATTGGTCGACAAACAACACAATATTGTTATCTTTTTAACAGATATTAAGTGTTTGATAAATACAAGACAATAGCAATCAAGATTTGCAAACAAAAATGAAAGTCTTTCATTGAATTCAAAATAAATTACATTGATAATGAAATTAAAGTTACATTGACATGTATACTAACTATTGCATCAAAAATTCCTATTCTACTGATTTCTTCCCCTCTGCTTTTGACACAGGTTCCTCGCCAGCAGGCGGATCATTTAAAGACGGAGGAGAATTGATGAAGTTAAGATCCTTCAACATCCTGACATTCATCACGGATGGTCGATCTAAGAGATGCTCGGGATGAGATACCTCGATTTGAGAATGCAAATTATAGTCACCGAGATACTTTGAAATTAAGCTCCGAGGAATGGCCCGAGCAGGGATCCAATCCATGTCCAAATTTTATGGTGGCACAGGCAAGTCGAGCAACCCGGGATCATGGTAGTCCCACAGATAATGACCTTGTTCGAGCTTCAGCACACCTAAGTCATTCAGCCAACCTTGCTTGTAGCCCTCGTTGTTGGCATTCTGGATACGATCGTCCAAGTGGAATAGTGCTTCGTTGTATCCAGCCATCCAGAACTCCCTGGGCTGTTTGTGGAATTAATATGTTAGCCTTTCTAGCTGCTCGGGAAGATTCTTGATGAAAAGTTCCTTATTCTCCAAGATTGACTTCTGTGCAGATAGCTATTTTTCCAGGTCCCTAATCTTCTTTGACATATCAGACAACGCCTGGTTCTTCGCCATTAGTTGGAAAGCTTGGTTCTCTAAGGTAGACTGAGTCCTTTGTTCCTCGACAAGAACCCGAGATGCTCTTGCTCATCCCCGAGGAGCTCTTGCTCGACCACGAGAAGATGAAGAGGTGCCAGAGCTCCTCAAAATCTCAAAATCTCCCCTCAACTTGGCGTTCTCAACCTCTAAGAATGAAAATCCCTCATCGGTCACTGGGATCAAGGCACTAGAAGTGGAAGCTGCAGACTTCAATTGTGACAGCTCCTTCTACAGGTTGTTATTTTCCTTTTCCAGCAACTCAGTAATCTATCTGCATTCTTCGACTTCACCTCTCAAGGTTCTCTCCCTTACATCGTACCCAGCAAAGAGTTTCTCATAGCCCTTGTCGGCAATGATCTGCTGGTACTTCTTCTCGTACCCCTCATGCAACAAAGCAGTGGATTCTTTATATTGGAGCTGAAGGTCCTCGAGAGTGCTTTGAAGATCCTCGATCATTTCGTAATAGGCAACGTTGTTGGCTACAGCCCTATCAAGAAGACACTTCAGATATTGATACGCTTCCACTGCCTGTTCTGAAGCATCATGACCAAGTATGTCGATAACTTGTGCAGCACTCAGGTCTGTGTGACCAGCCTTAAAGTACTCATTACATTATCGCAGCAACTTTGTATCATGGGCAGAGAGCAGTTCCATCTTAGCCAGAAACTAGCAGAGAAAGAAGAGCAATCATCAATAAGAAAAATAAGCAGAGACAACAATATGCAAAAAATTCAAGTTTTATTAGATCATAATTCAAAATTACATCTTCTGGGTTACATTTGATAAAGAGAAACAAAATAAAGTGAAATCGGAACAACACTAAACCTTTTCCTTATCTCCCAAAGCATTCTCGGGAGGCTGGGATGAAGAGGTAGGTTGCTCAGAGGGAAGAGATAGCTGCTCGGGTAGAGTAGGCAGTTGCTCGGAGGAAGAAATGATGTGCTGATTTTCCTCGGTAGCAGGCTGGATGGTTAGGGCACGATCTCCCATCACCATCGAAGACTCTTCAGAGGTAGCTTCGTCCTCTTCTAATTCTTCTGGAGTTGGGGGGGACCAGGGATATGTCTCTGGAAGAGCTCGGAAGACTCGTAGACCATCATTTCCTGAAGGGAAGCAACCCATCCGTCCCTAAAGTATTTAAGGCTGCCATAGTCTACTTACGACACCATGGCAGCCAACCTCTTGTTTCACCCCTTGTCCCAGCCAGAGCTGAAGGACTTCTTCACAGCAGTTTTCCTCTTCAGCTTCTCCGAGCAAAGTTTCTCAGACAGCAGGTTCTCAGTAGCCTTCAATTTATTTTCTGCTTCCTCCTTTTGCCGACCTACCTCTTGAAGATGGACCAACCTTTCCTCAGCAACCCTAAGCTTATCTTCAATCTCTCCAGCAGTTTTGAGCTTCTCTACGAGCTCTTTATTTGCCTTCTCCAAGGCATTATTTTTCTTCTCCAACTCTTTGGAGGCTTCAACAGCTCGAGCTTTATCCTTCTCGGTGGAGGCAAGCTTCTTCTCCCAGACAGCTTTGTCATCAGCATATTTCTGGCGAGAATCTGCCAGAGACTTTGTAGCTTCTTCCAGATCTCCCTCCATACTGGACGAGGAGCAAGAAGCCTTAATCGCTTCATCCTTCTTCAAGATTATATTGAAACAGCTCGTTAACTGTTAACAGAAAAAGAAAGCAAGTTAGAAACAGACATGACAAAGAAAATATGAAAAATTAAAAGTAAGAAGACTTACAGAAACAAGGTGACGAGCAGCTAGTGAGGTGACCATGTCCCGAGTAAGGTTCTCTTTAGTACCTTGTACCTCGGTAATGATCGAGGACTTTACCGAGCTCATGGCAGAGCTCGGGGGAATGAAAGTTGGAACCCCAGTTCCAGTAACTGGGGGCTGAGCAATGGTGTCAGCCAAATTGACCGAGGAGCTATTCTTCAGCCTCCTCGGGGGAACAGGTACCGATTCAACCAAGGAAGAACCCTCGGTCGGTGATATCACAATCACCTCTCCAGGAGCAGCAGACCTGCTCGGAGCCACTGTGAGCTTCTCGTCAACTTTAACAGGAGCAGCTGGAGGAGCTGCATCAGTCTTCTTCGTCCCCTCCTTTGGGACATCAATCCTACTCCTTTTTACCTCCCCAGAACCGGAGGCAATCTTCTCAAACAGGGCAGGAGGTCTTCTCTTCTTCATCCTTTCACTTAAAGGAATATGGGATTCAGGCGATGAGCTTGTGGAAGCTGTAACTGGCTCTGATTCACTTATCACTGGACGAGCAGTGAAAGAAGTGGTGTAGCTCCTGTACTGGAGCATATACGAGGCCGACCTAATGTGCTCGTCGGCAACACTTTGATGCAGACTCCAGATAAGTTTCAAATGCCTTATATTGACATCTGCGTCTTTTGGGCACTTTCTCTTGCTATCAACTGCAAATAAATAAACATTGTTATCAGTGACACATTTTATCAAACACAAAATAAACATGATTTCAAAATAAAATAAAATAAAAATAACCTATCCCGTTGCCATAAGGAGGGCATATCGGACCTTGGTAAACCTCATCTCCAGCTAATGGAGGGTGTTGCAAATTTTTTATGACCACCCCGTGTTCAAAATAATCCCTATTGGCATCAGGGAGATTGACTACTAAGGCTCTATTTAAAAATATAGTTTTTAAATAAAAAATATTATCATTAACTGCCCATCTATAGCAGTACATGATTTCTGGAATTCCTATGCGAGTTCCATGGACCTGATTTAATTTATGCACCCCATTAACTATTCTCCATGTGTTGGGGGCTATTCTCGCAGGAACGACGTCAAAATAATGACAGAATTCCAGACACAAGGGATTTGGTGGAAAATAAAATCCACACTCAGCAATAAAAAGGCTGGGGAACCAATGTCCCTCAGCCAAATTAAAATAATCATAAGGCTCAGAAAGCTCTTCCAAGACAACCCAAGAGGGAATGGAAAAATCAGAGCGAAACTTTTCAAGAGACTCAATAGAGTAAACCATGATGATGAATAAAAGAAATTAAGAAGAAAGAAGAAGATCTTACAGAAAAAGAGTAGAGATGTTGACAACGAACGACGGAAAAGATGAATGCACAAGAGAGTAGGAAGAGACGACGTAAAACTCAAAGATAAAAATTTGAAAGGTAGAAGACGATGGGAGCGTCTGTGAAGTTTAAATACCTTGCCTTGAGAAATGGTGAAGTAATGATTACAAAAAAGGATGATTACGTTACCGGCGGCTAAAAAGATGAAAAGTAGCGCGGGAATCAAAGCGAACAACAGCGACTAAAAAGAGGAAAAGTGGCGCGGGAATCAAAGCAAACAACAACGACTAAGAAGACAAAAAGTGATGCGGGAATCGAAGCACGCAGAAAAGTCCAAAAAAGCATTATTCTACGAATTGGAAAGGAGAAATAAATACAAGGGAAACGCTCCTAAAAATCAGGAAGACTATTTAAAGCTACCATATTTCGAGAAAGAATGTTCCATACTCCTCAAATTTCTAACTATGAAACATTGGGGGCTTCTGTTGATACCAAAATTAATCTGCTGATATGGACCAATCATATGAAGACACGTGGCTATCTACATGGCAACAACAAACACTTCCGAGGAACCCACTCGCTCCGAGGAACAAGACTACAACGAGGAAGACTAGTTTCCCGAGGAACTCACAAGCTCCGAGGAATAATGCCTCTCCGAGGAACTCTTAAATACCGAGAAGCTTAGGCGGTCCGAGCTGCACCTCGAAGCAAGATACCAGCAGTTTAACTGCTCATTAAATGCTTATCATTTGGACGCGCACGCAAAGAGGGCATTAAATGTATTACCCTTTCATATGTATATAATTTAATGTATTACCCTTTCACATTACAGCCTCAGGGCTATAAATACATTGTACAATCATCATTGTAAAAGGACCCCCAGACCGAAATTTCTTGAGATAACTTGTAATCGAGAATTCCCATACAAATAGCAATACCAAAACAGTGGACGTAGGCCATTTTTATAAGGCTGAACCACTTTAAAATTCTTTGTCCCATTTTATTTATCTGTGATTGAATTATTAGAGTGATCTAATTTTTTACATCAACAGATATAATGGATGATAAATATATATACGTTTGAGGTGTTTTACAGTATGCACTGCAGCTGGGTCTGGGAGGTGCCATGTTATATATATATATACACACACTTGTTATGTTATCTACTATGTAAAATTAATAGACGAGAAAGATAGTAAAATCTTATTTCATTTAAGTATGTGAACACTTAATCCTAAAATTTGAAAAGCCTTGCCCATATTATAGAGAAATGGATATGTATTTAATAAATGTATTTGCATGGAAATACGGGTGGACGCTATGAGTTATAGGTAGAAGACTTATGATTTCAAACTAGTTAGTTGTGTGTATCTAAACTAAAAGTAATCTGAATATTAGGGTCAAGGTAACATTCCGGACCAATACATATGAAATAACTATTGGGGTCGGGGTAACATTACGAACCAATAGCCCTTGATGTGTGATACATGGATATAATATCAGAGTGTATACTTATATTATATATGGTGTGTAAAATATATATACAACATGAATAATCTACTTATGTGTGCTAGTAGAGAGACGAGAAAGTATGTATCTAAAGAACGATTAATCTACTAAAGAGTAATTATTAGGGAGCTTAGATAGGGTATATCTATATAATGATGAAGCTACTAATGTGTGAATAGTAGGAAGATAGTTAGTGAATATCTAAAATACAGTTTAAGTAGAGAAACTTAAATGGTAAAGTTTGAACAATAACCTACGTAGAAAGGGTAAATGGGGTTTAATAATAACATAAGAGAGATGTTAATTATTAAGGGTATTCAATAGTGTACTGTATGGGTTGTACAGAGGAGCTATATTAATTTGGGTTTATTAGATAATGGCCGCCTAGTTAGATTGGCTAGAATTGACTAGGTGGGGTTGAGTAGCAAACGTTAGGTGCGCATTATAGATGAGAGATGAGGAACTCAAGGGAGTATTCGCAACCTAACATGTGTATCTAATAACTGTTCATTTAAACTGTTATTTAATTACTTGCTAAATGTTTTTAAATGATTTTTACTTGGGCTCTGACCCGTACTGGAAAAAACTTTTCCAAAACTTTTTAGGTGTCCAGCCACAGGGACGCCAAGCATGATGATCTATTCTAGGGATGCGTAGCTGCAGTACTTGTGGATGCCTGCAGGATTTGGACTTAGACGATTCACTTACTTCACTCCTAGTGTAGGGAAGTACTTTATTAGGGCATGTTGCCTACAGTTATTTCATTTATGACATTCAGAGCTTGTATTCAGACTTTTATTTAGGTTGGACTTTATATTGGATTTTGAAATCGATGGTTTATTCTGTATTATTTCATTCCAGTCTTTTATATTGTGGATGGATTTATATTACTACTGCATGGGATGTATTTATGTAATAATGTTTTGTTGTTGATTGTTAAATAAAAAGATTAAAATTTTGACATCGGCTTTTTGAATACTAGGTGGTTAGTAATGTTTTAAAAAAAATCGACAATGATGCTAAGAATGAACGAGATGAGAAACCTGTTTTAATTGGATATAGGACTGATCATCTGGTATTTAATTAGGCAAGGTGTCACACTTTTGTATTTTTATGATACACAATAATCTTAAAGACTAACCATGTGACTTTATCAATGTTACACCTTAGTTTTAATGTAACCAACCCCTGTTAATGTGAAATTAGAGACCGGGATAAGGCAGGTCAGGAAAAACTACTTAATTGATCCATTGTAGCGGCAAAATAAAAAATAATAACATGAGCTTGCTTACCTCTCTTCTTTGCTTCTACTGCTGGTTTGGAAGTTGTTGCTGCTAGTTTTCTCCCTCCTCCCTTCTTTTTCTCTTCACTAACCACATCAAAGTCATTATCATTGAACTCATCATCGTCATCCTCATCTTCTCTATCAGAAATCTCGATAACAGGAATAACATCTGCTAAATCAGACTCAAAAATTGGTGTAGAAGTTTTCATAACCTCCAATTGCGACTTTATGTATCCATTTTAAACTTATTTTTAAAAATAACTTTAAAATGCCTATGAGAAAATAACTTTAAGATGGATATATAAAATAAACACTACACCAAATCTGTCAAATGGCCATGGTCATTGACCTTGATAAGTTAAACTTGTCAAGGTCAATGACCGTGACAATTCTGGGCGGAACAAATTTTTTTGTCACGGTGATGGACCGTGACAAGTTCATTAGAATTGTCACGGTCATGTCATGGTCCCTGACCGTGACAAGTTTTGTTACGATTTATGACCATGACAATCCCGTGATAGTTTATAAAAATTATCACGATCATAGACCGTGACAAGTTTATTTGTCACAGATTTGTCACGGTCAATGACCGTGACAATTCTGGACAGAATTGGAAAAAAATCTGTTGGGCAGTATGGCCACTGCCACAGCCCAACAGTATATTTGTACATGTTATAGCAATGCTGTACCTGTTCAAACATCATATATCCAAATAAACTAGAGATAATGCAAATATACATTCAAAATAGAAACAATATGCAAACGGGACAACTTCGCGTCATGCTATATTTCTGTCGTTTCAATGTTCTTATTAATTTACTTATTTTACTAATCATGTGCTTTGAACACTTTGGAAGCTTTAATTGTTCAACACCACCCTTCATCTTTATTATAGTCTTCTCCAAAACTTTGGCATTCTCCACAAAGTACCTCAACTGTTCAACTCCATTGTTCGATCCCAATCCCGTAATTTTGATTGTCTTTAGGTGTGATCTCAAACAATCAGGTACATACCATTCCAGCCACGATGTCCCGATTTGTTCACAACAAAATGAAAAACCCTAATATAAGAAGAAACAACATCACCATCAATTATCTCAAATCTACAAACTATTTAGCTGGAAGTTATGTTATGAACCCTTGACGTACCTCAAAGATAAGAACCTCTAGAAGAGGACAACTTTTGAGAAAATCCAGCACCAATTTCCAGTTCCACTTCTAGTTCCAATTCCACTATAAGAATCAGCCACTGCAAGACGCTGCACAAGAGAAATTTTATAAATGAATTGAAAAGTAATAAATCTAAAAAATATAGTCATTTATGCAAGCAACAATAGCAGAGATATTATAGCTTACCAACACGGTAGAACATGATAATGAAAGAGACTTTACGTTGAAAATCCTTCGAAGAAGCTTAAATAAACCTGTGGAATAACCAAGGGCGGAGCCAAGATTATCATAAGGGGTAGGCTAACAACAAGAAAATATTCATAATAATAGTGTAGTGCCACCCAACAAGCAAATATTCATAAAAATCGAAATCGAAATTGTAATTGAAATATTCATATAAATATAAATATAAATACATTACCAGTAGTGCCACCCAAACAGCTAACTTGAGCTCATATGACACCTCCTTCAAACTAATGTACCTCGATCAATCATGTCAAACATAATTTCCTTCATATCTGAACACTAAGAAATGTCATAATCCTATATGCGTACTATATGTAATTTCAAGTATATTTCATGTAATTTTCATACTATATATATATATTGTTCGACATACAAAGTAATTTTCAAAAATAGTTGAAAAAATCCACCCCCATATGGACAATAATCCAGTGGTCATGCCACTTTTAAAACTAACCAATCCAACATCGATCCACTATAATCCAACAACAATGTCAATAACAAATGTGTATCCCGTACTCCTTCTAATTCATCTACTCAATTAATTATTTTCATCAATTAAACTAACAATTAAGGTATACAATTATTAATTTACTAATTTACAATGAGGGGCAATCCTACTTTCATAATTAATCATATATTAATTTACTAATTTACAATGAGGGGCTATCATATACTAATTTACTAAAATAATTAATAACCAATCAATTCGTTTACAAGGGACATTACGCAGAAACACACACATACACGCACACTACACACACATACACACACCCGTGCACATACACACACACGCGTACATTCACACACACACACACAGCCCCCCACCCCAACCCTCCACCCACCCACCCATCCCTGCCCCACCCCCTTCCCTCTTCCCCCACCCTACCCCACCCCCTTCCCCCACCACACACACACACCACTACACACACAAACACAAACAGCCCCCCATACCTGTCCCCTCCACCCCCCACCCTGCCCCACCCCCTCCCCACCCCCACCCACCACACACACGCACACACATACACATACACACACACACACATATATATATATATATATATATATATATATATATATATATATATATATATATATATATATATATATATATATATATATATATATAAATGGAAGAGAGAGAGGGAGATAGAGAGAGAGAGAAACTAACCTGAAAGTAGAGAGAGAGAGAGAGAGGGAGAACAACGTAGAGAGAGAGAAAAAAGGAGGGAAGAATCGGCAGGGGGAAAAAAGAAGGAGAAAGGGTTTTTTACTGAGACATTTGTCACGGACGTGTCACCGTCCTTGACCGTGACAATATTATAAGGATTGTCACGGTCAATGACCTGACAAGTCCGTGACAAGTATAGTTGTCACGGACTTATCACGGTCATTGACTGTGATAAAAAATGCGTATTTTTTGTCATGGTCAATGACCGTGACAAGGCTAGCCGCTGGAAAGGGTGCCAATTTATCAATTTTGGTGTAGTGAAATAAATAAACTCATTAAAGTAATGAGATGTACGTGAGACTATTAGAGAGATGAAAAATTATTCATATCTTGCGAAGGAAAGGATAAAAAATAAGACAAATAAGTACCTGTAATGTGAAAAAAAATAAGCCAAATAAGTACCAGCTAGTACCTTGTGCCTTAAATAGCATCCTCGTGTCATTGTGGTACCAAATAAGTACCGGCAGTGTACTTGTACATGAATCTATGGCACACCCACCCTAGTGTTTATATAAGACTTAAATTACATCCTCGTGTCACCTTTGTGTTTTTGTTTTGTTTCAGAGTATGGCACCATCTTCATTGTCGATGAACAAATCTCTCTAGATCTCATAATCATTCCTTGAAGAAGGATTTGAACATATCAATGAGGGGCGTTGTTGTTGCCTGCTACATAATTTTCAATGGACATCAAATTCAAAATTCAATGCATTAACAATACGTAAGAAAATTAGAAAAAATAAAGAGATAATACTACATAAGTTTCAATGGACATCAAACATGAACCAATTCCAACATAACATGTTAGCAAGTCACAAAGAAATGAGGCAGAATAAAGTGAACCTATAATTAGACCCAACTAAAATATTCATATAAATTAGCTTTAAACTCTTATGGACCATTAATCTGTACCATATAACACTTAAAGATCACCGGATAAAGCTGCAGTGGCTGTGCTCTCACCTACTGAACAAAATTTTGAGCAACATGTTACCTATGTAGAATTGGTCGCCAAAACCTCTAAGCATGCGTCTAATTTACATGTAGGCAGCAAAGTTATTTTAATCCATTCCTGTTTTGGATCCCCCTTCCCCACAACTTTGGCAGATATTCACTCCTGACATGTGGATGTTTGGCTCTAACTTAAAGGTCTTAGAACCATTCTTGCTATGCGCATTCCTGTGCTATTTCTCAGTGGCTACTGGCTTCCTGCTACTCCTTGCCAGTATGAGAACTCTCCTCATCCCTTTTACCGGATGCAAATGATTATGCATATCTTTCATATGCTTCTGATTATCCCCACCCCCTGCATAATTAATAAGTTGACTAGGTTTTTAAGATTTAATTATAAGCAGTTATAAAGAGAGCAATTATAAATTTTCAGTCTCAACTTAATTAATAAATTGAGTAAAGATACAAACTCCTAGGAGATAAATGAACTTAATTTTCAATGAAGATATCAAACTATGAATAACAAAAAATATGAAATGGCATCGAAACCATCTCGGCAGATCTCACTCATCCTGATTGAAGCTATTCAATTCTCAATTCTTTATTTTGACAAACTTCCAAATGGGAGAACGAACTGTTATCAAGGTCCCTACTTTTCATTTGAAAGTATACATACTAAAGTTTAGAAATACTGAAATAATATAAGCCTCAATAGAATTGAATGGATAAAAGCATAATTTGAAAATATTTTAGAAAATAACCTTTATGTACCACACAACAAAGTTATTCAGCTGTCCTGTTTAGATTAAACTTTAGGTAGACAAATTTGTATGTTCCAAGATTGGCCCAAGCCTTACCAGCTTGGGTATGAAATATTGTTCCTCGCATCACATGCCAGTGGGTTCTCCCGCGACATTTTCACGTATAGTCAATGGGAAAACTCTAGGCCAATCTGCCTTATTTTTTTCTGTAGTGTTTCCAAGAGCTACCCTTGCATCTGTATAGTCAAAAGTGTTCCAATATCTGAAATTCCCTAAATCTTAAAAAACATTATGAGAGAACGAATACATACATGGGTGATTTAGTAATGTTATGGGGTGAGTCAAGAGAGGAAAATAGATGGCATTTTTTTTCTTACCATCTCAAGAAACCCCAAAAAAGAAAAGGCCAAAAACCTCAATCTCATATCAGGAAGAGCCCTAAATTTAAAAAAAAAAACAAAAACTAATACATTAAAGGAAATACATGATTAGGGCTTAACTTCAATCTGCACAAAAAAAAACATTAAAGCAAATTAGAGAGGGATGAAGAAAGTACCTGTAAGCCCAAACTCGCAATTTAAAAAAATGTTTTTAAAGCACAAAAACTAAAATCTCGATTTTACCTGCAAACAAACATGATTTAAAACAATAGTCGTGAATTTGGGAGATAGGAAATCACGTTGGTGTGGTCGTATATGGAAAAATTAGGGCTTTGAGGTCAGATATGGAAAACTAACATATAATTGCCAATTGTTTGAAATTGAAAAAAATGGATAACTCACAAACAATATAACATACCTCGAGGTTTGGAAAGCCCAAGTCACATTCCCTAAACCCAAAAATCTCATTACCCCCTCCCCCCAAACAATAATACAATCTGAAAACTCATAAAGAAAAAAAGCCAAGTCTATGGGAGATAAGTGGGGTACTCACCTGGTTGGACAGCGAAGATGAGAGAGAGATCGAAGAGTGAGAAGTGAGATGGCGTGAGAAATTCGAAGAAAGAGAGAGTCGTGTGAGAGGCTGAGAGAAAAATGGGTGGGGTGGGTAGGGAAATTAAGTGGTGTTTAGAATGAGAAGGGGGGAAATGAGATGTGGGGGGAAATTATAATTTTCAAATTTTGAATTAAAGTTGAAGACTAAATCTAAGCCCTTCATTTCTAGTGGGAGATGTGGAAAAATCTAGGTCATTATTGTTCTTAGAAAATTCAAAAACCATGCTATCTTATTATATGGATAGTACTATTCTTGTGCGGATCAGTCCGCATTTTAAGGGTGCGGACCGGACGTGTGTCACCTGACGTTGTGCCTAGAAATTATTGACTAAATTATAGGCACACTCTCTCTATTTTATGGGTTCATCGTCAGGTGACACATGTCATGTCTGCACTTTTAAAATGCGGACTGATCCGTGTAAGAGCAGTACCGCATATATATATACTAGCGGAATGCCCATGTCTGAAGGCACGACAAAAATTTTGTAAGCACATAATTACAAAACGACGAAAATTTCCAAAGTATGTAATTCCAAAACGCCAAAAATATCATTTTTAACAAAAAATGAGTAATTTATAACAATTGGCCATAATCTCCTCTGTTTATAAACTATTCACACTGTTTAACAAATAAGAAATAGTACAACAACATTCAAATATTCAAAATTCATCAAACAAATTCACATATAATATGAAATATACAATATTCATCAAATGAATTCTCATTGTGTTTCAAAAAAACAAAGTGTCAAAATTTTAAAAAAATTGAGCAAAGTCTCCTTTGTTTATTGTACTATCCACCCTTCTCAAGGGGTAACAACAAATCCAACAATATAGAAAAAAAAATCACCTAACAAAAGCTTCAATGTTCCACTATAATTATTGTCTGTTCTTTTCCAAATGCGACCTGAAACAAAAAAGATAATATAGTTAGTAAATTGAAAGAGCTGGTCAAATATTATATAAACAAAGCGGTGAAAAATTTGTTCTCCAATAAAACTAACGCACATAAATATGTAATATTTCAACTTGTGTTACAATGCCAATAAATTTCAAATGTATAGAAAATGTAAATTTCTGATCTTGCACGGGTATATTCGAAATTTAAGCATATAATTTAATTATAACATTATCATCATGTTTACGACACGCGCCATGCAAAGAAATTTAAGCACTCACAACACAAAATTTAGCTATTTTATACCCCTACACATGAGTGATACAAATTGGGGACGAGTGATCCATATACATCCCATGAATACAACCTTCCTCATCCAAAATAGAAGAAAATAATTAAAAAAAAAACAGAAAATGCTATCTTCGGCAATGAGTACGAACACTGCTTCAATCACCAACATTGGTACTTCTTCTAAACAGCTGAAATGACTACTAAATGGATCAACTTAATAAATAAATAAAAAACTAACATAGTATTTAATTAGATACAGTAATCATTGTTGAGTGAGTCTATGCATATCGGTAACTCAATGTCGGAGATCAATCGAGAGATAAAGAAAGCGTAAAGTCTTTTGAGGAGAGAGAACTTAACTGATCCAACCATACCAGATGTTCGGCAGCACCTTTTTTGCATCTTTCATCCACAATTCCTTAAAGATATAACTAATTTCTTTTCTTCATTTTATCAAACTTTTCCTTAATCTCGTGATCAAAAATATGAAATTCAGATTTATGAGGTGAAGGATAATTACCTCCAAGTATTAACATTCCACTGAAATTGACTCCTGATTTGTTGAACTTCTCCACCGCCCTCTAGTGATGTAGCATCCTTTCAATGAGGTACCTCCTCCACCATGTTGAACCTTAATCCGACAGAAATGGAAGCTTGCAATTCCAAGGAAGTAATTTCTCTCGATCTACCTTGATGCTGAAAGAGTGTGTGAGAGAGAATACACCTATAACACACAAATAAAATTAAAGTTCATTGCATTGTAAAATAAAGTGTTTAAAAGTGTGAGTGCATGTTCATCCTCGGTTTGGGATGATTGGGGACTATTAAGGTGAATGGGTCAATGTTTGGGGTGGGAGTGTTTAATGAGGCTCCGAGTGCCAACGATGTCTTGAAAATCTGCATATATGCTTGCATATATGCAGCTTGAATATCTGCAGATATATGCAGCATATAGGCATATATCTGCATATATGCATCATATATGCATTAAGTTAAAACCAATCCATCCATAAGACCATTGATTTAAAACCTATATCAGTAAATTCAAACTTTTGTAGCAGCAGCCCTCAAATGCTTGATTTCATAGCAGTTGCCAATCGTAGCAGCATCCAATCGCAGTAGCAACCATTCGCTTCCAGCATTAATGCATTTACACAAAGATAAAATGAAAAATTAAAACATGTTAAATAAATGTAAACCAAATAATTAGAAACCTAATTAGAAATAAAACAGTGCAATGATGTTCTTCTGAGAAAGTAGAGTTATATAGAAAATACAAATGCGTCGAAGAATGCACATGTTTCTAGATTTAGCCTCCCTGTGTCGAGGCTGAATACCCTAAATTGGCGGTCGGTTAAATGAGCGTACTCGATCAAAGCAACATCTTCAGCACCACTGCAAAAATAGATAAGCATATATAAATATTCATACAATTGTTAAGAAAGAAGATTTTAAGTAATATGGTTTCTTCAGGGTCATTAAATTTTTAAATCCATCAAGGAAATCTTCCAAAAAGAAGAAGTATCATCTCAGGCCACCACTATCCAATTCACTAGAATGGTGACACTTGGGAAATAAAAACAAAATATATTCATACAAATTGCAATAGATCATTTGCATGATGCCAGTATTAAATTTAAATAGTAAATGTAAATTGCAATATTCATACCTTAAAATACTCTATTATAAATAACATTCAATAATTTGTTACTGTTTACACTAATTTACTCGTTTTTATTTTCCATGTTATATACGAACTTTTGGACAATAAATTAAACCACCCTATTTAAAGGTAATCATGTAAATGACACAGATCATTCATATATTTTCAACAAAAAAGTAATCAACAATCTAAATTTTAAACTCAATCACAATATTCACTCTTCAATCCTACAAAACTTAAATGCAAAGAATAATTGATACCTGAAAGCAATGGCAATATCAGTATATTGCGATGGCCACCGGAATTTTGTATCAAGGTAGACATTGAATTTCCATTATATTGGGCAACCCGACCAACGAATTGCCAACTTGATTAGGGAATGTCTGGAAGTAAACATAAGCAGATAGAAATGACCGGAAGCCAAGACCCACCCCTGTTTTTCATTGGTTAGCCCCACCTTGATGCCTTCGAATTGGGAATGTCTGGAAGTAAACATAAGCAGATATGGTACATGAACTATTACCAAATATAAATTAAACAAAAAGCTTCATTAATAGAAATCGATACTTACTCTCAGCCACCTCTCCAATTTCTCCCTTCTCCGCACAACAACTCACAACCTGCTCTCCAATTTTCTCCTAATATCACATTCCAAAACCATCATAACACCTGTAAAAATGGGACAAAAAAAAGTTTAAATTTCAAAATGAATGGCAACTATTTTATCAATAAAAATATCAAGACCAACCTCAGATGCTTTAACGTGGTGATCGAAATGCATAAACACCTCGTAATATATGTTTCAATTTTATGCAACAATAACATGGCATTGCCCAAGATAGGATATGTAATGACTTGAGATTTATTTTAGAAGGAATAATTAATGTATGAATATAAGATCTATGAAAGAAAAAATCGGCGCCCGTAGAATAAATTAAACCACCATATTTAAAGGTAATCATGTAAATGACATAGATCATTCATATATTTTCAACAAAAAAGCAATCAACAATCTAAATTTTAAACTCAATCACAATATTCACTCTTCGATCCTACAAAACTTAAATGCAAAGAATAATTGATACCTGAAAGCAATGGCAATATCAGTATGACCTGTATATTGAATACTCAAGAATGAAGGTTGTTGGGAACCTCAAGTAACAGCAAGCCTTGTGCCAAAATGAACTATATGACTTGTATATTGAATACCTGCCAAAATGAACTGTTTAATACCTTAAAAATAAGCCCAAATTAGTACACATATAAATCGAATCCTATCTAAACCCATAAGAAAACCATGAATTAGCCCATGGAATAATAAATACAAATTATTAAAAAAAAACAAAAGTTTGAATTTACGTAGGCAACAATATTTTCACTTATATCTTACATCTTAGAAACCAAAACAATTAGTTGAGTTCAAAATACCTAAGTTGTGCCCCTGTTGAGATTTTGTTGCTCCATTCTGCATATAGTAACAAACTCATTAGCAGAAAAAAATAAAAAAGACAAAAAATCTACCATTACCAGTGTAATTATCAACATCAGACACACTAATAAATTTAAATCAACCTCAAATTTTTAATATAGAACTGATTCGTAGATCCAAAAAAAAACTAATTCGAAATTTCAAAAAACCCAAAAAATCTAAACTTTGAAACAAATGGTTCAAAGTCTTAGATATGTAGATCCAAAAAAAACATTAATAAATTTAAAGCAACCTCAAAATTATAATATACAACAGACTCGTAGATCCAAAAAAAAAAAACTAAAATGGTTCAAAGTCTTAGATATGTAGATCCAAAAAAAAACCTACAATGAACTAAAAAGTCCCTCAAAATCTCGAAATACCTAAAAAAATCAACTATGATTATAACTCAAAAGAAACCAAATCAAAATTTAAAACTGTGTTTACAACTCAAAAGAACCCAAAATATTTCAGATCTGTAAGAGGGTTAGAGGAAGAGGCGGATTTATGCATACATGTGAGTGTGTGAGTGTGCGTAAGAGAGTGAGAGAGAGATTAACTGAAGGCAGCGGCCTTGGAGGTGGAGGGAGGGTGGCAGCGGGAGGCGGGAGGGGTTTTGATGGAGGTTGGTTCCGGAGGCTAGCAGAGGCGCGCGGGTGAGATCGTGAGGTGCGAGGGAGGCGTGTGAGATCGTGAGGGGCAGCAGCAGCAACCGGAGAGGGAGAGAGGGAGGCAGTATTTCGTTTGTTGGAGGGGTAGAGAAGAGACGATGAGTGAGAGAGAACGGCGGTGTTAGGGTTTGCCTTTGGGCTCAAGCGTGTTTTGTTCCAATTGAAGAGGTTTTTCAATCTCAACCATTAGAATGTACATGTGGCAAAATATAGACCCTTTAATTACATAGATAACATGAGATAAGATGTTACTATTCATAAGACCATTGTCCCATATATATATACTAGTGGATGCCCGTGCCGGAGGGCACGGCGATAAGTTTGCCCCCGTGATAAAATAAATTTGAGAAAAAAAAAATTGAGAAAAAATATAAAAAATTGAGAAAAAAGAAAAAAATATTTAAAAAATGGAGAAAATATTTAATAAAAAATATAAATTTACATGTATTTAAAAAAATACATGTATTTATAATAGTATAATAGTATTTATAATAGTATATATATAACACAAAAAAAAAAAGAAAAAAAAATAACTTTTAGCATGACATTTCATGTATGTGCATGAAAGAGAAAAATGTCATACATAAAAAAAGTGAAGATATTTTGGCAAAATTTTCAAAAACCATGCTCCTTTATTATATATATATATATATATATACTACTTTGTGTAAGCAATATATTATTACTATATTATCTACTTACTATAAACCAATATTCCCATATGCAGTTAAATTTGAAAGATGCATACTTCTTTGAGTTTACCTACTTAAATACTATAATTTCCAAATGACGGTATAATTCAATATTACAATTTTGAAAATTGTAGATAAATTATAGCATCAAGTGGACTGTTGCAAATTAGGCTGTGGACGTTTAGATTAGACAGGACCGTTGAGTATTAGAATTATATACTACATAGAAAAATGTGCCTATTTGATGGTGATTTGGTTCTCATTCAATCTTTTTTTCTTCAAAAAATTTCTAATTTCTTCATAAATTTAGTCTTTAATTGCACTTTGTTGTGTGTAACCCCTGGTTAACACTAAATAAAAATTTGAGGGGTGCTATATGGTATCACATTTTTACCCATGTTATCCCCCACTAATCAGTATCATGCGTAACTCTATAAAAAAAATATGAATTATTGTTAAAACGATCATTTTGCACTAAATTTTTGCTAAAAAAAAATCCACCTTCATAGTATAGGACTTTCCAAGTAAATTGATTTGATAAATCTTAGATATTCACATATTCTCCCTTCAAGTAACTATGGCCAAGATATTTTTTGATTGACATGAGATCCTTTTTTATTTAGGTGAGATTTTTTAAGGGAAAATAAATGTAATAGACAATCTAGAACTGCACTTATAGCTGGGGCAGATCTTGTGGTGCGGAACAACCTAATACACCTACTACAATCATCAACCATGTTTGTGTGCGATTGAATTGGCACGTCAACTATAAGACAAATTTTTCAGTGGTGTTTTATGATGAAAGAAAGAAAAGACAACGACTGCCCGGAAGGAGACAACAAATAGAAATGTATGGATATATACTTATTGTGAGAGGTACTCATAACTGCTTGGGACAAAGCTCCCTGAATTGTGGAGCACATGCACATCTCAAGACATAGAGAATGAAATTTAATATATCTGACGCCCAATAAATAGACCAATATAATTAATTCCTTTACATTTTCCTCTCAAGAAGATATTGATTACATTCGGTTCCACGAGTAATTAGCAGAAAAGTCAATAGTAGGTAAATTAATATTTCTGATATTAAAAATGAGCTTTTAAGGTAACCTCTTAATTCATTTTTTTAGATTTAAAACTACTCCATTTTTTTATTAGACTACTGTAATCTTCTTCGTCGAACCCAACTTATAGTTTTTTTTTTTTTAAGCATTACATGAGGTGTCTGGATTAGTTTGCGCGCACCTCGACTAATCTCCATTTGCGGTTCGTAGCTTTCGCTGGCCAATTATTATTTTGACAGTGGCGGGGATCGAACTGGGAACGAAACTCAATCAACTCCCAAAACTGTCTCATTGACACTCTTATACCACTGAACAAGAGGCTTGGTTACCAAACTTATTATAGCTAACAATTCGTGCTTTGCATGTGACCCTTTAAAAGATAATAAAGAATAAAGAATAACTCTCTCCGTGTCTTCCCCTCCCCCAAACCCACATGTGATCCTCCCTCCCTCCCCGCCCGCAATATCTACCACCCCTCCCTCACATCTCTTCATATTTCTCTTAAGAACCCTAAATCGCAATTAGTCGGAACCCTAAAGCCTTAAATCTCCTCCACAGCAACTTTCCATCATCACAGATGTGCTTTGGTGTATATTTGGGAGATAGAGAGATTTATTGGGATTGTTTATTTTTATTGAGTAATGTCACGAGATCTTAAAATTGGGCATATTGGGTGGTAATGATAACTCACATGGAATATATTATAAATACCACTTAATGAGTGCTTTATTCATCACAAAGTACAAAAAAAATGCAATTTTAGGATCCTAGTATTACTGGTTTTTATTTACTTATGTTTCTTAAACGTTCAAGGAGCGTGGCGATAACAATAATTGTGATTTGACATAAAAAGTAGAAACGTCTCATAAAAATAGTGAGATGCTTAAATCTGAAAATCCAAATAGCAAGGTACCTAAGTCCAAAAACAAAATCTTCTTCAATAGGCAACCATGTCATGATTAAGGATTTTAAAAGAAAAAAAATGGAAAATGGAAGAACTTGCCTTTTAATTATCAAAACTTAAGAATATATGATTCTTTGAAACGTGAAATTGTTAATACCAATTGACTTCATTTAAGTCTCTCTCTCTCTCTCTCTCTCTCTCTCTCTCTCTCTATATATATATATATATATATATATATATATATATATATATATATATAAGAGGATCTCATGACGTCCCTCTGATTTGAGGTCCCTGAATAAGGTCTATTTTTTTTAAATAGTAAAAAATATATTTTTGAGTTTATTTTTTTATGGTTTTTAAACATTTCAGTGGGGCCATATAAAAAAATTAGCTCAAAATGATTTTTTTACTATTTTAAAAAAATCAGTCAAACTTTATCATCTTTTAACAGCTTAAAAACAACTTAAAAATTGACACAGTTTGACTGATTTTTTTAAAAATAGCAAAAAATTTCATTTTAAGCTGATTATTTTTTTATGATCCTACTGAAATGTTTTAAAAAAAAAAAGAATCAGCTCAAAAATATTTTTTTTACTATTTTAAAAAAATGAACATCATTCAGGGACCTCAAACTAGGACACTTGATCATTTTCATATATATATATATATACACACACACACACTAGCGTACAAACCATGTGATGCATGGTCAACAATTTATAAATTCTTAGTTATTATTTTACTATGTTGTCAGACAATATATTTGAGGAATGAAATGAGAAAGAATAGTCATTTAAAAATTGCTAACTCTATCTTATACCTCTAATACAATAGTATCAGAGGTGTAAATAATATTTAATGCTCCATTTATATGTATAATAAGAGGTGTACATGATTGCCATTTTAATTTTTTTTAATATATGGTAAATTGTATTTCTTTTATAAAAAATTATAATTTTTTTATTATATGCTAAGAAATTTTAAAAATTATACCTTAATTTTTTAACTATTTTCTTATATAAAAATGTACATAATTTGTACATGTTTTTAACTATAAAAAAATTAAATATTTTTTACAAAAAGAATTTTTTTATATTTTATTACAAAAAACTATATAGTTTTTTGTATTTTAAAAATAAAAATTTTTATTTTAAAAAACACTGCATTTTTTTAACTTTTTTGAAGCTCTTTTGAAAATTTATTTTTTTACTGTTTTAAAACAATTTTTAAGGAAATTTTTTATTTAAAAAACTTTATAGTTTTTAATGAAAAAATGAAAAAAATTATTTTTTAAATGGCTTTAAGTAGAAGTACGTTATTGGTGCGGAAGCCCCCAAATTTTAAGTTCTTAAAATTAATGTGATGGCTGAATTAAATTCTCAACAAAAATGTCAATTCAACTTTTAAACAAAAACAAACTTCAAATTTTAATTTCTTCAAAATTAAAATTAAGTTAAACTAAAAGTGAAATTAAACTACTCAAACAAATTAATTTTCACTTAAACAAAATTAATTCAACCCAAGTCCTAAAATTTGCCTAACAATAAAATATTTAATTTTTCAATATAGGCCCACATCAATTTTAATGAATTAAATATAATGACTTGAATTAAATTAAACTCACACAACCCAAATAATTTATTACCACCAAATTAAGCAAGAGTGCAAAGTAAACCAAATTTTATCTTTTTAACCTAAGCACGCGTTCTAGGTGAGTTAAACAAGATAAAAGAAACAATCTCACTACACGGCGTTGTACGAGAAAAATCCAAATGAAAAAAGCCTCGGACGGCATTTGCCAAACAAATCCACTAGGTATGGAATTACAATTACAAGACAATAAACTTACACGATTGACTTGACTCCATCCAAGCCTTGATGCTCCTTCTTGCAGACACCTCCGCCTAGTTGATAACCACGGACTCCACCGCACTCTCGGAATCCACCGATGGGGTTATGGTCACCGTTAACCCTCACGCGAAACCTTTCTTCGAGTGGGAACACCGCAGCAATCAAACAAACTCCTTTTGGGGGTGGAGAAGAACCCAAACACTCTCTAATGTGTAGAGATGAAAATCTGGTGCCAAACACTATCCAAGAAAAGATATATATAGAAAAACTTGGATTCTAAACAACATGGGTTTGTATTTTGTATTTTGGAAGAATTTAAATCATAGACATCAAACACACAAAAAGGGACTTTTCTTAAGAATATTTTCCTCTCTCGAGTGCTCTCAAAATGGAGTGACAAGTCAGTCCAAAAATTGTCCCGAAATGGTTAAAAACTGATGGGAAAACAAGTGGGGAAAGTGAGAGGTTTTCAAAAAAGCTGCTTAAAAAATTTGTCAAAAACCGCCCCAAGTCGTTCGAACGACTTTCTAATGAGTTAAACTCTGAAATGTCGTTAGAAGGAAAAACCAAAATCTCGTTCGAACGAATTTTACTAACGAGAATTCAGAGAGTTTTAACACAAATTCGTTGGAATCCTTGTGCGAAATGTCGTTCGAACGAGAAAAATTCATTCGAATGACTTTTCAGAAAATTCAAAATTTCTTAAAAAATCATTTTAACCGCAAAACGTTTTATACAAAGTACTAAAAAGATTTTTTGGAAATAAAAAAGTCGATTAGAAAAAAATAACACCCATAAAAATATTCCAAGTCTCCTTATATTTATTAAATGCATTCATACCTTTAGGAGACATTGGAATCCTCATATTGAACGTGACATGAAAACCCGGTAAGGATGAACTTGAATATCTAGGCCGCTACGTCTTCAACATACACTCGTCATAGGCTTGGAAGGATTCATAAGAACATTTATCCTATGACTCAAATTATTTTGTCTGAAATTAAGCCAACACTATAAATTTACTCGATTGAAAATTTGTCCTTACAAATCCCCCCCCCCCCCCCTTGGCTATTCCGGGACAAAACCTAACCAAAAATCCTAAAGGGCCGTAAAACCCGTCTAGACACAACATCTCACCCAAAAAAAAAAAAAAATACAGACGCTATGACTCGACCCAAGGAAGCTTTGCCGATTTATCGAATTTGCCAGTAAAAGGAATATCCTGCACACTTGAGCAAACCACTAAACGCATAGGGAATATAAAAAAGTTAAATGCAATTTAAATAAATACTCCCCCTTAATTAATTCTCCCCCTTTTATCTAACATGATCTACCTAAGAAGATAATGCTCTCCTCCTAAGTTAGATCTCCTAAACTAAAGGTTTAGATACCATTTCTCCCCATTTTTTGTTCAGGAATAGACAAAGGTTAAAGCATTATAAACGAACTTATTTCTCCCCTAATTAATGAAAATACTCCCCCTAAACTAGACAAGGTATGTGAATAAGGAAAAAAGTGTTAAACATGTAATGATGAAAAAGGTGATAAGAACATTCAAGCATATGGGCAACAATGAAGTACAACTAATCCATATAAAGAGACATGAATAACAACTATGATGCGATAGAAAAAAGATACCAATTAAAATGTACTAAATGTAAGCATGGGATATCAACCAAAATTCACAACAAGATAAATACTAATTATGAGTGCAAAGAAAATATGGCCTAGCAAGCAAGGCAAAGACTAAAAAAAATAAAAATACCGTATATATATACACAATGAATTTCACTAACGCACTCGCACATATACATATACATAGGAATAAACTCCACACATGACACAAAATACAATAAGATTTTCATACTCATATGGAAAAAATGTGTCCAAATACACGTGGTAAACGGAAGTGAAGGGGTGTGAACTAGAAACTAAAGGAATATCGATCCAATCATTTAAAGCATGTTCACGGAGTTCTCATTTGATTGCAAAAATTTATCACATTTAGATATAGCCTCATGTGACAATATAAATTGAACTCAATGAAAAAACATACACAATGCACACACGCCTAGAATTTTGATGATTCTACAAACCAATAGAGTCATGATAATAAAAGCATAACTAGGATACAAAGTCATTGTGCAAGCCTGTTGATACATCCAACCAAATTCCTTATAAATTTTTCTTTTTCTTTTTCTTTTGAACATATCAACTAAACTAAATAGGTCTTGGCTAAATTTTTTTTATAATGCCATATTTTTTAAGGCCAAATATTCAATGGTGTCTTTTCACGCAATGTAATTTTTCTTTCGCAGCCCAATTCCATTGATAAACAACTGCAATACCGGATAAATATTTTTTTATTTTTTAAATCTGAAAAACGGGTCTTACATGCACAAATCCTCCATAGTCATAACAACATGTAGATGAATAAATTGAAAGGAGAACATCTCACTTAGCTCAAATATACATATGAATCTTAAATTTTAAATGAGCTCGTGCATGTGTGAATCGAAGCATATAAAAATAAAATCCATTAAGCAACTCAAAATCCAACTACTCTATGCAATCATGATAAAGAACAGTTTAAGGATACAAAATCTTAACCAAAAGTTCTAGCCACATGGAATATGGAAGGGAAAGGATTCAAGCACAAGTATATGCCACATAAAGTGTGTCAAACAAAAATACACACACAAAAAAAAAATCTTTTTGAGTTTTTGAAAAGTTTCACCAAACACAAAGAAAATAAACTCAAAAGACAAAAAAAATCTTTTTGTGTTTTGCTCAAGAAGGTACAAACAAATAAAATAAATACAAAAGATATACATAAATCATAATTCTGGCATGTGATTAATCATGGAGCATAGACTAGAAGATGATAAACAAAACATATAACTAGCAAAAGAATAGTAAGATGCACATAAGCTAGAGTATGTAAACAAAACTTAACACATTCAATCTTTAGATTTTACAAGAGAGGAATCACGTGCAAGTAAATGAGAATCAAAGTTCCTATATTATAAAGCCGTCAAATCGGATTTCCTAACCCAAAACTAGTGAAGGATGACAATCTCGGGATTGATGAATCTTGGCTACCTTGGTGACCTTATATTTGGATTTCCTATGACCTCGTTTAAGATAAACAAAACTTTCTAAGATGACCTTTTCGATCACAATGTGAGCAAGTAAATACTCAACGAAAATAAGTACCTAAGGATTGACCGTTAACCTTATTCCTAGAATATTCTCCTACTCTTATGATTTTGTCTTTACTAGTTGATGCATTATGGGGATCGAAGACAATACCACACGTGTCATTTTTAATTTGGACGGTTCCTAACATTTTATCAAATTTTTCGGACCGACACTCCAAATCAAATTTGTCACGATTTGAGTCTATCAACTTTTCTTCCAACTCTAAAATGTGAGACTCAAGCAAACACATACTCTCTTCAAACTCGAAATGCACTTTCTTTATAGCCTCCATTAATCCTCTAAGGCTATCTCTCTCACCTTCTACGTACTCAAGCTTTCCACGAAGAGCATTCTCACGTGTTCGAAGGTCTTCAACTAACGCACTCTCATTATTGACATTGGGACGATCCCTCAAACTAGCTTCTAACTTCAAATTAGACCTTTTTAATTTCATCAATTCTTCATATAACTCTCTAAAGGCAAATTCGAAGTTCACTCTCATCAACCTCTTCTTCACTTTCACTCTCTCTTTCAACTCCAGTCTTATTACCATTAAATTTTTGGGATTCACAAACAAAAGCCTCGGAAGGGTCATGTAAATGTATATCTTTATGGGAAGATTCATTATCGGTGCTCACATGACTTGCTATGAACGCAGTAAAGTTGCGATCAATGGGGGATTCGGGTCCCTCTTCCTTATCACTATCATCACTAAGGGTGACATTATATGAGATTGGTTATTTGCCTTCCCTCCTTAGATTAGTGGGGCACTTTCTTGCCCTATGGCCATAACCCTTGTAACCATAACACCTATTTGGCTCGTCCTTATTAAGATTTTCATTTTAAATTTTAAGGATCTTTCGGCCTTGTCATGCTTAGATGTTTCAAATTTCTTATAATCCTTTTTAAGCTTATATTTGTTAAATTTAAAAAAATTTCTAAACTTCCTAGCAAACATAGCCATATCCTTCGACTCACTATCACTCTCATCATCCAAAACTTGTTTTTCCTCTTTTTGGGCTTCCAAAGTGATGCCCTTATCTTTCTTTTCATTTTTGGAGGTTAACATATCTAGTTCATAGGTTTGTATATCACATACTAACTCCTCAAGTTTGGTAGAGTGCAAGGTGGGTAAAGAATTTAAAACGGTCACTTTAGGAATAAATCTATCGAGTAAGGACCTTAAAATTTTCTTTACTACACGGTTGTCGAGTATCTTTTCTCCCAAATTAAAAGATAAATTAACAATGTCGGAAAGTCTAGCATAAAATTCATCAAAAGTTTTACTCTCTACAATTTTTATGGTCTCGAATTGAGTGGTGATGTTTTGGAGTTTCGAAGCTTTTACGACACTAGTTTCCTCGTGGATGAGTTGTAAAATATCTCAAACTTCTTTAGCGATTTCTCACGTCATGATATGTCGGAATTCATCCGGTGTGACCTCACTAAATAAAACATTCAAGCCTCGGGAATTAAAATTGGCTAGTTTAAGTTCATTCTCACTCCATCTCTCTACGGGTTTGGGGACACGTTCATTTTCTACCAAAAATATAGGTGGGGACCACCTACCTACTAATGACAAATAACCAAATCCTCTCATCTATGGACTTTAGTACCGATTTCATATGCGCTTTCCAATACGCGGAATTAGAACCATAAAAAACTGGAAATTTTAAAAACGGAAAAAAATCCATTTTTAAGATAAACACAAAAAGGACCTAAACGCAATAAGTTAGCGCTTCTAGCTCTGATACCACTTGATAGTGCGGAAGACCCATAATTTTAAATTCTTAAAATTAATGTGATGGTTTAATTAAATATCCAACAAAAATATCAATTCAACTTTTAAATAAAAACAAACTTCAAATTTTAATTTCTTCAAAATTAAAATTAAGTTAAACTAAAAGTGAAATTAAACTACTCAAACAAATTAATTTCCACTCAAACAAAATTAATTCAACCCAAGTCGTAAAATTTTCTTAACAATAAAATATTCAATTTTTCAATATAGGCCCACATCAATTTTAACGAATTAAATATGATGACTTGAATTAAATTAAACTCAAACAACCCAAATAATTTATTACCACCAAATTAAGCAAGATTGCAAATTAAATTAAATTTTATCTTGTTAACCTAAGCACGCATTCTAGGTTAGTTAAACAAGACGAAATGAACAATCTCACTACACGGCGATGTACAAGAAAAACCTAAATGGAAAAAATCTCGGACGACCCTGGCCTAAAAAATCCACTAGGTATGGAATTACAATTACACGAAAACAGACTTACATAACTGACTTGACTCTGTCCAAGCCTTGATGTGCCTTCTTGTAGACACCTCCGCCTAGTTGATAACCACTGACTCCACCGCATTCTCGAAATCCACCGATGGTGCTATGGTCATCGTCAACCCGCACGCGAAGCCTTTCTTGGAGTGGAAAAACTGCAGCAAATAAACGAACTCCTTTTGGGGGTGGAGAAGAACCCAAACACTCTTTAATGTGTAGAGATAAAAACCCGGCTCTAAACACACTCCAAGAAAAGATATATATAGAAAAACTTGAATTCTAAACAAACATGGCCGTGTATTTTATGTTGTGGAAGAATTTGAATCATAGACATCAAACACACAATAAGGGACTTTTGTTAAGAATGTTTTTCTCTCTCAAGTGATCTCAAAATGGAGTGAAAAGTTTGTCAAAAAATTGTCTCGAAATGGTTAAAAAGTGGTGGTGAAAGTGGGACGTTTTGAAAAAAAACTGCTTAAGAAAACTATCAGAAACCATCCCAGTTCCTTTGAACGAGGTCCTTTGAACGACGTCGTTCGAACGACTTTCTAACGAGTTAAACACTGAAATGCCATTACAAAGAAAAACCAAAATCTCTTTCGAATGAATTTTACTAACGAGAATTCAGAGAGTTTTAACACAAAGTCGTTGGAATCCTCGTTCGAAATGTCGTTCGAACGAACTCACTTGAACGAAAAAAAGTAGTTCAAACGATTTTTCAGAAAATCCAAAATTTCTTAAAAATCATTTTAACCCCAAAATATTTTATACAAAGTACTAAAAATATTTTATGGAAATAAAAAAGTCAATTAGACAAAAATAATACCCATAAAAATATTCTAAGTCTCCCTATATATATTAAATGCATTCATACCTTTTTGGAGACATTGGAATCCTCATGTTAATGACGTGAAACGTGGCACGAAAACCCAACAAGTATGAACTTGAATATCTAGGTCGCTACGTCTTCAACATACACTCGTCATAGGCTTGGAAGGATATACAAGAACATCTATCTTATGACTCAAATTGTCTTGTCCGAAATTAAGCCAATATTACAAATTAACGCGATTGAAAATTTGTCCTTACATGCGTTTTTAGCTATATTTAACATTTTTATTGTTATTTTTTGACTAGTTTGTATAAAAACGGTATTTTAAAAAAGTGTTAAAAAAACTATACATTAACAAAACTGGAAAAAAAATTATGATATAAAAGCAATCCTTTGATTTTAATAGAATAAAATTTTTTATTTTAATAAAAATGAAAATGAAAAAGTTTGGGGGGCAAAATATTCTTTGGGTATGAGGAGGCAAAATCCTCCACAAAAATGTAAAAGAGGAGGGAAAATCTTCTGCAAAAATGTAAACGCATGCAAGTGACATGTTGCATGGAAAAAAATTTCTTGAAAAATTATTGGTTGTGAGACACCCATAGAAGTAAGCAAAAATATCATTTGCCTATTTTTTGATATTTCTCATGTCAAAAAAAGGTTTATCAAATACATGCATTGCTGAATCAAGTTTCATTTAACGTTAAGAGGTAATATTTAATTTCTTACCTCTTAATGCTGAAAAAACGTTAAAATCCAGCATTAATCATTAAGAGGCAAGTACCATATGAATGTTTAATATTGAATTTTTTTTACCTTTTAATGCTCATGCATCCTCTGGGTTGTAAAATTAAATACACATTTCCTTTAGTATTATTTAAAAATTGTTAACAACACATTAATAGTAGAGAATATATTATTTCATATAATTTTTTTCACTTTATTAATAAACTTAGAACTGCCTATGCACTCATTCCTACTTATTATTATAACTTTTTAGTAGTTCTTTAAGAAGTTATAATCTGCAAATTCATTTTATAATTGTATTTTATTTTTATTGTTATAATTTTGAAAGATATAATTTTAACATTTATTATCATATGCCCGCGCATTGTGCGGGTTGCATACTACTTGTTTCTCCAATATTTGAAGAAATTATATGTTAATGTATTCCAAATATTTTATTCACAAAGAATGGAAGTTAATTTATTTTTGCAATTCAACTTCACATAAAGCTAAAAATGAAAATTACGATCTTTTAAATTTAAAAGGGTGTAGGACATCAAATTTATATATTAGAAGAAATATATTATCTTTCAATAGACATATTAGAAGAAATATATTATCTTTCAATAGATTGATATATTATGAAATACGTTAAGAATATTAATGGATTGTTATAAATCAATATTAGGGTTTGAAATTTTTAGACTAATTATATGTATCAACAAAGTTGAGTATCTTTTTTAGATATTAATATAAGATGTAATTAAAAGGAAAAATGGCTAAAATTATATACATATTAACATCTTTTTAAACAAAATTTATAAATACATGAACATCAACCAAAATTGTGTGAAATAGAAACTGAAATATATTTCTGAAAATTGAAAAGATGTTAACATCATACAGGGATAAAAATTTACATGAATTGAACAAATGGATTAGCATGGGATATACAAATTGCAAAAAACGAAAATTACACGAAGTTACCTTGAAAGAGAGAATTCAAAAATTCGAGTGAACCCGAGATTTGCATTAATATATATTTCTGGGAAAGAAAGTTAAAATTATTTAAAAATAATGAAATGTTAAATGTAAAAAAGTATATAACGGTTGGAAAATAGATTCTAAAACCTATCATACCTCTTAACTGATTAAAATGGGGCAATGCAGTGTGATATATCTTTGCTAGTTTATATAAAATCAGTTGGAAAAGTTTGACAGGCACTCAATAGATGGAAAATAAAAAGATATTTTATCATTCATTATTATACCTATAAAATTATCTAAAACAACATAAATGAAATTATACTTTCTAAAAAGAAATTAAAACATGGTACATCAGTGTTTGTTTGATTGAGACAAATAAAAAACATCTTTTATTTTTCAATAATACCTAAATAAATTTTTATGATTTATGAATAATCAATAATCAATAATCAATAAAAATTAGTTATTACAAACAACAAATGAAAACATTAAAGCATATTTTATCCTTAATTTGACATCTGAAATATAAATACAATAAAAAGGAGATAATATTTTAAGATAAATAAATATTGATAAAAGGCATTTAACCCCTAAAAGAATTTCTCTTTTGCACGTTTCAGCATAGATTGGATTTGAAGCACATAAGCCAAAACAACAATACCCAAATACATTTCTGAAGCAGACTTTAAAATAAAATAAAAAAGAGACGAAACTTGATCCACAATGGAAAAAAGAGAAGCTATAGAGATGCTACTCACAAATACTAGTTTTTTTTATTTTTATCTTATTCGAGCAATCAATTTTCAGAATCGTAGATGAAGTTGAAACAATTGATGCCCGTGTAAACTCCATTGTCCATGTGGTAGATAATTTGTTTCTTATAAGGAAAAACTTTCCAATTCAGTCCATTGTAGTATTTGACTTATTCCCGAAACAAAAAATTATTTTTGAGTCATAGATAGAACATAGATTTTATTGAAGACATTGCGGTGAAGATTCAAAGATAAATCATGTCTAGACTAATTTGGTTCATGTTTCATGTCTTCTTTGCATTCTGAGATCGCTCAGTTATGAATGTGTAATGTTTATGGGACTTGAAAAATATTTTTAGGATGTTATTTTTGTTAAAAAATGTTTTTAAAATGTTAAACTTTGTTTATTCTGAAATAAGGATCATTTAGAGTTGTGTATAACACAAACTCTTGAGTTCAGTGGTTCAAATAACTTTGAATGTTGTTAAAGAAAGATAAGTATGTCTTTCAAACGACATGTATATTTCGTTTGAGAGATAGGAATATTTCGTTGGAACGATTCGCCGACTTAAGTTTATTATTTAAAGCATGTTTCTCTCAGAATTTCAAAAGTTGCAGAAATAAAAAATTAGTAAACTTACAGTACATATTGTGCATAAGTTTTCTAAGTTTTTCAAAGTCTAAAAACATGCTCAGAGTTTTAAGATCCGAGATTTCATACTCATGTGCTATAGAGATATTTGTTTGCACCATTGGAGTTTGTTCATTTCTTTGAACATCGTTAGATTTTATGGTGAAGAAGCGAAGGAGTTTGTATTCAACATCGTGGACGTTTCCAAGCTACATCGGTGGACACCGAGGCATTCGTGGACACATGTGCTATGGACAGGTATCGCTGAAGGATATTCACGTGGGCACTATTGAGGAGTTATTGAAGGATCAGAGGATCGTCAAGACTTGTGGGGATCGAGTCATTGATTAAGTCTATCATCTATATTTTGTAATACAATATCATAGCGATTGTCTGGCTTGGGCAATCCAATTTTTTTTCATAGTGGTTTCCTTGTACATTCGGCATCGCGTTTGTGAACTTATTTATTTTACTTTCTTTAATCACCTAGATGCATGTTTAGGATTAAACAAGATAAAATTGGTCTCAACTAAAATTGGTTCACACACTTGGTGTGGTTTAAAATTTGGAAAAATATTTTTCAAAAAGAAAGTTAGTTTTGACATCCTTAAAACACATTTGAAAGAAAAAAGAGCTTACAAATTGGTATCAGAGCTGGAAACATATTTTATATTTTGTTGATCCCTTGTGTTTTTAAGGATGAATTTAGAAAATTATGAAAGTTTTAGAGCTCCTATTTTTTATGGCACTAACTATGGTTATTAGCAAATGAGAATGAGAAGTGCTTTGAAATTTATTGATGAATGCGCGTGGTTAGCATTCAAAAAGGGTTGTACTCCACCGGTTACACGAGAGGGTGAGGCCACTACTTTAAAACTCGTTGAGTTATGGCCGAATCTGAACATAGACTTGCACTTTAAAACTCTAAAGGTCTTCACGTTATTTCCTCACATTTCACACCGAAAGAGTATAATAGAATCACAACGTGTGAAACTTCAAAAGAGGCTTGGGATATACTTGCACTTACTCACGAGGGCAATAACATGATTTGGGCATCTAAACTTTAAAATCTTACAACACAGTTTGAGACGATTAAGATGCTAGAGAGTGAATCATTTGATGAGTTTTACACTAGGTTGTCCAATATTGTCAACTCGTCATTTAATTTAAGAGAGAAAATACCCGACAATAGAGTCATAAAGAAAATCTTAAGGTCGTTGTCGAGTAGGTTTGATGCAATAGTGACCATTTTGAAGTCCTTGGGTATGCTTGATTCGACGAAACTTGAAGAGATTGTAGGTGAATTACAAGCCTATGAACTCGATATGTTTACCTCCAAGAAAGTGCCAAAAAAAGAAAAGGGCATTACTTTAGAAGCCCAGAAGCAGGAAACTAAAGTTTCAGATGACGATTCCGATTCTAATTTTGAGGATGTAGCCTTATTAGCAAAGAAGTTAAAAAAAAATTCTTAAGTTCCAAAAGCAATCGAAAAATGCCAAAAGATTTGAGAAATTCAAGAACAACAACGTAGATCCTGCCCCTAAGGATAAGAGTGAGAATGCCAAGAGGGTTGAGTCGAATAGGTGTTTTAGGTGTGAAGGGTATGGTCACAAGGTTGTCTAGTGTCCCACTAGACTTAAGAAGAAGGGAAAGAAACCTATAGCATATAATTCCACCTTTCGTGATACTGAACCAGAAGAGGGAGAGAGTTCCCCCATTGAGCGTAACTTAGTAGCGTTCATGCCATGTCATGTGAGTGATGACGATAAATCTTCCCATAAAGATTCTCATGTGCATAACATGTCCGAGGCCTTTGAGTGTGAATCCAAAGTGAGTGAGGGTGAAGCTAGTGAGGATGGGGAGATTGACATAGGAGAGTTTAAAGTTACCTTTATTAAGTTATATGCAAAAATGGTAAAGGTGAAAAGGGAAAACTTAAAATTGCAAGATAATTTGAATGAGCATGCCGTAGAAAAAAATGATGCTTTGATTGAGGATCTTAGGGCACGGGAGAAGACTCTTAGAGAGAAGATGGAATATGTTAAGAGAGAGAGAGTCTTCGCGGTTTGATGGAGGCTTTGAAGAAATAAATTCTAGAGTTTGAGGAGTCTAGGTGTTTGCTTGAGTCTAGGATTAGTGAGTTAGATGAAAGATTGAAAGACTCAATTAAGGTTAAGTTTGATTTGAAATCTAGCTCGGAGACGTTAGATAGGATATTAGGCACCATCCAAATCAAGGGAGATAGGTTTGGTATAGGCTACGATGATAGATTTGTTCCCATTCCCAATGCTAATACCAATCGTGTGAGAAAGACCACTAGGAACGTGAGGAGAGGTCGACATTTTGGTAATCATTCCCTCTGTGTTTACACTTGCACTCCTTGCAGTAGGAAATGTCACCTAAGACGTTTTTGTTATGATATTAGGAATGCTCCGAGGAAGTTAAGGAATAAAGTAGTTTTGGTTCTCAAAACCCTCATCCATAATTTCACACCTACTTGGGTTAAGAGATCGGACTTAGAGGCTTTAGGAGTTAAACTTCATGGTTCTTATTTGGTTGCACTTGATTATTCTCATGCTAAATCCAAAGGATGATTGTGTTGCCATGTTTGTCATACGATACTCTTTGCACCATGTTTTGCATCTTGCCAGTGTTATGACATGTGTATCTTTTGTATTATACTTTTGATTTATTGAGTCTTATTTAAAAAAATAATAAAAGATTTTGGGTTTTAAATTTTTTTGAGAAAAATACAAAAAGATTTTATTTTTTAGGTCAAAAATATTTTTTAGGAAAACACAAAAAGATTTTCGTTTTATTTTTGTGTTATGAGTTTTTTTCATGCTTAATGTGGAAAATTAGTGTGCTTGGACCCCCATCATTTCTTTATCGATGTGGCTAGCACACACTACACCAAATCTGCCATATTGTCACGGTCATTGACCATGGCAAGTTGTACTCGTCAAGGTCAATGATCGTGACAATCGGGGCGAGACAACTTTTTTTGTCACGGACGTGTCACGGTCATTGACCTTAACAAGTTCGTTAGAATTATCACGGTCGTGTCACGGGCAATGACCGTGACACTTTTTGTCGCGGTTAATAACCGTGACAAAGTCTTGTCACCTTTTAAAAAAATTATCACGGTTATTGACCGTGACAATTCTGGATAGAATTTTAAAAAAATCTGCTGGGCAGCATGGCCACTGCCACTGCCCAGCAGTATATTTATACCTGTTATAGCAACGTTATACATGTTCAAACATCATATATCCAAAAAAACTAAAGATAATGCAAGTATATATTCAAAATAGAAACTATTTAAGAAGAAACAACATCACCATCAATTATCTCAAACTATTTAGCTGAAAAAGAGATTTTGTACCGCGACGCTCGGGGACACCTCCTTATCCTTCCCTTCTCGTCTGAATAGCCACATAACTATCGAGCATATGTGGCCTACTCTCAGGGCCACTCCTTATCCTCTGAATTTAAATAAAGTAAAATTAGTATCCGTCCCTCAAATATAGATAAATATAAATCGAAATTGAAATAGAAATCGAAATTGACACATAAATATAAATACATTACCTGTAGTGTCACCCAAATAGCTAACTTAAGATCATATGACACCTCCTTCCAACTAATGTACCCCGGGCAATCGTGTCAAATATAATTCTCTTCATATCTAAATACTAAGAAATGCCATAATCCTATGGAGTTATGCGCTGCAAATTCCTTCCAACCGTTGTGTAGCCAAAAATCAGCAGTTGAAGTTGTCAATTCCACCTTTCAATGGTCTCCCATGTTTTGCTAGAGGTTCCAAGTGGTGGGGTATGGAAAGTGGAATTGACAACATCAACCGATGATGTTTGGCTACATAACGGTTGGGAGGAATTTGCATAACATACTCCATAGGATTATGACATTTCTTTGTGTTCGGATAGACGAAGAGATTCAGTCTCCTCTCCACAAATAGGACACCCCAAATAACTATGTACTAATTACCTATTAAAGGTAAGAAGAATATATCCATGGATTAGTATAAAGAAAACTTAGATGTAGTTGGAATATTTATATATTAATCTCCTCTCCACACACGCACACCACACAAGAGTGAAAACGATAAAGTGTAAATCAATTAAAAGCATTAAAAATGGATGTTTCAGTACAAATTGAAATATTTATTACAAATTGAAAAATTGTTTCAAATTAGGGTTATCATAAAAAATGGATTGATATTCGGTAGGAGTAGCCAAGTCATCCACACTACTATTTAGACGCCTTGGAGCGTGTTAGACAATTGACCAAGGCTCGTTGTTGATATACTCCGAATAAAACACTTGCTTAACCTTTTGAAATGCACAAACAAACGGCTCATCGCTCACGTGGTCATTGCTCTTCAACTTGGACAAGTCAACCATGATCAAATTGGTGGCAGGATCAACTTTACAAGCATTTTTATCTCAACTCTTACCCAGTCACAGTAAAATACAACCTCTTTGAAGATTATATAATCCAATTCAAATATATTTTGGATTACACCATAGTAAGTCATTTCAGCTTCAACGTGGTTTTTATCTTTTGCGCTCGCTCGAAAGATAGTAAGAGTTTTGTATGAAATTCCCGAGTTGTGTACATTTGTACTTTCCTCGTACACTTTAGCCCCAAAAATGTAACCCTTGAATCGATACTTTTTGTACTCTTGTACCACGAACAAGGGTCCAGTGGTTAGACGAGCAAGCCTTGATGTCGCATCACCCGTCTTTAGGAGATGAGAATATAGATAAATTAATTATATTAGAGGTAAAATTTCAGTGTAATGTAATGTTATATAACGATTGTTTTCATTATAATTACCTCTTGTGTCAACCACAGCCTAAATTCGCTGTCTGATTGTACCATTGTTTTTCGTCTTTTATTATTCTCACAAGCTTCATATTTTCTGCATATTACAAAATTAATCATGTATAAAATAATCTAAAATAATGTTAAACATTATAATAATCGAAACTTACTTTTTCCATTCTTCGACATCTTCATGTGTGTCAAATAGATAACGAGCTACTTGTTCATGTTGCAAACTCGTTAATTTCACTCGTTTTCCCATCACATGACCACCATCATCGACGAATTCATCAGTGTCATCAACGCTGGTCGAGTCAGGCATATATTGATGACTCCACGGTGATGTATTCCTCTGCAATTGATCCTGCATGTATCGCGTATTCTTGACGTAATCTTTAAAAACTTTCATCAATCTTTCAAACGGATACATCCACTGATATCTAACTGGACCACAAAGAAGTTCCTCGTCACATAGGTGTACCAATAAGTAAACACTTATGTCAAAGAATGCTGGGGGAAAGTACTTCTCCAATACACAAATCGCTTCGATCACAACCAATTTTGCGGCCACTATGTGTTCTAGATTCACTACCTTCTCACACAAGAGGGAGAAGGTAATACTAATTTGCATAATAGCCCTACGCAAATCCTTATGCTTGGAGAAACAGTGCTTAAACAATAGAGGAACCAATTTCATGACCACATGCCAATCGTGGGACTTACACTTATGTAAATCATGAGTAGCATAATTCACAATCCTTTGCAAGTTCAAAGAAAAAGTAGATGGGCCCTTCAAATTATATAATGTGTCTAGAAGCACCTTCCTTTTCCCCACTCGTCAAAGTAAACGCACCAGGGGGAATTATTGTCCTTCCCCTACTATCTTCTTTCAACCATAGTTGTGGCTTAAGTTTTAAAGTTTTAAGGTCTTTTCGTGCATTTTCTCCATCCTTCAAATCAAGTACCCACAATATGTTCAGCAAAGTTCTTCTCTTCATGCATCACATCCAATACATGACGCACCGGGTTATTCTTCCAATAAGGCAAGTCAAATAAAATTGGCCTACGAGACCATGCCTTTCTTTTCTCAGTTTCATTCCCAGTTGGGGTCTTCTTATGCTTGACATTCTTAAATTTAGATTCTTACCTGGCATATTAGGGCCACATTCAGAAGATTTACTTTCAATTTTTGAACCCGAAAGTTGTCTAGGCGGTAGCCTATGTTCAACTCCGCCCAATAAAAAATTAGAACCTTTCTCAGATTTGAAACTATGAGCTGGGGGTAAAAACCTCCTGTGGCAATGGTATACATTTTTTAAGCTAGAGGATAGACGAAGAGATTCAGTCTCCTCTCCACAAATAGGACACCCTAAATACTCATGTACTACACAATCGGATAATGTCCCATAAGCTGGAAAATCATGAATTTCCCACATCAACATAGCTTTCAGCGTAAACTCTTCTTTTTCTAAAAGAGTCAAATGATTACACACCCTTTTCCCACAACTCATTTAATTCTTCTACGAAAGGAGCCAGTTAGACGTCAATGTCATCACTTGGTGCCTTTGGCCCAGGTATCAACAAAGCCATCATCGAAAATTCAGGTCTCATACACTGTGAAGGAGGGAGGTTGAGTGGGGCTAGGATCACTGGCCATACACTCTGATTGGTGCTTAGATTTCCAAATGGATTGAAACCATCTGTTTATATAGCCAAACGATTGTTGCGTTGTTCTCGAGCAAAATCGGGATACTCAAAATTCATCCTCCGCCAGGTAGTAGAATCAATAGGATGACGCATGATATTATGCCCTACTTCTGCCCTAGCATGCCAAGTCATCGCCTCTGCAATCCATGGTACTGTGAAAAATTGCTTTAATCTAGGCCCAACGGGAAAATATTTCAATACTTTTTGAGGCATTTTTGAGCTTGTGCCTTCCTTACTAGTAGATTGGACATATCTAGGTTCATCGCATACCGGACAGCGATCAAGATTTTCATACTCCTTTCGGTATAGTATGCAGTCATACACACAAGCATGAATCGATATATACTTCAAACCTTTCAAACTGTTCTTCATAACAGGATAGCTATTTGGAAGTGTATTCACCTTGGGTAATAAGACCTTCACCCATTTCAGAATTTCCGTCACGCTATTGCCAGACAAACCGTACTGCGTCTTCAAACTGTGCAAACCAACCATGGCATGTAAAGTTGTTTGATCTTTCTCACAGCCAGAGTATAACGGTTGAGTCGCCTTAAATTTTAAACTTTGGTAGTCGTCGTCAAGTTTTATCGTGTTATCTTCACGAGCACTTGAATCTTCTACATCATCAGTAACCTCATTCTCCTCTACTTCATAAACTCCGTATGCATCATCAACTAAATCCTCTAACATATTATGATCTACGTCGTCCCCTTCTACATCTATTCTACTTGTTAAAGGTTGTTGTGAAGGTTGGTCGGGGACAAAAGGAACTTTCAATTCACCGTGAAAACTCCAAAATCGATAACTATCTTGCATACCTGATCTTAACAAATGTAGTTCAACTGTTTTCCACTCAAACACCTTACCATTATTACACCTAGCACACGGATACGGAAACTCTTCATCATTATGACATTTCTTTGCATATTTCACAAATTCGTTAGCACCTCTGCGAAACACATCCCCCATTGTATTAGTCTCACCCATCCACTCTTTGTATTTGGGATATCCCATCACAGATACCACAACTAAACACCTATTAAAGGTAAACAAAACTTAGATTTATAGTATGTTTTATTTAATTATCCCATCATTTAATTATCCTATTAAAGGGTGAGTGGTCCTATCCCATTCAAGACTGCATTTTTCTGTAATATACTTAACAGCTCATGCCCATTGTTACGATTTGAAAAAAAATCGACAGCATATCCATGTAGTTCTCCAAGTACACGACGTAGATTGGCAGGTGTGAGTATTATTTCAATTGATCAATTGAAATAACAGTCACACTTGTCAATCTAGTATGTATTCAGAGAACATTAAGATACGACTACAGAACTTCCTTCAAAAGTAACAACTGTAAGCCAATAAGAATATTATACGAAAATTATACAGTCTCAAACTGTCCAAACGGGACAATTCGAGAGATCTCATTACAGGGGTAATGACTCTCGAACGGGTCTAAGGGCTATTCAATGCATATGCATAAGAACTAGAAGGCTAGTATCTATGCGCACTATATTTAATTTCAAATATGTTTCATTTAACTACCATACTATATATATATTGTTCGATATACAGAGTAATTTTAACAAAAAAGTTGAAAATTCTCACCCCCCATATGTACAATAATCCAGTGGTCATGCCACTTTTAAAACTAACCAACCAAACATTTACTAAACAAAATAATCTAATAGCAATGTCAACAACAAATGTGTATCCCGTACCCCTTCTAATTCATCTACTCAATTAATTCATTTCATCAATTAAACTAACAATTAACGTATAGAATTATTAATTTACTAATTTACACTGAGAGGCAATCCTACTTTTATATGGTACTTGCACGATATTAAGAGAATTACAATGGTACCTTGACTTACCCCGCCTCCCCACCCCCACCCCCACCCCCACCCCCCACAAACAAATTGACAAATTCATGGGTTAATTCATGGGTTAATTCAAATATAAAAATACAAATTCATGGGTTAATTCAAATACAAAAATACAAATTCATGGGTTAATTCAAATACACACCCACACCCACACCCACCTCCCTCCACCCTCCCCCCCCCCCCCCCCCACTCACCACATACACACACACACACACACACCCTGCCCCACCCCCCACACATGCACACACACACACATGCACACACACACACACACGCACATATACACACACACACACACACACACACACACACATATATATGCACACAAACATATATATATATACACACACACACACCTCACCCCGCCCCACCCCCCAAATACATCCCCTGCCCCACCCTACCCCCACCCTGTCCCACCCCCCCCCCCCACACACGCACACACACACACATGCACATATATACACACACACACATATATATATATACACTCAAACATATATATAAATGGAAGAGAGAGAGAGAGGGAGGGAAGGGCACGAAGCGTAGAGAGAGAGAGAGGGAGGGAACGACGCGAGGGAAAAAAAGAAAGGGTAAGGATTTTTGCTGACGAAGTTGTCACGGTCGTGTCAAGGTCATTGACCGTGACAATTATTTAAAGAATTGTCACGGTCAATGACCGTGACACGATCATGACAAGTCAATTTGTCACGGACTTGTCACGGTCAATGACCGTGACACAAAACACGAGATTTGTGTCACGGTCAATGACCTTGACAAAGGTGGCCGGATGAAAGGTGATAATTTTGTCATTTTGGTGTAGTGACAGTTGGTCATAATTATTGATGCGTTGAATGATCTTAACCATTGTCTTAATGGGGTTGTTTCAAAGTTGATATGCATTTGAATTCGACTTTGTATATATGCCATCTATGCACACATGCATAAGTTTATATGAATGTTTGACATCTCATGCATATTTGAGTTTGGTGAGACGTTCTTATCTCAATTATTTCATCTATGCATAAGTAGACTTAGGACGCAATGTGCATGTAAGAATTGTTACCGTGAGTATTGATAATGCATAAATTAAAAAAAAATGAGTGTTCATGGGAAAAGGGCTGCAAGTGAATAATAATCGCGCCGTGAAAGTTGTCGTTTAAAAGAGCCCAAGAAAAAATTAAGGCAATAAAAAGAATTATATGCCAAAATAGGGCCAATAGGATAGCTCTAAATTGAAAAGAACAGAGACCTCAAAAGAGATTGAAAAAGGAATACACACACACACACACACACAGATATATATATATATATTTGAGGGAGTTTGGATGGAAAAATATAAAACAGGTTTGCACTACGAATCCTTATGTTGAAACATCGCATCATGATGCTACTGTTTGTGAAATCGTCAAAATTCTGGATTTGTGTGTATGTTGATTGTTTAGTTCATTTAGCTCATTATATTAACTGTCACATATGGCTAAAACTAAGTTTGATGACATTTAGCTATCAATTAGAGCTTCTTGAACGTCTCAATGTTTTGGAGTTTTGATTCATTTGTTGTAGTTCACAACAATTCACTCCATATCCATGTTTAAGCACATTGGTTCTATGTTGGCATGAAACTTACATTGTTTTTCTTGTTTTATTTTTTCTGTTTTGAGTCTGTTGTGATGCTATTTGCTCTTTCTTGATAGCTTTTTCAGGATATTTTTTCACTGGACGAAACTTCATGATTTTTTAGCACTGGAATTGAGAAATTTTATTGTCGTTCAAATGACAATTGAGTTTCGTTTGAGCGACAATCTGATGTCGTGAGATGTGTTGATCAAGCGAGCTTTGAGCGAGATGAAAAATGTAGCAGGTATTGGTCGCTTGAAGGGTCGAGAGATAGGTTACATTGTGCTAGAGCACACTATCTTACATTTTACGAGGTCGCTTGATGTGCTGGTTCGAGCGACATGCATTGTCGTTTGAGCAATAATGCAATGTCGTTTGAGCGACCCCTGGAGATTTGTTTAGGACCCTTCTGATTTCAATCCTGATTTTTTTCATATTGAAATCATAAAGTTTGGGTATTTTTGGGTTGTTCATATGCAGTACTTAGTGATTATTCCTGCTTATTTTTTACACTGCATAATTCATTTAGTCACATCACTGTTGATTTCTCATATGTTATTTTACTTCTTTCTAGCTCCAATATGATATTATTTGATCATTATTAGCTAGTGGCATTTGTTTATCTAGAGATGGTTTATTGCTTATCACATGCTAGATTTGTTGATTTGTATATCTTTACACTTATTGTCTATTCGACACAAAAAGGGAGAAAGATGTATGTGATGTAGGGGGGGAGTTTGTTTGATGAGCATATATGTTTGTTTGATGAGCATATATGTTTATTGCATTACATATTGGTATCATTCTTATGATCATATGCTTTCATGATTATATTGATTAGTTTACACAAATTAGTATCATGTTACCTAATTTTGCTCACATGTGTAACAAATGATTTGATTTTGTTTTTACATATTGGTATTGATATTTCATATTGGTATCATAATGTTTTATATCATTTGTATCTCCATACTTCACTGAGTATTTGTTTGTTTTATGTGTGTTGGTATGCATAAGAGATTCAAGATTTCAAATCTACATCATATTCAGACAATCTCATGCTTACCGAACCATCATTTACTAGCCTTATCCTGTAATTTTTGACTTTGGATTTTATGGGATGGGATTTAGGCATCATAAGGCTTGGCGACCCGACTTAGGCATTTCACTATTTGGATTTTGTCCTGGAATAGTCAAAGGGGGATATTTGTAAGGACAAAATTTTCGATTGAGCCCATTGTAATATTTGACTTATTTTCGGAACAAAGCATTATTTTTTAGTCATAGATAGATTTTTATTGTCACAATCCCACACAATTTATGGCATAGATTTATTGAAGACGTTACGGCCAAGCTTCAAGGATAAATCATGTCGAGATTAATTTAGTGCACGTTTCATGTCTTCATTGTATTTCGAGATCACTCAGGTATGAATGCGTAATGTTTATGGGACTCGAAAAATATTTTTAAGATGTTATTTTTGTTAAAAAAATGATTTTAAAATGTTAAACTTCATTTATTCTGAGATAAAGATCGTTTAGAGTTGTGTATTACACAAACTCTTGAGTTCAGTGGTTCAAACAACTTTGAATGTCGTTCAAGCGAGATAAGCATGTAGTTCACACGACATGTGTATATCGTTCGAGCGATAGGAAGATTTCGTTCGAACGATTCGTCGACTTAAGTTTATTATTTAAAGTGTGTTTCTCTAAGAATTTTGAAAGTTGCAGACCCAGAAAATCAGTTTACATATAATACGTTTTCTACACAAGTTTTCTAAGTTTTTCAAAGTCTAAAAGCATCCTTAGAGTTTCAAGAACCGAGATTTCATACTAAAATGCTATAGAGATCTTTCTTTGCACCATAGGAGTTTGTTCATCTGTTTGAACATCGTTGGGTTTTGCGATGAAGAATCAAAGGAGTTTGTGTTGAACATTGTAGACATTTCTAAGCTATATCGGTAGGCAATGTGGCATTCGTAGACACCAAATGATAAGAGGAGCATCAAGACTTGTGGGGATCGAGTCATTAAGTAAGTTTATCATTTGTACTTTGTAATACCATATCATAGTGATTATCTGTCTTGGGACGTCTGAGATTTTTTTCCTTATTGGTTTCCTTGTACATCCGGCAATGCCTTTGTGAACTTATTTATTTTACTTGCTTTAATCACCAAGATGTATGTTTAAGACTAAACAAGATAAAATTGAACTTAATTAAAATTGATTCACACATTTGGTGCGATTTAAAATTTGAAAAAATATTTTTCAATAAGAAAGTTGGTATTGATATCCTTAAAACACATTCGAAAGAAAGTGGGCCTACATTTCCCATTGCTGTTGTATGTGTAGTCTACACAGCCTTTGTTGCTGTCATAAAGGCTGACGGAACCACGACTAGATGGAGCTCGAACCATCAAAAGGCTATCACTGTTACTCCCACCAATCTTAGTTTAAGACGATTCACCCTTGATGACCATCAGTTTGCATATCTAAAGATCAAAATCACCATCACATGAAATGGGTCCTTATATACATAAATGACTCACCATGGATTGTTCTCTAGTCAGATCATAAAATCGCTCCCTTCACCATACAGTTTTCTCCAAAAATTGAGTTGACGAAAATAACGCAGTGTGGAAAATTATTGAGAAACCACAAAGGCATAAGCTCCACTGGGTTCTTCTTGAAATAAAGGTCTCCAAATAACCACGGGTAACTAAACCCAAATCATCATTTGATGATCCACCAAAAATGGGCACAAAATCGACCCACCAAAAGGATAATTAGGTGCAGTAACTGTATGGGTAGTCTCCACAGCCTTTGTTGCTGTCACAGTTTCTCTCCCACACATATGTCCCTGTAAACTTGGTTGAAATTTCAACCTTTCCGTCCCACGATGGTTGGAATGCCGAATTTGACGGTTGATCTGATGCCCAACTTTAGTTACACGCCGGCTACCAGGTTTGGCTAACGTTGTTAGTGTAAGAGGGTTAGGGTACAAAAACATAAAGTTTTTGAGAGAGCGAGAATAGAAAATTTGAGTTTACAAACCAAAAGTTAAAAAAGGACAGAGTTTGAGAGAACCGTGGGTTTCAAATTACCATGTAAGAGAAGAAGACTTTGATTTTCACAAACTGAGAGATGAATAGTCTTAATAATTTAGGATGACTTTCGACTATTTATCTTTTCCATGTGATATATATATATATATATATATATATATATATATATATATATATATATATGTGGTCAACCTATGCGAATTGTTTTTTGTAAACAGTAAAAAAATAATTTTGAGATAATTTTTTTATGCCATTTAAACATATTAAGGAACACCTAAAAAAATCAGTTTAAAAACTTTCATATTTTGTTAGATTTTTTTAAAATTAAAAAGCCATTTATTGTGAGTTGATTTTTTAGAGGTACCTTGAAATGTTTAAAAACTATAGAAAATTGACCCAAAATTA